>CM038226.1:56292327-57492327 GCA_021442155.1 Cymbidium sinense
TTCTATCTAATCTCATTCAATTCTCCCCCATCACTTTCATTCAAACCTCCCCACCACTTGCATTCAATGGAGTTGATCTTATGAAAGCAAATGAAGACTTTGGGAGCTAAATTCAAAATCCCCAATTGGCCATTACCTCCCAACCATCTCCCCATCACACTTAAAGATGGATTTTTATCTATCCACTTGAAGAGAAGAGAGAGGGGTTAAAAGTTGAGCATATTCTCTTCATTCCATCCTCTTGGAACCCCCAAAGCCATCAGCCACAACTTCCCCACTTCTCTTGAGCTAAAAAATATTAAAACTAGGTGGATTCCGGTGAGGAAGCAATGAAAAGTGAAGAATACATCATTTCAAAGTGAAGGTGCAAGTCTAATCTCACTCCAAGGCTTCTTCTCCACTCAAGAGCGTGCTCGGATCATCACCACCTCCAAAAACCATTCTCGGTGAGGTAATTTCATCAAATCATTGACAGCCTTAAGATCTTATGTTTGCGCAAATATATGCTCGATTATAGGAATTTCTCATAGATTACCCTCACATTTTTCATTTTACACTATCCCAATATGATTTGGAGTGTTTTTCGATGAAGGTCGCTAAAACATTGAGCCCAAAATTGCCCAAATAGATGGCTTTTGTGCTCAAATAACCACTATTTCATCAGTTTCAGCCAGGGAGAATAGCAGACGTCTGATATCTAGTTTAGAGAAATGGATGACTGCGATTAACGCTTAGATCTGCATCGTTTACCCCGGATCATATATATGTCATCCGGACCGTCGATCGGTGATTGCCGCGATCGGTTCATGCTGGATCAGCATTCCACCCATCAAATCCACGGATCAAATCTGGACCGTCCAATCCAGGATCGAACAATCGGATCGATCCGCATTTCTCCGCCGGATCTTATGCGTGTTTCACCCTTCGGATCCAGTTGGTCCCGACCATCCAATCCGTGATGGTGGTGATCCAATTCACGTCCTATCAGCGGTCTTTCACGCTCTTGGCCGCGACGCCAGCATAAATCATCAGCTGCGTGTATAAACCGCATGATCCAATCATGTAACCTTCGTTGCCCGTCGGTGCGTGCTAACTAGGTTAAATGGGAAAATTGCCTATTTTTATTTTAAAAATTATTCAAGTTGTGTGAAACTTTAAAAATTCATAAAAAAAAAATACTCAGCAAAAAATTATGACTATGGTCTTGTTGGATTCTTCTTCCCGAGAGGAATCCAAAGAATCAAAAATCCTCAAATTCCACTGAATGGTATGAGCTTAATTTAGGTTTTAGTGAAAATAAATTTTTATTAATTACTCTAAAAATATAAATCGGATTGAGGTGAAATTTTCAGAGATTGAAACTAAGTTTGAATTCTACCTACCATAAAAATTTTAAGATAAAATAATAGCTGTATTAAAAGATATTGAATTTAGAAGTTCAAATGATCTATTTTAATTAAATAAATCAGTATAGCTTATAAAATTTGGTTAAATCAGCTGAAACTTTGAAAATTCATAACTAAACCTAGAAAATCCAAAAAATACAAATGAGAGCTCATTTTAAAGGTATTTTAGAGGGGCTTAATTTACAATTAATTATAATTAATTTTGAATAGTATTAAAGCTTAATTTGGGTTTAACTAAAAACTTAATTAGCTTAATTAATCTCTAATTACCCAAGTAATTAATTCCAAACTTTCTGAAGTTTATTAATTGGATGACCTCTAACTCCCATGATTTTCTTGAGATTTATTGCTTGGTTAATTAGGGATATTTCTTGTCTTAGCCTTAATTACTCTCTTAATTAATTAGGTGATTAATTAATATTCCAAATAGTAAGAAAAATCATTAATTAAGCTTGTTAATCATTGTGAGATAGTGGATGGACATGGGGAATGAGATTGTGACCTCTTTCTCATTATTTTCCCTAAGTCATTTCACTTGAGTTGAGATTAATTAATGGTTTAATTCATTAATTAAATGGCTTGATTAATCAAATTGAAATCATAATCATTCCAGACTTGTCTAATTAAGTTTCTTGGATAGATTCTTGGGTGTTCAACAACTTAAGAGAATTCTAAGAAAATTATAAGCCTACATGTGTGGGAGGGTTATAAGAGTACTTAATTAAACCCTTAGTTTAATTAACCAATAATTGAGCCAAATTGCATTAGGTCCTTTTATTTTCATAGGATCATTGCTGATTTTATTTTCAAAGCATATGCATACCATATTAGCTCATTATTAATTAGTTAATTAACTTAAGGTGATATAGATAAGGGTTAATTAATTCATTTAATTCACACCTTAACCTAATTAAATCACAAAATCAACTTAACAACTCTTCATTAAACCAAATTAACACATGGGGAATGGGGTTAGGATTAGCAAATCTCTTTTACATTCCTTAAACCAAATCAAACCAAATGAAGCTAAAGTGAACTTAATTAATTTAATATCTAAATCAATCCATTTGGAATAAGAGAGTTACTCAATCATTAAATATTTCAACCTAAAATCAAATGAAATCAAATAAATATAATAAATGAATCAAATCAGATAAAACTCTAATCATAAATAATCAAACTTAATTGAAATAAAATAGACAGTTAATTCACTTAATAATAATGATGATAATAACAATAATCCTTTAATCAAATCAAACTTAAGTAAAACACTTAACTAAATCAAATCACTCACATGTGGGAAATTAAGTCATTAATTAAACAAATCTTTAATTAATCTGATCATTCAAAATTTAATTATCCTTAATGCAACTTAATTAATTAAACATCTAATTAATACAAACTTAATGAATTAATCCATCATCTTAATGAACCAAATTGATTTAAATAAATCACATTAACATTAATTCTTAAATCAAACTCAAATAAAATCTTTAATCATTCCACTAATTAATTTAATCACACATCTTAAAATAAACCAATTAAGTTAATTGAAGTAATCACATTAAACTTAAGCTTAAGCAAACATAAATTTGAACATAATTAAAATGTAATTAAATACTAATCAAACCCTAAATTAAATCTAAATAATTAGGTCATTAATTACATCATTAACCTAAACAAAGATAAAACCAAATTTTAAATTAAACAAACCTTTATTTAATTTAATAATTAACTTAAACACACTTCTTAATTAAACTAATTATATAAACACATTGAACCTAAACAAACCTATAAATTAATAAAGCTAATCAAATCAAATTAAATCAAAAGAAGAAAGACACTCATTAATTTAATACATGATCAAATTAAATTTAATTCAACATACTTAAATAAGATAAATTAATTAATTATTAAAATGTGTAAAATCAAAACATAAAATAAATCTAATAAACATGATAAATGAATGAAATTAAAATGAAATTCTAATCATAAATAATCAAACTCAATTAAATTAAAGCAAACTTTCAATTCATTTTATCCAATCGAACTATAAATAAATAAATCATAATCAAATCAAATAAACATAAAATTAAATATAAACTTTGAAGTTATTAAATCATACCCAATTACTCTTAATTTCAAATAATATCAAAATAAGTCAAAAAAAAAATTAAAACTGAAATAAAATAAACCAATTGATTAAGATAAGGTATTAATCATCAAACTAAAGAGATAATTTATACATAAACTAAACCGCTAAATTCAAGAAGTTAAACCTTTAATTAAAATTAAAATAAAAGAATACATTAAACTTCAAATAAATCATAAGTAAATTAAAATGCATTCACCTATCTAAATCAAACTTAAATGGAATAATGAAATCAATGAATTACAATAACATTGAAATGATATTAATCATATGAAATTAAAAAATCAAATTAAAATCCAAGGGAAAGAAACAAGAGATTGAATTAAAGGATAGTGAATTATCAAAATATTAATTAGATTAAAACATCTAATCTAAAATTAATCAATCAAAAACACATGGATTTAAACAAACTTAAACTTCATTAGATATTAAAGGATATTGAATTATCAAAATATTAATTAAATCAAAACATCTAATTTAAAATTAATCGATCAAAAACACATGGATTTAAACAAACTTAAACTTCATTAGATATTAAGGATATTGAATTATCAAAATTTAATTAAATCAACACATTTAATCCAAAATTAATCAATCAAATACATGAAGATTAAACAAACTCAAACTCTAAAATCTAAATCAAATCATATCATATAAATTACACAAATTCAAATGGGTTAATTAAGATACTTAAGGACCTTAACTAAACTCTTTAGGAGTTAGGATGTAGAATAGGGTGAGTTCCATCTACAAATGAAATTCATTTTACTCTTCATTCTTGAAAACTTAAACATCACTTTTACCAAATAAAAGTGAAATAAAAATAAAAAATAAATCATTAAATTATTTAAATTGAAATCACCCAAAGGTAAAAATTAAACAAATTAAAACTTCAAATTGAAACTTAAATTAAAGAAGCCTAGTAAAGTCTTGCTACACAAGCCTTCTTTTCACACACTAGACCGACCCTAGAATTAGGCTAGGTCGATGTATTGATTGTATGTATGGTATTGTATTTTATTTTGTGATGTAATATTTTAGACTGGATGTTAGGGTGTATGTTTCATAGACTGGATGTTATGTCGTTATTAGCCTAATCATATTTTATGTAGGAGGTTGTGCTTAAGGGGTCACTGTAATAAAAATATAAATGCTTCTGCTGTGCAGGTTGCTTAGCCCTTAAGCATAACTCAGGTTAGGACAAATGGGCTTGGTTGCCCATGTGTGGGGTGCTAAGTCCAAATTATTTATATAACTGCTTGGGTTGTATGGTGTGTTTAGCTAACATTTGTTTTGCAACTGTAGCTAGATTTACTTTTTTCTATTTTTAATGCAATTTTGTATTAGGAATTAGGATTTGTGTTATGGGGGATTAGAATTAGCAGTGGCCTTCTTAGTCCTTGGGGTGCCCTATGATACCTTTGGAGAAAATTAAATCAAAAGAAAGAGAAGGAAGAAATGAAGAAAAGAAAACTCTCGTAATATGTATTATTTTTGTAATATGGGTCGTATAAGGATAGAGCTCGGCTACCCATCTTTTTTTTCTTTTTTCGGGGTGTACGATGAAACTTGGCCGCACTGCCCCTTTATTCTTTTACAGTAGTCTATAAAATTATTTGATGTTGTGTTTAGATTGTGCATTAGAATTGCATGCTTTCCCTAGTTTCTTCATGTTTAATGTTTGAATGTGTGGCCTGGATGCAGTAGGCTCTTAGGATGAAATTAATTTTTCTACCCCAATTAAGCTCATAATTAAATTTTTAAAATAATTCATAACCTCACATAAAAGCCTAGTAGTTAAATCAAGATAAAAAATATTGAGCAACCCTTAGCTAGATGATTGTAAGTATAACATCAAGCTTTTATATTCTTCCACTCTTATTAAAAGGGGCTCTATTTATGCTAGAATAAAGGCTTAACCTCTAGAGCCTTTGATGGAAGAACTCCCCTCTTGATTTGGCCCATAAAAGTTCTCATGCATTTAGGCATACAAAATCTCATAGCTTGTGTTCAAACAAAGAGTCCAAAATTAAATAAAATTTGATAAAATTTGCATTAATTTAGAACATTGTTCATACCATTCATGCTCTAGTCTCTTAGAGAGTGAGTTTAAGGACTTTAGCTTCTTTTCTAAATAAATAACAGCCTAGCCATCTTACAAAACCATATGACTTGCCTACATGGATTTCAAGTGTATGAGAAATTAGCTCGCTGTCACTCTAGGTGGTAAAAAGTCCAGTAGTCAGGTGGTTTACTCTCTCTTGTGGAGGTAAACTATATACCCACTTTTTTCTTAGATTTAGGTCATGCTTTGGCCCTCGCCAAAGCTCCATAGATTTAGGATCTAAGGTTACTATTTCTTTTTGTGGTTACAAGTATAAATTCTCATCTCTTAGACATTTCTACAATCTTGTGTTGATGGATTATAAGCCCTAGTAATCTAATAAAACTTTAACTCAAACAACTAAATCTATTCAATTTCAAATATATAAAGCCCAATTATATAGTAGATTGGAATGCTCACTAGGCTTCCTAGTGTCAAGAGCATTTCCTACTTTCTCCCATTTGATTCCAAAAATAAGTCTTCTCCTTGATCTATCCCATTTTATTTGATAAAATAGTCAATCATTTGATAGTCTTAGCTTTGAAATCTTTGGAGACAACAATCGTCTACTTTAATCGAGAGTATTCTTAAGGAATTCACTTTTCTTAAGATGTAATTAACTATGGAGGCTTGCCTAGAAAGTGAACCTAATAAACCCTACTTTACTTTTTCATGTAAAGTAGGGGAAAAATCTCTGGTATATTTGAAAACTCATCATGCCTTAGGGGTCCTTATTAGGTGATTAGGTCCATTGTATGATAATGACTTCTATTTTTTGAGATAGTACATTATTCTTCGATGTCGTACCGGATCACCTCAAAAAGGACATCCTCAGATCTGCATGGTGTCCCCTCACATATACACACACGAAGACAAACCAAAAATAAAAACCACAGTAATAAATAAGAAGAATCTAGAGTATACTTCTATGAAAATAATTGTAATATTATAGTAATCTTCAGATTTGACTCTCATGCTTATAAATATGAAAGACTATTGTGATGTAAGCTAAGTTGAAAACTATTTAGCAAATACTTGTAATAAAATTCCTCATTCTCTCCTTCTATTCTCTCATTCAAAATTCTTTGTCATTGGGTTGAGATCTAATTCATCCATGAGAGAAGTCAGCTAGAATCAAGCACCCAAAGGCTTTGGCATTCTAGAAGGAGGAGGTAGGAGCTGGTGACTACCACCTTTGAAAGGCCATAAACGTAGATGTTGTGGCTGTGAATCTTAGCAATTTTGATAGTATTTACCATATCACATGGGTTTCATCCCTCTTAGCTAACGGATACTCCACCTCCTCTGCAGCAGTAATCTTCATCGTACAAGCACAATAGAATTCTGGAGCTTACATTCTAATCGTTGTGTTACAAACCTCCATCTATTCTCTGCAGCAGTAATCTTCATCGTACAAGCACAATAGAATTCTGGAGCTTACATTCTAATCGTTGCTGTGTTACAAACCTCCATCTATACATTTTATATATACATCGACAATATTCACACATTGTACATGCAAGGTTTTACAATTTAGTACAGCTACTAGTTCTCCTGTTTTCTTTTCTTCCTGCTTTACCTTTCTTTTCTGCTACTTGCTTCAGACAACCAAGGTGTTCATGTAGGATCAGGATGGAGACTTGGCCATTAAGACCCGCAAAAAAATGGACTGTTGTGGGGACAGTAATGTAAGTTTGAACTCCACGGAGAAAAGCTGGGGTGGGGACAAATATAGGAAGGGGATGGAGTCATCTGCTCACTCAAGATTGCAGAAGTCAGGTTTCATGGAATTTTAAGAGTTATAATTCAGTACATAAAAATTTTTATGAATATATAAATAGATGATGTATATATGAAATTAAAAAAATGAGAAGACTAAAGTTAATGCCCATTTTTTGACATTTGAAAAATTTTATTACAAACTCCTCATTTAAATCATATTATATCTGGAAAGCACTATTATGCCAATAAATAATTATGAGATTATTTTTGAAAGCGGGATTAGTTTTGGTTTTATTTTATTATATATATTTTTTGATGCAAAATAAAATATATTTAGAGTTAATGTGTGTTTTAAAATCACTTAAAATAATTAAAAGTTAATCTGAGTATCTTTAAAAGTAATATAAAAATAAAAATAGAAAACACAACAAAATTTAATGCCAAACAAGATCAAAACTAATCCAAAATAAAAATATATCCAAGTGCAATTTTTTCTTTGATTAAATTATCTATATGTGTGAGTGTGTTTATAATTTGTAATTTATTATATAATATCAATTTGAATAAATATCAATATAATATATCACAGAAAATAAATTCTTAAATATTTTTTGTCTGCCTCTATCAATTCCAATTTTATCTCATAAATATTCATATACATATATTATTAATTTATATATTTATAACTTTATAATTTATGCTGCAATAATTTTTTCTTTATTAGAGCATGACATTCGAAAATCATTTAAAATTACTATCGTTTTAATTAAAATAGATAAAATAGTTTAAAATATAAACTTTATTTAGATTCATTTTACTTAATATTTTGCATTGGTTAAATAAATATAATAAATTTAATTATTTAGCTTTTATATTTCACCTTATAAATATCGTTTGATATATAATTTAAGATAGTTTTATCTTTAAAATTTTCAAAGATAAAATTTACAAGAAGAATTTAATTAAATTATAATATGATATATAACTCACAATAAAATCATAAACTAATTTATGTACATATATTGTTTTAAAATCTATTCTAAGGGCATTTAAATGAAAGTAATACTAATTTCAATATTTAAAAGTATTTAATTTATATTACAATAAATATTTGTTAAAAATTACAGGAGTAACTTTAGGTAAAATAAGTTTTAGCAATACTTAAAAAAGAAATTATACTATCAAAAATTCATATAATATTTTGAATAATATTTAAAACACGTCTAATTTACTACCGTACTTTATAATATTTCTATTAGAACAATAATATGAATTAGATAAGACCCTATATATTCTCAAGAAAAAAAACTCTAGATTACCTGATAATCCTAAATGAAAGTTTAATAGCCGCTGCAAGCTTAAAGAACTTGCAGCTACAGATGTGCCCATGTTAATTAAAAGTAACATAAAAAAAAAAATTAACCCAAAATACATAAATCATAAAAAATCAATTAAAACGATAGTCATATACCACTTTTAAAATATTTAAAACAATATGAATTGATAACTCAATTCCCAATTTTCCGTTCTGTCTAAAAAATAAAAAAACATACGGGAGATAACCTCCATTTTTTGTGCCTTTTTTTTTCCTACAGTAAATAAGGTCAAACTTGAATGGTCGGTCTGAGATCAAATTGAGTGAATTTCTATGATAATATATGCGTAAATACGAAGCGGTATAATTTACAACTCATAATGGCTGCATCTTACTAAGGATCACGACTACACGATCTCAGCTTAGTTTCGTTAAGAAACCGCCTCCAACTGCCTCCTATAACCAACCCATCAGTTTCTATTCTTCTCTTCTCTCCCTTCACACCGCTTCACTTTCAATACCACCTAAGAGAAAATAAGACATTTCTCGCACTTCCAACCTAAAAAATTGGAAATTTTTTTAAAATAAGTATAGTTATAAACTTAATTAAGGAATTAAGTATTATTAAAAGAAGTTTATAAATAGATATAGTAGCCCACTAAGTGGGCGACTAGGTAGCCACGTCGACTCCGACGTGGCATGAAAGTTGTCACGTTAACGTGAAGTCAGTTGCCCAGGTTAAATGGAGGATAAACAAAATCGGGCCGATCGACCGATCGGCCCTATTCTTTCCTCTGTTCCTCTCGATCCGCCCTGTGTCGCGCCTGCGATGACTCCAGCCGAGCTACCCTACGTTTTGCCCCTTTCGAGCACGGTAATCTTCGTCTCCAAGCTTCTCGGCAGCCGTCGGCATTGCTCCAACCGCCGACATTGTTCCATCTTCTCCCTCTAGCCAAAACCAGCTCGTTTTCTTCCCCGACAGCCATGTCCATGGCATTTGATGACTTTCCTCTCCATCTAACAGCCCTTGGAGCCCAACATTAATTTTTGACTTCATTCCATTCGGAAGTTTCTGCTGACATTATACTGCTTTTGCACACATTCTCATCGTTCTTCGTCAATACACGATAAATCCCTATTTTTTCTTATTTATAAATTAGTAGATTATGTGTTCTAGGGCTTAGAGCTGTATGGTTAGAATTTTGTGGTTGGATTTAATTTGTAAGGTTGTGTTAGCGTTGTAATTCAGGTAATTTATTTGTAATTTTAGGTGACAATATGTCGAGTATACTATTATTTAGGGTCTACGACATATTTTTGAATGGTATGAGTTGGGTTTGAGTTGTTGCAGCTGGCCTATAAGCTTAGAGCCCCGTTACTTGTAGTCGCGTTTAAGTGGCGGCGTTTGGTTAATGTGTCGATTGATTTAAATTTCTTATGATTTACGTAGTTTGTTCTACAAATAAATTTGGACGGACAATGTTTTTTTAGATTTAAAAAATATTGATATGATTGGTTATTCTCTAGTTATTTGAGGAATGAATAGAGAGTTTTTTTTTGCTGATCCTTTTCTATGGAGGCAAACTAAGTATCGATGAGCAGTTCACTCCAAGTTATGTGGGAGGTCGAAATAGTCCAGTTAAGGTTCTGCGGGACAACACCTTACTGGAATTGAAACAGCGAATTATGATGTCATTGAACATTGATTCAAATCATCACTCTGTAAGTCTTACATGTCATTATTCGATGGGTAACAGATTTATTGCGTATGTTATATCTGATGATAAAGTTTGCGATGTTACACTGGACGAAGCTTTCCGTCAGATATTAGTGTTGTATGTGGAAGTGGAGGATGCTAATGTTGCATCCACATCAGCTGATCCGGTAATAAGGTTAGTAGATATACCAATGACGTATACACAGGATTTCATCACACATGCACCTGTGGCAACACAACGCAGCTTTGATGAATTGATTCACAGGTAATACCTTATCAACCTTTTCCTGTTTATACTTGTAATATTTAATATCAAGGTTTGTCGTCTTACTTATGAGTTTTGTGGCAGCGATGATGTTGTTTATCGTTCAGAGGAACCATTTGTGCCTTAGAGTGATGCAGGGGCCAAGCTAGTGAGGTCACCCCACAGTTGGAGCAGCCACTACTGAGGTCCACCCTAGCATAGTCTCCCTACGTGGATGTCATAGAGCCGCTCACCCTGATACTGTAAGTAATATGTAATTTCTATTTCTACGTTACACCTGCATGATATTCATTTTGGCTAAAGACTGAATGATCATATATATATATATATATATATATATATATATATATATATATATATATATATATATATATATTTGCATAGCACTTTTCTAAAGGCTACTTCACACTTGCTTATGTTGAAGGATTGACCCATCACTTGTAGAAGATTCATCAGTGGGCTAGAGGCAATAGGCCTATAATGTGCTTGACTTCATTTCATCCCTAGATCATCATCACGCTTCGTGGTTGAGATATGGTCTCCACAGACCAATACCTTTCACCTCACTGTTGGTGAGATGACAGTGATGCTCTAGAATGTGGTGATGATCCTAGGATTACGTGTTGATGGGCCACCTATTATTGGCCCAATTGTGATTGGTGAGGAGAAGAGATGGGCTAGCTGGCCAGATTGCTGCGACGAGTTATTGGGACGACACCCTATACCAGATGTGGTGTACCATGACCCGATCAATTCACACATCAGATCGACCTTCAAGATGGGTCAGGCACAGGCACAGACATGCATGCCATTGAAGTGGCTTAGGTGGTCTTTTTATAGAGAGTCATACGTGCATCTGAGCACTGAGGAGTTCTTCAGGCACATACGTGCTTACATTCTGTTTGTTATTATGTGTTTTTTACTGCCGGATACATCAAGTTTTGAGGTCCACCTACACTATCTTCCACTTCTAGAGGACCTAGATTCATTCAATATGTTATACATGGGAGGCGATTGCCCCACCTTTAAAGAGAACTTACGAGTCTACTAGGCTCAGCAGGGCCAACATGGCTAGCTGCCTACACCTCCTACATATATGGTCTTGGGAGCATCTTCATGTGGGGAGGCCGACCCTAAATGTGCCATATCCAATTGATCTTGACGGTCTTAGCATTGGTTTGAGATATATTTTACTTTCTGCACTTTCAATTTTTTAGCGTATATGTTTATTTTAAATGTATTGTGTGCATAGGTGGAACGAGAGATATGTTCGCCAGATGCCAATGGTGAACGTTGTATTATATAGAAATGAGCTGGATGGCTTACTGCATACTCAGGTTGGACTTGCAGAGTACATTTTGATTCAAATTTCTATAATGTATATTCTAATTTAACATAATTTTTAATATGTGCAGGTGATTTGGGAGTCGTATACTAAGCAAATCACACTACGTCTATCACACACATGCTCATCAGGCTCTGATATATGGTTGACACGAGTCCAACTGATCAGCTGGAAGAGGGTGGAGTAGCATTTACCTGATCGAGTGCTATGACAGTTTGGACTTATACCTAGAGTAGATGTGGCACCAGTTGACCCTAGTTTTAAAAGGGTCGATGGTCGAGCGGATGTCGACAAGGTTGATTTAGGTGCACATTGCGGGAGAGGCGAGAGGATTACCTCGTCGAGTTCTTGGATGAAGATGAGGATAGGTGGCTATCAACCGGTACATGTCTTTGGTTTAGATCTTAGCTTCTCTACACTTGGCCTGATAGATCCTCTTACTATCCCAGAATACCTGTAGAGCGTATATATGTAAGCGTTAACATAAGTATTCAGTTGAATTCAATATGTTACTTGAGGCTAATTTCACATATTATTTTTTTCATGCAGTTAGAACACATCTTGGCGACTCAAGACATCTTCCAGCCATACTTCGGCCGTGTAGATGAGCACGAGCTAGAGGGAGCCGTAGATAGGTACGAGGTGCTATGCAGAGACTTGCAATTGCATGTTCATATCGGTGACACACATTACGGATCGGAGCCTACGGAGGATGTCCTACAGCATGATTGGGGCGTCGGACCATCTACATATGCTGATCGAGGTCCATCTATGTATGCTGATCCAGGTCCTTCTACATACCAGCCTACGTATGAGTCACGGCCTATTTTCCGTCCAAGCTATCGGCAAATTTTGAGGATCTTGCATTGGAGGGCCACCATCGGTACATCATTGTCCATGCACGACCGGTACACACACAGGGGTGATGCGAGTCCACCAGACGAGGTTAGATGTTTAGGATAGTCTATTTGTGCATCTTTACTACATTTGTTTTTATCTATTTTATTTTTATTTCTGGATCATTCATTTATGTAAATACTTGTACTCACTTTTAGAAATGACTTGTAAAACTTATATTCGTTTTTATAATGAATCATCCATATATTTAGTTTTGATTTATTTAAATGAAAACTTGCACTCTAAGGTTGACCTCTATAATTAACGATAATGGCTTAAAGCTTACAAATGGAACATCTAAACCTAAAGTAAAACATAAGAGCTCAAAGCCAATCCTTGATGAAAAAAAATTCTCGAGTGAGCGGCTACATATCCTGGACTGGTAATTGGACTAGACACTATTACACATTAGCTTAGCTAGCGTCGGAGTTGACGTGGCTCCTAGTCACCCACTTAGTGGACGACTATACTTATTTCTAAATTTTTTTAATGATACTTAATTCCCTAATTAAGTTTCTAACGATAATTATTTAAAAAAAAATCTCTCTCTAGTCAATTAAAACTATAGTCATATACCACTTTTTAAATATTTAAAACAATATGAATTGATAACTCATTTCCTAATTTTCCGTTCTGTCTAAAAATAAAAAAAACATACGGGAGATAACCTCCATTTTTTGTGCCTACTTTTTGTTTTTTCTACAATAAATGAGGTCAGACTTGAATGGTTGGTCTGAGATCAAATTCAGTTAATTTCCATGATAATATGGCTTAATTTTTTAAATTAGGCCATTTTATAAATTTAATTAGGTGATTAGCCATTTTAAAAAAAATTTAAAAATAGGCCTAGTCATGTCGCCCGAGGTCGCCCTGACCCTTTAATTTTTTTTTTTTTAAAATTAAATGGGCAGTCCAAATTTTTTGACCATATCTGACTCATCAGGTGTCGGATTTCAATGTTCTTTGTATCGTTAGAAAGATAATGAAAAATTCTATAACTTTTATGTTAATAACTTTTGATGAATTTCATCTGGTGAGCCGCACTGTTTGCAAATGTGCGACTTCTGAAGTTGCAAAAATTGAAGATATTGATGCAGCCCTCATTTTTTGGTCATATCAGGCTCATTAGATGTCGGGTTTCAACGTAGTTAGTATCTTTGGAAAGATAATAAAAAATTATACAACTTCCATGTTGACAACTTTCAACGAATCTCGCCCGGTGAGCCGCAATTTTTGCAAATGTGTGACTTCTGAAGTTGCAAAAATTAAATATATTGTGACAGCCCCTATTTTTTTTTTTTTTTTTTTTGCCATGATACAAGGATATATTATTTTTTGGTAATATCAAACACTCATTATATTCTATATATAAATTGAGTTTGAATTTTTATGTAATTTCCAGTTGAATCTTTCCTCTTCGAAGAGGTAATATCAAACACTCTCATTATATTCTATATATAAATTGAGTTTTGCTCAAGAGGAAATATTTTTACATAAAGATTCAAACTCAATATTGAGTGTTTGATATTACCAAAATATATATCATCAAAAATACTTATTTATATATTTTAACTTCGAATCATATTTGCTGTGGCTCACCGTGAAATAAATATCATAAGTTGTAGAATTTTATTATCTTTCCAATATAACCATGCTGAAATCAACATTAATGAGCCTAATATGTCCAAAAAAAAGGGCATATCTTCAATTTTGCAACCAAATCACATTTGCAAACAATGCGGCTCACCGGATGCGATTCATTGAAAGTTGTTAACTTCAAAGTTGTAGAATTTTTCATTATCTTTCCAACGATACCAAGTACGCTAAAATCCGACATCTGATGCTTTAGATATTGCCAAAAAATGTGGACTGCCCATTTAATTTTTTTTAAAAAAAATTAAAGGGTCATTTCGGTGTGGCGTTAGATAATAATCTGACAGGCGACTAGGCCTATTTTAAATTTTTTTAAATGACTAATCACCTAATTAAGTTTATAAAATGGCCTAATTTAAAAATTAAACTTGATAATATATCATATACAGCGGTATAATTTACAACTCATAATGGCATCTTACTAAGGATCGACTACGATCTCTGAGTTCCTTTAAGAAACTGCCTCCAATTGCCTCCTATAACCAACCCATTAGTTTCTATTCCTTCTCTTCTCTCCCTTCACACCGCTTCACTTTCAATACCACAGCCCCAAGAGAAAATAAGACATTTCTCGCACTTCCAACCTAGATAAATCTAGAGATGTCTTTCTCCACCCACATCTTCATATTCCTCATGATTGCCTCATAGCGTCATCTTCGTCACACCTCAGAACCAGTATAAGGTTGGCGGCGACCAAGGGTGGTGAGTTCCAAACGACGATAACCCGGACTTCTACACAACCTGGGCAAGCAAACTCCGCTTCCAAGTTGGCGACTCAATAGGTAAGAAATCGTTCACTTCTTTCTTAATATCAAGTCTCTTCACTTCATTTTATCCAATCAATTATGTATTGATCATTAGTCTTTGAGTACAAGAACGACTTGTGATCCGGGTGGAGAAAAGAGGCTACTACCACGAACGGCAATGGCGTGTTCAAGGGCGACACCGTCTTTCTCTTCGATAAGTCGGGCCTTTTCTACTTTGTCAGTGGCAACTCTGAACATTGCAAGAAGGGTCAAAGGCTTATGGTCGATGTCATGGCTTCTCACGCCCACCGTTTCCAGGGGCACCAGATCCCATTCAGTAGCGCCGCCGCACCAGCCACCGCTTATGGTGCCTCTATTCCCATTTTTGTGGTGGCGTGTAGCAGTCTCTTGATATTTAAATGAGGTCCCAAGGACAAGGAAGCGAGTGCGGAGTGATCAAATAGTTCTACCAACTTGAATTTTCAATTAAAGTTTTTCTGTTCCTCTATTATAAACTATATTTTGTGTCATGAAACGTAAGAAAGTAATTGTCATTATTTTTGATGAACCGAAGATGTGGTGTTTTTGAGTTGGAACTTTTGATTTTTCTTATATTGTGTTGTTCAATGATTAAAGGATGGAACTAGATCTCATCTTTTTAGAAGGATTTTTTTTTACTTTCTTAGAGTACATTACCTGTGATTACTAATTATTCGGTGTTGGTTGCAAGTTGCAAATTAAGAAAATTGGATAAATTCCATTTGACCTTGCTTGTATTTAATCGTTCAAGTTTCATCGCTACAAAGCATCTGTTGTTATTTTAAAGTTGAGTTGGGTTTTATATTTATTTTGTAGGAATTTAATTTTCTCAGTGATAAGGTTTGGGTAATATGATCATCTTCTTCTAGTCAGACTAGACCAACCCATTGTAGAATACAAATTCGATGTAAGAACATTAATAAGTAGTTGACTTGTATTTAGAAACTGGGGGGAGTGATGCCCCTGAAACTTTTTAGTTCAAAACCAATTTCAAGCGATTTTATAGTTCATTTACAAATATTCTCACTTATAGATAAAGATTATCGAGTGCATTGATCATAAAATTACCTTTATTATTTGCAATTTTTATTCTTTGCAGCACTTTTGTTCTGTAGGACATTAACATGCAAAATCTGAAGCTTTTCTTAATGGAGATAATATTAACTTAATTAATTTATATAGATATTTTTTAACAAAAGACTTCTCAATTTTTTTGCTAATGGTGATTGCTCAAATATCGTGAACTGGATAAATTAATGAAAGCATTAGATAATCATGGAGATAGAGTGTTCATACAACTCTCATGTTGCAGTGTTCAATTTTTTTTGTTTTATTTTTTACGAGAAGGCGAGGACACTTTCCCAGAATATCAGTCATAAGTAATCCTCGCGATCTCACTACCACGTCTCCCGCTTTTCTCCTCAGACACATTTTTTTTTATAGCATTGTCCCCACAGCTACCCACCATCTCTTCTTCACCATAACTGCGTTCACTTGCATACAGCTGAACCACCACACGTTTGTGGACTTTCTCTCTAGTCAGCTGCTTTGCTGCAACAATTGCTTCCTTCTATCCACTTTGGTAGACGACTTCTACCTGAAAGTAAGCTGTTAGATTCTCCATAGCTTCTTCATTTTAATTATTAACAAGAGCTATGCACACTTCTCCTGACTTATTTTGTTTACATTTCTCTTCTTATCACTTACGTAAACATTAATGTCTATACGAGAAACATAATCACATCCTGTATTTTACATTTAATACTCTATATTTTCTACATCCTCACATTAATCTTCTGTTTCCATATTTTCGTTTCCAGAAAAATTTTTGATTTGCAGTAACATGGTCTATATATTGTCTTTTTTTTTTTTTTTTACATTTCTCTTCTTATCACTTAGGTAAACATTAATGTGTATACGAGAAAGATAATCACATCCTCTATTTTTTCTTTAATACTCTATATTTTCTGCATCCTCACATTAATATTCTGTTTCCATATTAGGCCAGACCACTGGCTATAATTTTTTTTAAAAAAAAAAAAATCTGCAGCAGTTCTCGTATTTTGCATGTATCGGAGTCATACGATGTCTGAATCAAGAAAACTTTGTATCGATGGAATCGTAATAAAATTTTCTACAAGTTTTATGTTGGTCAAAATTTACTATTATGGCTCGATATGCAGCAAATTTTGGAAATGTCTGTAAACAGCTGAAATTTGAAAGCTGTCATTATTTTGCGTGTATCGAATCATCTGATTAATCGAGAGAACTTATCGTTGGAATCTTAACGAAATTTTAGACAACTTTTATGTTGGTCAAAAGTTAAGATTCTGACCCGATAGCGATTTGCAAATCGCGCGCTACTTGTGAAGCTGAAAGTTGAACAATCATTATTTTCTTTGGTCGATTGTCATCTGATTGTGAATTAAACTTTGTATCGTTGGAATCGTAGAATTCTCTACAACTTTCATGTGGTCAAAATTTATGATTATTTCGATCGGCAGATTTTGAAAGCGAACAATGATGAAATGCTCAAATAACTCCGCAAAACAAACACTTTTAATGAAGTGCAATTAACAAGTTTTAAGAGTCATGACATATAAACATTTATTGCTAGTGCATTAGTCTTATTGTTTGGAGATAATTATTCATCTGATTACATTCATATAAGAGAAGTGAATGTGCTAGTATTAAAAACAACCATTTTCAAACAAGGATAAGAAGCCAACTCAAACTAAGTTTAGAAGACAAACTAAGTACCTTTCTACTATTACTACCACAGGGAATATCCTCAGTAAAAAAATGTATCAATGTACAACTTATTCTAAACACTTAAAGCTGTATAAATAAAGCTGCACAAAAAAGATATGAATATTTACAAATTAAGGTAACCAAAATAATAAAATAGTTCTTGACGATGCTTACGAGACAGGATACAATAAGATAGGTACAGATACAATAAAATGTAATCCTATATGACGAAGATAATAAGCAGACGACTATCTCCGATGCCGATGCATGTCGCATCACTACTACGCGTGTAATGGGCTGGTGGTGGTCGGCGTCTCTAGATGATGTTACAATTTCGGTCTCTGTAACCTTTCGGATGGTTGTTCGAGTAACCAGTGTGTAGCACTAGGTACAACGGCAAGACTCAAGAAGCGAAACCATGATATAGTCCAGGGGTGTCATTTGGAATGAGGAGGCTCATATGTAGAAGGAATTGGTTCTTTGTCGGTGCATCTGACCACATAGCTTCCTATGAATCTTGTGGTGGTTGTGTGAATATATATGTAGATGGTCCAACCACTAGTGGAGATGATGGACCATTATCCATCGCCAGCCCATCCGGCTGCACTGACGATGAAGTTCATAGAATACTAGTGTCCCCGTACCAACTATCATAAATATGCATATTGCGTCGCAGCTCCCTGCACAACCCCTCATACCGTCGATTCTTTGAAACTTCATTTCCATATCCCTCCCAAAATAGCTCGAATATGTCCCTTATTCAATATATGTGCTCACGCTTTGTTGTAACTCAAATTATGATGGAATTAGTAAAGAAAATTATTATTACAGTTAAGAAATGCTGGCTTACCATGAGTCGGTCTTCAGAAGCTCGAGGGTAATAAGTGTCTTGGGGTATTGTAGATGCCTTCAGCATATATAGTGAAGCCCAAGACCGATCTGATACCATCTCATGTATCGATTAATGGTTGCACCCATACGGGGGTGTCATTTGGAATGAGGGAGGCTCATATGTAGAAGGAATTTGTCGCAGTGCATCTGTGACCACATACTGCATCTTGGTGGTTGTGTGAATATATATGTAGATGGTCCAACCACTAGTGGAGATGATGGACCATTATCCATCCGCCCATCCCACTAACATGAAGTTCATAGAATCTTGTCCCTGTATCGACTCGAAATATGCATATTCGGTAGCTCGCACAACCCCTCATACCCATCGGTGATTCGAAACTTCGTGTCCATATCCCTCCCAAAATAGCTCGAATATGTCCTCGGTATTGATATATTGCTCACGCTTTGTTGTGAGAACTTCGAATTATGATGGAATTAGTAAAAAAAATTATAATTACAGTTAAGAAATGCTTCTTACCATGAGTCGGTCTTGGCTCGAGGGTAATAACTGTCTTGGGTATTGTAGATGCCCTATATAGTGAAGCCCAGACCGATCCCTATCTCATGTATCGATTATCCCCCAGGGAAGAATCTACCACTACAACTAAATCCCATGCTCTCCCCGTACAATATATGCATGGTAATCGACCACACATCGGCTTTCCCTCGACCATCCACTCGCACAAAAAAAGAATCTATCGGTGCAACCTCAGTCATAGGTGGAAGGCGGCGCACGAGCACTCGGTCAGTGCCACTCAACTCATTTCCATTTCAATACTTTGCTGACCATATGTCATCCCCCGTATGCATATCTGCGACACATACGGGTTTGAACTCTGTATGGCTCCCGTCACACGTGTTGTTTGAAATGAATATTAGCTATCTTATCTACATACAATAATGGGCCCAAAAATAAACTTACAAACCAATATGCGACTCTAGTAGGCCATCTAGTTTGTCTCTTTAAACTCTAATATGGGTTGGCGTCACCTCTGACATACCCTTCATTCCATCGACAATCAACCCATCTATGCACGATGAAATATGCAAAGTTGGTCTACCGACATGAACATGCTCCCACACTCATACCTGCAGTAACTGTAGACAACCAGCCATATTCGTGTGCTTCGGCTTTGTTGCCTCATGGAGCTCCCTATACAAATGAGCAAGCACAGTTGATCTTAATGAGAACTCCAAATGTCAAGATCCTCGGTAGAGGCGTCTGCGGTGAATCTCTGAAGAAGATGTGTATGGCGTAAGAAAATAACCAATAGCAAAGTGCTTGTAAACTCTGACATGCATACTAAACAAGCTCCAGTAAATCAAAGCGAGAATCCAAATATGTCTAGCGACCACCCGGTAAACAAGCATCATGCGTGCCATTCGAACTCTGCGGTGATATGAGGGTCGGATCGTGGTAGGCGGTGTGCGGTACGGATGTGCTCTATCAACTCATCACAATCGGCCAAGATGTCGCCACCAACATTAAAGCCCAATAATAGGCGGGCCATCTATCTAAACACTCAGGATCATAGCAACATCCTGCAATGTGATCGTCATCTCCCCAATGAGAAAATGGAATGAATTTGTCTGCGAAGACCAACGTTCCGCGAATGCTATGAGAAGGTGGTGATCTAAGCGAATGTATTGCATCTGAGACACACAATCCAATCCAGCTGCTCGTAAAGTGGTCATTAATCTAGGACAGTTTACTACCCAATCTTTGAACATAAGTACATGCGATGCAGCATCCAGAACAAAAACCTACACAGTATGAAATTATAGTTAAGTAGACAAAACTATAAGAACAATCCATATACACAATTTGACTTAAAAACCTTACCAAATCAAGATGTGCGCTATTCGACGTAGTGCGCTATACTATGAACTTTAGCCGGGAGGGCCGTGAACGGTTTTCTCTGCGTCTTAGCCTCTACGTCGGCGAGGACCTTCTTACAGACATCCTACCAACAACAAAGGCAACATTGTTAGATTAAGAAATATGTTGTATAAAAGAGACTTAAACATGTTAGATTAAAAATATAGTTATAATTGACTTCTTTCATCTAGATAAACTTACCATCCAACAAGGCTAATCAAAGTGTTAGTCACATAAATCAACAAGTCAAAATGTAAAATACAATACTAAGTCAATAATCTCATGAGTATGCTCCAATTAATATTCAAAATCTATATTCAAAATCTATATACTTACATATTTAACACCAAGACTTTAATAAGATTTACATGAATATCAACAAAATTTTATATTCACGCTACACAATAGAGAGAAACAAAGAGAGAACAAAGAAAGACATGTTTCTTTACTATAATCGAGATTAGACTTTAAAAAATCTAAATTTCATTCTTAACTGCTAGTTTGACAAGAAAACAAAACTCTTAAGTCTTAAGTAATTCAAGGCCTTAATCAAGTTGATTTTATGTTACATGTTGTTATCACCAATTTAATATGATCTAATTTTTTTGCAGCCAAAAAAAGAATCATATCAGTTTTTAACTATTGGTTGAACCCTAAGGCCTAAATCCTAATTAGTAATAGTACAGTAAACCTCAATGACATTAACTAAAAAAACTATAACTAATAATTTGAACATATTTTATATCAGATGCCAAAAACAAAATGCTATAATTGGGATTAGGGATTACGGGATGACTCTAATCTTCGACAAAGGAAGGCTGGCTTGATGCATTGTGGCCTAGGGGTTCAGTGTTTCAACATTGAATCAATGATTGCAGTGGCGACGGAGAGAATTAGAATAAAGAGTGAGAAGGGAGATGCGAGATTGCAAATGTTCTACAAGTTCTGCAACTTTCATGTTGGACACAATTTGTGATAGCGGCCCGATGCGCAACAGATTTTGCGAATGTGCGAAATCTGCTGCGCTGTGCTGAAAATTCGGGGCAGCGACCATAGTTTGCGCGTACCGGACTCATATGGTGCCGGAATTGCACAAACTTTATATCATTGGAATTGTAATAAAATTTTCTACAAGTTCCATGTTGGACAAAATTTGTGATAGTGGCCCGATGCGCATCAGATTTTGCGAATGTTCGCAAAATATGTTGCACTGCGCTTAAAATTCGAGGCAGCGACCGTAGTTTGCACGTACCGGACTCATACGGTGTCAGAATTACGCAAAATTTGTATCGTTGGAATTATAACTAAATTTTCTACAACTTTAATGTTGGATAAATTTTGTGATAGAGGCCTGATGCGCAGCAGATTTTACGAATGTGCACAAAATCTGCTCGTGCTGAATTCGGTCTGGCGACCCTAGTTTCGCGTGCGGACTCATCCGATGTCGGTGTGAAATGTATGGATCATAACAAAATTTTCTACAACTTTCATGTTAGACAAAATTTGTGATAGCTTCCCGATGCGCAGAAGATTTTGTGAATGTGCACAAAATCTGCAGCGTTGTCCTGAAGATTCGGGGCAGCGACGGTAGTCTGCGCGTAGTGGACTCATACGGTATCAGAATTGTGCGAACTTTGTATCGTTGGAATCATAACAAAATGTTCTACAACTTTCATGTTGGACAAAATTTGTGATAGCAGCCCGATGCACAGCAGATTTTGCAAATGTGCGCAAAATCTGTTGCGCTGTGCTGAAAAAAGTAAGCCATACAGCAAAGGCACAGGTAAAGAAGCTAAGCAAGTAGCAATCAACAAGCAAAACAGTAAGCCAAACAGAACTACAACAACAAGATTCAGCCTGGTCAACAAAATAGCCCGATAAGCCATTCAGCCGATTAACAAAACAGCAAATGAAATAAACCAGATAAAGAATCACACAATAAAAGCCCAACCGGGCAAGGAAACCGCAAGAATCACAACAATAAGAGGAGAAAGAAAACCAGCAACCGTAATTAGCAAATCACCTAATCCATCCTTGATGGATGAAAAAGAGGGCAGCATAACCCAGCAGGTCCAGTAAAACAGCCAATAGTTCCATCTAAGAAGGCTAATAGCAAGTAAATATAGTACCCAACAAATGGAAGTCCAAAAAATAGCGATAGGTAACCAATAGATGAGGCTAAAGAGCCAAACATCACCTGAACAGGAAAACCAGATTATTGCAGCAGAAAAATGACAAGAGAACAGAGCAGACCAAGGAAAATAGAAAAAAGGAAAAGATAGACAAAAAATAATTAAACTGAGCAAAAAATAGCAATAGGTAACATTGTCGCAAAAGAAAGGAGTAATTCATTTATATATAAAACTTTTCCCAAAAGAAATGAAGATCAAACAAACAAGGAGAGTGTGATTAGAGCAGTCAATTGTCCATGGTTACATTGTTGCACAGATGAAGCCCTATCCTTCTAATCCCAACACAATGACACAGAAATATCTAAAACAACTTATAGGACGAACCCCTACAAGTAATCCAATGAAGTATACTGAGCGATTAGATCCCTTGACCCGAACTTGCGCGTTGTTCTATTATGGCCAATATTTTGCATACACTACAAATCTTTATTACTTGTAATATTTTCATCCATAGTATTTCGAATCTATTTGAGCATTAATTGACCGACTTCCTCTTGATATTCGGTGGAAAGTACTCGGGAAGTTCTATCGGTTATGTGTTACGGCCTCATCACGATCGGGAAGACATGAAATGCTCATAGGTTTTCTAGTCCAAAGTATAGTAGGCGATCGTAATGAGCGTGGCTTATATGTCTGCTAAAATTCCTTATTCTCTCCTTCTATTCTCTCATTCAAAATTCTCTGTCATTGGGTTGAGATCTAATTCATCCATGAGAGAAGTCAGCTAGAAACAAGCACCCAAAGGCTTTGGCATTCTAGAAGGAGGAGGAAGGAGCTGGTGACTACCACCTTTGAAAGGCCATAAACGTAGATGTTGTGGCTGTGAATCTTAGCAATTTTGATAATATTTACCATATCACATGGGTTTCATCCCTCTTAGCTAACGGATACTCCACCTCCTCTGCAGCAGTAATCTTCATCGTACAAGCACAATAGAATTCTGGAGCTTACATTCTAATCGTTGTGTTACAAACCTCCATCTATTCTCTGCAGCAGTAATCTTCATCGTACAAGCACAATAGAATTCTGGAGCTTACATTCTAATCGTTGTGTTACGAACCTCCATCTATTCTCTGCAGCAGCAATCTTCATCGTACAAGCACAACAGAATTCTGGAGCTTACATTCTAATCGTTGCTGTGTTACAAACCTCCATCTATACATTTTATATATACATCGACAATATTCACACATTGTACATGCAAGGTTTTACAATTTAGTATAGCTACTAGTTCTCCTGTTTTCTTTTCTTCCTGCTTTACCTTTCTTTTCTGCTACTTGTTTCAGACAACCAAGGTGTTCATGTAGGATCAGGATTGAGACTTGGGCATCAAGATCCGCAAAAAAAAAGGACTGTTGTGGGGACAAATATAGGAAGGGGATGGAGTCATCTGCTCACTCAAGATTGCAGAAGTCAGGTTTCATGGAATTTTAAGAGTTATAATTCAGTACATAAAATTTTTATGAATATATAAATAGATGATGTATATATGAAATTAAAAAAATCAGAAGACTAAAGTTAATGCCCATTTTTGACATTTGAAAAATTACAAACTCCTCGTTTAAATCATATTATATCTGGAAAGCACTATTGAGCCAATAAATAATTATGAGATTATTTTTGAAAGCGGGATTAGTTTTGGTTTTATTTTATTATATATATATTTTTTGATGCAAAATAAAATATATTTAGAGTTAATGTGTGTTTTAAAATCACTTAAAATAATTAAAAGTTAATCTGAGTATCTTTAAAAGTAATATAAAAATAAAAATAGAAAACACAACAAAATTTAATGCCAAACAAGATCAAAACTAATCGAAAATAAAAATATATCCAACTGCAATTTTTTTTTGATTAAATTATCTATATGTGTGGGTGTGTTTATAATTTGTAATTTATTATATAATATCAATTTGAATAAATATCAATATAATATATCACAGAAAATAAATTCTTAAATATTTTTGTCTGCCTCTATCAATTCCAATTTTATCTCATAAGTATTCATATACATATATTATTAATTTATATATTTATAACTTTATAATTTATGCTGCAATAATTTTTTCTTTATTAGAGCATGACATTCGAAAATCATTTAAAATTACTATCGTTTTAATTAAAATAGATAAAAATAGTTTAAAATATAAACTTTATTTAGATTCATTTTACTTAATATTTTGCATTGGTTAAATAAATATAATAAATTTAACTATTTAGCTTTTATATTTCACCTTATAAATACCGTTTGATATATAATTTAAGATAGTTTTATC
The DNA here is from genome assembly GCA_021442155.1 of Cymbidium sinense. Lineage (NCBI taxonomy): Eukaryota > Viridiplantae > Streptophyta > Magnoliopsida > Asparagales > Orchidaceae > Cymbidium > Cymbidium sinense. The sequence goes on from CM038226.1 coordinate 56,317,681, forward strand.
TTTAAAATTTTCAAAGATAAAATTTACAAGAAGAATTTAATTAAATTATAATATGATATATAACTCACAATAAAATCATAAACTAATTTATGTACATATATTGTTTTAAAATCTATTCTAAGGGCATTTAAATGAAAGTAATATTAATTTCAATATTTAAAAGTATTTAATTTATATTACAATAAATATTTGCTAAAAATTGCAGGAGTAACTTTAGGTAAAATAAGTTTTCGCAATACTTAAAAACGAAATTATACTATTAAAAATTCATATAATATTTTGAATAATATTTAAAACACGTTCAATTTTACTACCGTACTTTATAATATTTCTATTAGAACAATAATATGAATTAGATAAGACCCTATATATTCTCAAGAAAAAAAAACTCTAGATTACCTAATAATCCTAAATGAAATTTTAATAGCCGCTGCTTCCGAAGTGAGAAAGCTTAAAGAACCTGCAGCGACAGATGTGTCCATTTTAATTAAAAGTAACATAAAAAAATTAACCCAAAATACATAAATCATAAAAAAATCAATTACAATGATAGTCATATACCACTTTTAAAATATTTAAAACTATATGAATTGATAACTCAATTCCTAATTTTTTTCTGTCTAAATAATAAAAAAACATACGGAGATAACCTCCATTTTTGTGCCTTTTTTCCTACAGTAAATGAGGTCAAACTTGAATGGTGGTGAGATCAAATTGAGTGAATTTCCATGATAATATATCGTAAATCTGAAGCGATATAATTTACAACTCATAGCGTATTTTACTAAGGATCACGACTACCGATCTCCGCTTAGTTCCTTTAAGAAACCGCCTCAACTGCCTCTACAACCAACCCATCAGTTTCTATTCTTCTCTTCTCTCCATTCACACCTTCACTTTCAATACCACGCCTAAGAGAAAATAAGACATTTCTCGCACTTCCAACCTAAAATTGGAAATTTTTTTAAATAAGTATAGTTATAAACTTAATTGGGGAATTAAGTATTATTAAAGAAGTTTATAAATAGATATAGTAGCCCATGGGTGGTAACACGTCGACTCGGCGTGGCGTGAAAATGTCACGCGTTAACGTGAAGTCAGTTGCCCACTTAGTGGGCGGCTAGCGGAGGGATAAAAAAAATCGGGCGATCGATCGACTATTCTATTCTCTCTGTTCCTCTCGATCCGCCCGTGCTAGATGACTCAGAGTTGCCCACATTTTGCCCCTTTGAGCACGGTAATCTTAGTCTCCAAGCTTCGGCGCCGTGCATTGCTCCAACCGCCGACATTATTCCATCTTGTCCCTCTAGCAAAAACCAGCTCATTTTCTTCCCCGACTGCCGTGTCCATGCCATTTGACAACTTTCCTCTCCATCTAACAGCCCTTGGAGCCCAACATTAATTTCCGGCAGCTTCATTCCATTCGGGGAAGTTTCCTGCGATGGATTATACAGCTTTTTGCACACATTCTCGTCGTTCTTCGTCAATACACGATAAATCCCTATTTTTCTCATTTATAAATTAGTAGATTATGTGTTCTAGGGCTTAGAGCTGTATGGTTAGAATTTTGTGGTTGGATTTGATTTGTAAGGTTGTGTTAGCGTTGCGGTTCAGGTAATTTATTTGTAATTTTAGGTGACAATATGTCGAGTATACTATTATTTAGGGTCTACGACATATTTTTGAATGGTATGAGTTGGGTTTGAGTTGTTGCGGTTGGCTATAAGCTTAGAGCCCCGTTACTTGTAGTTGCGTTTAAGTGGCGGCGTTTGTATAATGTGCCGATTGATTTAAATTTCTTATGATTTACGTAGTTTGTTCTACAAATAAATTTGGACGCGCTATGTTTTTTTAGATTTAGAAAATATTGATATGATTGGTTTTTTTTATTTTTTATTTTTTTTTATTGATATGATATGATATGATATGATATGATTGGTTATTCTCTAGTTATTTGAGGAATGAATAGAGAGTTTGTTTCACTGGTCCTTTTCTATTACGGCAAACTAAGTATCGATGAGCAGTTCACTCCAAGTTATGTGAGAGGTCGAAATAGTCCAGTTAAGGTTCTGCGGTACAACACCTTACTTGAATTAAAACAGCGAATTATGATGTCATTGAACATTGATTCAGATCGTCACTCTGTGAGTCTTACATATCGTTATCCGATGGGTAACAAATTTATAGCGTATGTTATATCGGCGAAAATGTTACAGGGAAGCTTCTCGTCGAGATATTATTGTTGTATGTGGAAGTGGAGGATGCTAATGTTGCATCCACATCACGATCCATTAATAAGGTTAGTAGATATACCAATGGCGCCACGATTTCATCACACATGCACCTGTGGCCACACAACGCAGCTTTGATGAATTGATTCATAGGTAATACCTTGTCAACCTTTCCCTTTTTATACTTGTAATATTTAATATCCAAGTTTGTCGTCTTACTTATGAGTTTTGTGGCAGCGATGATGTTGTTTATCATTTAGAGGAACCATTTGTGCCTCAGAGTGATGCAGGGGCCAAGTTAGGGAGGTCACCCAGGTTGGAGCAACCTCGAGGTCCACCTAAATAGTCTCCTACGTGGACGTCATATAGCCGCTCACCCTGATACTGTAAGTAATATGTAATTTCTATTTCTACGTTACACCTGCATGATATTCATTTTGGCTAATGACTGAATGATCATATATATATATATATATATACATATATATTTTTTGCAGAGCACTTTTCTAGAGGCTACTTCACACTTGCTTATGTTGAAGGATTGACCCATCACTTGTAGAAGATTCATCAGTGGGCTAGAGGAAATAAGCCTATAATATGCTAGCCAGCTTCGTTTCATTTGCCTATATTATCATCTGCTTACTGCCCTGGTTGAGATATGGTCTCCACAGACCAATACCTTTCACCTAGCTGTTGGTAAGACGACAGTGACGCTCCAGAACGTGTTGATGATCCTGGGATTACGTGTTGATGGACCACCTATTATTGGCCCAATTGTGATCGGTGAGGGGAAGAGATGGGCTAGCTGGCCAGATTGCTACGACGAGTTGTTGGGACGACACCCTGTACCAGATGTGGTGTACCATGACCCGATCAATTCACACATCAGATCGACCTTCAAGATGGGTCAGGCACAAGCACAGACATGAATGCCATTGAAGTGGCTTAGGTGGTCTTTTTATAGAGAATCATATGCGGATTTGAGCATTGAGGAGTTCTTCAGGCACATGTATGCTTACATTCTGTTTCTTATTAGGTGTTTCTTACTGCCGGATACATCAGGTTCTGAGGTCCACCTACACTATCTTCCACTTCTAGAGGACCTAGATTCATTCAATACACTATCTATAGGAGGAGCAGTTCTGGTCCACCTTTAAAGAGAACTCTACGAGTCAAATAGGTCTAGCAGGACCAACATGGCTAGCTGCCTACACCTCCTACATATATGGTCTTGGGAGCATCTTCATGTGGGAAGGCCGACCCTACATGTGCCATATCCGACTGATCTTGACGGTCTCAACATTGGTTTGAGATATATTTTACTTTCTGCATTTTCAATTTTTTAGCGTATATGTTTATTTTAAATGTATTGTGTGCATAGGTGTAACGAGAGATATGTTCTCCAGATGCCAATGGTGAACATTGCATTATATAGAAATGAGCTGGATGGCTTGCTGCATACTCAGGTTGGACTTGCAGAGTATATTTTGATTCAAATTTCTATAATGTATTTTCTAATTTAACATAATTTTTAATATGTGCAGGTGATTTGGAAGCCGTATACTGAGCAAATCACACTACGTCTATCACATACATGCTCATCAGGCTCTGATATATGGTTGACACGAGTCCCACTGATCAGGTGGAAGAGGGTGGAGTAGCATTTACGATCGAGTCTTTGTGATTTAGACTCATACCTAGAGTAGATGTGGCATGTTGACCCTAGTTTTAAAGTTAGATGGCGAGAGGAGAAAGTCGAAACATGAGAAGAATCTTATGCACGACCATGGATTGCTTCATCCAAAGAGACATGATTACCAGGTGCACAGCTTGGGAAGCGAGGGATTACCTCGTCGAGTTCTTGGATGAAGATGAGGATAGGCATTCTCGGCGTACATGTCGGTTCATATCTTGCTTCTCTCTACTTATTGGCCGATAGATCCTCCGACCACTTACTATCCCAGTAGAGCGTATATATGTAAGCGTTAACATAAGTATTAAGTTGAATTCAATATGTTACTTGAGGCTAATTTCACACACTATTTTTTTCATGCAGTTAGAACACATCTTGGCGACTTAAGACATCTTCCCCGTGCTTTTATGTAGATGAGCGACTGAGGGGAGCCGTAGATGATGCAGTGCTATGCAGAGACTTGCAATTGCATGTTCATATCGGCAACACACATTACGGATCGGAGCCTAAGGAGGATATCCTATAGCATGATTGGGGCGCCATACCATCTACATATGCTGATCCAGGTCCATCTATGTATGCTGATCCAGGTCCTTCTACATACCAGCCTACGTATGAGTCACAACCTATCTTCCATCCAAGGCTATCCAGGCAAATTTTTGAGGATCTTGCATTGGAGGACCATGCACATCATCCATCACATCACATCCCGGCCGCACAACAGGAGTGATCATTCCAAGCACAGAGTTAGATGTTTAGGATAGTCTATTTATGCATCTGTACTACATTTGTTCTTATCTATTTTATTTTTATTTCTGGATCATTCATTTATGTAAATACTTGTACTCACTTTTAAAAATGACTTGTAAAACTTATATTCATTTTTTTAATGAATCATCCATATACTTAGTTTTTGATTTATTTAAATGAAAACTTGCAGACTCTAAGGTTGACCTCTATAATTGACGATAATGGCTTAAAGCTTACAAATGGAACATCTAAACCTAAAGTAAAAACATAAGAGCTCAAAGCCAATCCTTGATGAAAAAAAAATTCTCAAAGTGAGCGGCCAGATCTAGACTGGTCACCTAATTGGGCGACTAGACACTATTACACCTGGATTAGCTTCCGCAACGTGGGTTGGCTTCCTAGTCACCCTTAGTGGACTATACTTATTTCTAAATTTTTTTTAATGATACTTAATTCCCTAATTAAGTTTCTAACGATAATTATTTTAAAAAAAGCCCTCTCTAGTCAATTAAAACTATAGTCATATACCACTTTTTAAATATTTAAAACAATATGAATTGATAACTCATTTCCTAATTTTCTGTTTTGTCTAAAAATAAAAAAAACATATGGGAGATAACCTCCATTTTTTGTGCCTACTTTTTGTTTTTTCTCAGTAAATGAGGTCAAACTTGAATGGTTGGTCTGAGATCAAATTGAGTGAATTTCCATGATAATATGATTTAATTTTTAAATTAGGCCATTTTATAAACTTAATTAGGTGATTAGCCATTTTAAAAAAAATTTTAAAAATAGGCTAATGCGCTTCGGTGGTAAGCCTTTAATTTTTTTTTAAAATTAAATGTCATTTTTGGCCATATCGACTCATCATGTCGGTTGGCTTAGTATCGTTGGAAAGATAATGAAAAATTCAAAACTTTCATGTTAACAACTTTCGACGAATCTCGTCCGGTGAGCTGTAGTGTTTGCAAATGTGCGACTTCTGAAGTTGCAAAAATTGAAGATATTGATGCATCTCACATTTTTTTGGCCATATCAGGCTCATTAGATATCGGGTTTCAGCGTGGTTAGTATCGTTAGAAAGATAATAAAAAATTCTACAACTTCCTTGTTGACAACTTTTGACGAATCTCGTCCGGTGAGCCGCAATTTTTGCAAATGTGTGACTTCTGAAGTTGCAAAAATTAAATATATTGTGACAGCCACAATTTTTTTTTTTTTTTTGCCATGTTACAAGGATATATTATTTTTTGGTAATATCAAACTTATTATCTTATATATATAAATTGAGTTTGAATTTTAATGTAATTTCAGTTAAATCTTTTCTTAGGTAATATCAAACTCATTATATTATATATAAATTGAGTTTAGTGGTTAAATTTTTCCAAAATATAAAAATATATTAATAATATTAATGATGCTTTTTCTTTCACAAGAAAGATTTTCATCTTCAGATTATGAATCTTGCATTATGGATCATGAACATATAAGGTGGCTTAAGTGTGATAAATGCAGTTTTATTCTTGTTTGCTTCATTTATTTTTGAAAAAAAAAAAGAGACTTAGTTCCCTTGTGTTAATTTGTGCTTGTTTGATATATAATTTTAATATTTATTACATAGAGAAGAAATGTCAATTTTTTTTTCTTTTCTTTATTACTTTTTGGAATCAATTTTATTTTGTGTTTTTTATGTTGTTTTTAAAAATATGTTTATTCAGTATATTTTTTACATTTTTTTTATTTTCTTGAAAATAAATCATATTATTTTTAAAAACACTCAAGATAATTTTTGAATGATTTCAGTATTTTTAAAAATAACTATCACTAACAAACATGATTTATTTTAAATTAAAATATAATAAAATAAAATAAAAATAAAGAATAGAAAATAGAAAACAAAAATGATCTCAAATGACCTATTATTATTATTATTATTATTATTATTATTATTATTATTATTTGGATGAATTATTATTATTAGTATTTATATTGATTGTAGTTGTTTTCCTTCATGTTTAGTATTTATTTTATTTTTATTTGAGGTATAAAGAAAAACTATTATAGATCTTACTTTTGGTTCAAGGCTGAAATTACGATCTAAATTGTTTAGCGAGCTTCGAGAAGTGGCTCGAAGAAGAACAAGAAGAGTAGATAAAAGAAGAATAACAGCGAAGAAGAGGAATTTAATATTAGATTGATGATAAAATCTATTTTTTTAATTAATTCCCAAAAAAGAATAATTTTCTTGAAAAAATAAATTCAATTTCCAATTTTTTTGGTATAATAATTAATTTTGTTTTAAACAAATGAAATTAATCTATTTATATAATTCTTAGAACCCGAATTAACCACTGTTATAGCAATTCGTTTTATTCAATTTCCGAGTTGTCATATTATTTATATCTGTACTGAATGAACTAATCATCGGTTTGCAGTTGGGCAGATTTTCATGTTTATTTTATTAATATATATATATATATATATATATATATATATATAAGAGAGAGAGAGAGAGAGAGAGATGTAAAAAAAATAATTGTGAGGGCAAGCAATAGGGTAAAGGCACTGTTCGTGCTGAAATTGCCGATTGGAGATGGCTTCAAGAAAGTGCAGCGAAAACTGCAAGAGGGACAAAAGAGGTAGGAATAATTTTATTTTTGTGAGGTGGGGACATAGGAGCGGGCAAGAAACCGCCTCCAACTGCCTCCTATAACCAACCCATTAGTTTCTATTCCTTCTCTTCTCTCCCTTCACACCACTTTACTTTCAATACCACAGCCCCAAGAAAAAATAAGACATTTCTCGCACTTCCAACTTAGATAAATCTAGAGATGTCTTTCTCCACCCACATCTTCATATTCTTCATGATTGCCTCATAAGCGTCATCTTGTGAGAAGTATAAGGTTGGCGGCGAGAGTGGCGAGTTCGGCGATGATAACGGACTTACAACCTCGGCAAGCAAACTCGCTTCAAGTTGGCGACTCAATAGGTAAGAAATGCTCACTTCTTTCTTAAAATCAAGTCTCTTCACTTCATTTTATCCAATCAATTATGTATTCGATCATTAGTCTTTGAGTACAAGAACACTCATGATCCGGGTGGAGAAAAGAGGCTACTACTGCAGAAGCGACAATGGATGTTCAAGGGCAATACCGTCTTTCTCTTGATAAGCGGGCCTTTTCTACCTTGTGTTAACTCGAACATTGCAAGAAGGGTCAAAGGCTTATGTCGATGTCATGGCTTCTCACGCCCACCGTTTTGGGGCACCGGCCCATCACATTCGGTTGCAGAAGCTTATGGTGCCTCTGTTCATTTTGTGGTGGCGGTCTCTTGATATTTAAATGGGGTCCCAAGGGAGGAAGTCGAGTGATAATAGTTCTACCAACTTGAATTTTCAATTTAAGTTTTTCCGTGTCTCTATTATAAACTATATTTTGTGTCATGAAACGTAAGAAAGTAATTATCGTTATTTTTGATGAACCGAAGATATGGTGTTTTTGATTTGGAACTTTTGATTTTCTTATATTGTGTTGGTTCAATGATTAAAGGATGGAACTAGATCTCATCTTTTCAGAAGGATTTTTTTACTTTCTTTTGCAGTGTTCAATTTTTTTATTTTATTTTTTTGTGGGAAAGCGAGGACACTTTCCAGAATATCAGGATAACAAATCAAAAAGCTAACTAGAATCGGTAAAGAAGGGAATTTAAGGGGACCCTATGTGGGTATAAAACTCAATTTATTTACACACATCAATTTTAATTATGTCGGTTATTTTGCTTCATTCGACGGTTCCTCTTGACAAGAAATGGAGAATAACAATCGATAAAATTTCTCGTTCTTACCTTGAAAAGTCTTCGATTGCTGTGTATCAGGTCAAAATACACATTAAAATGATCTTAAAATCATATCATCTTAAAAATCAAAAGACTTCTACACAATTTAAATTTTAAATATAAAATACTTATATTTCATAGACTCGTGGCGGGAAACAATTATCACTTAGAATGTGCCATTTCTTCAAGGTTGTTCTCTGTTGTGCTTTCCAATGATTTGGAAGCGCCGTATGGTAGTTTCTTCCCAGTCTTGCCGTTTGATAACACGTAAAAATTCTTTTAATTAGTAACCTGTTTGATTACCCAAATTTTCAGAAAGCACGATCCGGAAAACTTCGTATAAATGTCATTTCAAAACACTATTTTAGAATACTATTTTGACTGCAGTCTGTATTTTGCTCTTACAAAATGTCATAAGTAATCCTCGCGATCTCACTACCACGTCTCCCACTTTTCTCCCCAGACAAATTTTTTTTATAGCATTGTCTCAAGACGTTTGTGGACTCTCTCTCTAGTCAGCTGCTTTGCTGCAACAATTGCTTCGCTTCTATCCACTTTGGTAGATGACTTCTACCTGAAAGTAAGCTGTTAGATTCTCCATAGCTTCTTCGTTTTCATTATTAACAAGAGCTATGCACACTTCTCCTGACTTATTTTGTTTACATTTCTCTTCTTATCACTTACGTAAACATTAATGTCTATACGAGAAACATAATCACATCCTCTATTTTACATTTAATACTTTATATTTTCTACATCCTCACATTAATCTTCTGTTTCCATATTTTCGTTTCCAGAAAAATTTTTGATTTGCAGTAAAAATGTCTATATATTGTCTTTTTTTTTTTTTTACATTTCTCTTCTTATCACTTAGGTAAACATTAATGTGTATACGAGAAAGATAATCACATCCTCTATTTTTTCTTTAATACTCTATATTTTCGGCATCCTCACATTAATATTCTGTTTCCATATTTTCGTTTGGCAAAATTTTTATATTAGGCTTAATGTTAATCGTAATTAGCAATTTAGGCACAAAAAAAAAATAATTAGATGGACGATGGGCGTATGGGCAGTCGTCCGGACATTTCATCTAAATTAGGCGAGCCAGTCGTCCGTTTCGTCCGTTGAACGGACAGCTGGCTATATATATATTTTTTTAAAAAAAATCAGCAGCAGTTCTCGTATTTTGCATGTATCGGAGTCATACGATGTCGGAATCAACGGAACTTTGCATGGATGGAATCATAACAAAATTTTCTACAAGTTTTATGTTGGTCAAAATTTACGATTACGGCCCGATACGCAGCAGATTTTTGCAAATCTGTGAAACTATGCAAAATTTGGGTTTTTTTGCGTGTATCAGTCATCTGATTGTAATCGAGCGAACTTTGTATAGTTGGAATTGCAACAAAATTTTCTACAAGTTTTATGTTGGTCAAAATTACGATTACGGCCGATATGCAGCAGATTTTGCAAATCGCTGAACTTCTGGTAGAGCTGAAATTCGGATCAGTATGCATTATTTTCGCGTGTATCGAATCATCTGTCGAATCGGCGAACTTTGTATCGTTGGAATTGTAATGAAATTTTCTACAACTTTATGTTGTTCAAATTTAATATTACATTACGCAGAAGATTTTGCAAATCTTGTGAGCTATGAGTGAAAGTTGAACAATCGTATTTTCTTGATGAATTGATCTGATGAATTGAGCGAACTTTGTATCGTTGAATCGTAATGAAATTCTCTACAACTTTCATGTGGTCAAAATTTATGATTGTGGCACGATGCGCAATAGATTTTGAGAAACGAACAATGATGAAATGCTCAAATAACTCATGCTAAACAAACACTTTTAATGAAGTGCAATTTACAAATTTTTAAGAGTCATGACATATAAACATTTGTTGCTAGTGCATTAGTCTTATTGTTTGGAGATAATTATTCCTATTGATTCCATTCATATAAGAGAAATGAATGTGCTAGTATTAAAAATGCAACCATTTTCAAACAAGGATAAGAAGCCAACTCAAACTAAGTTTAGAAGACAAACTAAGTACCTCTCTACTGTTACTACCACAAGGAATATCCTCACTAAAAAAATGTATCAATGTACAACTTATTCTAAACACTAAAAGCTGTATAAATAAAGCTGCACAAAAAAGATATGAATATTTACAAATTAAGGTAACCAAAATAATAAAATAGTTCCTGACGATGCTTACGAGACAGGATATAATAAGATAGGTACAGATACAACAAAATGTAATCCTATATAGACAAAAGATAATAGTACAGATGATTATCTCCGATGATGCCTGCGATGCGGTATCGCTCATCTTGTAATGGGTGGTGGTTGTGGGGCGGTCTAAGTAGATGATGTTACATTCTTGGTCCTCACCTCTCAATCGATGGTTGTTGCAAACCAGTGTGTAGCACTAAATCGGGAAGACTTCGTGGAAGCGAGAAACTATGATATAGTCCATGCAGTGTCATTTGGAATGAGGAGGTCCATGTAGAAGGAATTGGTTTGCGCCAGGTGCATCACGGCACATAGCTTCCAGTACGAATCTTGGTGGTTGTGTGAATGTATATGTAGATGGTCCAACCAGCGGAGATGATGGACCATTATCCATATCGGCCCATCCATTTTGCGGCGATGAAGTTCATGGAATGCTTGTGTCCTCATGACTATCGAAATATGCATATTACGTCGCGGCTCCACGCACAACTCATACTTATCCCGATTGGAAATTCATACTTATGTTCAAAATCGGGAAATTATTATGTTAAGAAATGATGGCTTACCATGAGTCGGTCTTCAGAAGCTCGAGGGTAATAAGTGTCTTAGGGTATTGTAGATGCCTTCAGCATATCTGAGAAGACCTAAATCCGTCGATCTCCACCGCTTGCTACGTCGGTATCGACCCGGTCCATCGGCTTTCCTCGACCATCCACTCGCACAAAGAAGAATCTATCGGTGCGACCTCGGTCATAGGTGGAAGGCGGGTAATACGAGCACCGCGATTGGGCAGGTACCACTCAACTCATTTCCAGCTAATCAAGGGTACTCTAGCCATCCATATGTCGTCCCCACGTATGCTTATCTCTGCGACACGTGCACGGATCTGAACTCCGTATGGCTCCCAGGTCACCTGTGTTGTTTGAAAAGAATATTAGCTATGCTATCTACATATAATAATGGGCCCAAAAAATAAACTTACAAATCAATATACGACTGCGGTAGCCATCTAGCTTATCTCTTTAAACTCTAATATGAGTTGGCGTCACCTCTGACATACCCTTCATTCGGCGACAACCACACTCAACCCATCTATGTCGGGTATGGAATATGCAGCGTTGGTGCAGACATGAACATGCTTCTATACACGCAATAGCGTAGACAACCACCATATTAGATGCGGTTTGTTGCCTCATGGAGCTCCCTATACAAATGAGCAAGCACAGATGATCCTAATGAGAACTCCCTAAATGTGTCAAGATCCTCCAGTAGGAGCAGATACTACACGTGAATCTCCGAAGAAGATGTGTATGGCATAAGAAAATAACCAATAGCAAATAGCTTGTAAGCTCTGACATGCATACTAAACTGAAGTTCTAGTAGATCAAACTAAGAATCCCTGTAATATGTCTAGTGCAGCCACCCGTAAGCGCAAACAGGTCTGTGCATGCGCTTGCCCCATTCTGAACTCTACAGTGATATGAGGCTGGATCGGATCGTGGTAGACAGTGTGCAGCTCTGGATGTGCTCCTATCAACTCATCACAGCAATCTGGCCAAGATGTCCACCGCTTGCCCCCACCAACAACATTCCGCCCAATAATAGGCGGGCCATCTATCTAAACACCCAGGATCATAGCAACATCCTGCAATGTGATCGTCATCTCCCCAATGGGCAAATGGAATGAATTTGTCTGCGAGACCAGCGTTCCAGAATGTGAGAAGGTGGTGATCTAGCGAATGTGTTGCGAGACACAATCCAATCCATGCTTTCAAGCGGTCATCAATCTAGGACATTTTACTGGCCAATCTTTGAACATAAGTACATGAGATGCAGCATCTAGAACAAAAACCTACACAGTATGAAATTATAGTTAGGTAGACAAAACTATAAGAACAATCCATATACACAATTTGACTTAAAAACCTTACCCGGGATGTGCTTTGCTCATGCCGAGTAGTGCCTATACTACTGATGAACTTCACGGTGGAGGCCGTAGTCCACTCTGATTTCTCTGCGTCTTAGCCTCCAACTTGCGGCGAGGACCTTCTTCGAGACATCCTACCAACAACAAATGCAACATTGTTAGATTAAGAAATATGTTGTATAAAAGAGACTTAAACATATTAGATTAAAAAATATATTTATAATTGACTTCTTTCATCTAGATAAACTTACCATCCAACAAGGCTGCCAATCAAAGTGTTAGTCACATAAATCAACAAGTCAAAATGTAAAATACAATACTAAGTCAATAATCTCATGAGTATACTCCAATTAATATTCAAAAATCTATATTCAGAAATTTATATACTTACATATTTAACACCAAGACTTTAATAAGATTTACATGAATATCAACTAAATTTTTATATTCACAGCTACACAATAGAGAAGAAAAAAGAGAACAAAAGACATGTTTCTTTACTATAATCGGGATTAGACTTTAAAAAATCTAAATTTCATTCTTAATTGCTAGTTTGACAAAGAAAACAAAACTCTTAAGTCTTATGTAATTTAAGGGCTTAATCAAGTTGATTTTATGTTACATGTTGTTATCACCAATTCAATATGATCTAGTTTTTTTGCAGCCAGAAAAAGAATCATATAAGTTTTTAACTATTGGTTGAACCCTAAGGCCTAAATCCTAATTAGTAATAGTACAGTAAACCTCAATGACATTAACTAAAAAACTATAACTAATAATTTGAATATATTTTACATCAGATGCCAAAAAAAAATGCTATAATTGGGATTAGGGATTACGGGATGACTCTTATCTTCGACAAAGGAAGGCTAGCTTGATGCATTGTGGCCTAGGGGGTTCAGTGTTTCAACATTGAATCAATGATTGTAGTGGCGACGAAGAGAATTAGAATACAGAGTGAGAAGGGAGATGCGAGATTGCAAATGTTCTACAAGTTCTACAAATTTCATGTTGGACACAATTTGTGATAGCGGCCCGATACGGCAATTTCAATGCGCAAAATCTGCGTTATTGAAAATTCATGGCAGCAACCATAGTTTGCTCGTGCGGACTCATCTGATGTCATACGCGAACATTGTATCATTGGAATTGTAATAAAATGTTCTACAAGTTCTATGTTGGACAGAATTTGTGATAGTGGCCCGATGCGCATCAGATTTTGCGAATGTGCGCCGCTATTGCTGCTAATTGAGCAGCGACGTAGTTTGCACGTACCGGACTCATACGGTGTCGGAATTGCGCAAAATTTGTATCGTTGGAATTGTAACAAAATTTTCTACAACTTTAATGTTGGATAAACTTTGTGATAGCGGCCCGATGCGCAGCAGATTTTGTGAATGTGCACAAAATCTGTTGCGCTGTGCTGAAGATTTGGTGCAGCTACCGTAGTTTGCTCGTACTGGACTCATCCGGTATCAGAATTATGCAAACTTTGTATCGTTAGAATCATAACAAAATTTTCTATAACTTTTATGCTGAACAAAATTTGTGATAGCGGCCCGATGCGCAGCAGATTTTGTGAATGTGCGCAAAATCTGGTGCATTGTGCTGAAGATTCGGGGCAGCAATCTGCGCGTGCGGACTCATCGATTGTCGTAAGAACTTTGTATCATTGGAATCATAACAAAATGTTCTACAACTTTCATGTTGGACAAAATTTGTGATAGCAGTCCGATGCATAGCAGATTTTGCAAATGTGCGCAAAATCTGTTGCACTGTGCTGAAAAAAGTAAGCCATACAGGAAAGGCACAGGTAAAGAAGCTAAGCTAGTAGCAATCAACAAGCAAAACAGTAAGCCAAATAGAACTACAACAACAAGATTCAGCCTGCTCAACAAAATAGCCCAATAAGCCATTCAGCCGATTAACAAAACAGCAAATGAAATAAACCAGATAAAGAATCACATAACAAAAGCCCAACCGGGCAAGCTACAAGAATCACAACAATAAGAGGAGAAAGAAAACCAGCAACCGTAATTAGCAAATCACCTAATCCATCCATGAGGGATGAAAAAGAGAGCATAACCCAGCAGGTCCAGTAAAACAGCCAATAGTCCCATCTAAGAAGGCTAACAACAAGTAAATATAGTACCCAACAAATGGAAGTCCAAAAAATAGCGATAGGTAACCAATAGATGAGGCTAAAGAGCCAAACATCACCTGAACAGGAAAACCAAATTATTGCAGCAGAAAAATGACAAGAGAACAGAGTAGACCAAGGAAAACAGAAAAAGGAAAAGATAGACATAAAAAACAATTAAACTGAGCAAAAAATAGCAATTGGTAACATTATCGCAAAAGAAAGGAGTAATTCATTTATATATAAAACTTTTCCCAAAAGAAATGAAGATCAAACAAACAAGGAGAGTATGATTAGAGCAGTCATTTGTCCATGATTACATTGTTGCATAGATGAAGCCCTATCCTTCTAATCCCAACACAATGACACGAAATATCTAAAACAACTTATAGATGCAGCCTATAAGTAATCCAATGAAGTATACATCGAATGATTAGATCCCATGACCCACGACCTTGCGACACGTTGTTCTATTATGGCCAATATTTTTGCATACACTATAAATCATGTTACTTCTTGTAATATTTTCTTCCATAGTATTTTTGAATCTATTTGAACGTGGTTGACCTGACTTCCTCTTGATAATCTTTGGAAAGTACTCTGGGAAGTTCCTATCAGTTATGTGTTCTGGCCACTCATCACGATCAGGGATGACATGAAATGCTCCTTGGTAGGTTTTGCAGTAGTAGTCCAAAGTATAGTAGGCCGATACGTAATGAACGTGGCTTATATGGTTGCCTAACAGTAGCGTGAGAACACGACATGTGATAAACTTGTGGTCGTCTGCATGTACACCTACAAATTTGATTTTCATAGAACTCGACCTTGTAGGTTCTGCTGCTGGTATCGAACACTTGGTACTCATTATTGTTTATTCGGACTCGCTCAGGAAATCTCCTTGCACCCTGCAAAGTTGCCTTAGCCCGGGGAGAGAACATGGAGTCGCGCTGGTTCGCTACTGATGTTGTTGAGTCTAGGAGTTTCATGAATGTGGAGACTATGGTATAATATATTGCAGAGACCAGTGCCTGAATTGGCAAGCCATGTGCCCGTTTAAGTATATTGTTGAAGCATTCAGCTGCATTTGTGGTCATAATTCCATACATGTACCCATCATCATGGGTTATAGACCACTGATGTACATCCCTTGATACAAGCCAATCGTAGGCCTCCTGCTTGATGTTCTTGATATCAGCCATATACCATTTAAAAATGAGGATACCATCAATATTACTTGCGACATATATTTTCTGGCATATGAACTCAATGTCTCCAACTCCAAGTTGTCTAATTACTTTTTTAAAATTCTCCCACAGATGTCTCAGGCAAATGCAATGTGCAGCCCATGGTAATATGTCCCTGAAGCCACGTACCAAACCCGCATGCCTATTAGAAATGATGTACAAATCACCTCTAGTACAGATAAATGAAATTAAGTCTTAAAATGTCCGTAGAAACCAACACCATGACTTAGTACTCTTTGATTCTACTACTACAAAAGCTAGTGGAAATAAACCATTGTTGGCAACAATGCCAACTGCGCTGAGTAGAGTCCCCCTGTACTTACCTAGGAGGAAAGTCCCATCAAGACATATAATTGGGCGACAGTATTGCCAACTAGTAATTGAAGGCTCGAAGGACCAGAATAATCGTTGAAATCTGTTTGACTCTGACGATTGCACTCTGTAGACTGATCCTGGCATAGCTGAGCATATAGCACAGATGAATCTCTCCAAAGATCGATAAGATTCCTCCCAACTACAGAAAATAACCTTCAGTGCCTTACGATGCACATCTCAGGCTTTCATGTAGGACACTCATATGTTAAATTTGGACTCAATACGGCCTATAATCTCTTTGGGTTTTAAATCCGGTTGATGCTAATTGCGGGTTGATGAAATAAGCGATAAAGCGTCTTTGTACATTTACTATGTTGACGGTGAATAACTACATGTATGTGGTGAGCATATACTACTAATTCTCCATGCACCTCCCTCTCTTCTTGAACTTGCATGTAGCGTCACATGCAGCGAGTCAGTTAGCATGTTGGGTGCATATCGGTGAATTGGCTTTGTTCCGTAGATCACATAATCGACATTGTTGATGATAGACCACGAATAGCAAGCTACTTGCTTGCTTATCATGAAAGCACATACCTTCATCTGGAATGCAACTTTCAAGTTCAAAAGTTGACTCATCTGAAGGCCCATCAAATGTAAGCTCTTAATCCCATTCTCTAACTATTTGAGCATGACGCATGTACTCATTGTTAGATAGTAAGTGCTCCTCTGTTTGGCTTATTCTAAGCGGTAGTCCTAATAGGCTCTACATCACTATCATCCCCCTCATCAACATCGGTACTTGTTGTAGAAGGCATAGTTTCATACCCTTCACCACCATCACTTGCAGTATCACCCACAAAATCAGAACTTATCCCATCACCACCTAATTTCAGACGAGCGGTCGTCCGGTTGAATGACGGTGGCCTATCGCGTTGGCATCATTATTGTATATGACTAGGCCTATTATGCTAATTTTTTTTTTGGTGCCTAAATTGCTAATTATGATTAACATTAAACCTAATTTAAATTTTTTTCCATTTTTGTTTCCAGAAAAAATTTTGATTTGCAGTTAAAATGTCTATATATTGTTGATATTATCCATTTGATATGTTTATTGAATTTATTAGAAGAACATTTGCATATTTGACGTATACTTCTCTTAACAAAAAGAAATGTTGTGAAAATTTTTAAATAAAAAACACTTAGAAATTATTAACCTAAAGAATTGATTCACCTAGATTTGACAGAAGTTTGAGATAAATTATAAACTACGATACTTTTTAAACTTATAAAAATTCAAAGCATTAAAATTTAAAGTAAATTGATTGCAATAAATTGAGATATAGTATATATGCATATTATTGAATCTAATTTGTTTGTGAATGAAAAAAATCTTTTGAGATACTTGGAAAATAGAGTTTGACAGAGAGAGAATAAAGGAAAAAAAAATGTAGGAAAAATAATAATCTTTATTGCTAAAAAATCAGTACAAAAGTGGAGGATCTATAGAGGAGAAAAGGTCCCATCATTAGAAAGGAGTCTCTTTTATATATTAGAGAATATGGAATTTACATATAAGGTAAATCTAGTATAAATTCTCACCTAAGCATGAGAGCGAGTATAGATTTGTCGGTTGATGGGGGAGAGTTGCCCATCATCAAACAAGTATGCTAGTAAGAATGGGGCTAAGAAGAGTAGTCACATCATTTTTTGAGTAGTCACCTGCTGCTGACAAGGTAATTCATGCATTATTCTTTGAGTTATTATTCTCTAAATCCTTGGCTCATGGGACCAAGTTGGTCTTCTTTTATTGGAGATACCTTATGGCAAGTATACTTACTCTTGGCTTGTCGAGCACCCTTTATGCGAGTACACTTACCTTGATGAATAGACTCTCAGGACATTCAGACTTGCTCGCCACTTTGGATATACATTTAGCTCCTTGATCGCTCAGGAAAAACGTCTTTGCAAATCTCTGACATCATTTTAAAGATGTTTAGGGAGTTCGTCCTTCATGAGGTAGATTGATTTATACTTTCAACCAGATTTTTCCTAACATTATGTTAGAGTTTATTTAGATCTGGGTTCTAGTTCCTATGAATGAAAGCATTCATAGTTAATTACTCCTATTGCCGTAGTAAGAGAATACTCTTGATTAAGGTTGAAAATAATCATAATTTTTTGTATAAATCAATGTCAAATAGTGTGGTCTAAATGACTGTCTAAGAGAAAAATGAGAGTAGTCTAGATCAGGATCCCATAGTTCGTTGTCCCGGACTACATTATTATTCTACTAACATTAGAGGACTATTAAGTAACATTCAAGGAGTCTTATTAGCATCCATGAGTTATCTCATCTAAGATATCTAGAGTACTCTGGAGCTTAATGTCAGTTTTATGATGTAAGTATTTATTGAATTAAGGCTAAACTTAATTTATAAGTTTATCCAATAAATCATTAAAGTTTGTGTCAAAGACATATGTAGAGCTTACATCCATAGGAATGCCAAGGGTTGTAGAGGTGCTCACTTAGTGAACGAATAGATTGGACTTATATGACTTTGGAATGCCAAGTCTATTTAAATGTTCACATTGTGAACAATAAGATGGTCTTACCTCCCTTTGGAGTGTTGGATATGTTTAGATGTTGGCATAGTGAACAAGAAGATTGTATTTACATCCCTTGGAATGCCAAATATGTTTAGATGTTTGCATAGAAAACAAAAAGATTGGACTTACCTCTCTTTAGAGTGCCAGATTTATTTAGATGTCACATAGTAAATAAAATGATTGGACTTGCGAACAAAAAGATTGGACTTATCGCTTTTTAGATTGCCAAATATGTTTACATGTTCGCATAGTGAAGAAAAAAATTGGACTTACATCCCATTGTAATGCCAAGTATGTTTAGATGTTCACATACCTAACAAGAAGATTGGACTTACATCCCTTTGGAATGCCAAGTATGTTTAGATGTTCGTATAGTGAACAAATAGATTGGACTTACCTCCCTTTGGAGTATCAGTGGGATTTTGGTCATATTTACATGGTAAACATATGTTGGGTTGGGCTTACATCCATTGATAAAGCCAATTAGATTTACGTTCACATGAAGAACATATATGTTGGACTTATCTCTGTTTAGAGTGTCAATTCTGATTTAATGCACTCACATGGCAAATGAGTAGATGTTTAATTTTTATTCCTAGGATGTAGTGGCTTGTGCGAAAAATAGAACCACAACGCTAGAAGCTCAATGCCACAATGTAGAAGAAGCAAAGCTTTGGTGCCTAAAGTTCAACGCCTCGGCGGAAAGTCGTGACTTAACATTGGTTGGCGAAATATGGGTCTCAAATCAGAGAGGTAGCACCGGCTATAAACTCAACACCGTAGCACTGTGGTACCACAAAGTATGTTGACTAGCGCCTAGGCATTGCCAAAGTAGCACCATGGTGCTAGTCAAAAGTCTTTCAATGGGCTGACAGGCTAGCAGACTCATTTAACAGAAAAGGATAAAACTTTAGACCAGCATTGCAGCATTGTGTCAGTGTGTCGCGATGCTCCATCAACACTTAACGTTCTTTACGGATTCTATTAGTTATGAAATTAATGATAATAAATATCATAAATACATCTATTTAGCAGGAATAATTTACATCTTGATAGGCTGATCAACGCCTAGGCGCTGCATGTGGGTGCCGTGATGTTGGTCCTACATCTTAGAAATAAAGAGGCCCAGCGTTGCTTCTGTTCCGGTGTGCTAGGTCCATTTATAAATATGACTCTAGGTTGCCAAATTTTCATTCTAAAACCTTTGTTCTCTCGAGTTCTTGCAACCCTTTTTCCCCAAATTTAGCTCAGCTCTAGGACAAAAAATATGTTTGTCAAGCACTTCCACAAGGGCAAAAAGAGTGGAACCTCCAGTGACACTAACCGATTTGTTAGCGTGGACTTGGAGAAGAGGTACCAGCATGCACTCATCAATAAGAACCATGCTCTTATCAATAAGCACCTCATTCCACATAGGAGCTTTCACAATCGGGGTGGAAGCATGGAAAGGATTATCATCGAGTGAGGCTAGGAGGACGTTGTCCATATGGTGTAAGAGTTCTTCGCTAGTAAAATGGAGCACTAGGATAATAATATTTTTGTAAGGGAAAAATGGGTACATTTCGATAGTATCACTACTAATGCATATTATAATTTATAGAATTTTTGTATATGAACAATATGTTTTCTTGATAATAATCATCATGATTTTGATGGAATTCTTAGCTTTCTTACTATTAGATGATAATTTTCAGTGGAAAAGATAGGAAAAGGATTATCAACTTTCCAGCTGCTGGCCTAACTATTGAGGCTAAAGATTGATACTATTTTATTTTTGCCAAGTTGATGCCCACTGGTAATATCAGTGAAGTAAGAAAGGATAGAACTATATTGAATTATGCAATTCAAAAGGGATTTATTATAAATGTTTGAAAGATTATTTATAATTTGATTCGTAATATGCTTAAGGGTAGTACTACCCTAGGTTATCATCGTCTATCTCTTATTTTTTTTTTTGTGTGTTGTAGTTGGTATATCAAGGGACTGGATGAAGGAGTCCTTAACCAGAAGGCTCCCATGACTAAGAGAATGATTGAAATATTTAGATAAAAAATGGAGATAGGAAAAGCTCATGTGCTTAGATCCAAATCCTCCAAAACTCTAAATGAGTAACTCCAAGAAATTGGAGGAGAAGTATGAGTTAAGAAAAAGGGATGGCGAAGCCGACACTAATCGAAATTGGAAAAGAAATTTGATTATCATATAGGCCAGCAACAATAGTAAAAATTTTCTTGTATTTATATTTTTTTTTCTTTTTATTTTTTATTTGTATTTATATTTCTTTTTTATACCATTGTAATTTTATTTAGCAATTACGTAATAAAATTTTATTATTTTACAATAAAATTTTGTTTCATATTATCTATTTGTCATTTCATGTATTGGTTGGTTATCCCCTGAACTTACTTACAATTTTGATCTTTATTATAAGTTAAAAAATTAATTGGATAAAATCCTCTTAAAAAAAAATTGGACTGAGGAGTCACTGCCTTAGCGCTGGAAAGTTAGTACCTTGGCTTGGAATACCTCTGCTAGATGGTGGGACTTTAAAATTTGTAAAACACAATGCTTAGCACCTAATAGTAGCATCAGACTGTAGTGCTTAGGCACTTTAAAATAGTGTTGGGACATATTGGCCTTATAAACTTGAGAAGGTAGAGCTATGGCCTAAGATTCATCACCCCAAAGTCACAACACCTCAATGCTTTCAAGATAGTGCTACAATGCTGCAAGTGAACATTTTGACTTCACAACCTGTGAAGGCAATGTTGTGGCTCCAAGATTCAGCCCACGGTGCTGGTCATAGTGCCTTGGCACCGTACAATAGCATTTTGGTGGTACAAAGTGGAGCACCAGAGGTTTAAAATCTTGAGAGCTCATTGTTACAGGTCAGAGTCAGGAAACTCTATTTTATGTCAAATTTCTTGTGTAATTTGATGATTTCCATGAAATTTCTATAGTATAATAGCTTAGCAATGCTATGTTTTGAAGTTTTTTAGTGCAACACATACTCTTTCTCCTTGTTCTAGATCTATGATCAATAGGAGGAGGATTTTTATCTCACACTAGAACTAAGTTCGATGGAGGAGATCTTGAAGTTTTAAAATTATGTTTTAGTGAATTAAATCTCAATTTAATATTGATTTCAAAAAATTTTTTAGCAATGCCTAAGATTTTGTAATTAATGAAAACATGCTCTTCTCCCTTGTTCCAAATTTAATATCGATGGAGGGAGGATCATCATTTTGCATCAGATCCAAGATCAACAATGAAATTCTTCAAAATTATTTTATAAAGTGAGGAATTATAAAACAGAAAATTTTCATTTTGAATTTTACTTGAAATTAGTGGTGACTTGGTTTTAGCTTTCCTCATATAAGAAGGAAAGCATTTAGCAGAGAGAAGAGAGCATGCAGTAGAGTTCGCAATAGAGAGAAAGAGAAATGAGTGGCCAAAATAAAGAAGAAGAAGAATAGGGTCATCCCATCCCCCCTTTTTATAAGAAATCACTGCTCATAATCATTTTCGCTCTCCTAACTTCTCCCACTCTCCTCTTTAGGTAGTAATTGTTGACAAGGATGACTGTTAGTGAGAGTGGTTATTATTTTTATAAATATTTTAGGCCTAGGCAAGATGGATTGCGGTCGCAACACTCAAAGTCAGATACTTCATTTTTTAGGTTTTTTTTCTTTTTTTTTAGTTGCAAATAAATTTTCCCCCATTGAATGTTTCATGTCGATTGGACATGATGCATTCATTGCTCTCCTTTGTTTATCATATTCAGAAACATAAAAGGAAGAATGAGTATAATATTCATAAAAGTCAATAATCATAATATTCATATATCATATAATAACAAGAAACAGTTGCTAAAATAATTTCAGCTACAAGTAATTAGTCTGAATTCCTTTGATAAAAACATAAGCAGTATGGGCTTGATAAGTCATAGTGGCCTGCCTCTCTAGTGCATCATGGAGATGTTGAAAAGTAGCTTCCTGGTCATGGACTAATGAAGAGAGAACCTGCTGAAGTTTAGACACTTGAGCATCTATCTGTGAGCAATCTTCCTTTATAGCTATGATAGCCTATCTCACCATAGATATTCACTCTAACAACTACTGCTTCCTTTGTTGCAGCTCTCTCAATTCAATAGATATATTAAGAAGCTTGATTTGCACTCTAGAGAGCTCTCTTTGGTATGATCTCAAGGTTTTGAGACTATGCATGAGATCTTCATAAACTAGAGAAGCTTGATGCAAAGTGGTGTTGAGCAATGCCTTTGCATCATTGAGAGTGTTTGACAAGAGCTTTTGGTACATAGTATGTAATGAGAATAATCCAAACTCAACATCCTAGCATAGGGATTCCCATAGCTATAACTCTCTTGCTTCAAGGCCCAAAGCACCAGCATACTCCAATAAAGATTTTGCCTCCACATAGAAGCTTGACAAGTCAGTCAAAACTTCTAATCAACAATCAGAAATAAGTGACATAATGCTATAACTATGTGGCATAAGGTCTTTGAAGTGTTACAATATGATGATTTTAAAGGCCTAGAGTTTATTTTAAAGATAAAGCATGAAATTTCTATACCGTATAAATGGCTCTGAGCTACATCTTTTAAACTAGAAGTGGGGTGGCTATCTGAACAAGAGTTAAGCTCTATTGAGGAATCATCTTGAGTGGCACTCACTATCACCCAAGTCAAGCATGAAAAGAGTGATTCATAACTAATCATCAAAGCACTAGATTCCTCTATATATGGATTCTCTCTAATATGCATATGGTAACCACTGACAGGCTTAGTATAATGAGAAACTAAAATTGTTGCACTAGCATATGTCAATAATACCAAAGTAATATCACTTTTTATCTACTCTGCTGATGGTTCAACCTCTATTTGTAAGGTTGAAACATGGATAAGATCAGATGTTTTTGATTCTTCTATATCATAATTAGTTGGAAGAGGGCTTCAAGCATCCTTATCAGCCTCTGTATGAATAGGTAAAGGTTCTCAATGATGCTTTCTGTTGTTGTCCCGCCTATCTGATGACTTAGAAATCTGAGTCATGTGTTGAAGGGAATGCAAGGGTCTTGATATATCTGGATGCCTAGCTCCAAAAAAGAAGAAAAATTATGATGAATCCATAGCAATAATTGGTGACTAACTCTTATGTTAACCTCCTGTGGAGCTACATAGAAATAAGAACCAGTCTATAGGTGAAGCAGAAAACCCCAAGACATAGAAGTTACTTCTAAACAAATGGACAATGATGACATCCCCATGGAATGAGTGCCTGCTATATCAAGCACCTATGGTAGTCCGTATATGGGTGTAGCCTGAGTAAATCCATACTATCTAACTAATCTATTGGTATTGTATCCCTCCAAAATCATGAATTCATGATGGTGGTAATAAAGCCAAGCACGTCTTAAACCAATAAGATATTCTATGCATCTATACCCTAACTTTGATAATAGTAAGGGTGTACCTCTATCAGTGATAAAATCTATGAATTTGTGTCACAAGCTCTGAGCAGGCAAGCTATAAAAAGATGATCTATAAATAATCTAAAAGTAATTCTTCATGCATGCTAGTGCAAACATAAATTTCTGGATCTGATCTCTATCTAAAGAAACTATAGCTCTACTCAACCACATAATCAACAAAAATACTACTCTCTAAAGTAGGGAGGTTTCTCTAAGCAGCTAAAATTTCTAAAAATATGATTATAAATCCATCCATGTAGATAATGCTAAGGAGTCTCTACATCAGTATGGCATAAGTTGGTTATGGTGCCCACTGCCTAATCCATTACATAGGTAGGCTAATACTACATGTGTGCAATCCTCTCTCCATGAGCAAGCTAGCTACCTATCATGAGAGTGGAGGCTAAAAGATTCTACTGTGACTCAAGAATATAATGTAGCATAGCCACATGGAAATGAAGGTCACTAATGACAACTCCTCATCAATGCCTCATGCTAGAACATGTCGAGAACTGGCTCCTCTTTTAAGTTCAAATCTAGTATTGAAGGATTCCTCAGAAAAATGAAAGCCATTGTCAAATGGATCATTTAAGCATGCAAAATGAGGCAAACATGTTGCTGAATGAAGAAAGCTCTCAGACTATATATCAAGAGTAACAATGTCATGTCATTTATAGCCTGATCTCCACTCTTTAAATAGCCTTGATAATGAGTTAGAACATGGTGATGGCTATATAGAATATATACAACTCCCCTTCCCTTGTTGGGCTATTGAATGATGCTGAAAGAGCTCATCATCTAGAGGGATAAGTCCTTATAGGGAATACCTAAAATAGGGATTCTAATTATGTCCTATATATCTGCTAAAGTAACAATCATATCATAAGGATCAATCTTAGAAGTATTGGTAGTCCTATCTCAATGCTCAGCTATACCATGTATCTAAGTGATGGGAAGATGGATATAGTCAAAGGGTGATGCATAGATTGCATGATATATGCCTCTCTTGAGAATATTGCTATGCATTTATAAATGACAGTTGACATAGATATGTCGAATATTGATTTATGTCCTAATCTTTAGCCTTATAATGTAACATGCAGTAATCTAAACAAAGAATCATACCTATAGAAAAAGCACTATCTGTGACTGGTTGGAGTACATCCTGACCCATAAAACTAAGGTGATCCGTAAGTCACTCTAGTGGGACATAAATTAATCCCCTAGTTAGAAGGATCATATCCAAATGGAAGCTGTCAATCATAAGGTTGAATGCGAGATGATCGAGCAAATGAATGTTCAAACATATCTCACTCATCAATCCCTTGATGCTATAATAAATGATCTTGTAATGTTGAATAATGCGAATCATAAGCTTCAATGGTGGCCCATATCTCTGCTCCTCGGCTAGAAGACAAGTCCTTTGGCCTTTTCTAAATAAACATTATAGCAAATCTAAAAAAGAGAAATATATAAATTATATGGACATCATAAAAAGAGGCAATAGTATATGAATATGTAAGTAAGCTAAGCTTGTGGGCTTTTATTTAGACTTTTAGACTTTTAGAGCATTTCCATCTTAACATATAGTTTTCAATTCTTTTTTAGACTTGATATATTTAGATTTGTTTGAAAATATAGTTCATTTTGAACATATTGAATCTAGATTTATATTTAGACCCGACCCTTTTGGGCATGTTGGGTGTGTTTACATGTTGAATTTATGTTTTGATTTAGATCAGGTCTCTTTGGACATGATAGATCTAAAGTCAAGTTTAGATCCAACACTTTTGGACATGATGGATCTAAATTGAGGTTTAAAACTGACCCCTTTTGACATAATAAATCTAAATTTAGGTTTAGATTCGACCCATTTGGATATGATAGATCTAAATTTAGGTTTAGATATGGCCCTTTTAGACATGCTAGATCTAAATTTAGGTTTATATTAACCCTATTGGACTTGATGGATCTACATTTAGGTTTCAATCCATCCCCTTTGGACATGATAGATCTAAATGATCTAAATTTAAGTTTAGATTCGACTCGTTTGGATATAATGGATCTAATTTTAGGTTTATATCTAACACTTTGGACATGATGGGGATCTAAATGTAGGTGTAGATCTGACCCCTTTAGACATGATAGATTTAATTTTATGTTTAGATCTGGCCCCTTTGGATGATGGATCTAAATTAAGTGTAGATCCAACCCTTTTGGACATGATGGATCTAATTTCATATTTAGATTTGAACCCTTTGTACATGATAGATCTAAATTTAGGTTTAGATCCAGCCACTTTGGATATGATAGATCTAAATTATCTAAATTTAAGTTTAGATCCCTTTGGATATAATGGATCTAATTTTGGTTTAGATCTTCCCCTTTAGATGATGGATCTAAATTTAGATGTAACCCTTTGGACATGATGGACCTAATTTTAGATTTTGATTCAACCCCCATTATACATGATAGATCTAAATTTAGGTTTAGATATAGCCCCTTTAGACATGATGGATCTAAATTTAGGTTTAGATCTGACCTCTTTAGATATGATGGATTTAAATTTAGGTATATATCAGACCCCTTTGAACATGATGTATCTAAATTTTGAATTTAGATTGAGTTCATTAAGAATGTATTGAATCTAGATTTGAATTTGTTTGATTGAATAAAGTTTCTTTTGATTGAGAATTTTTTTCTTGCATTGCAAGATATATAAAATTATCCAGTGTTGATAAGAGATTTTCTCTTTGAAAAAAAATATATTATTCTAAATTCAAATATTGATAATGATTTATCATTTTGACTAATCCATTTAGAGTCAATTTTGACTTGTGTTTATGAAGCATATCAACTTCAAAAGTTATGCATAATATCTTTTGAGATATTATCCATTTATAGGTGGCATAGGCCATTTGCCTTGTACATCAATAAGTTGATAAGCTCCCCATTCTTATAAATTTTCAATAATATATGATCCTTTCCAATTTGGGTTGAATTTTCCACCAACTTGACAGTGAGGAATGATAGGCTTTCTACATACTAATAGTAGTTCACCCACTTTAAAGCTTCTTGGGTGAACTATACAGTCATGAGCTCGGCTCATCATTGCTCTGTATGTTTCAAGATTTTGTTGAGCTTGCAAACAAATTTCATCTAAAGCTTCAAGCTCTTCAAGTTGTATTTAGACATTTTCCTCTATTGTGAGTTCATTTTGGACCACATCATGAAGCAAATGTAGTTTTACTTCAAGAGAAAGTATGGCTTCTGTCCCGAAGACTAACGAGTATGATGTTTCCTATGGTAGTTTTATATGTAGTGTGATATGCCAACAAGGCTTCTATTAATGTATCATGCCATTCACTTTTATTTTTAGAGAGAATTTTTTTTAAGAAGTTTGACCAATGTTTTCTTGAATGCCTCTACGAGACCATTAGCACTTGGGTTAGATATTGATCAATATTTCTAATCTATCTTAAATTTCTCAATAAAGTGATATATTTTGACATTCTTGAAGGCAGTGCCTTTGTTAGATATAATTCACCGAGGTACTCCGAACTGGTAGACGATGTGATATCAAAAAAATATATTACACTATCTATTTTAACTTTTCTAAGGGAATTACTTCTACCAATTTTGAGAAGTAATCGGTGGCAGCCAAAATGAAATGATGTCCTCTAGATGTCAATGGGTCTATTGGATTGAATATATTAGTTCCCCAACTTCCAAATTTCCATGATGCCATCATTGGATGCAAGACATTAGGAGGTCGATGCAACATTTCTATATGTGTTTGACACTGATGACATCTTTTAACATGTTTAATGCAATATTGAACTATGCTCAGTCAATAAAATCCCATTCATTTAATTTTAATCTTCATCTTAGGACCGGATTAGTGTGTATTGCATAACCCTTCATGGACTTCATATACTATCTTGGATTCATCTAGTCCTAAGCATCGTAACCACATTTGGTCAAATGAGCGGTGATATAACATTTCATTCATAAGAATATATCATAGAATTCTTCATGAAATTCGGTGAGCCTTGATTTATTTTTTAGTAAACCACCACCTTTAAGATAACTAATGAATGGCTCTCGCTAATCACCTTCGTCCTTTATCATCAAAATCTCTTGATTTTCTTTAACTTTAAAATCATGATGAAGAGTTAGCCAATGCCACCTACTTTGGACTATTATTGTGATTGGCTCACCTAAAGGATCTATCATTTCTTTAGTTAATTTATCTAATGTATCGCCTTGCCATTTTCTTGATGTGACATCCTTGTAATTATTATTTCACAAATTTTTTTCAGGCATGCTAATGATAATGCAATAATTTAGGCTTATTTATCTTGAAAGTTCCTATTATTTGTTAGATTATGAGTTGGGAATCTCCACATATATGAATTATCTTGATTTTCATATAAATTGTTAGCTCTAAGCCCATAATTAATGCTTAATATTCAGCTTCATTGTTGGTTCGTAATTCAACTTGGCTTTATGAATATCATAGTATGCCACCTTACGATGTCACAAATATTAAGCTAATTCCAACTTATACCACAAGTAATCTTGGTGGTTTTGCTAGTTTTATTGATGAAGCTCCACAATAGTAAAGCTCCTATTCTAATGATTGTTGAGCTTCTCCTACTTCAAGGATTTTCGTTAGGAAATTCATCATTGAGTGAAGAGTTTCATCATTGAGTGAAGAGTTTGCCAAGGATGATCGGCTAAAAGTCATCCAGAGCTTGCCCTTTTTAGCCTTATATGGGACATATGTTATGTCAAATTGGAGAAACAAGCCTGCCCATTTAGCTAAGTGACCTATCATAGTAGGTCTATTTATTAAGAATTTAAGAAGGTTGACTTTGGATATAAAATTTATTTTATGTGATAACATATAGTGACATAATTGAGTAGCAAATATCATTGCTAAGCATTACTTCTCAATAGCAGAATATCTTATTTCATCTCCTATTAAATGTCAGTTTATATAGTATAAAGTATTTTTCTTCCCTTCTTCTTTGTTTTAAGTTAACAGAGATCCAAGAAATTCCTCTAAGGCTACCGTAAATAATATTAATGGCTTTCCTGTTATTATTGCTCTCAAAATGGGGGATGCAATAAATATTACTTTAAGCTATCAAATGCTTCTTGACTAGCACCATCTCATATAAAGGTATATTCCTTTTCATTAATTGGGCTAAAAGTTGACATTT
The DNA here is from genome assembly GCA_021442155.1 of Cymbidium sinense. Classification (NCBI taxonomy): domain Eukaryota; kingdom Viridiplantae; phylum Streptophyta; class Magnoliopsida; order Asparagales; family Orchidaceae; genus Cymbidium; species Cymbidium sinense. Next base: position 56,347,389 of record CM038226.1, read on the forward strand.
ACGAGAGATTAGAAATAAACCTCGATATATGCCAACAGCCTTGTAATGAACGTAGTCGCTTCAACATCTTAGGCAAGGCATCTCTATTATTACTTTAATTTTAGAAGGATCAATATAAATTCCACTATGACTCAAAATAAAGCTTAGAAATTTTCAGAAGTCATGCCAAAACCACATTTTAAAGATTCATTTTTAGATTAAATTTCATATTCTATCGAATATAACTCTTAAATCACTTATGTGCTCATCTCAAGATTTACTTATACAACCAAATCATCAACGTAACATTCTACATACTTATGTGTGAGATTATCAAAGATGCAAGTCATTGCTATTTGGTATGTTGCACTGACATTCTTCAAACCAAATGACATCACTTTGTAATAGTAAATGCCTATCAGTGTACAGAAGGATGATATTTTTTTGTCTTTTAGAGCCATCTTCATTTGGTTGTAGTTAGATGATCCATATATGAAGGAGAACATATCATAGTTTGATGTCTTTTCTACCATTAGTTTTACATTGGGTAATGAAAATTCATCTTTTGGGCATGCTTTATTTAAATCTCAAAAATAATGCAGACACATATTTGTCCATTATTTTCTTCACTGGGACAATATTAGTGATCCAATCGATGTTTCTCTTCCCGGATGAATCTAGCTTTAATAAGCATTTTAGGTTCAGTGATTACTTGCTCTTTGATTTTCAATTGCATTCATCTTGATGCTTGCTTTACAGGTGATACATTAGGTTTAAAGGCAAGTTTTTGTGCAACTATGTCTGGTGATAAGCCTCACATTTCACTAAAATTTCATATGAATTAGTCTTTGTAATACAAGAGTAGTTCTTTTACTTCCTCTAATTTTCTTAATGTCAGGTTAGCACTAACAAGGTTGGTTTAGGCTCTTCTTTAGTTCCTAGGTTAAATTTTTAAAGTTCATTGATCGTAGCTTGATTTCCAACTTTAAACTTCTTTAGTACCACTTTGAGGTCAATTATTAATTCATCTTTGGGTATATTCTCATTTTCATATGGAACATCCCTTTGTTCATTTACATCTTCAAAATAAACTTTTTTTTGGATATGGCATAGCATGAGCTCAATGAAATAATCAATATATTCCAATGCATGTGGTGAACTTCATATATCTTATAGAATTTTGAGTATAATCCCCCTCACCAATGCCTCTTAAATAATTGAGCCTAAATATTTATTGTATAGGCTAAACATTATCCTTAACCAACTTTTTTAGAGCCGATGAGAAGTATTGAAGAATAATTATTGAAATATCTTCTTCCTTAAAATCATCCTCTTTAAATAACATTTATGTGGGATTTGTAGTTCACTGATTTATATTAAAGGATCCCACATTGATGATAAACTCTTCAGGGGAACATAGATAATTTTCAATTATTCTATTTCCTCATTCTAGAAGGTTACTTTAATATTTGCCTTAGTAGTATTTATTTTCATAGCCTTGTTGGAGACTTGAGATTCAGGTACCCTTATTAGAGAAACATGAATCTAATCTAATTATTTCATTATATCACCAATACTCAATGCTTCTTTCTTTTGGCTAGTTAAATCTTTCTTAGATTGATGAAGTAGTAACTCTTCTTCATCATCCTCAATATCACTGCCAAGGTACCGATTACTTTGGGTTGTTTTGACTCGTTAGTGCCTTTGCTCTTTGAATCATCACCTTTTAACATTTTCTTAATAGGTGGAGCCACTTGCTTTTGAGCATTGGCTTCTCCAACTTTCTTAGGAACAAAGTACTTGGCATCATCGTAGATCTTTATTTCGTGCATCAAGAAAGGATTCATATCACTTTCAATTCAATAATCTTCACCATTTTGAATGTATTTCATGCATTGATGGAGAGTTAAAAGGACTATATTGTACTCTTGTATTCATGGCCTACCGAGGAGTGCTTTGTATGAAACACCAGCTTCAATTACCTAGAATTTAGCTTATGTATACAATTTCTTGAAGCATATAGAGAAAAAAAGAGATCCCATAGTTTGTTGTCCTTATATATTGAATCTTTGTAGGAATACTATACTTTTATCTAGGTAATGAGCATCCAAGGCTAATGTTCAGAGTATTTTAGCTGTTAAGAGATTGATTGAAGCACCCAAGTCAATCAATATTCTTTTATATGGGTATAATTTCTTTTCACTGTAACATAAATAGTCAATTATGTTTGATCATCCCTAACAATAAGTCATCATCACTAAATATGATGGTTATTGACTTTTGAGAAGTTAAGTCTTCCTTCATTCTCTTTTCATTAAAAGAAGCTTCATATTATTTTAGATTTTACATGCCTTAATCAATGTCTCTTGTATGTCTTTAGACAATATGAGAGCATCATATATACTCAGTAGAGCAAGTAACTTGCATAAGTGTTTTATAACATTGTAGTACACTTCTATTTTAATAGTATTTTGAGGTTTAGTCGATGGTGGGGGTAAGGCAGCTTCATTAATATGAATTTTTTTACCTTTATCACTAGCTTTCCTTGATGGTGATGAAAAATTTGTTTACCACTTCTTAACTTGATTTGAGTTACTTCTTCTATAAAATCTTCTTTATCCGAAGAAGTTTCTGAACTTTGTTCTTCTTTAGAGTTTTCAAAATTTTTTGAATTATTTCCTAGTTCATGACATAACTTCTTTGAGCCTACTTTGGCCTTCCTTTTGATAGATTTTTCTTTAGGAAAGCATAGCTCTTCTTTAGAGTCAGTTGATATTGCAATCACATAACATGCCTTTCTTTGGGTTTCAACATTAGAAATTTCATGTGCACTTATGACACAACATGTTTCTTTTGAAACCTCTTCATCAAGATTTTTTGTGTCAAGTTGTAAGTTGAGCATATATGCCTCCAACTTAACTAGCCTTCAGGGAGATTACTCATATTCCTCCAAAGAGTCAATCATATTTTGTGTTTTAGATTTTGGTTTTCGAGGTTTCCTTCTTTTCCTTGATTTATGAGATTTTGATGAAGAAGCCTGGTTGATTTTTTTCTGCTTCTTTTTATTATAAATTTTTTTTCCCTTATTAGGTAAGAGCATTATTGCATTAAGTTCAGGTTCTAAAGAGTTCTTCCACCTTTTTTATGACTAGAAGAATATTAATCATTCTTTTAGTCTTCGAGATGAAGGTCTCCCAATCATTTTCTTCTTCTACTCGTGGGGCTTTATCTTTATTATTATTTGTATTTTGAGATCTAACTGGCTCAGTATATTTATCTTTTGCATCTTGGCTTGGGGGTAATGTAACATTCACCTTATCCTTTTTAGGATGTACCAATACACTGTCAGATAAGGTGAGCTCTACATTTTGATATCTTATTTATACCTAATCTTTGAAGATGAAATTGTCCTCAATTGAGTAACTTATAAGTCTATGGTATGGGAAGTAGTTGGGATTGTTGACTTTGTGTGCTTGGTCAGGTCAATGTGGCTCTGGCAATTGCAATCCTAACTTTAGGGCATGCATGAAAATTTTAGTAGTACATTCTCTTTTAAATGAATACTATTTGGTCATTTTCTCTCGCAGGGTAGGCACTTTTTCCTTATCCTTCATGAGTTTTATTGCTTGTCATGAGGTCATTGCTCCTCCATTTCCTTTTTTATCAACTGTTAATGTGAATTTTGTATTCACATCATTTTTTAAAATCATATGACTTAGGTTGCTTTCCTTACCCAAGAGAATTAGTATTATAACCGTTAAGGGCTTTTGCTTGGGCAACCTCTCGAATTTGGCTACATGATCCAACAACTCTTGGAATATATTAATCGTGGCTATGGCTAGATATGGGGTCATCTAAGCATCTATGTTTCCCATTAGGAGTTTAATAGTATGCTTTTCTATGAGTTGTTGATCACATTTCATGCTAAGATTTTTCATCTTGTGATATATTTTTTGACACTCTCATCCTTTCTTTTCTTTTTGAAGGTGAGATCTGCAATCATCACTTTCCTGGTTGCTCTTGCAAATTTCTTGACGAAGAGTATTTCTATCTCTATAAAAGTTTTTATTGAGTCATTGAGTAACTTAGCATACCATTCAAAGGCTATGTTGGTAAGACTGTTGATGAATTGTTAAAGCAATAAGGCATCATTTCCTTTTGTATTCCTACAAGTAGCTTTGAACTAGGCTATGTTCTTCCATGGATTTTCTATGCCTGAAAGGTGTTGAATTTTGGCATGATATACCCTTCGGGGTATTGCACTTGATCATATTTAGCTGGGTATGATCAACCTTTGTTAACTAATTATTTACCAGTTTCTAAAGTAATATTTGCTTTAATATTTTGGCTAATAAGATCTTACACCTGATATTTTGTATTGAAATTAATCTCCTAGTGATTACTTAGCATAACGTCTCTTGGAGGCTCAAGGCCAAAGTATTGGTAAGTTGGGTAATGCATTCGCATGACCCAGTTTCAACTTTGTATTGATCATCTCTAGGATTTCATAGGCACTTGTTGTGTTACATTTGCTTAAGTTATGTTGACCAAACAACTCTTTCATTAGCCCATTCATCTCATTGAGACGTTATTGCGTTGATTTCTTGGTCTCTTCATTGGAGTTAAGATCCCATTTTTGTTGTAACCTTATTATAACATCAATTAGTTCTTCTGATTCTTCAACTTCTATTTGAGTTTCACCTTTAGGTACTTGGTGACTTGGGCCCTCTTGATGTTGTACCTCACTTTGTTGTGTAGGTACTACATTCCTATTTCATAAACATGTATCAACCATATGAATAACTTCAACTTCCATTCAATCAATATTTTTATTTATTTTGAAATTATGAGTGTATTGTTCTTCATAAATCTAAAAGTCCTCATCTTCATAAAAGGGATGATTGAGCATCATCACCATTGGCTAACAATTTTGATCGAGCTTCCATTTGATGATATGCATTCAACCTTTTCTTCTTCTAATTGAGCTTGTTTGCATTAGTAATCTCATTTTGATGATTTAAGGTTCTTTAGGTGCCCAAATTGATCAGGACCTCATAGTGGTGAATCTCTAGGAACATATCCTAGATGTCACACCATGGTGTTCATTGAATAGATTAAAATGAGGTAATTGATATTGCTTCTTTTGAGAAGCTTGTTGGGACCTTCCAACAACTAGCCACTTACTTATACAAAGCTCATTGTCAATGCTCATAATATTATACCCCTAGGTCTTGAATTCTACTCAAGGTTGCTTGATACCCTTCGATATTTCTGCCTCTTTTAGAGTAGAAATTTGTTGGGTTGATGACCTACCTTACCTACTTCTTAATCTTCTTTGAAGATTTTTATTCTTAACAACCTTTAGAATTTTGTAGAATTTAAAAGAAATATTTTTTTTCTTTCCTTGGCTATTTTTGTGAGATAGGCTACATTTATTTATCCTAGAATGATGTTTTCATCCCTCAGAGTTATTTCTTTTGACTGTTGCATCCATTAGTGGTTCATACTTTTGTTTAGGATGGATAATCCAACAGCTCTATCGCAAACATTTTACTTTCTTCTACCTCTCCTAGATATTTTGGTGCTCAAGGAAGATGTTTCATGATCATTATTGCTTGGAGTAGAGGTAGTACCTCATGGAATGGTAGGCTCTGCCAATAGACTGCTAAGTGGATTGATAATGATAGATTTCAGCTTAGGCTCAATGACGCTCTTCTCCTGAGCAGGCGCTGTTGGAGCTACTTTTCATAGTATATTGAAAATAAAATCCCTTTTAGAGGCTTAGTTCTTTCCATGATTGAGTAAGGCCTTAGCATTCAACTGCCTCAGCTCATTAGGGATGATTACATTGGGTCAATTTTTTTTGCATGGTAGCTTCTTGAAAACTTTTGGCATTTCAATGCTTTTAGTAATGGGCTTTGTCACAGGTCCAACTGATACAAACTGTATGACTTCAAAAATTATTCTAAACTTGAGAGTGGCTCCAACAAAGCTAGCATTGATCACGGCTTGAGGGAATCAAATAGTTGATCCCTCTCCCAACTTGACAGTCATTAGATTTATTATGTTTATCATCAAAATTTTTACACTTGATCGTAGATTCGAAATTAGGTTCTACTAAATTATAGGAATCTAAAAGTTTTTTTGAAAAAAATTTGCAAATCTATGATAAAATTGCATATTTTAATTTGCCCACCAAATATGGAGAGAGAAGTAATCACTAAAGGAGTTGCCAAAAATATGATCGGTCAAGAAAAATATCTTTGCAAATCTTTGCCATCTCTTTAAGGATATTTAGGGAGTTCATCCTTCATGAGGTAGATTGATTTATATTTTAATCAGATTTCCCCTAACATTATATTATAGTTTTTTTAGATCTGGTTCTACTTCCTATGAACACAAGCATTCATATTAATTACCCTCTTACCACGAAGAGAGCACTCTCCATTAAGGTTGGAAAAATGTTTTTTGTATAAATTGGTGTCTAATAGTGTGGTGTGAATGCCTATCTAAGAGAAAAATAAGACTAGTCCCAATAAAGATCCCATAATTTTGTCAACCCATGACTAAATTATTCTAGTCTACCAACAATAAAGGGCTATTAACCGTAATATCCATGGAATATGATTAGCAGCCATGGGTTGCCTCATCTCATATCTGATTAGACTAGAGTTTAATGTAGGTTTTATGATGTAGATATTTATTGAATTAAGGCTAAACTTAATTTATAAGTTTGTCGAATACTTAAATAAAGTCTACATTGCAAACATATATAGGGTTTATTTCCATAGGAATGCCAAGGTTTATAAAGGTGTTCACATAGAGAAAGAATAGATTATACTTATATAGCTTTGGAATTCCAAGTCTATTTAGTTGTTCACATAGTGAATAAAAAGACTGGTCTTACTGCTCTTTGGAGTGCCAAATATGTTTAGATGTTTGCATGGATGCTAAGTATGTTTAGATGTTCGCATATCAAAGAAAAACATTAGACTTACCTCCCTTTGGAGTGTCAAATATGTTTAGATGTTTGCATAAAGAATAAGAAGATTGCACTTACAGCCTTTTGGAATGCCAAGTATGTTTAGTTGTTTGCATAGCAAACAAGAAAAATGGACTTCGACATTTTGGAAAGCCAGGTATGTATAGATGTTCACATAGCAGATAAAAAGATTAGACTTACCTCCTTTTGGAGTGCTAAGTATATTTAGATGTTCAAGCAAAAAGACTGGTCTTAGGTAGGAATTTGATCATGTTTGCATGGTAAACATATGTTAGGTTAGGCTTACATCAAATGTTAAAGCCAGTTAGATTTACGCTCGCATGGTGAACATAAAAGTTGGACTTACCTCCCTTTGGAGTGTCGGTTCAGATTTAAGAAATATGCATGGAAAATGAGTATATTTTTGAATTTTTTTATAGGATATAATGCCTTGTGCCAGAGAAATAGTATCACACCACTAAAGGGTCACATGGCACTGGAGATGTAGCACTTTAGCGCCTAAAGCTTAACACCTCGATGCTAGAAAGTCAACCCCCGACTACTAGTAGGCAGAAATATAGGTCTTAAATCTAGAGAGGGAAGTGCTATAAACTCAGCACCGCTCTGCTAAGGCATCATAAAGAATATTAGAAAGTAGGTTGAGGTTGAGGCACTCGTGCCAGCCAAAGTAGTGCCACAGTTGTTCAAAGGGACAAGTGGGTAGATGCATTTAACATAAAAGGATAAAACTTTTAACCAATTTCACAATGCTCTAACACAATGTCACGATGCTCTGGCACAATATCATGGTGCTCTGACACAAGGCTTCAATACCTGACTTGTTTTATGGATTCTGTCGGTTACAAAATTAATGGTACTAAATAACATAAATACATCTTTTTGATGGGCATAGTAACCATCTTAACCTGCTAACTAGCATCTAGAAGCTACATGTAAAGAGCAATGGCACTAGTCCTACATCTTAGAAATCAAGGGGCTAGCACCTCAATGCTATTTCTACAACACTGTGGCTTTGGGTTCAGTCTATAAATAGGACCACTATCATTTTATTTTAAAGTATTTGCCCTCTTAAGAGTTCTTGCAACCTTTTTTCCTCAGCTTTTGCTAAGCTTTGGAATGAAAAATATGCCTCTTAAGCACTTCCATAAGTGCAAGAAGAAGGTAACCTCTAGTGACACTAACCTATTTGTTAGCATGGATGTGGAGGAGATGTAAAGATGCTCTCATTAATAAGCACCTCATTTCAGAGAGGAGCTTGCATAATGCAAATCGAAACATGGAGACGATTATCGATGAGTAAGGCTAGGAGCATCTCACTACAATAACATAGTCCGTCGCTTTGGTGTGGGAGCTCTTCGACAATGCGAAGGATCATCAAGATAATTAAGGTTTTGTCAAGAAAATGGGTATATTTTTATAGTACAACTATTAATGCATATTACAATTTATAAAATTATATATATGATCAATTTCTTTCCTACTATAATAATCATCCCAATTTTGATGAAATTCTTAGTTTTCTCAATGTTAGAAATGCCAATGTTCAATGGAAAGAGCGGGTAGAAAGGATTATCAACTTTCTTTGCCTTTAAGGCTACTATTTTATTTCCATCAAATTGATGCACTTGGTAACATCAATGAGGTATCTAAGAATAGAGCCATTTTAAATTTTGCATTTCAAATGAGATTTACTATAAATGTAGAAAAGATTATTTGCAATTTAATTTGTAATATATGCTTAAGGGTAGTATTACCCTAGGTTATGTTTTCTTCTCTGATTTATTCTTTGTGTGTTATATGGTGCATCGGGGACCTAGATGAAGATGTCCTTATCCAAGGGCTCCTAAGAAAATGACTAAAATGTTTGGATCAAAAATAGAGATAACAAAAATGTGCTCCTTAATCTAGATCTAAATCCTTCAAAACTCTAAATGTAACTCCAAGAAAGTGGAGGAGTAATCTTTGAGTTAAGAAAAGAGTTGGTGAGCATTCGATGCCAGAATTGAAAATAAATTTTATTATCATATGGGTCAACAATAGTAGCAATTTTCTTATATGATTGAGTGCAACTCAATCCTTATTCAAATGTTCAAAAATTATAATTTTAATGCTGGCTTGAGGTAAGTTCTTTTTTCTGCAGCATCTCATTATCACCTTTATGTTAGTACCCCACCAAATCTAGAAGAAAAGGAGGAGAAGGAAGACTACGACATCTAGGATAGTTTTTCCTCTTTTATATTTTTTTATATTTGTATTTGTATTTATTTTTATACTATTGTAATTTTATTTGGCACATTTTATAATAAAATTTTATTTTATATTATATGTCATTTCATATATTTTGTTGGCTATCCATGAACTTAATTATAATTTAGATCTTTATTATAAGTTAGAAATTTAATTGGATAAAAATTATAACTTAAAAAAATAAGATAAGAGTCTACTTGGTGAGAATCGATGCCTTGGTACTAGGTGGTGGGACTTAGGTTTAGAATCAGAGAAGGTAGTGCTTAGGTGCTAGAAACATAGGGTCATGGCGGTGCTCACTTTGATAGTATTGTGGCACCAAAATTCAACCCCTTGGTGTTGGTCACAGTGCTTTGGTGGTTTCAAGATAGCATTACGGTGCTGTAAGTGAATTTTTGACCTCATAACTTGAGAAGCCAGCATTGACGTGCTAAGTTTTAGCACTATGGTGGTGGTCATAATGCCTTGGCACCATGCAACAACGCTTCAAAGTGGAGCACTAAAGGATTAAAATCTCGAGCTCAATGCCACAATTTTGGTATCGGCGTTGAGTGCTTTCTGAGTCAAAGACTCTTTTATAAAGTAATTTTCTATTATAATTTGTTGATTTTCACAAAATTTTGGTAGCATAATGGCTTAGTAATGCTAGGTTTTGAAGTTTTTAATGGAACATGCACTCTTGTCTCTTGTTCTAGATCCAAGATCAATATAAGGAAGATTTTCATCTCATCAAAACCAAGTTTTGGGGGGATATCTTGAAGTTTTAAATTTGTGTTTTAGTGAATTAAACCTCAATCTAATCTTGATTATGGAGAGTTTTATTTTTCAATGCTTAAGATTTTGTAATTAACATGATCACGCTCTTCTCTCCTCTAGATCTAAGATTGATAAGGGAGGACCATCATTTTGCAGATCCAAGATCATTGGTGGAATTATTTAAAAATATTATGAGGAGAGGAATTATATAAAATAAACTTTTCATTTTGAATTTTACCTAGAATCAATGATGACTTAGTTTGATGTTGCCTCACACAAGAAGGAAAGCATAGAGACAAGAGAGCATTTATTAGAGTCTGTAGAGAAAAGAGAGTGGCCAGAAAAGAAGAAGAAGAAGAAGAATATGGTCAGCCCCTCCCCCCTTTTTTATAAGAAACTATTTCCCATAACTATTTTTGTTCTCCTCTTTGGCTGGTTATCTGATGGGGATAGGTGGTAGGTTACTATTTTTTCAAGTTTTTTTTAGGCCAAGGGCTGTGCTAGGATCTACACCATAGAGCTCAAGTTGGATACTTCATTTTTTTTTTGTTATTTGTTTTTTTCTCTATATTTTTTCTCCTTGTAGAGGTACCTCACAAAGGATAGAAGAATATAATGATTATTAATAAATATTAAGCGATTTTATCACTTCCTCGAACTTGCTAGGAAAGTCTAGCTCACTCTTGAACTGGTCATTATGGTGGTGTGTGTGACTTGCGGTATTCCTAGAAGAGAAAAGGGGAGAAGAAGCACCTTTGATTCGACAGCACTAGGTCATCACTTTAAAAATACTTTTCATTCATGTAGCGTTTGTAGTAATTGGTCATTCTCCTTTTTGTTTTTTTTATCTTAGTGATGCCTCAATTCTAAGTTCTTCAAGCATGTCAAGTATGTTTTCTATAACCTTTGAATTTTCTTGACTCCACTCGGCATCTCCATCTCCCAAATTTTCGTTGCTAGAACTCTTTGACTGAACTTCATACTCGATTAGTAAGATGGCTTCTATGAAACATGATGATAATGTGAAGGGTGAGTGTCCTATTGCATTAGTGAGAGTTATTTTGAGCATAGAATATCATGGCGGTGTGTCTCACTTTGCTTGAGCTCATACAACCTTTTAATTGAGCAAGTTGAGGATCTTTTATTATGAGCTTCTACTCATTACTTTATGGGTGCTGCAATGATGTGAATTTTATCTTAATCCTTTGAGGCTTGCAGAACCTTTTTATGTTGACTTCATGAGCCCCAACTCATTTGAGATTGATTTTGATAAAAACAAATATAAATTCAAATGCCACTTATTAGTTTAAATTCAAGTGTGCAAGAAAATTCTTTAACTCCAAATTCCTCACTCAATTCAAAAAGTTAAAGCTATTGAACTAGTACTGGGTGAGAATTTTATAGGAATCACAATATTAAGTAAAATGATGAGCTCAATAAAATAAAATAATTGATTCATTCATTTCAAAATAATTCATTTTAAAATATTTCATATTTTCTACAACTCATATTTGTAATTATTCCTTAAATCATTCATTTTGGAATATGAGCTAAGTGCATGAGTTAAGTTCCATTTAATATGTGCTTAAATGAGATAAATTCACTATAAACTTCAATAAATTATTTACATGCTTAATCATATTTTTATTCATATATTTATTGCATGAAAATTAAATTATTTTAGAATTATTATATTATTCTATTTTCTCTCTCCTATTAGTCTATCTTCTCTCTCCGATCATCCTTACCATCCTCATATTATTTTGGCTAAAATTTTCATTGAACTTTAAGTAATATGTCATGCGAGAATTTTTTAAAATATTTTCATATATAATTCCCTTAATTTTTAGATTTTTAAAATTCATTAATTTGAATTTTTAAATTTGAATTGTTTTGAATTTAAATTGCAAAATTTATGGCATCTACATGCAAAATTAACTTTAATCTTTTATGAAATATTTTGAATGTCCCTAGCATGATTTATTTGAGTAGATTATAGTTTAATTAAATTATTTTAGGTTAATTTAAATTTGAATTCAAATCTACCACAATTTAATATCCTTTTCTTTTTATTAAATATATTTTAGGAAAGTACTTGGGAGGCCCCTATTAAATTAAAATTATATTATTTTAAATAATGTTTATTACTTAAAAACATTCTAATTAATTGATTTGAGATCATCCCATTAATGGAAACTAATATTTGGCCAAACATTATATTGATTTTCTACATATATTTTATGTAAATTAATCCATGTTATTATCTCTTACTTAAATTGATTGATCATAGATTCTTTATATCATCCATTAAACTAAAATTGAATCCTCACTTAGAATAGAGCTTGGCCAACCACCTTGTTTTGGGAAAATTATTTTCTAAGCAAATAAAATAAATTGGCTCTAGATTGAATGAAATCCTTAAATTAAATTTTATTTGTTATTCTCATTAATTCCTCTTATTGGTTTAGCCAACCATACATGTTCGAATTTTTGTTATTTTTTAATCATATGTTGAATGCTTCAAAGTTCAAATTCCTTCCAAAAATATTTTCCCTATCATTACTATCCTTGGTCAAAATCATGTTGCTTGAATTTAATTTAATTTGAATGATGTGATTAATTACATAACTCTCTCTCTCTCTCTCTCTCTCTCTCTCCTTACAGATCATCCTTGGTTGAAATCTTCATTAGACCTCTCATCATTTAAAATATCTCCATTCATAATACCAAAAGAGAAAGATGCTCATATGTGAGATACTTTCAGACCTATATGCTAACACGTGTTATTAACAAAATCATATGCAAAATCATTATCAAGCTTCAAAACTACTTCCTACCCTTATCTCATCCAATCAAGCTACCTTTGTGATGGGAAGAAACATCACTAATAACATACTAGTTGCCCTTAAGCTGAGCAAGGATATTGGAAGAAAATGTAGAGGAGGTAATGTAATCATGAAAATAGACCTCAAGAAAGCATTTGACACCATACATTAGAATTTTGTTATCAAAACTCTCAAAGAAAAAGGCTTCTCAAATGAGTTTTTAAAATACTCTTCATCAATAGCCACTACAAAATCCTTTTTAGTGGACATTCGAATGGCTTTTTTAAAGCTTGCACAGGGGGTTAAATAGGGGGATAACCTATTCCCTTGCTTTTCATTTTAACACTAGATACCCTCTCAAGAAAGCTGAATAAAGAGATTGTTTTAAAAAGGAATTGGCTATAATACAAATGTGAATATGTTTATTAGTCACTTGGCTTTTGTAGATGATTGTTTAATTTTCTTCAATGACAACAAGAAGTCTATAAAGGCCCATATAGATATTATCAAGGACTTCTCTTCATAATAAGGTATGGATATTAATTCTAACAAATCCTTTTTTATTTTAGAAAAAACTAGTACAAAGTAACAAGATTAAATGGATAAGGGAAAGGAATCCATCGGTTCTCATTTTCCTTTTTTTCCTTGGCATACAACTATATAAAGGAAACTTTTCTTGTCCATGCACTCATTAACCAAATTGATCAAATGATTCATTCTTAGGAAAATTCATTTTTATTTCTTGGATGGAGAGTTACGCTAGTTAAAAGCATCCTTAATTTAGTTCCTTTATATACCACCCAATTTTAGCAAATTCACAAAAATATTTAAATAAGTATTGAAAGGATATTGAACAAGTTCATATGGAGTTCCAAGCATAAATCCATTCATTCGACCAACTGGAAGAAAGTGTGCAGACAACTAGTATTAGAGTCTTGGGCTCAAATCTCTTAGGGATAACATAAAATGAAACTCAATCAAATGGATCCAATTTAGAGAAAAGAATACACTATGGGCAAATTTCATGTTCAATAAATATTTCCATCATTCACATCCTATGATAACTAATCCAAGGATTTGGACACCTCAATATGGAAGAACATCTGAAACATAGAGCTAAAGATCTTATTTTTTGAGTGATGGTATGATTGACTTATAAATTGTCCACGGATGGGGAAGATGCACTTTTCAAATGGATGTTAGAGGAAAGACCAATTAATTCTCAAAGAGTGGCTTTTTTTTGCAAGGTCTAAAATGGAATGAATCAATGTTAAGAGAACATCTCCCATTACATATCTGTGAAGAAATCTGCACTATACTAGTTGATGCTTCCAAAAAGAATAAATTAGTTATTAAATGTAAAACTAGCCGAATTTCTATATCTAAATTGATTTATAGTAGTTTGTGGCATGGAGAGAAAAGTTTCCCTTGGGGTAAAGTGATTTGGAATTTTGTTATTAAACCCTCAATTTTTTTCTTTTGTTGGAGACTAATGCACAACCTAATCCCTATGGATGATATTCTCAAACTCAAAGGATTAAATCTACCTTCAATCTACCTTCTTTATAGGAATAAGGAAGAAAGCATATCACACTATTTTATCCATTATAGTTTTAACAAAAAGATATGAAATGAATTTACTAATCTACTCCATTTGGACATGAACTATAATGCAAAATATCTACTAGAGTTACTTTAGAATTGGAAGAGTAAGGAAACATGGCAGGTTAACATCTCTTTGGTCACATCATTAATTATACTATGGTTTATCTAGTTGACTAGGAAATGAGGCAAAACATGCAAGTGTCATAATAACAAATGATTTTATCATCGAAAATACTAAATCCTATTTAAAGAAGGTGATTAGCTATGTAACTATAAGGTATTAATAATTCATTGGGGAATGCATAGCCTTAGAAAACTAGAAGGATGTGAAAGAGAAACAAAAAAAAAAATCTAAGAACTGGTTATTTGGAAAAAATTAGCCCATGGAAGGATCAAGATTAATATTGATGGAAGCTATGATTATAAGATGGGTATTCCAGGTGTTGGGGGCATTTTTTGAGGACATAAAGGTGAATATCTTCTCCATTTTTTGATGCCACTTGCTAGTCATTTCCCCCTTCATACTAAGGTGGCTGCCTGTAGCCATGCTATCTAAATGGCCTCGATCCATCCATCAGCACATTATTGGTTAGAAGCTGATTCTAAAACACTTATCCATATTATCAAGGAGAGAAATGATCACAACACACCTTGGTTCTTAATTAATAAGATCAAAAGACTAAATGAGATGTTGAAATAGTTTAACATATACATCTCACAAATTCATAAGGAGGGAAACCATCTTGTTAACATGCTAGCCAAGTGGGGTGCCTCCACACAATCCTTTTGCATTTCAAAATCCATAGATCCACAACTAAAATTTATTGTATATAGTGTCAACATCAACTTACCTTACATTAGAACTAGCAACTTGTAACTTTTAGTTACTAATTTGTTTTTTGGATTACTTGTACTTTAAAGTGATCAATAAAGTTTCCCTTTTCATGAAAAAATATATCTATTCAAATTTGAATAATTTCCTTGCTTGGACTCCCTCTGATGTATTAGCCTTGAGCCACCTTAATATCCTTTTAATTAGCTTAATATCTAATATGCTAAGGAGCCTAATTATTCATTACTCACTTTTGATCCATTGGAATTCCATCATGTGCTCTTGAATTCAAAATTCAAGTTATTGCCAAATTATATTTTGCTCGTATAGATGTTTGCTTGACCAAAATTCATCATCCCTTTTTCTATATATTAGAGTTGTGTTTTATTGGAAAGGGTTCTACTAATCTATTCTCCTCTCTTGGCCAAATTATGCTTCATCATTCTCTTGGATAGATTTATGATTCAAGTGCTAATTTCATCATCATTCTTCATCTTCCTTCTTACAAAGAGATTGCTTAGAAAAGACATGGAGGATTGGTGAATACTCCTTTGCTACATAAGGTTCATTTAATTGTATGTAGGTTACTCAAGTTTTATTTGTGCTTAACATCATACTTCATCTTGTTCTTGAGTTGGTCGAAATATTAGTTTTATTTCAATTAAAATTTGTGCTTATAGTTCTCTTTTTCTCACTATATTTTCATATTTTTTTAAGTGATATTTATCTTTTGTTGTTACTTCAAATAGTACATAAGTGATTAGCAAGTTTTCTTGTTTTCAAATCATTTTATCACTTCAATATATCGTAGATATTGTGAAAGAGAATTCAAGTTAACTTTTCTAATTTATTTTTTCATATCAATTAGTTCATATGTTATTTCAAGTTTCCATACAACATTTGTTGTGGTTTATCATTCAATTCTTTATTGTGTTATATTTTAAATTAACAACTTAAATCATTTTCAAGCTTTCACATCCTTACATTAAATCAAATCTCATAAAGACATACTTCAATCAAATTATTCTTTCAAGTTGTTACATTGAATTAAAGTTTAAATATTTTGTAAGTGAGCTCTCTTTCTTTAGTAGTAGTGTTGGGTTGTACTTACCCATGTAGGAAAGTATGATGTTAGGTTATACTTTCTCTTGAAGGAGAATATGGGAGATTTGTTGTAATCTAAACTTTGAATTAGTGAATTCCTAGCTTGGGTTGCTTGGCATGGACGTAAGCTGGTTTTTTGAGTTTGGCTGAACTATGTAAAAATCTCTTTGTTCTCTTTTATTTTTCTTGCACCTTTACTTTTCTTTATTATTGTTTATGAATTACTGTGGATCTTTATAGAAGTGATTTTGTTAGATACTTTGCTTTGATCCACTTACTAAAATAATCGATCATGAATAATATGAACTTTTTTGTCTGCTGACTATTGGTTATGGTCCTATTAGGTCTATCTCCTAAATACTGAATGGCTAAGAATTGGTGATTGGTTCTAATGGTTGTAACAACTATTGTTGGAGTTCTACAAATTTGTTAGCACTATAAACATCTTCTCGTGATCTCTTTGCATTCTTTTTGAGTGTGGGACAAAAATATCATTGCCTTAGAATTTTGTGGGTGAGTATCTTACCTTCTGATTGGCTTCCACATCCACCAGAATATATTTTCACAAAGACCATTTTTTTTGTTCAGGATATTTTACACATCTGAGGTTGAGTGAGGTTGTTGACCTTTGGAATAGCTTTCCTCCTATCAACAGGTATTAGGTTGCCTAAATTTTGAGCCTCCTCAAATCCTTAGACATTTCTTTAATTTTTCTACTCTATAAGTAATTTTTTAAGAGATATATCCAACTTGGTGATTGTTCATGATCAACTTGCATTAGCTTTTCTTGTTCAATACTCGATAGGGTGAGTAAAATGATGGCTTGCTCCCCGAGTCCACTAGGTTAGGATAACAGGCCAATGAGTTGGTTCTCTTCTCTAAGGATTTGCTCGATCCTAAATTATTTTGATTGTCCAATCTCCCATTTTACTTTAAGCAATTATTATATCAAGGACTCATCTTGGACATTATACTTTCTATTTACTTATCTTACCACTGCATGCATGGTTTCAAGCCTATATCAATTCTTTGTTTAGTAAGTAAAGTATCATATTCAGCTTGATTATTTATTACCTTGATGCTTAATTTAACTAATTGTGTTATTGTGATCCCTGCTTCCCACACCCATAGTTTGTTCACTAGAAGAGCCATTGATGTCTATTCACCACAAGGGCTCCGAGTTGATAAGAATATCTTATAAGATATTGAAGTTAACAAAAAAATCTATGATTGCTTGGGTTTTGATCACAGTTTTAGATGAGTATGATATATCAAACTTGCTCAGCTCCACAGACCATTTCAATAACCATCTACAATGATCTGACCTAGTGAGTATAGATTTAAGTGGGCTATCAGTGATAACTTGTATGGAGTGTACCTGGAAGAAAAATCATAGTCGCCTGGTTGAGTTGATTAGTGTGAGTGCGAGCTTCTTCATGAGTTGGCAGTTTAGTTCAACACTTCATTGAGATTTGTTGATATAGTAGATGTGCCATTATTTCCCACCTTCTTTTATGATTAGGATTGAGTTAATCAGGTCTTCTCCCACTTCTATGTTTAATAATATAATTTCTCCCTTTTTTTAGGCTATATAGAGAAAACGGGTGAACGTAGAGTCTTCAAATCATTAAAGGATATTTCATAATTTAGAGTCCAATTGAGCTTCTTCACTCCTCTTAGAACATTTGTGGTGTTTGTATTTAGAGTCGTATGGACACCACATAGATCTTAAAAGGTACTTATTTAAATGATGGAGTATGATATTAAGGAATGGTGTACTACTTCAAAAGATAGAAACTTTGCCCTATAATGGACTCACTTATCTAATAATGATAAGTATGGCTGATGGATCTACGTGTACTAGAGATATTTTACTTAATTTATATGGATGAAGTAAGGCAGAGTTTATTTTATGTCTAGTTCTTAAGTCTCTTATGGAGGTAAGTCCCAATAGTTATTACATCTGAAGAAATGGGGATTTTCTAAGAATACTCTCAATTTAAGTAGTCAACTAATGTCTCCAAAGATTTTAAAGTTTGGAAATCAAAGTATTGGTAACTATTGAAAAATCAAGTGAAAATGTTGAAATGGAAAGAGTTCTTAATGAATTCTAAAGATGGATAAGTAAGAAGTGTTCATGATATTAGGAAGCCTAGTGAGTACTCAAGTCAATCCTATAGTGAGGTTTTATAATTTTGTAGAAGAAAATTATGTTTATTTGAGTTGATATTTTATTAGAAGGCTAGGACTTAAATTCCAATAATAAAAGATCATGTAAATGCCTAAGAGGTGAGGACTTACACTTGTAGAAAATAAGAAACAAGCGATATTTAAACCTACATCTAAGGTACTTTAAAACAAGTTAAGAACTCAACCTAAATCTACTCAAGGAAAGTGGATATATTGGTTCACTTCCATGAGAGAGAGTGAATCAATTCTGACTCTTCTAGACTTACAATTACTTAGAGTGGCTGCCAGCTAACACCTCCTACAATTCAAAACCATATAGGTGAATCTTATGTAAAATGTAAGATAGCTAGGCTATTATTTATTAAAAATAAATCTAGAATTATAAACCCACTCTTTAATCATGATTGATATAAAAATCATGTCTTAGACTAATGCAATAGAATTTATAAATTTATTTCATTTTGAGTTGTCATTTTTGGACTTAGGCTTGGGAAGGCTTATGCTAATATGCATGATGAAATTATGTTATAGGCTAAGTCTGAGAGATGGGTTATTCTCTACTACAAGGGAGCTACTTTTTAAGCCCTTTCCCTTATCATGCAAGAATGGAGGCCCCTTAATTGTAAGGAGTGAAGCAAGATGCATGCATGATATTGTAACATACAAACATATAGCTAAGGGGTTACTAAATCTTTTATTTCTTTGACTAAATTGCTGAGCTTAAAATGAGGTTATGAGTTATTTAAATTTAATTAAGATTGATTAGTTAGAGTAAACAATTTAAATTTTTAAAGAGCTTATCATATCTATGCCACACATCAAATGATCAAGCTTTAAGAAACTTATGAAAAGCATGATATTTTTATTACACAATCAAAATAAACAAGCCAACACAAACTTCATCAATTAAAAGAAGAAAAGGCCGGTGTGATTCGATACCGTTGTACACCTTGGAAAAGAGAAAAGATGTGTAGTCGAGCAATACCCTTATATGAATTATAATTAATTTTATAATAAAAATAAAGTTATGATGTTGTATAATTTTCTTTTTCTTCTTCACTTTTCTTCATGGGTTAGATACTCTAGGAATCACAAGGCCTTCTAAGTCTAAATCTTTTAATCACTACTCATCTTAAATCACATAGCACTGATCCTATACCTATTAGAAAAATTATAATTTATGAACATTTAATCTAAATATATATACAAAATAGAGGTTAGATTAAAATACATACACACCAAGCAATTATATTTTGCATATTGGTGCTTCACACTCTACCTTGAGTTACCAAGCTTACCTATTCTAATGGATTATGCTTAAGGACTTAAGTAGCACCTACAAGCAAAAACATTTATATTTTTTATTATTACATTAGTCTCTTAAGAACAATCTCTTGCAAAAAATATCATTAGTTTAGTATCACCCTAACATCAACATTATATAATAAAATAAAACATTGATATACAATAAATCACCAACCTAATTTAAGTCTAAGATTGATGGCCTAACATTCTAAGTATGTGCTAGGGCTTAATATGGTATAACAAGACTAGGCTTTTATGTTTGAATTATTCTAGAGATGAGTTTTTTAATTTACCATTATGGATGGTTACGGTTCAAATGGTTAATGATTTCTTAAAGTAAAATTTATATTTTAGTTTATTTTTTTTTTGATTTCATTTGAATTTAAAATTTTAAGGAGAGAGAGGAGTAGAATTCACCTCAATACATAACCTTAAGTTGAATCTAAAGATGATTTTTATGATTTTTAATCATCTTAATGAAGTGTTATGAATTCTCCTATTAAATCACAAATTTGGATTATACTTTCATATTTTATTTAAATATAAAACACATCTTAAGCGTAATGAAATTAAATAATGATTAACTTAGCAAAATTTTCTAAGTTCTGGTTCAATAATCTCTTAATATTAATTTAATGGGATAGTATACTTAATAAAAAGTGTTTAAATTAAATAAGTGTTTATATACATTATTTGAATATTTCACACAATGATGCATAAATGAATTACTAAATTTTGTTTATTAGTATTAAATTTGTAATTTAAAAGTATTAATATATATAAATATATATATGATGCATGAATTTTAATAGAAAATATAATTTAACAATTCCTTATACATATACATGCACAGGATGTATTGAATTTGTATATGTACATGTCATTGTTGCACTAGAGAAGTGAGGTAATCAAAACCCCGTTTGAACTATTTAAAGATTGCGCTCTCGGGATGTCCAAACTATATACATGTTAATTCATATACACATGCACTTGTATATAGTATCTTGATCATTTAAGATTTTATATATATATATATATATATATATATATATATATATATATATATATATATATATATATATATATATATATATATATATAATTTAACTTTATTATATATTTCACTACATATTTCAAGGTACGTGTCATTGTTAGACATGGGAAGTTAGGTAATCAAAGACTCCCTTAGGACTACTTAAAGTCTGGTGTTCTCAGGATGTCAATAGTATATACATTTCAAAATTGTAGATCATACATATAAGATAAATTTAAATTTCATTTATTAAGATTAATTTATACTTGTACTAATAAATATTCAAGGTTTATTAAAGAAAATAAATTGAGAGTTATTAGTGATAATAGCCAAAATATTAATCCAAAGCATACAATTAAATAAAATCTTTATTTATTTTAAAATATGAATGCATAAGATACATGAAATATAAATTTATAATAAATGATTGAAGCAAAGCAATTAAAAATCACTAAATATTCTATTTAAAGTCATTAACTTCTAAGGTCATTCATATGGAGATAATCAAACTTAAGCTTGATCAAATTCATTAAGTATTAATTTTTTAAGCTTAATCAAATTCATTAAGTATTAATTTTTATAATTTGAGTTATTTAAGCCTAATGAGAAGGTAGACTATTTCAAATTATCCCATAACCCATCTCTATTCATTAAGTGGTCTAAAAATAATTTAAATAATTTTTATGAATTAATTAATGCTAATTAATTATTTTAGCTAATTAAGCTCAAAAGAACTAAAAAATTGAACTAGTCCATAAACATATGCCCAAAAATGATAAAACTAAACATAGATAAACATGAAATAAACATGCTCTAAAAGATCTAATACAATTGAGCTTATAATTAGGGATTAATTAATGA
Source organism: Cymbidium sinense (assembly GCA_021442155.1). Lineage (NCBI taxonomy): Eukaryota > Viridiplantae > Streptophyta > Magnoliopsida > Asparagales > Orchidaceae > Cymbidium > Cymbidium sinense. The sequence goes on from CM038226.1 coordinate 56,369,129, forward strand.
AATGAGGAAAATCCAAAATTATCAATTATGCTCAAAATACCTCAAACCAATTGGGGGTTTTGATTTCATTAAAAACCTCTTTGTTAGCTGAGTATAAAAAATGGTTGTTAGGGCTTAGTTTGTAGCCAATGGGTTTGGATTGAGGAATTGATTTGTTCATATGAGTTGGTTAAGTTTGGGAAGGGTAGGTTTTTCCTAACATAAGTCGCGATATAACCTTGTGGTTGAGCCTTATGAATCTTGTAATCTTAGGGTTAGTGTTCACCTAGCCACTAGAAGTGTCTTAGCCTTTGGAGAACCTTAATGCATAGATTAAATCATAAAACTATTTAGATTATCAACCTTTCACAAAAGTGAGGTCAACAAAAGGCCCCCCAATAGCTATGGTGGAACTAATATGGTACAACACACGTATTGGCATTGATAGAGCTAGACAACATTCTAAAAGGTAGCAAACAACAATGCTTGCACATAGTTTGGAAGGGTAAGCAGATTTGGTGGGAACCATTGAACGAATTTGTTGAAAGGTTTAAAACTTCCAAATGTCAAGAATTTTGAATCAAGTATCTAAGATGCTTAAGGTTGATTATGGGTTTAGAGAGATTCCTGATCAAAATTTTCCATAACTTGAATGGATGGGAAAAACCCTTGTGGAAGATGGTCAATGTTTTATTTGATTGGTTATAGGTTAATTCATGCCAAAAGCATGAATATGAATTTATTAGGGATTGATATGATTTGACAAAGTTTATTTTAATTTGATTAAATTTTGTTAATTACTTTTGATTTTATATTTGTTTGTTAAGTAGAAGTGGACCTTGTTAGTTTGCAATGGGTCACACTAAGGAGGGGCTATAGGAGCCTAAACTTCCTTAGATTTACTAGTCTAAAGGGGTAGTCCACTTATCCACAGAATGGTGCTACCCAACCTAATGGGGACATTACTAGGAGAGGGGCCATAGTGGCTTGATCCAAACCTATAGTAGTCACTTGGGAAAGGGGCCTCAAGGGAATGATCCTGACCCTAAGCATATGAACATGGACCCAATCAGTTTGCAATGACTCACACTATGAAAAGGCTATAGGAGCATGGAATTTCCTTAGATTTACTTTTTAAATGAATAGTTCACCAACTATACAGTATAAACTATTCAACCTAAGGGTTGCCCATCAGTTTGAAATGCTGAATTAGAAAGAAAGCTTAGGGACTAACATATTCCTAAGCAAACAAACCATCGAGGTGGCCTATCGATTATGCGGTAAGCCTAAACTGACCTACGATGACTTCCAAGTGACAACGTTAAAGGTCTTAACTCAGCTTGAAGTAGTCTAGGTCAATTCTATAGGGAGTTCTACTGATATTGTCCAAGTGAAAATAGGATTCCTATTTGAAAATGGTGTCATTATGGGGGGGGGGGGTTATTATCCTATTCCTCAATATATATTATTTTGTTAATTAGTTTATTTAGTGTAGACCTTATTGGTTATGATGGCCGACACTAAGGAGGAGCCATAGTGACCTTGACCTTGACCTACCTTAGATTTAATAGTCTAAAGGGATAGTCCATACATCCATAGAACACTACTTTCTAACAACGGGGGTTATTAGGAAAGGAGAACTATCCAATCTAATAGTAGTCTAAGTTATATCTAAATGGAATCATAAAGATGTCATCCAAATAGCCTACCCATATGGAAAGATGCCTTTAAGGGTCTTATCCAAATCCTTAAAATTACTAAAATCTTTAGGTATCCAGTAGCTAATTTAGGAAGAAAGCACAAGGATTCACATCTGTCTGAATTATATCATGCACTAGGTGGGTTATTATTAGTAAAGTAATTATTAGCTAACCTAAGGTGCTCACTAATTTACAATGATAAATTAAGAAAGAAAGCATTGGGGACTCACATCTTTCTAAGATGAACTGATCATTGGGAAAATCTTTGTCGGCTAGATAACCATAGAGTGACTACCAAGTTAGAGGCCACAAGGGACCTGACCCAAGCTTAAAGTAGTCAAAAGAAAATGGAGACATTGGGGATCTTACCCTAATCCCTGAATGTATATTCAGACCCAATCAATACATGACAGCTAGCTCAAGAACAAAGCTCTAGTACTCATAAATTCCTAAGCAAGGTTAGTCATTTGGGTAGTCTAATGGATGCACAATAGGTTATACCAAGCTAAAAAGGTGCCCATCAATTTGAGGCAATTAATCTAAAAAAAATCATAAAGACTCACATGCTCCTAAGCAAGACTAGTCACTATGGTGACTCATTAGGTAAATAGCAAATCAAGCCCAACCTAAGGAGACTATCAATTGAGGGCCATTGGGGAACTTGTCTCAACTTGGAGTAGTCCAAAATGATTATGTTTGTGTTGATATTTTTTAGTTTAATATTTATGTTTATGTTGTACTAACTAGAATAAGATGTTGCTTTAGTTTTATTACATCTATCTTAATCATACTAAGAGTAGAACATTAGGCTCCTAAAAAAAGTTGTACTTAAACAACTCAAATATAAAATAAAGAAACTCAAAATCTAACATTAATTAAAGCCCTAGGTACAACGTAAAAGTAACTAGAAATAATTAACTTTTGTAAAACATGATATCATATTGTTCGTTCCTCTTGAATTGGGCACTTCACTCATTGCACATAATGGGGGAATCTGACATGTGAGGGACCACCAGTGTGTCTTCTCTTTTGATTTGGATCACAACCACTTCAAATTGCATATCATTATAAACATGAACTAAATAGCCCAAGGTTTAAAATGAATCATGAGTCAAAATACATAAAAGAATAAATTTATTATATTAGTTAGGTGTACAACATGTAAACATTACCTTAGGGTTAGGGAGTTAGTTAAGTGCTTAGCTTTCTTTTAATTATAATAGCCTAGCCATGCTACATACATAAGACTAGACTCATGGTTTTCAAAATTGCTTAGGTGGTGTTAGTTGGCAACCCTTTCAGGCGAGTTTTAAGTCCAGAAGAGTCGAGGATAAATTAATTTTCCTCTGGTAGTGAAAGAATTGATAATTCCCAAAAATATTTACATTAGGTCAAGCCTCTAACTTATGTTAGAAGCATTTGTAGACAGAAAGTCTAAAGCATCCTACTAGAATAAGTCTTCAACAACTAGGCATTTCTATAGTCTTGCCTTATTAGAATCTAAGTCTTAGAGTTTAGTTAAAATATCAATTAAAATCATAATAAATTTAATTTACAATTTTTAAAGCTCAATGGTAAGATACTTGAAATGTTTACTGGACTTCTTAATATCTACAAGCAATTTATATTTATTCCCAACTGGCTTCTAAAAAGAACTCTTCCCCCATTTGAAGCATTACCTATTAAATTTCCAAAGTAACCATCCTTTTAATATAAGCTTTTAAATTCATTGAAATAAAAGTCTATTTCTTTAATGAAGAGTATTCTTAGAAAGAGATCCTTCATTCCTAAGGTTTAATTAACTATTAGGGCTTACCTTTATAAGGAACTACGAACCCTATAATAAAATAAACTCTATTATACTTCTCCATGTAGTTCAAGGAAATAATCTCTAGTATATTAATGACCCATTAGCCTTAAGAGTTCTTTTAAGTAATTAATCTATTATAGAATAATTTATTTATCTTTTGATATATCCCTTAATAACCTATTTGATTACACAAATAAGTACCCTCAAGATCTACTTGATGTTCCAAATAAAAATTCTCATAGATGGATCTAAATTTATGTTTAGATCTGGCCCCTTTGGGCATGATAGATCTAAATTTAAATTTAGATTCTTGACATGATGGGTCTAAATTTAGGTTTAGGTCCAATCTATTTGGACATGATTTGTGTAAATTTAAGTTTAGATCCAACATCTTTGGACATGATAGATCTAAATTTAAGTTTAGATTTGGCCCCTTTGGACATGATGGGTCTAAATTTTGAATTTATATTCAGTTTATTAAGACATATTTAAACTAAATTTAAATTTAATTCATTGGATAAAGTTCTATTTGATAGAGAATTTCTTTTGCTTTATAAGATATATAAAATTGCCTCTATTGTTTTGGGAATATCTCTTTGAGATGAAAATATTTTTTTTCAAATTCAAATGCTGATAATTTTATCATTTTGACTAATCAATTTAGAGTCAATTTTGACAATTTAATTTATGAAGTATAATAACTTCAGAAGTTATGCATAATATCTTTTGAGATATTATCCATTTATAGGTGGCATAGGCCTTACGCCTTTTGTATCAATAAGCTAATATTCCTCCCCCGCTTCGTATATGTTTTCAATAATATACAATCCTTCCTAATTTTGGTCGAATTTTCCACCAACTTAGCAATGGGAAATAATAGGCCTTCTATGTACCAATATTAGTTCTCCCAATTTGTAGCTTCTTGGGTGAACCATACAGTCATGAGCTTGAGTTATCCTTGTTCTATAAGTTTATAGGTTTAGCTGAGCTTGTAATGAATTTTGTTTAAAGCTTCAAGCTCTTCAAGTCATATTTGGATAGTTTCCTCCATTGTGAGTTCATTTTGGACCGTAATATGAAGTAAAGGTAATTTTACTTCAAGAGGAAGCATGGATTTTTCCCTGAAGAATAATGAGTATGGTGTTGCCTATGTGAAAGTTTCTTATGTGGTGCGATATGCCCACAAGGCTTCTATTAATTTATCATGCCATTCCCTTTTATTTTTTGAGAGAATTTTCTTAAGAAGTTTGACCAATATTTTATTGAATGCCTCTACAAGACCATTAGCTCTTAGGTTATATATTGAAGAATATTGCTAATGTATCTTACATTTCTTAATAAAGTAATAGATTTTAACATTCTTGAATGCAATTCCAATCTCAGATATAATTCATTGAGGTACTTTGAATTGAAAGATAATGTGATCTGAAAAAAATTTTATTAGAGTGTCAGCTTTAACTTCTCTTAAAGGAATTGTTTTTCCCATTTGGAGAAGTAATCAATAGTACCCAAAATAAAATGATGTCATGTAGATGATGGAGGGTCTATTGGATCGATTATATCAATTCTCCAACTTTTAAATGACCAAGATGCCATTATTAGATGCAAGACATTAAGAGGTCACTGTAATGTGTTTTGCATGTACTATGTTTGCATGTATTTGACAATAATGACATTTTCAGCATGTTCAATACAATCTTGAACCATGTTGGGATAATAATATCTCATTCATTTGATTTTAATCTTCATCTTAGGACCAAATTAGTGTGCGTCACATAACCCTTCATGAACTTTAGGCATTACCATCTTGGCTTCATCTGGTCTTAGGCATCGTAATCATATTTATTCAAATTAATGGTGATATAAAGCATATCATAGCACTCTTTATGAAATTTGATGAGCCTTTAATTTATCTTTTGGCAAACCACCCCCTTTAAGATATGTAATGAATGGCTCTCACAAATAATCTTCTCTTTTTATTGTCAAAATATCTTGATTTTTTTGAGCTTTAAACTCTTAAGAAGAGTTGGTGTTAATGTTAGCCTACTTTAGATTGTTATTATGATCGACTCTCTTTGAGATCTATCATTTCTTCAGCTAACTTAGCTAATGCAGTGTGTTCACCATTTTCTCGATATCACACCCTTATAATTATTTATTTCAGGAGCTCTAATGCATGCTTATGATAAGATATTAATATATGCTTGTTTATCTTAAAAGTCCCAATTATTTTTAGATTATAAGCTGGGAATCCACATAGATATGTAGCTTTTTATTTTCAAATTAATTGCTAGCTCTCAGCCTACAATTAATGCTTCATATTTAGCTTGATTGTTAGTTTGAGGTTCAGTTAGGCTATATGAATATCATAGTATGCCACCGTAGTGTGTCACAAATATTGAGCCAATTCCAATTAATACTATAGGTAATACTAGTGGCTTAACTAGATTTATTGATGAAACTCTATAAAAATAAAGCTACCATTCTAATGATTGTTGAGCTTCATACACTTTGAAGATCTGCTTGTCAAGTAATTCACCATTCAATGGAGAATTTGCCAGTAAAGGATGAGTGGCAAGAAAATTAGTCAGAGCGTGCCCTTTTATAATCTTTTGTGAGACATATGTTATGATGTCAAATTGAAGTAACAAGACTCCCCATTTAGGTAATCAACCTATTAGAGTACGTTTGGTCATCAAGAATTTAAGGGGATTGACTTTGGATATCAAAGTTATCTTATGAAAAAACATATAGTGACATAATTTTTGAGTAGAAAATATCAATGCTAAACATTACATTTTAATAGGAGAATATCACATTTTAGCTTCTATTAAACCTCATCTAATATAGTATAATGCATTCTATTTTTCTTCCTTATTATTTTGAGCTAATAGTGCTTCAAGTGATTCCTCTGAGGCTACTATATATAATATCAATGTCTTTCCTATTATTACTGCTACCAAAATTGGAAATGCATTAAATATTTCTTTAGGCTATGGAATCCTTCTTAACAAATATCAGTTCATATAAAAGGTGTTTCATTTTCATTAATTAGGCTAAAGGTTGACATCTAATTGAGAGATTAGAGATGCACCTCTTGATGTATGCAAATTTTCCTTATAGTGAATGTAGTTGCTTCAAAGTCTTAAGTACAGACTTCTCTATTATTGATTTGATTTTAGTGGGATCAATTTCAATTTTTTATGGTATACAAGCTTATAAACTCTCTAGAATTCATGCCAGAAGCACATTCTAAAGGATTAACCTTTAAGTTGAAACTTTGTAATCTATCGAATACAACTCTTAAATCACTCATATGCTCATCTTGGGATTTACTTTTTACAACCAAATCATCAATATAGCATTCAACACTTATCTATGAGATCTTTGAAGATGCGGGTCAATGCCCTTTGATATGTAGCACATTTTTTTAAACCAAATGGCATAACTTTTAATAATAAATGTCAATCGGTGTATAGAAGGATGTAAAATTTTCATCTTCTAGAGCTATCTTGATTTAGTTGTAGCCTCATGAACAATCCTAAAGAGGAACATATTATAATTTGACATGTTCTCTACCATGAGTCTTGTAATGGGTAACAAAAAGTCATCTTCTGGGCTTATTTTTCTTAAATCCCAATAGTCAATGCACACACGGATTCATCCATTTTTTTTCTCATTGGGATAATATTGATGATCCAGTTAACATATTTTCTCTTGAATTAACCCTGCCTCAATAAGCTTCTTAGTTTCAGTGATTACTTACTCTTCATTTTTCACATATGTTTATGACATGACATGTTTCTCTTGAAATCTCTTATTCAATATTTTTTTGTGTTAAGTTGAAAATGGATCAAATATTCCTCCAACTTAACTGGCCTTCAAGGAGGTTGCTCATACTCCACCAAAGAGTTGATCTTTTTTTATATTTGAGATTTTGGTTTTCGAGGTTTCCTCCTTTTCCTTAAATTATGAGGTTTTGATGATTAATTTTCATCTATTCCTTTGGATTATATGAAAATTGTCCCCTATTAGGCAAGAGCATTCTTGGATCAATTTCAGGTTTTAAAGACTTCATCCAATGAATGTCTTTCTTTGGCTAGAAGAATGTCAATCATTCTTTTAGTCTTTTTGAGATGAAGGTCTCCCAACCACTTTTTTCTTCTACTTTTGGGGCTTTGTCTCCATTATTTGCCTTCATTATATTCTATGTTTTGACTAACATGGCATATTTTTCTTTTGCATCTTGATTTAGGGATACTATAATAACATTCACCTTTTCCTTCTTAGGATGTACCAATATGCTATTAGATAGGGTGAGCTCCCCATTTTGATAACTTTTTTTTCTACTTAATCTTTCAAGATGAAACAATCCTCAATTGGGTTACTTATAAATCTGTGGTATAGGCAATAGTTGGGATCATCGACTTTGTTTACTTGGTTAGGTCAATGTGTCTCTAGAAATTGCAATCTTAACTTTAGGGTGTGCTTGAAAGTTATAGAAGTATATTTTATTTTAAATGAATACTACTTGTTCATTTTCTCTTGGAAGGTATGACCTTTTTCTTATCCTCCATTGGCTTTACTACTTGTTGCAAGGTTGTTGTTCCTCCACTTCCCTTTTGTCAAGTGTGAATATGAATGTGAATGTTGTATTCTCATTATTTTTTTAAAATCATATGACTTAGGTTTCTTATCTTTCCTAGATGAATTATTATAGCTAGTATTAAGACCCTTTTACTTGAACAACCTTTCGAATTCAGCTACACAATCTAATAGTTCTTGAAATGTATTAATCATGGCCATGGCTAGATATAGGGCCATCTAATCATCTATGTTTCCCATTAGGAGTTCTACTTCATGAATTTTTATGAGTTATTGGTCATATTTTATGCTTAGATTTCTCTATCTTGTGATATACTTTGTAACACTCTCATCCTTTCTTTTCTTTTCTAAGGTGAGATCTATAATTGTCACTTTTTATTACTCTTATAAATCTCTTGATGAAGAGTATTTTTAACTCAGTAAAAGTTTTTACTGAGTTGTTAAGTAACTCAAAATACCATTCAAAAGCTATGTTGGTGAGACTACTAATGAATTATCATTTTCCCTAGTATTTCCATAAGTTTCTTTAAATTAAGCTAACTGCTACTGTAGATTTTTTGTTCTTGAAAAAGTGTTGAATTTTGGCAGAATGTACCTTTAGGATATTGTATTTAATCATATTCAGCTAGATATGGTTGGGCTTTTCTAATTAATTACTCAGTAGTCACTGAAGAAATAACTACTTTGACCATTTGATCAATGAGATCTTCTACTTGGGATTAGGTAATGAAATCATTCTCTTAGTGAGCACTTAATGCAACTTCTCCTAGAGGTTCTTGTCTTTGCATTAAACTATTGGCAAGTTGACTGTAGCACTTTGCATGCCACAGTTTTAGCTATTGGATTGATCATCTCCAGAGGCTTTCTTTGAGGTATTCATTGTGTAGTGGTTGTAATTAGGTTAAGTTGACCAAATCATTCTTTTATTATTCTGTTCATCTCATTAAAATGATTATTGAGTTGGCTAATTTTTGGTCTCTTCTTTGGAGTTGAGAACCCATCTATCATTGCAACCTTATTACAATATCAACTAATTCTTTAGTTTCTTCACTTTCTACATGTGTTTTTCCTTCGAGCATTTGATGGCTTGGGCCTTTCTGATGTTGTTCTTCCCTTTATTATTCAGGTACTACATTCTTATTTCATAAGCATGTATCAAACGTGTGAATGACCTCAACTTTCAGGCAATTGATATTTTTATTTTTTTAGAAATCAGGAGTTTATTATTCTTCATCAATCAAAAAGTCATCATCTTCCTAAAAGGGTTGATTATTCACATTATTAGCCATTGGTTGACTAATTTTTGATCGACATTTACATTTGATGATAGAGGACTCAGCCATTTCTTTCTCTAATTAAGTTTGCTTATATTATTGTCTCATCTTTAATGTTTTGGAGATTTTTAGGTACTCAAATAGATCGAGACCTCCTAGTGGTGGATATTTGAGAATGTATCCTAGATGTCACACCCTGGTGTTCATCGAATGGATTAAAATAAGATGACTGTTATTACCTTTTTGTGAAGGTTATTGGGACCTCCAAAAATTGGCCACTTAGTACCTTTATATTTAAGGGCTCATTATCGTTGCTCACCAAATAATAGACCCTTAGGTGTTGAGTTGTGCTCAAGTTGGGCACAATATTTTAAATATTCTTACCTCCTTTGGAGTAAGAAATTGCTTGGTTGGCTCACCGCTTCTTAATTCTTCTTTGAAGGTTTCTATTTTTGACAACCTTCATAACTTTATATATTTTAGATGAAATAGTCTTCTTCTTTCTTGGTTGTTTTTGCGAGATAGGCTACATGTGTTTATCCCATAAGGACTTCTTTATAGTCCCCTCAGAGCTATTTCTTTTGATCCATCTAAGCAGTTCAAAATTATTGTTATGGGTATGTTTGCTTCTACCAGTGGCTCATATTATTCAAAATGGACTGATAATCTGATAGCTCTACAAAAAGCATTTTATTTTCTTCAGCTCTCTTGGACATTTTAGTTCCTCAGGAAGATGCTTCATGATCATTATTTCCTAGAGCATGGACAGTATCTAGTGAAATGGTAGGATCCTCTAATGGGCTGGTAAGTAGATTGATGTTGATAGATTTTAGTTTATGCTCAATTGACAATATTCATTTTAAGCAGGTGCTACTGCCTTTCACATCCTATCAAAAAGGGAACCTCTTTTAGAGGTTGAGTTCTTTCCATTGATTTAGTAAGAACTTAGCTTTCAGTTGCTTAAGCTTCTTAGAATAATTACATTTCATCTCTTTTATTTGCACGATAGCTTCTTAAATGCTTCTTGCATTTCAATGCCTTCAGTGATTGGCTTTGTCATAGGTCTAGATGGTATAAACTATACCACTTTCAAAATTATTAGAAATTAGAGAGTGACTCAAGTAGAACCAACATTGGATACAACTTTGGGGAATCTAATAGTAGATTCTTCTCCTGAATTGATAGTCATTAGATTTATTAGGTTTGCCATCAAAATTTTTTACATCTGATCATATATTTGAAATTAAGTTCTACTAGATTTTAGGAACCTAATTTTTTTTAAATAGAATTTTTTTAAAAAAAAATATACAACGACACCACAAATTTTAAATTTTCCAACTAAATATGGAGAGAGAAGTAATCCCTAGTGAAGTCGCTAGAAATCTGATCGCTTAGAAAAATTTACTTTGCAAATCTCTGCCAACTTTTTAGGGATGTTGGAAGAGTTCATTCTTCATGAGGTAGATTGATATATATATATATATATATATATATATATATATATATATATATATATATATATATATATATATATATATATATATATATATATATATATATATATATATATTCTAGATTATTATGTATTTGGGTTCTTTTAGATCTGGGTTCTACTTTGTATGAATGCAAGAATTCATAGTTAATTACCCCTCTTTTCATAGTAAGAGAGCAGTATTAATTAAGGTTGGAAATAACAATAGAACTGACATGAATCTTTGGTATAAAATGGTGTCTAGCGGTGTGCTATGGATGAATGATTGACTAAGGAAAAAAGGGGAGTAGGCCTGATCAAGATGCCATGATTATTTCATCCAGGAACTATCTACCAATATTAGAGGGTTATTTTCCATAATGTTAAGTAGGTCTGATTAGTAGCCATGGGTTACCTCATCTCAAATATCTTGAGTAAATAGTTATTTATTTAATTAAGGTTAAACTTGACTTATTATTTTTCTAATAATTTAATGAAGTCTGCTTTGTTGACAAATGTAGAGCTTACATCCATTAGAATGCCATCATTATAGGTGAGTTCACATAGCAAATATGTGGATTAGACTTACATTCCTTTGAAATGCCAGATAGATTGGTGGTACTTGCATTGCAAGCATAGTCATACTTACTTTTAGTAGAAATCCATTAGATTTAGATGTTTGCATAACAAACACATAGATTGGACTTACATCCCTTTAAAATGTTGGATAAAATTTTGATGTTTACATAACAAGCAAATAGATTGGACTTATGTCTCTTTGGAATGACATGGTTATAAGGGTGTTTGCATGGCTAACCTATGAGTTGGACTTACCACTTTTTGGAGTTCCCATAATGAAGAAAAAGATTGGACTTACATCCATTTGAAATGCTAGATAGATTTGGATTATATTTACATGGTAAAAATATATTGGGTTGGGCTTGCATTCATTGAAAAGCTAGATAGATTTATGTTCGCATGATGAACATATAGATTCGACTCACCTCCTTTTGGAGTGTTGAATGGTATTAGTAGTTATAATGGCGAATAAATAGTTTCTTAATTTTTATTCTTGGGGAGTAGCGCCTTAGCCCTATAGTGCTATGGGGTTAGCACCTCGGTGCTATAGAAGCAGCACTTGGATACCTATAGTTCACCACCTTAGCGATGAAAATTCAATGCCTTGACACTATAAGATCGATTCCACAATGCTAGATGTTGGACCTTAGAGTTAAAAAGCCAAGAAGGCGGCACTTAAGCCCTAAAAAAGTGATGTCGTGATGCTAGTGCAATGCCTTGGCAATTTCAAGATAGCACTATGGCACTACAGATGGACATATTGATCATATAACCTAAGAAGGCAGCACTACATGACCAAGATTTAGTACCACATCACTGGTCATAGAGCCTCAACACCATCAGATAACGCTGTGACACTGTAAGTGAACATTTTAATTTTATAAAACAAGAAGATACACAAGATACAATACCACAACATGTTCCACGCCAATCAATAGCAGTGGTCAAAGCAGTGCCAAAGGTTCAAAATAATAAAATCTCAGCATCATGATGCTAGGCATTAGCACTATGACTCCAGAGACTCTTTTCTATTTTTTTGAGAGGATTTTTAGTGAATATATATATATATATATATATATATATATATATATATATATATATATATATATATATATATATATCAATCCGATCATCTAAGAAATGTTCCTTCCTTTGCAAATCTCCACCATCTTTTTAGGGATGTCGAGGGAGTTTATTCTTCATAAGGAAGATTGATATATTTATTCAACCATATTTTCCCTGATATTATATTAGGATTTATTTAGATTTTAGTTTTACTTCTTATGAATGCAACCATTCATAGTTAATTACCCCTCTTACCATAGTAAAAGAGCACTCTTGATTAAGGTTGGAAATAATAATAAATCTAATATGAATCTTTGGTATAAAATAGTGTCTAGTGGTGTGGTGTGGATGACTATCTAAGAGAAAAAGTATAGTAGTCCCAATCAAGATCCAATTATTCTATCATCCCAAGACTACATTATTCTAATCTACCAACATTAGTGGGCTATTATTTGTAATGTCCAGAGAGTCTGATTAGCGGCATGGGTTGGCTCATCTCAGATATCCTAAGTAGACTAGAGTTTTAATATAAGTGTTGTCGTGTAGTTGTTTATTGAATTAAGGTTAAACTTAATTTATAAGTATGTCTAATAATTTAATGAAGTTTGGTTTGCAAATATATGCAGAGCTTACATCCATTAGAATGCCATGATTATAAGTGAGTTTGCATAGTGAACATATGGATTAGACTTACATACAACTGAAATGCCAAATAGATTGGTGGTGCTTGCATTGCAAGCATATGTAAGACTTACTCTATTAGAAAGTCTTTAGATTTAGATGTTTGAATTGAAAACATATAGATTAGACTTACATCCCTTTGGAATGCCAGATAAGATTTAGATGCTCACATAACGAATGAATATATTAGACATAGATCTTTTTAGAATGTCATTATTAAAGGGGGGTGTTCGCATGGCAAACCTATGAGTTGGACTTACCTCTCTTTGGAGTGCTAGATAAATTTGGATGTTTACATAGCAAACCAAATGATTAGAGTTACATTCATTTGGAATGCCAAATAGATTTGGATTATTTTTACATGGTAAAAATATGTTGGGTTGGGATTAAATCCATTAGAAAGCCAAATAGATTTATGTTTGCATGACAAACATATAGGTTGGACTAACTGTATTAGGACTTCACAGTGTTGAATGGTATTAAGAGATTGCGTGGAAAATAAGAAAATGTCTAATTTTTATTCATGGGGAGTAGTGCCTTAGTGTTGAAGAAGTAATGCCACAATGCCAGGGGTGTCAGGGCCTCTATGCTCGAGTAATGCTTTGGCACTGATAGTTTTGCACCTCTACAATGAAATTTTAGAGCCTTGGCACTGTAAGTCTTGGCACAAGATGGTGGGACTTGGACTTAAAAAATAGAGAAGGCAACACTTAGCTATTAGAGAAATGGTTCCATGGAGCTGGTGCAGCACCTTGGCACTTTCATGATAGTGTTGCAGCACTGTAGATGGATATATTTGCTTTATAACCCATGAAGGAAGCACTGTGATGCCAAGATTTAGTGCCATGGTGTAGGCACAGTACTTCGACACTATCAGATAGCATTGCAACATTATAAGTGAACATTTTGACCTTATGACGTGAGAAGGCAGTGCTGCCACACTAAGATTTAGTGCTTGTGATGATATAAAGCAAAGCACCAAAGGTTTAAATACTGAGAGCTTACTCTCAGGGCATTAAGTATCAATACTATGGCACTACAAGTCAGGAGACTCCTTTCAAAGGTAATTTTATTATGTAATTTGATAATTTCTTTGAAGTTTGACAACATAATGGCTTAGCAATGCTAGGTATAAAAGTTTTTTAGTACAACATGCACTCTTCTCCCTTCTTCTGACTTTAAGACCAATGGGGACAGGATTTTTTCATCTTATGCTAGAACCAACTTCAATGGAAGACATGTTAAAGTTTTAAATTTGTGTTTTATTAAGTTAAACATCGATTTAAGCTTGATTGTGGTAGAGTATGCCTTGGCAATGCCTATTATTTTATAATTAACATGATTACACTCTTCTTCCTTGCTCAAGATCTAAGATCAATAGAGGGGGAATTATCATTTCGCACTCGATCCAAGATTGATGGTGGAATTCTTTAGAATTTTTCTATAGAGAGAAGAAATTTTATTAAAAAAACTTTTTGTTTTTAATTTTTACCTAGAATCAGCTATGAATTTGTTTTGGTCTTTCCTTGTGCAAGAAGGTTAGAGTGCAATGGAGAGTAGGGAGTAGAATCTGAAGTAGAGAGTGAGAAGAGAGTGGCTATTAAAAGGAAGAAGAAGTATATGGTCAGCCCATTCCCTCCTTTTCATTAGAAAATGCTTTCCATAACTATTCTTGCTCTCTTATTTACTCCTGCTCTCCTCTTTGGGTGGTTATCATTGATAAGGATGGATATTAGCAGGAGTATTAGCATGAGTGGTTATTATTTTCTAAATTTTGAAGGATTATGGTAGCGATAATAGAGCCTAGATGCCAATAATACGATGCCACGGTGCACTAAGTTGATACTTTACTTTACAAATTTTGTTAAAATTGCAAACATCCCCTAAGCTCATGATTTGTTCATCTCGTAGGAGAATCAACAAGGAGAGAATGCACCGCAAAGAAACTACAAGTGTTTGTCCCTTTACAGCATGAAGGTATAAAGGTAATGTCGATAAAATTATGAACCATCATGGTAACCATTAATATAATGTGAACCATGTTATGATGTTGTTATGGATTAACTATTAAAATAAAGTTTACTTTGTGAGAAAGCATGTAGTGCCATTGGTTTTGAGCCATGAAGATGAGAACTAGGCAAAGCTTTTTTCAAAGGGTGGATAGTTTGCCTTTATAGGAATTAGACAATAGCTCAGGTACTAGAGTGCATTCTTCTTCCCTTCACTATTGGCTTGGGCTAACAAAGCACCAAGGGAGTTATCTAATATAGCCATGTGGAGTATGAGAGGTTTTCTTGGGATAGGGCCTGTTAGAACTAGTGGCATCTTGAGGTACTACTTGATACTTTCAAATGTGTGCTAGTATTTACTGTCTCATTTGAACTTGGCATCTTTCTTAGTAAGTGTGGAGAATGGTTAGCATATTCCACATAGGTTTGCTATCATTTTAGATACACCAACCTTTCTTAAAATGATCTAAGTTGGGTTAAACTTTTAGAATGTGACATTTATAATATCTCTTTCACCTTCTCGAGATCAATTTTAATTTCATGGAGTCATACAACGAACCCTAGAAATGTCCCTAAAGTTATCCATAATGCACACATTAGATAGTTCATCTTAATGTTGTATTAACTCAACCACTTGAAAATTACTCTCAAGTCATATAGATGATATATATATATATATATATATTTATTTATTTATTTATTTATTTATTTATTTTGCTTTTGACCATGAGATCATTGATGTAGCATTCAACTTGATGATGAATTGGTTCATCAAAGATTTGAGTCATGGCCCACTACTATGTAGTGCTAGCATTCTAAGGCCAAATGACATGACCTTATAATAGAATATTATGATAGGGCTTCTAAATGTAGTGTTTTTCTCATTTTCTAGTGCATCTTAATTTGATCATAACCAGATGAGCTAGCAATGAATGAAAAGACTGCATGAAATGAGACTATGTCCACCATCTGCTCAGTATATGTAATGGAAACTCATCTTTGGGACATACCTATTAAGATCCCTAAAATAAAAGCAGATAAGAATTTGGTCATTCTTCTTCTTCGAATGATACTGGACAACCAGGTGGGATATTTTTTTTCCCTAATGAAACCATCATCAATTAGTTTTTTAACTTTTGAAATGACTTATTATTCAATGTCTAATCACATAAGTCTATGAGCTTGCTTAATAAGAATTGCATCAGGCTGGATTACTAATTTATGAATTATAACTTTGAAAGCTAATCTGAGTATTTCTACATAACTCTATGTGAAGCAATCCATAAACTCTAAAAGTATTCTAACTAAGTTAATGGTCTTAGATTTGTTCAACAAAGAACTAACATATGTCGGGAGTAGTTTATCTTCAGTGCCCAAGTTGAACTTTTCAGCTCAATAATGGTTGACTTGATCTCTTCCTTTAGTTTTAAGGGTGCATCACAAACTTGAAGGTCATCCAGATCTTCTAAAGCTTTCAAATGCACCTCCTCATTTGATTTGGTGTTCTTAAGAATGAAACTATTGTATTTCAAGTGGCTGGTGATGACTAATTAGTACTCATCATCATATACTAGGCCCATTATGCCAAAGCATAGTCTAGATCTTAATTGAGAGCTCTTGCATTAGTTGTTCCATAGATTTTTGATGTACTTTGACTTGTGCTTAGATGATATATGTGGTATTAAACATTTCTTTGGTTAACTTAAAATATAAGGAAGTACTAATCAAATGGAAGTTTAATTAATTTATTAAATAAATTATCCTCATATTCTACTTTATCTTCTAAACTTAAGGATGCTACTCCTAAATAAAATCTCTAAGTCTTAGCATCTTTATGTAATTAGGAAGCACCCTTAACTACCAAACCCTCAACATTTTATGGAGAAAGTATGATTATAGCTAAGGTGCTCACATGTTGCTTCACCGTTTCATACAAAGATGATTTAGATATGCATACACTTTATTGAGGGACCTTATCCTCATTATTGTCAGGCTTGAGTGTCACCTTCAATTGAGTCTTTGGGAGTGGAGAGGTGGCTAGTGTACTTACTACATAGGACTCATTCTTTGAACTAGATTCTAAGTCTATGTAAATCACAAGAGTGCTTCGAGATGCTGTGACAAAACTTTAGGTTGGTGATAAGTATGGAGGTATCCATCCCCTTGGGCTTCCTCTAAGCTTTCCTCTTTCACATTTTGATGGAGGTTGGAACATCTCACATACTTTATGGAAATGAGTGGTGTAATGTGGGAGAAAAGTGATCAATTTTTTGCTTCCTCTCTAGAATATTCTTCTTGCTATATTTTCTTTTATTTTTTTCTTTTTATTTTATTTCTTCTTATCCTTTTTTTCTTTTTCTATTTCTTTTTGAATTAATCTACAAGAATAAATACATTATTTCTTAAAAAGATAGTAGGTTGTGTCTTCCTAAATCTTGACCTTTTGTACTGAGAATGGCTTTAAACCATCTTTATCATAATATTCTAAGCCACCTTATATGAACTTGATTCATTGATGGAGCAAAGATGGTACCATATTATTTTCATGAATCTAAAGTCTCCCTAGCAATGCATTGAAAGATGTATCTGAACTACTATACAAAACTTGGCCTTAGTCTTTCAATCATTTATCTCTAGTGGTAGTGTAATGTAACCAAAGGTCATCTTGTCTTATTCATTGAATCCATTCAACATCATCTTTTTAGATTGAAGCATAGTGATTTCAAACCTCAAGAGGGCAAGGAGTCTTAGGCTCATGATATTGACCGATGCACTCGAGTCAACAAGTACTATGGATAGTCTAAACTTCCAAACATCTACTGTAATGTAAAGTGGGCAATTGTGCTTTATCATTCTAAGTAGTAGATCTTCATTTGAGAATGTGATTCCTAGGAATTCCTCTGAGAAACATGCCTCCTCTTCAGCTAAACTCGTAGTGGCCAACTAATCTAAGCATATTTCAAGATTAGGTAATGCTTTGATTAATGATTCCCTCATCTCTTTGGATAGATAATGGCATAATATATGCTTAATTTTATTAGCAACTTCCTTAGATGTACTAAGACATTGTAGTTGACTTTGGGTAGATCTTCCATAAGCATATCTTGTAATGGAGCATCATGTGGAGTGACTATTTTCTCACTAGAACTAATTGCTGCAAGTGGTATAACTTTTCCACTGATCAGAATTCATAGGCCACTCCATCTCTCTTCAATGAGGGGAACCTTGAAATTTCAAAAAAGAAAAATCTCCTTTTAAATCACAAAGAGAGTGATCAAAATCATTTGAATTATTATTGTGACTTGGAGAGTGACTTGGAGAGCTTTCTATTGAAATGAAATTAATCAGATCATAATAAAATAACAGAATGTAAGTGGAATATTTCTCCTCATTAATTTGTTAGATTTTGGGGGTATAAGATAGAAGTCATATGAAGTAAGTAGCATGAGTTGGCTTAATACCCTTTTTCATGAATACTATACTCCTAGGAGTGGTGGAAACATTGGTAGAGGTAGTAGTAGTACTAGCATAGGTGGAGATGGTAGGCTCAGATGGTGGTAGTGCAAATGAACTATCCCAAGTACATGATAGCTATTGCTACTTGGCTTCCACCCTCTCAAAGTTGTCCTTCATATTGAATGACCTATTGAGATGGCAGAGGTTTAAAATGGTTCAAGAACTTGAAGAGAGAGTTTCTTGGTTTTAGAAATAATCTTCTTAGATGTATGAGAAAAAGAGATTTCCAACCCTTCTTTATCTTAAGATGATGTAATTATTCTCAATGATTACTTTAATAGAATTGGAAGGTGTTTTTCTATGTATTCTTTGCTTATCACAATGGCACTTTATTTGTAACTGCACTCGAGCCAATCTTTAAAGGTAAAGCAATCTTTTAAAACATGGCATAACTTGTAGTGGTAGGGAAGAAAGATAGGATCATCACTCTTGCCTGCTTCTTCCAACTTTTTAGGCTCAAGTAATTAAAAGTCAAGTTTCTTAAGGAGATTTGAAAATTTTCAAACATGGTTTGTTAAGCTTATTTATAAGAGTAGGTGAAAAATAGCTTTCTAGTGGTGGATATTGATATTTAAGCTGTGGAGGCTATTGTGATGGACACGGAGGCAGAAGAGGTGGTGGAAATTGATGCTACTAGGATCTAAGGTTTTTAAAATGAACTCTCACCAAACGCTTTCCCTTATCCACAACTGACGAACCCATGCTTCTTCTCAAATACTTATGGGGTTTAGGCTTGCATGATTGGTATGAGAAGGGCAACTGTTTGACTTCCTTTTGTAAGTTAGCCACCTTTCTAATTAACTTCTTAAATATTTTAATTATAAAGTGCTTAAGCATAAAAGTGATCAGGCAATGAATATTCTCTAAAAAAATTTTAATGGCATTATGCTCTTGGAGCTATGGTTCACATTTCATACCAAGTTATGCCATTTGAGAATGTAATCAACTAGGGACTCATTAGATTTTTGTTTCCCTACAATAAGATCACTTACAATTACCCTCTGCTAAGCTCCTACAAATCTCTTGATGAACAACTACTCTAGTTCTACAAAGAACTTCATCGAACCATTAGGCAGTTCAACATACTAGTCAAATTCATCTCTAAAAAGTCTACCAACAAACTGCCTGAAGAGTAGAGCATAATTTCCACCTACATTATAGTAACTAGCCTTGAAGTGTGTGAAATGTTGCATTGGGGTTCTCACTACCATAGAATACCTTGAAGGATGGTGGCATAAAACCCTTGGGGTATTAGACTGCATCATACACTTTTGGGTAGGGTCTGCCCCTTCATTCTTCTTCTCCTCCTCTTGACCTTGCTAGGTTGATGAACAAATGAAAACACTCTTGGGTTACCACTCCATCTTCTCTACTAATGGTTCAAGTGGATGAATAAGAGATCTCAGCCTCACATCACTAGTGTGAGAAGATGAAGTGTGGCCCTTTGGTTGCAAACAGATCACCAAGGGTAAAGACTTTCCCCCAGATGTAGTCTTGTGGTATTTTATGGGGACGTTAGTGGTGACACATGGACTGGTAATGGTTGGTGGAAATTCAAGTGGTGGTGTGATGGTGGTACTGGTTGCACCTCTATTGAGGACTTTCTCTTCTAGCTAGAACTAGTAAAAACTATATTATCATAATGGTTAGCTTGATCGGCTTGCTGATCGAGGTAGTGATCTATTAAGGTTGTGGCAGCTGACTATCTGGCAAACCTCCTTCTATCTCTTTTCCCTATATGGGTTGCCACTTTGGTCTCTATGACCCTCTCCCTATGAATCTGATCCCTAACACTCTTAGGGTTGACTTTTCTTGCCTGTTGCTATTGTTGTTGTTTGTGGACTATGACTGATGACTTTGCTTCTATTTAGAGAAAGACATACGGTTAATTGTTGTGAAGAATTGACTTCTTTTGATTGAATTTTGAGTTTAAATCTCCATCTAATAAATTTAGTTATGCTAAATGGGGTTTATAATTTTGGGTAGATTTTAATTTTAGAGAGATTTTAAATTTGGAATCTCATTATGAGGTGGGTTCAATAGATTTTGGAAGGATCAATGGATTTATTTCATCAAATTTGTGTATGATAATGGGTTCAAAGATATAATTTGAAAATTTCTTTGAAGAGTTAGCATGATTAATTTTGGATTTACTGCACCCATTATGGATCTATTGGGGGTTCTAGAACCTACTCATGAAGGTTTAAAAACAAAAAAGATGTTGGCAATAGTTATCCAAGAATGAAGTAGGAAAGGAATCAAATCGAAAGAAAGGCATTATCTGACCAATGGAAAATCTAAGTCCACTATTGATCCTCAAAAGTAATAATTGGTTACTAAACTTGGAGAGAGGAACTTTCCCTAACATAGTTGCTAAAAAAAAATATGGATTTTGTATTTGATGTTGCAAGTACGCCATGTAGATCTTATGGGGTACTCATTAATGTGATCGTATGACATTAAGAAATGATGTACTACTTTAAAACATAAAAATATCACCCTATAATGGAATCAATCATCAAATAAGGACTCCTAAGGTTGATGGGTCAATGTGTACTAGAGATCTTTCCCCTACTTTACATGGATTAAATAAAGTAGAGTTTATTTTATGCCAAGTTCTTAAGTTTCCTATGGAGGCAAGCCCCACAGTTAATTACATCCAAAAAAATGAGGATTTTCTAAGAATACAATCAATTAAAGTAGTCAACTAATGTCTCCAAATATTTTAAAGTTTCGATATCAAATGATTGATAATTAATGGAAAATCAAGTGGGAAAGTCCAAATGAGAGAGTTTTGAATGGATTCCAAAGGAGGATAAGTAAGAAGTACTCATGATACTAAAAAGCCTAGTGAGAACTTCAATCTATCCTATATTAAGTCTTTATAATTTTAAAAAAAGAAAAATATAGTTATTTGAGTTGATATTTTATTAGAAGAGTAGAATTTAAATTCTAATAAAACAAGATCATGTAAATGCCTAAGCAGTGAGGATTTATACTTATAGAAAATGCAAAACAAGTGGCTCCTGAACTTACATCTAAGGTGCTCTAGCACAAGCTAAGATCTTAGCATAAATTTATTAGGGAAAAGTGAACATATTGATTCACTTCCATAAGAGAGAGTGAATCAATCCCAACTCTTCTAGACTTATAACCGGTTAGAGTGGCCGTCAGCTAACATCTCCTATAATTTAAAATCATGTGACTTAATCTTATATAAAATGCAAGATAGCTAGGCTATTACTTATCAGAAATGAATCTTGAATTCTAAACTCAATATCTAAGAGACTAGATCATTACTCATATGAAAATCGTGTCTTAGACTAATACAACAAAATTTACAAATTTTATTTTATTTTGACTCATCATTTTTGGACTTAGGCTTGGGAAGGCTAATACCTACATGCATGATGAAATTAAGGTATGGGCTAAATTAGAGAGAAGGGGTGTTCTCCACTATAAGGGAGCTCCTCTTACAGGTCAAGCCCTATGCCTTATCATGCAAGAATAGAGGGATTTGTATGGAATGTAGCAAGATGCATGCATGATATCATAACATACAATCATACTGCTAAGGGGTTATAAAAGATTTTATTTCTTTAACTAAATACTTAGTCTTTAAAGTGACACTATAATTTATTAGAAATTAATTGAGATTGAATAGTTGGTGTAGAAGATTTAAGTTTCTGATGAGCCTACTGTATATAAGACACACATCAAATGATCAACCTATGTGCAATCTTCAATCTTTATTTTCTTCAATCTTTAAGCCATATACCCAAAAAAGAGAAAAGTTGGATATCTGAGCGCTACCATTATATAGCCTAGATTACAATTAATTTTACAATGAAAATAAACTTATGGGGTCTTAATACTCTAGGCATGATAAGCCTCCCAAGTTTAAACCTTTTAGCCACAACTCATCCTAAATTCCATAGCTCTAATCTTAAGCCTATTATAAAAATTATAATTTTTAAAATTAAATTTAAATACACCTATAAAATAGAGGTTATATAACACATATACACACACTAAGTAGTATATTTCATGCATTGAGGCTAAGCAACATGTCTTAAGTCAGCAAGCCCATTTTTCTTAGTGGATTTTTTTTAGGGACTTAAGTAGCACTTGTAAGTAAAAGTATTTATAATTTTTTTTATTACAATGGTCTTTTAAGCATAATATATTGCAAAATAATATCATTAGTTTAATGTCACCCTAACATCCAGACTACGCATAAACAATCCTAATATTTACTCTAAAATATTACAACATAAAATAAAGTACTGAACCACAATAAAGCACCATCCTAACTTAAGTCTAAGATCAATAACATAACAATTTAGAATTTTAAAGAGAGAGAGAGAGAGAGAGAGAGAGAGGAGTGGAATCCACCTTAATCCTTAGCCTTATGTTGAATCAAAAGATAATTTTTATGATTTTTAATCATCTTAATGAAGTGTTATGAATTCTCATATTAAATCTCATATTTGAATTTAACTAAATTATTTTTATCTAAATATAAAACGATATCTTAAGAGTAATAAAATTAAAATATGATGAACTTAGCAACATTTTTTAGCCTTGCTTCAATCATCTCTTAATATCAATTTGATGGGATAACATACTTAATGAAAAGGATGATTAAATTTAATAAGTATTTATATACATCATTTGAATATTTCACACATTAATGCATGAATGAATTAATAATTTTTATTTATTAAAATTTAATTTAAGATTTGAAAATATAAATATATATAATTCATGAATTTTGTATAAAATATAATTTAATAATTCCTTATACATACACATGCACATTGATGTATTGAATTTATACAAGTACATGTTATTATTAAACCAAGAATGTTAGGTAATCAAAGATCCCCTTAAGTATAGAAAATATAGTCTCACATTCTCAAAATGTTAATATTATATACTTGTTAATTTTAATACACATGGACATGTATATAGATTTAAGGATGAGTTGTGAAGATTTTAAGATACTTGAATATACATATATGAAATTAATTTAACTTTACTATGTATTTAACTACATATTTTAAGGTACGTGTCATTGTTAGGTCAAGAAAGTGAGATAATCAAAGACCCCCTTTGGACCACCTAGAGTCTCGTGTTCTAGGGATGTCCAGACTATATACATTTCAAAATTGTAGATCATACATATAAGATAAATTTAAATTTTATTTATTGAGATCAATTTAGACTTGCACTTATAAATATTCTAGTTTTATTAACAAAATTAATTTGATAATTATTAGTGATAATGGCTACACTATTAATTGAAAGCATGCAATTAAATAAAATCTTTATTTAAATATGAATGCATGAGACACATGAAATACAAACTTATAACAAATGAATGAAGCAAAGTAATTAAGCATCACTAAATATCCTATTTGAAATCATTAACTCCTAAGTTCATTCATATGGAGATAATCACTCATAAGCCTAAGAAAATTAGTTAAGTATTTATTTTTGTAGTTTGAGTTATTTAATCCTAACGAGGAGACAAAATATTCAATATTAACCTTTAACCTATCTCTGTTCATTATGTGGTTCAAAAATGATATAAATAATTCCTATGAATTAATGAAGGTTAATGAATTATTTAGCTAATTAAGCTTAAAAGAACTAAAAATTTAATTATTCTCTAAACATAAGCCTAAAAATTATGAAAAAATTATTGAACATAGATAAACATGAAATAAACATTCCCAAAAAGGTCTAATGCAATTGAGCTTATAATTAGGGGTTAATAGATGAAATGGGGAAAACCCAAAATCATCAATTACACTCAAAATACTACAAACTAATTCAGGGTTTTTATTTCATTGAAAACCTCTTTATTAGTTGGGCACAAAGTGGAGTTAGTCAAATTTTTATGAAACTATGTTAATTACTATGAATTTTTTATTTCCTAAATAATTATTGATTTAACTAATTAATAAAAGCCCATTAATTGTGATTTTGAGAAATAAATAAGTCTAAAGGTCCTAATTTGTTTCTTTGTTCACCATTGTTATTCTAAAGTACATTTATGCATCCATGATTAATTTCATAATATTCTTAATTATATTAATATATTAAATCTAAAAAGTGGCCATTTAAGTTTAGAAAATTTGGATTTCTTAAATTACCCAACCAATTGGCTTGAAATAAATAAGGGAGATAGAGGTCATCCCACGAAACAATAATCTTAAGTTTCAAGCCAATTAGCCTCATAATTAAAAATTAATTATCCTAATTTAAAAAACTTCAAATCCTAAATAGTCATACACTAAATAAAATACATGGCTTTTTTTATTCTCCTTTATCTAAGCTTTTTCATATATGGTTTATTTGTATTTTTGATTATCTATACTTAATTATAATTTTTGAAGTTCTGAAAAATTTAATTAATTTTTAAATCTAATTGATTGATTCACACAGTTAGCATCACATTAGTGCTGACTCGGCAACACTTTCCTCGTGGCACCACATGATTCATTACTTAAAATGTCTCCTATGGCATGCTAACTCTATGATGATGGACATGATTTTATCTTATCCATTTTGATCATAGATCGAACATCCGAGATTAAATTCATAGAATAAATGAGACTAAATTGAAAAAGCTTAATTTGAATAATTACGATCATCCATTATAATCATGTAGAACGAACGGCAGATGATTTGTCATCAACCTTCTGTGTGAGAAAAATACATTCATCTTTTGTCGTTTGATCCTAACTTGCTATAGTTTACAATAGTTCATTTGATGGTGAAATCGACTCCAAAATGATCAAAAAATGAATCTAAGGGGGATCCTATGACTTAATTCATGTCAAATGCACTTTCACTTCAAAAAGGAATAAAAATTCTTATGGTTTTCTATGGTTTACTAGAATTTAAAACCAGAGCTCAATATTGGTAGTCCAATGTCTAAGGTAGCTTCACCTTGAAGAGGCGTAGCTTTACTAAAGAAGTCATGAGTTGCCTCCCCATCAATCACATTATGGACCAAGAGCCGCCATGAACCTCACTAGGATTTGTGTTGGAATTCCTTTCGATGTTCAAATAGAATGGTTTTTGATTTATTTTGATTCAATGAAGTTAAAAGAAAGTGTAGAAAAAGTTAATTTGGATTTGGTGGAGTTTAGGTGAAGTTGGATGTGAAGGGTGCTCAAGCTAAGGGAGAGCTCAATCTCAACAGTGATGGATGCACGAGGAGCTCTAAGAACTCGGGGAGATTGAGGTTGGACTTGTAAGGATGGTTTGTGGTTGATTTGAATGGGAAAGGAGGTGTATACTTTCTTCTCCAAGTAAACCAAACAAAAATTTTGGTTTAGGTCATGGTAGCTGGCCGGGTAGTCGGGGTGGCTGAAAATGCCAAGGGATTGATGAAGTGGATGTCCCCTAATGGTTGGAGAAGTTTGGTGGAAAGTGGTGATAGGGATAACCCATGGGGGTTGTGTTGACCTCATTTTTGGAATGAGCTCTCAACCCCTCCATCTTAGACATAGGAATTCTCTTAGACTTTAAGAGTTCCTTAGCCTTAAGACACATCTAGTGATTAGGTGGATACTCAACCTAGCCTAGAGACTTGGAAGAGTTAGCCATAGGAATAGGTCATGCCTTAGGGGTGTTAGGAAAATTTTCCTACCCTTAGCTTGAACCATTCCTCACCTTCCTTCTTCAAGTCAAACTCCAAATAAATCTTATTTGATTTTCTTTAAACTCAAATCAACTCCATGTGATTGAAATCCATAATTGAAACCCATGATTGAAACCCATGAATGAAATTCCGAAGTCCAAATCTTTCTTAAGTCCTTAATATTATTTTAAGCACTTAGTCTAAATCATATTCAAACCAATTCAAACTCATGAGATTTTCTCATAACTCATTTATATTCACATATATAAATGAAATATAAATATAAATCAATCAAATCCAAAAATTAAAGTCCAAACAAATTCTATTCCAAAATTCCTAAGTCCCTTAATTTCCTTCTTAAGGACTTATCCAAAATCATGATCAAACCAATTCAAACTCATGAGATTTTCTCATAACTTATTTATAATCTCATTTAAATTTACATATATAAATTAAATATAAATATAAATCAATCAAATCAAATCCAAAAATTAAAGTCCAAATTCAAATTCCTATTCCAAATATTCCTAAGACCCTTAATTTCCATATTAAGGACTTATCCAAAATCAAATATAAATCAATTAAAATTCATGATATTTTCTCATAAATTATTTATATTCTCATTTATATTCACATATATAAATGAGATAGAAATAGAAATCAATCAAATCAAATCCAAAAATTAAATTCAAAATTTAAAATCCTTCTTAAGTCCTTAATTTCCCTCTTAAGGACTTAGCCTAAATCATGTTCAAATCAATTCAAATTCATGGGATTTTCTTATAAATCATTTATATTCACATATATAAATGAAATATAAGTATAAATTAATCAAATAAGATTGAAAATTCAAGCTCCATACTCCAAAATTTCATAAGTCCTTTAAATTCCCTCTTAAAAGACTTAGCCTAGATCATGATCATACTTCAAAAATCACTTCAAATCTTTGAAATTTTCTCATGACCTATTTATATTCTCATTTATATTCACATATATAAATGAAATATAAATTGAAACAATCAAAAACACTTCCAAAAATCAAACTCAAATCCACTCAAAATCCAACCTAAGCCTTTCAAGTCAAAATCTTGAACTTAGCCAAATCAACTTCAAATCAAGCCAAACTCTTGATTTTCCTTCATGATTCAATCAACCATACAATCATAAATCCAAATATAAATACAACCTTTAATCACTTAATTGAAACTCAATTCGAAAGTCAAGCCAAAATCCATTCATGTTCTTCCTTTGAATATGAAATTATCAAATGAATCAAAATCCATTTGACTTCAAACCACTTGCAAATGGACTTATATTTCAATCATAAGTCCATATTCAAGTTTAATCAAACTCAAATCAACCTTTGACCAAGCCATTTGACCCACTTATGCTCACCTGACCCAAAGTGACCTAAAGTACCCTTATGAGCCAAATTCTAACCCTAACCAAATTGGATTGAACTAAGCCCATCTATGCCTCTTATCATGATCAAAAATCATGTTGAATGATCAATTACCCAAATTGGGTCAAACCAAGTCAAACCTAAGGGTTTACAAAGTCAACACTTAGCCAAAATGAAACTTAACATAGCAAAAATCCACCATAGGCCAAATTGATTGAAACCATTGATCTAAGTTCATTCATGACATTTATTTGAACTTGACCAAGTCAACATTTGAGCCTAACCTAGCCCAATTGGCCACTTGACCCAAGTTGACCCAACTTGACCTAAAAGGTGAAAATGTATAGAAACTTGATCTAAGGCAAATTGATTCAAACCAATGCGTCAAGTTCATTCCAAATCACTTATTGAACTTGACCAAAGCCTCAATTGGCCAACTAGACCTAACCTAGTCCAATTGGCCTTGAACCCAACTTGACCTAAAGGGTCATGTTGAGCCAAATTCAAACTTAACCAAAATTGATTGAAGACACATTTGGAACTTCATTTAGCATACTCAAATTTGTTAAGTGAAGTCTCCAAATTCAAAATCAAAATTTTTTGAAACATATTTGGAACTTCATTTAGCATAATCAAATTTTCTAAGTGAAATCTCCAAATTCAAAACCAAAGCTTTTCAAGCACTTTTGGAACTTCATTCTTTAACATACCAAATTTCCTATAGATAATTTTCCATTTTCAAAACCAAACCAAAACACAAAAATTTTGGACACATCTTTTGGAAATTCATTTAGCATACTCAAATTTCCTAAGTGAAATTTCCATTTCACAAAAAAATTAAGTGAAACTTCATATTTAACATACCATATTTGCTAAAGTAAAGTCTCCACTTTCAACCAAAAATAAATCAAAAAAAAAAATGAAACACCTTAGGATTTTCTTAGCATACTCAAAACTTCATATTTAACATACCATATTTGCTAAAGTAAAGTCTCCACTTTCAACCAAAATTAAATCAAAAAAAAAAATGAAACACCTTAGAATTTTCTTAGCATACTCAAATTTGCTAAGAATCCTATTTTCAAAAATCAAACAAAACACACTTGGGTTCTTCACTTAGCATACCTAAATTTGCTAAGTGGGAATTCTAATTTTAAAAATCAAACAATAATTAGCAAAAAGAAAATAATAATTTTCAAACACTTCACTTAGCATATCCAAATTTGTTAAGTAAAACACAAAATCAATTGACCCTTACTTTAACATACCCAAATTTGTTAAAGGAAAGGGTCCTCAAATCAAAAATCTAAATTCAAACAAACATGAACCTATGGAAGCATCCTTCTAAAAATATTTGAATCCACTTTTCAACATACCCAAAATTGTTGAAGTTGGATTCATATTCAAAGTTCCTCTTTTCAATCAAATTTTCCTCTTTAATCCATTTGAACCCCACTTAACACTTCCAGGATGTTGGATGTGGGTTCAAATTTTCAACTCAAATTCAAAAAAAAAATCAATAAAAGATAAAAATAAATCAAGCTAGTTTCTATTGCGATTCTCATCCATACAATACTATGGTTCGGTTTTTATCTTTACAATTGATTTAAAATGGCAGGCTCATTGATGTTTGTATTCACTTTCTCTCACAGCATGGATTTGGCCTTGGACCAGGCCAATTTCCCCCGATTGGATCATACACACCTTATCCATTTTGGTAGGGTATTTGGGGGAGTGAGGATTAGAAATGAGGGCATTCCCCTCAGTAGTACCTCATAGTAGGTGCGGTATGGTAGAAGTCAGTCATCCAGATCGATCTACCTTCAAATTCTGACATCTCCTCGTTGAAGAGGAAAGCAGTGGCAGTCTAACTAGCTTCAGCAATGGTAGTACCAGCACCAGTCCCAGTTTTAGTGCACCCCGTGGTTTCTTGTGCTGCCTCAGTGAGGGATAGCACCCTCTCATTAGTACCCTCTAAAGGTAAGGCTCCCCTGATCTCAGGGATTGCCTCCCCTACTTTTGAGTACGGGTCTAGCTCTCACTCCTCTTATCCTACCAAAACATAGGGAAGGAACAAAAATTGCATGATCAAGCGGTATCACACCAAGATTGCTAGGGAGATGGAGGCAGCCGACTGTTCAGCTATTGAGGAGTTGCCTATTTTGACTTCACCAATGGTCACAGCAAAATAATTTAATCCTCTCTTTGGGTCTGACAGAGAGGATGTTAGGAGGATATGCACTTCACCTCCACCAATGATCTAGCATCGGTCAGCATTACTGAGGAGGTCATATCGGCCTCGATCGGTGTATGGTTGAGCTTACGGACGTTCAAAGTTCGGAGCTTAATTTGATCTGAGATCTATCATCCCCCGCAGTGCAGGGAAACATATTAAATAAGAGAGGGCTAGAGAGGCCCATACATCTGCTCATATTACTAGTAGGGAGTGGCGGAGGTTCGGTCTCCAGTTGGTAGCTTTTGAACTCATCAATTTTCCAGCTCGGCATGCTACTTGTGCCAACCATACATACAACATCCTACTTACTGGGACCAGTCATCACAGGAGGTCAGCTCCTATTCATAGAGAGTTGGTGGTGTCTCCACCACACCGCTCTACCACCCCTCCGCCATCACTAGTTCACGTCACAGCATCTCCAGTTCCATCAAAGGCCATGAAGGCCATATCAGGGGAGAAGCATACCCGGTTGGTGATCTGGTTATGGCCAGGGGTCCAACTCTATCTACACCACCTACTGTGGCGAGGCCAAGCTCCCCTACTTGACCTTGTGCCCTAGTGGTAGTACGTAAGGAGTGGCAACCCTGAAGCATAGTGGTCATCCCTTCACCAACTCCACCAGCTCAGCAAGACATGGAGATGGTAGCAGCTATTACAGATGGGGCTGATGATAGCCCGAGCTACACCGATGATAGTGGAACCTCCTAGGAATGTCACCCCTAAAATAGCTAGTGACATTCAGGAGTGTGTCTCCTCTAGCGAGTACAATCCTCATAGGATTGACTCTCTAGCAGTAGGCGAGATCCGGTGCCTCTCAGTGCACGATAGTGATCACACCGGTCATCCGAGATCATTTGTTCTCATTCTGATTGATGGTTCTCTTGAGAAGACTATAGTACATTATCTTTTAGAGAAGAAGGAGATTCTGGAGTATGATTGGTCATATGCGGAGAAGGTCAGCTTCGATCCCAATGAAAATGATTTGTTGGGAGACTCAGCCAGGGTCTGTATGGTAGATACCAGAGGATCCCTCCTCAGGGAGTAGCAAACCATGGAAGGTGATGAGGTTGATCAGGAAGACACAGCCCAATCAGCCCAACGCCTCCGATATCAGTTGAAGCAAAAAAGATGAGCATATAGATAGGATGGCATAACAACTTGAGGACTTGTTAGTAGAAGTTTTAGTACTTCAAAATAAGCCCCTCAGTTCATCATATTATAGCCAACTTTAGTCAGCCAGAGTTAGTGCATGTCTTGGACCCAGCCAAGACCTTACCTCTTGTTGAGCAAGGTAGCACTAGCATGTATAGGAAGGTAGTGAAAATTATCTCTATATAAGAAAAAGATATCAGATTCATGGTTGAGCAGCAAGTGAAGGAAGTGTTGTCTCAAGCCTGAGAAAGATCATCGGTTCTAAAGGGTAGACCCTACCTGGAGGAATTCGATGCAATCCAATATCCCATGGGTTTTGTGCCACATTCCTTCAAAAGCTTTGATGGCAGTGGAAACCCAAGGTAGCATATATAGCGCTTGGAGTTGTTGCAAAGCGGTGGCATGATGCTTTTCTAGCCTTTCATTAATAGCTAGATTTCTTCGATTGGTATGTTGAACTTCCAATGGTTCGGTAAAGACATTCTTGAGTTAGAGCAACTATCAAGAGGTTTCTTTGGAGCTCAACAAAGGGTTAGGTGATCTCATTGACACAAGAACACCTGAGTCCCTTATTGATTATATTCTTTGATGGCATAACCTGAGTATGAAATGTGAGCCGCAGCTATCTGAGAAGCATGCCATTGAGATTCTTTTTTAAAGAACATCCATGGCTCGGTCACCTCCATGCTTAAGGGCTTTACCATCAAAATATTTGAGAAGCTAATCAACAAGATAGCTAGTCTACAAGGAGAGGCCAAAGTTACCACAGATGTTGCCTAAAAAAAGGTCTATGAGAAGAGAAGAGCGTGACAATATAATAGATAAGGAAGCAAGTTAGAGATTAGTCCAAGAGACTACGACCTCAACAGCCTTCGCTTCCACCTCCTTTACCACCATCGAGGCAGCCCTACCAACCCCCACAATAGCCTCCATGACCAGCACAGCCACCTCCTTAGCCATACCATCAAGAGTAATGGCACACATACCCGCTGTCAGGTAGCTATGGTCCATCTACACTTTTAGATAAGCTTAACAAACCTTATTCATTTAAGAGGGAGGTAATCAGTATGATCTTTAAGAATCTCTTAAAGAAGTCTGATTTATAGCTACCCGAGCCTAGGAGATTGGAGGAAGTAGGAAAAAAGTCATGATCCTAACTTTTGACCCTACGATCATATGCTATGCCATGTTTTGGAGCATTGCTTCACATTCAAGGACTAGCTTGAACATAGCTTCAAGATTGGTGTTGTAGTTATCCTAAAAGAATACCTTGTGGAACAACCATTCAGTTCCATTATGGTAATCCTTGGGGATACATGTGATCCTTCCAAAACTAAAGAAGGTTGGGATATTTCTTAATCCAAAACCTCTAAGAAGATTGTCCAGAAGATCATGAAGCTTTCCTTGTAGGTGCCTAAGTCTGCTCAAACCTCCCACATCAAGGAAGGTTTGCAAGCTGCCAGTGCCAACTCGAGGAAAGGGGGAGCTTAGCAAAAGCAACATGTGTTAGCCCAGGATAGCCTAGTAGCACAACCACTGACCGAGTCTAGCATGGAGCCTATAGTTGCAGCCTCCACACCAACGACTTCCTCCACTTCAGGTAGTTTTTCTTCTTCTACTAGTAGAGCTCTTATATCGGTGGATAAGTGCATCAAATATTTTACCCCACTCACTTTACTTGATTTCTACTTTGCACTTCCAAATAAGTCCTAGAAATTGAAGAATAATGCTAGTTAGAATTATATATGCGTCACTTCTGATGGGTTGTCTTCTTCTATTCCTAATGATAACTCTTCAAGTCAAAATAAGTATAATAATTCTGATCTTCCTCTTTCTGATTTAGAGTTGGACTTTCCTACCCTAAATACTATTGGTTCACCTCTTGAGATAGACTTAGAATCATTTGATTCTGAGGGTCCCATAGGAGAAGCTGTATGTGAGCCTGATGTACAGGTAGAACCTTCCATTACCCTGCCACAAGAGATCACCAAAGTCAACCTCCATAGTGGCAAGGTTCTACTTCCTAGGGCAGCACCTCAAGATAGAGGGAAACAAATCATTGGAACAGAGGATCAAGAAGCCCCTCCACAGGATGCTCCACCCTTGGATATGCTTATGGAGGATTAGGCCAAGGTGGACTACAATGTCCTTTCTCATCTAAGAAAGTTACCATCTAAGCTAAGCATATATGATGCCCTTTTTTTATCTAAAAAGATGAGGGAATCATTATTCAAGGCTCTCCTTGATCCTGAGGTATGCTTAGCTCAGCTGATCGCTATAGGTGAGGAGGCATATTATACAAAAGAAGATCAGGGGATCAACTTCATAGATGAAGACCTTCTTCTAGGGGACTTGGAGCACAACTGTCCCCTCTACATCACAGTCGACATGGATAGGTTCAGACTTGCCAGAGTTCTTGTTGATCAAAGTACATCGGTACATATTATGAGTCTAAAGACCCTTTTTTATTTGAGGATAGACATCTCCACACTCAGGGAGATCAGATGATGTTAAGTGGATTCAATGAACATGGTGAGCGGGCTTTAGGTTTTATAGTGTTACCTTTGGAGATAGGTGACTGGAAGACTGGAGCCAAGTTTTAAATCATTAATTCAAATACTTCATTCATTGCTTTGGTTGGTAGGCCTTAGATACATTAGAACAAGACCATTCTATTCTCCCTCCATCAGTGCATCAAGTTCAGAAAATATTGGATTGAATACCGTGTCAATGGAGATGAAAAGCTATTTTTAGTTAGAGAGGTTGATATTTATGAGGATGTAACCTACTATCTTCCTCAAAACACTATTTCTCATGAACTTGGATAAAATTCAAATGAAAACACAAAAGAAAAAGAAAATGAAGGAAAAGAAAAGCCAAAAGAAAATGAAAAGAAAAAAAATCCAAGTGAACAAGAAAGGGGAAATGAGAAAGAAATAGATCCGCATATTATATTCCACCCATAGTTCATTCCATCATATAGACATGTGGGTAGGATGGCTTAACCTCCACTAGGTAGAGGTAGAGGCAAAAATAGATGCAGTTCCAGAGGTAGAAGACCCCCAAGTTAGCCATCAGCCAACATAGGTCATATTCAAGTTCATAGGAGTACCTCTACTATTCACATAGACTTAGAATCTAAATGAGATGAAATGTGATTAGTATACTGCCAACCCCTCTCGTGGGTTCCCATTGGAGGTGACTTTCGATCGAGAAAGAAGACAGCCTCCGACAAAAGCAAAGTATTCAATTAGTTTATGTGAAACTATTAGGGTAGTTGGAACCTTAGCTCTCACTTACATCTCAAAGTTGAAGGTTTGGTAGTTAAGGAAGCCCCTAAGTCTTCTACTGACATAAAGTTGAAGAGATTCTTTTTGGGATCATCATCCTCAAGTCCTGAAGTTGATGTAGAACTTGAGGAGGATACATTTAAAGAATTAATGAAATTACCATTTGACTTTTACTCATCTTGTGTTCATAATCTTATACAGAAAGGTTTAGTTCCTCACACATGGTCCAAGCATAGGTTAGAGTACTTTAAAAGCGGAAATAATCTGGGGAAGCATAATCTTGCATGGATTTGGTTGATGGGTCCATTGATGATGATGATTCTTGCTTTATTGTTGCCAATCATTTAGAGTCGATAGGTTCTTTTCACACAACTCTTATGATAATGTGTGTTTAGAAACCTCATGATCTAGATGATCTCCAAATCAAAGAACCTAATTTGAAGGAGATTCATTAAATAATAGACAAGCTTAAAGAAATCAAACTCAGGACAGAAGAAAATCCATGCCTGACATACATCAGTTCATTGCTAAATGAAGAAGAAACCAATGACTTAGTCAGTCTATTAACTGAGTTTAAAGACTATTTTGCATGGAGTTATAAGGAGATTCCCTAATTATCTTCTGACGTAGCAGTCCACAAGCTAGCAATAGATCCTAATGCTACCCCTATTAAGCAAGCTCCTAGATGCATGCGATTAGAAATCAAATAATAGGTCATTTTTAAAGTTAAGAAATCGATCGATGCTAATTTCATTAGGGAAGAAAAATATCCTACCTAGTTAGCCAATGTCATCCCAGTTAAGAAGAAGAATATCCAAATCCGCATATGCATGAATTTCAAGGACTTAAATAAGACATGTCATAAAGATGAGTTTCCTCTTCATATACCAGAATTAATGGTGGACATCGCCTCATCTCATGTAGTATTTTCTTTCATGGATGGGTCATTTGGCTGTAACCAAATTAGGATATCTCCTAAAGATGAAAGAAACATTGCTTTGAACCCGGATCAGAATCTTCTGCTATTGGGTCATACCTTTCACCCTTAAAAATGCTAGTGCTACATACCAACGGGCCATGACTCAGATCTTCAACGAACTCATACATCATCAGGTTGAGTGCTATGTTGATGATCTAGTAGTCAAGAGCAGAGAAAAGGATGACCATCTTTAGACTTGAAAGTAATTTTCAAACGGTTATGATAATATAACCTCAAAATGAATCC
The DNA here is from genome assembly GCA_021442155.1 of Cymbidium sinense. Taxonomy (NCBI): domain Eukaryota; kingdom Viridiplantae; phylum Streptophyta; class Magnoliopsida; order Asparagales; family Orchidaceae; genus Cymbidium; species Cymbidium sinense. The sequence continues at coordinate 56,404,780 of CM038226.1, forward strand.
CTTGAAGTGTACATATGGAGTCGCTTCAAGAAAATTCCTTGGGTTTGTTGTTCGAGGGAATATAAATAGATCTAGTAAAGATTAAAGCTATCTTAGAAATGCCACCTCCTAAGAGTTTAACTCAACTCAGATCCTTCCAAGGATGGCTGGCATATCTAAGACTCTTTATCTCCAACCTATCGGGGAGATGCAAGCCATTTTCAACACTTGTCAAAAAGGATGATAAGTTTAATTGGGATGACAAGTGTTAGCATGCCTTTAAAGACATCAAATAGTATTTGGTGAAACTTCCAGTTCTAGTAACCCCTATCTCGGGCAGGTCACTCATCTTTTATATTGCTGCATTGGATGACTCTCTCGATGCTCTATTGGCCCAAGCCAATGATGAAGGGAAGGAGAACCCTCTCTACTTCCTCAGCCGTCATTTGATTCCCGTTGAAGTGAACTACCCACATATTCAGAAACAATGCCTAGCTCTAATCTTTGCTTCCTAAAAGCTATAATATTATATGCTTTCTCATAGAGTGAAGTTAGTTTCCAGAACTAATCCACTGTAGTATCTCATGACACGGACAATGCTATCTGGACATTTGGCATGATGGTCTATGATTCTCTCTGAGTTTGATATCACATTCGTACCCCTCCATCCAGTAAAAGGATAGACACTAGCATATTTCTTCGTAGCACACCCACTTCCGCTAATTCTCTGCTTAGTGAGGATCTCCCTGATGAACAAATCATGAGCTTAGGGGAGGCCGACAATCATCCATGGGAGATATATTTTGATGGTGCAGCTTCTTTTCATAAAGGGGAAGCACCACGAGAATAGTTCTCCTTCCAGACCTTGATGTGATGAGATTCTCATACTATCTTTCCAACCCCTACACCAACAATAAAGCCGAGTATGAAGCTTTGATTGTCAGTCTGGAGTTATCCATCACTATTAGTGTCAAGAGTATCAACATCTTTAGGGATTCTTAGTTTGTCATCAATCAGATTGCTGAGTCCTAGAAGGTTCTCAAACCCAAGTTTTGTCATTACTACGATTATACCATGAAGCTATTTGCCCAAATTCATGAAGTTACCATCTACAAGGTTCCTCGAGTAGTGAACGTAGTAGCAGATGCTTTGGCCAAACTTGTTAAAGAATTGGCATGTCCGGAAGATGAGTCCATTTCAATAAGGGTCCAAAATAGACCAATCATATTCCTTATTGATGCTGAAATCATTGAGAGACTTTCTCCTGGAGGGGAGGTTATCATTGCCAAAATAGACAAGGAGCTGGATTGGAGGAAACCATTCATACATTACTTGAACACCAAAAAACTACCTCAAGAAAAGTCACAAGCCCATCAGGTGAAATAGACAGCTCTCTTCTATGCTCTCGTTAATGGCACCTTGTACCATCGATCCTTTGACCAAATGTGGTTACAATGTTCAGACAAACACAAAGCCCATGGCATTATAATTGAGGTACATTCAGGTCTATGCAGAGCACATCAATCTGGTCTAAAGATGAAGATGAAGATCAAGGATACTACGGCCTTGATGATTACAAGCGCATGGATGTAGCTAGGAGATGTCATCGTGTCAAGTACGATGTGGTCCTCCACCAACCACATTCTACACCCTACATTAGCCTCATGGCCATTCAGTGTTGGTGTATGACATTATGGGTCGATCCTCTTTCTTTCAAGGGTCATCATTTCATCTTAGCTACCATTGACTACTTTTCTAAGAGGGAGTAAGCCATCCCACTCAAAGAGGTCACAGCTCAACATGTGCTTCAAGTTTTTAGGAACCATGTTGTATATAGGTTGGGGTGCCTCGACAAATTATATCCGATAATGATATTGCATTCAAAAGCATGAAGATCAATAGCTTCACCAGAAGATACGATATTGATTGGAGATACTACACCATCTACTACCTCAGAGCAAATGCTTTAGTAGAAGGATTCAACAAAACTCCCATCCAAATACTGAAGAAGACTCTTGATGACAACAAACGATAGTGGAAGAGTAGTTGGTTGAAGCCTTGTGGGGCATACCACATACAAACTCCAACTCAATCACCCCATTTTCTTAGTTTATGGGTCTGAAACTACCTTTAAAGTTCAACTCATCACTAAGGATAGCATTGGGTAGCAAGATCACTCTGAGCAGAATGCAAAGTTACGTTATAAGAGCTTGAAGGTTTGGGAGGAAAGTTGCAGTGCTAAAACCTCGAGTTATACAGGAAAATGATTCAAGCTCACAACAAATTTGGTTAGGTCTTTCTAGGAGAACTTATGTTAGTCCTAAGGAGACCAATTATTGCCCATTAAAGATGGGAGGCAAGTTTGAACCCACTTGGGAAGGCTATGTCATAGAAGGCTACCAAGGAGGATCTTATCGACTTATTGATTGTAAAGGGGAACACCGATGCTTCCAATTAATGGGCTCTAAAGAAATATTACCCATGAAATAAATCATGTTTAAAAACAATTAGAAATAAAAAGAACAAAAATCTAATTCTATTCATCAAATCTTCTCTTCTTTCAAAGCGTTGTTTGCTTGTCTTGCAAATCCGCCATGACATGTCTAGAGTTGATATAAGTCCCCTAGTGGCATCCTATCCCTCTTTCACAACACAAAAATGATCTTCTGATGCTACTAGAATAGGTGTAAGAGAACTTAAGAGGCATCTTATTTCGATTAGCACAACTAAGATAGATGTGAGAGAACCCAAGCAGCATCCTTTCTTACTGGGAATCCTGTTTGCCATCCGTGGCACCATTTCATCAAAATCCCCTAATGTGTCTAAGGTAGGTGTAAGAGTCCCCCAGAGGCATCTTATTTCTTTTAACACATGCACAAAAACAAACATAAATCTTTTGACTCAAGCTATTTTGATGTGGGAGCAAGCCCTCAATGGCACTCACTCATTCTGCTCTTGCTACATCTAGTATGGTCATATTCTTTGAGATTTGAGTCCCTTTCTTCCTAAGATGACCATTACAAACCAACCTTAGTATGGTAGTCTTGCCATAGTAAGCTACCTCATGTTAATTTTGTTTAAGAATATGTGAGTCCTCGTGCTTTCTTCTTGAACTAATCATCATGATCTAACAAGATCAAGTATATTTGAGGATTAGGATAAGTCCCCCAGAGGCTCCTTTCCTCTTGACTATTTTGAGCCAATTTACGTCCCCCAATGGCATTAACTCAGTAGTCACCTTAGATCGGATAGCACCTATTGAACAAGATAGACCATCCCAGTAATCAGTTTGACTATAAGAGGATGTAAGTCCCCAAGCTTTCTTTCTAAGCTGATTGTTGCAAACTGATGGGCACCTTAGGTTGGTTGATGTTTGCTATGATAATAGTGACTCACCCGGTGGATACACCACTCTTGGCAAATATGAGTCCCTGCACTTTCTTCTTGAGTTGGACACCGGACACTATTGGATATATGACAAGCCATGTCATTTTATCCATGATTTTTAGATTAAGCCCTTGGTGGCTCCATTCCCTGTGAGCACTCTATTTGGATCACATCCTTTGTGACCCCATTTAGACACTACCCGGGTTACTTTTAGATTGGACATTCTCCCTTTCCTATTAGCCACTCCTGTGGTTGGAGAATTATTTAGCGGATGCACAGATTCTCCCTTGGTTTAGTAAATTCGAGATAGGTCTAGGATGATATAAGCTCCTTCTTAGTTTGATCCCTCAAAAACTAACAGGGTCCATGATAAAACAAACCAAACAAAATTAACAAAATTAACTTACTTGTGGATTAGAAATTCAAGCCCCAAAGGAAGCATCCTATCTTTAGGCGGTGTCGGAGAACTCCCTATAGAATTGGAATTTACAGTTGAGATAAGTCCCAGGTGCACTCACTCAGTTTCCCTTAGGTCGAGTTTAATCTATTTCCAAATAGGTTATCCAAATAGTCTTGGAAGATGTAAGACTATGGTCAGCATGATTGTATGGCGTTGGGCGAGGTCGGTGATTTGTGCCAAAGTAGTGATCACCTTTGGTATAGGAAGATGTGAGTCCCACTTTCTTTCCTTCAATTGATCATTGCAAATTGAAAGGTACTCCTTTGGTCAGATAGTTCTTCCATTGGCTAAAAAACTACTCCCTTTGGTTCAGTAAATCTAAGATAAGTCTTGGGTGATATGAGCTCCTTCATAGTATGACCCATCACAAACCAATGGAATCCATCAAAATAAATCTAAAAAATGAAATTAAACTTGACTATCTTTGAGCTGGTCTAAGTCCCCCAGTGACATTTTCTCAATAGTCAGCCCTAGGTTTGGTTCAATCTATTATTTTTCCAATGGATTACCCCAGCAATTAGTCTTTACTTTGGAGGATGTAAGTCTATTATGCTTTCTTCCTAGTACAGTTGCTGCGTACCAAAGGCATACCTTTGGTTGGCTAGTCCTACTATGTGTTTAGTAGACTACCCCTTTGGATTGGTAAATCTGAGTTAGGTGTAGGCTTCTGTGACTCCTACTCATACAGTCCATCACAAACCAACAAGGTTCATCTTAAAATCCAAATCTAAAAATTGAGACAAATTCAACTCTCTTCCCTAGTGGAAATTTCTCCTTAGCAAAATTTAAATCAAATCAAACATCTCATCCCCTTGCGGATGACTTGAACCTGCTTCCTTAGTGGAAGGTTCACATTCTATCCCTTTGTGGATTCTTCCCTCTCTCTTATGTCTTGGACATAAGTAGACTGCATTAAGCTCTGGATTCTTTCTACACTTTGGGTTAGGGATAGATTGTTTCTATTAGTGCTTATGATCTCTCGATGTTGTTGATCATTTCGATCAACACCAATGCGCATGGTGTTTTTTATTAGTCACAACACACCTATTGGGCGCCCTTTGTTGATCTCATTTTTAGAATGAGCTCTCAACCCCTCCATCTTAAACATAGGACTTCTCTTAGACTTTAAGAGTTCCTTAGTCTTAAGACACATCTAGTGATTAGGTGGACACTCAACCTAGCCCTAGAGACTTAGAAGAGTTAGCCATAAGAATAGGTCATGCCTTAGGGTGTTAGGAAAATTTGCCTACCCTTAGCTTGAATCATTCCTCACCTTCCTTCCTTCCTTCAAGTTAAACTCCAAATCAATCTTGTTTGATTTTCTCCAAACTCAAATCAACTCCATGTGATTGAAATCCATGATTGAAACCCATGAATGAAATTCTTAAGTCCAAATCATTCTTAAGTCCTTAATCTTCTTTTAAGGACTTAGTCTAAATCATATTTAAACCAATTCAAACTCATGAGATTTTCTCATAACTCATTTATATTCTCATTTATATTCACATATATAAATGAAATGTTAATATAAATCAATCAAATTAAATCCAAAAATTAAAGTCCAAATTCAAATTCCTATTCCGAAAATTCCTAAGTCCCTTAATTTCCTTCATAAGGACTTATCCAAAATCATGATCAAACCAATTCATACTCATGAGATTTTCTCATCACTCATTTATATTCTCATTTATATTCACATATATAAATAAAATATAAATATAAATCAGTCAAATCAAATCCAAAAAATTCAAATTTAAAATTCTAAGTCCTTTAATTTCTTAAGGACATATCCAGAATCAAATCTAAATCAATTCGAACTCATTATATTTTCTCATAACTTATTTATATTCTCATATATATTAACATATATAAATTAAATATAAATACAAATCAATCAAATCAAATCCAAAAATTAAATTACAATTTTAAAATCCTTCTTAAGTCCTTAATTTTCCTCTTAAGGACTTGCCTATATCATGTTCAAATCAATTCAAATTTGTGAGATTTTCTCATAACTCATTTATATTCATATATATAAATGAAATATAAATTAATTAAATCAAATTCAAAATTCAAGCTCTAAACTCCAAAATTTCCTAAGCCCTTTAAATTCCCTCAAAAAAGACTAGGCTAGATCATGATCAAATCACTTCAAATCCATGAAATTTTCTATGAACCATTTATATTCTCATTTATATTCCATATATAAATAAATATAAACAATCAAAACCACTTCCAAAATCAAACTCAAATCCTCAAAATCCAACCTAAGCCTTCAAGTCAAAATCTTGAACTTAGCCAAATCAACTTCAAATCAAGCCAAACTCTAGATTTTCACACATGATTCAATCAACCTAACAATCATGAATCCAAATATAAATACAAACTTCAATCACTTAATCAAAACTCAATTCAAAAGTCAAAATCCATTCATGTTCTTCCTTTGAATATGAAATTGTCAAATGAATCAAAACCTATTTGACTTCAAACCACTTGCAAATGGATTTATATTTCAATCATAAGTCCATATACAAGTTCAATCAAACTCAAATCAAGCTTTGACCAAGCCATTTGACCCACTTAAGCTCACTTGACCCAAAGTGACCTAAAGTACCCTTATGAGCCAAATTCTAATCCTAACCAAATTAGATTGAACTAAGCTCATCTATGCCTCTCATCATGATCAACAATCATGTTGAGATGATCAATTACCAAATTGGGTCAAACCAAGTCAAACTTAAGGGTTGACCAAGTCAACACTTAGCCAAAATGAAATCTAACATAGCCAAAATACACCATAGGCCAAACTGATTGAAACCATTGATCTACATTCATTCATGACCTTTGTTTGAACTTGACCAAGTCAACATTTGATTCTAACCTAGCCCAATTGACCACTTGACCCAAGTTGACCCAACTTGACCTAAAAGGTCAAAATGTGTCAAAACTTGATCTAAGCAAAATTGATTGAAACCAATGGGTCAAGTTCATTCCAAATAACTTGTTGAACTAGACCAAAGCCTCAATTGGCCAACTAGACCTAACCTAGCCCAATTGACGTTGAACCCAACTTGACCTAAAGGATCATGTTGAGCCAAATTTAAACTTAACCAAAATTGATTGAAACAAAGATACAAATCCACTTCATATGACTAACCAAGCCTAAACCTACCCATGACCTAGCTCAAATAGGTCAAATGGGTCAAATTGGTCAACTTGACCCATTTGACCTAAATGAAGTCATATGAGCTAAATTCAAACCTAAACCAAATTGAATAAAACCAAAGCCCACAAAACATTTCAAATGGTCATATGAACTTGACCCAACCCTTGGTTTGACCTAATTTGACCAATTGGTCAACTTGACCCAAGTTGACCAATTTTGACCTAAATGGGTCAACATGAGCTAAACCATACCAAATGAACTCCAAAAATGCTGAAACTTGGCCAAACCTATTTTCTCAACATACCTAACATATCCAAATTAAAAATCATCCAAATGACTATTCTACCCCTAGGCCATAGAAGAAATTTTGGTCAAATCCATGGTGAATTTGGTCAAGTCCTCTTCATACCAACTTGATACCTTCCTAATTGGTCAAGTAGACCCTATGGAGGGTGGTGCACCCAACCCAATGGGTTCGGGTCAGCACAACTTGATCCAAGGCCAAAATCGAGCACATGGCTCAAATTGGTCATATGAGAATCATGTTCCCACTCAATTTGAAGCACACGGGAGGTTACCACTCCACTCCTTAGCCCAAATCGACCATGTGCAAGCTTCTAACAGACCAAACAACCAATTGTCTAAGGTCAATTGGATCAAAATGGCAAGTTAAGCTTCGACCATCCAATTTCCATAAGGGGAGATATACTCCCCCTAATTCCACTTGAATTCAACAAAGGCTAATTTGATTGAGTAAGGGAGAGTGTTAGGAGCCATCCTAGAGTGATCCTAAGCTTCCTAGAAGGATTTAAAATTTTTCATTCTCGATTTTCCTCAAGTGAAAATAGGGGAGCTCTATTGATTTGCAAACTTTCTCTACACTCTAATTCAACCAAATTTCCTTTGCACACTCCACCAAAGGGTCAAGTTGAGCTTGCCCAAGCCTTTTACCAAGCTCCAAAGGTAGAGGAAGGCTCACCTAGATCAAAGCCACAAGGAAGCTATGGAGGAGTTGGTCCATAAAGCTATCCACTCAACCTCAGGAGCTAAAACTTTCACCAAGCTCCTTTAACCAGATGAAGCTCCTCCAAGGGAATCGAGTGCCAGTGAGGTTAGACATTTTTCGACCACTAAACTCCATGTGTGTTGGTCCTTTGTGAAAGAAATGTTAATTACATCAAATTTTAACTTAGATGTGATTTTCATTGGGGTTAGATGGTGTGTGCAAGATTTCATTCCAATATGAGCTCAATCGAGCTTGGATCTTCCCTTTGAAAGTGGACAGTCTCCATTATTCCAAATGAAAGAATATGGATGATCTCTGGCCATCCATCCGTGCAATTTGGATGGACGGTCAAGACTAAACACATGTTTTAAATCCTATTTCATCCTTTTAAAATAGCGAGTTAAATCCTAGGCCGTTCGATTCTTTATCAAATGATGGATACCAAACCGTGTAGCGCCACTGCTACGCAGAACTGTGATAAGATGTTTAAGTTACCACTCACGGGTTGACGCATGGAAAGCGCATCCGAGTCAACTGTTGCATGGCGTGTTGATTAGATTAAGGCATTAATTAGGCTTTAAATAATTCAAATTAATCCTCTAAACTTTATAAATTCATATCTCTTTAAACAAAAATAAAAAAAATATGAGGTAAATTGCCAATGAAAGATAATTCAATCTAGAATATTCTAAACTTGGTTTTAATAGATTTTGAATTGTATTTTTCACTGATTTTAGGTTTTATTAAAAATTTTAATTTTCTAATTACTCCCTAATTAATTCACTCATTAATCTCAAACTTCTTGAGTATATTTTGGGGGATGACTACTGCCACCCCTAATTTTCTTGGGATTTATTGGTGGCTTAATTAAGGGAATTGCTACTTCATTTCCTAAATATGCCCTTTATGTAATTGAGGATAATTAAGGGTTTTATTAGTGTTTTAATCTCTTATTAAAGTTGATTAAGGTTTGATCCAGTGAATAGGAGATTTAGGGAATAATCTTAGGGCATTTCCCCAAAGCTATTCCCTAAAACCCTTTTTCTTTCTTAATCCTCTTCTAATTAAGGTCTAATACATTAATTATCCTCTTAATGAATTTCTTAAAATTCTAAAACTTTCCAGAACTTCACTAATATACTTTGGGTAGATGCTTTGGTGTTCAAGAGCCTAAGTTTAATTAAGGAAATCAAAACCCAAGTCATATGTGTGAGGGGTGTTTTGAAATTACTTAAGTTAAACCCCTTAGTGTAATTAATTATTAATCATGAGCCAAATTGCATTAGGCCCCTTTCTTCCTAGATGCATTACAAATTTAAATTTCTTATGAGTTTTTATGTCATCTCATTGGCTCATAATTATTTCATTAAATATGCCAAGGTGGTGTAGGTAAGGGTTAATTAACATGTTTAATTCATACCTTAACCCAAAATATAAAATGAATCTAATCATCTAAAAATTAAACAAAAATGTCAAACACATGTGGGAATGGGTTAGGAACAGCAAACTCAATCCACATTTTAAAAATTCAATTAAATTCAAAATAAAACAAAAATAATATTAAATAAACTTCAGAGAGCTAAAAAAATATTAATAACAATAATAATAAAAATAATAACAATAATAATAATAATAATAATAATAATAATAATAATAGATATTATAAATCATTAATGAGCTTAATTAAGATGTAATTATCCCTTTTATTTAACCTAAACTAAATTAATTATGGTTGATCTTTCATGCATTCAAACTAAACACTTAATAAAATCAATTACAATGGATTAAAATTATAGTTAATTAAAACCTTAATTAACTATTAAATAAATTAAATATTAATCAATCATTAAACCAATCCTAAATATACCAACCTTTTAATCAAATCAAACATGTTTAATTCAACCAATCGTTAATTGGATTTTGTTTATGTTAAATCAATTAGGTAAGATGGACATCTAATTAAGCCAATAAATAACCATTTAATTAGGATTAGTTTAATTGATCGTCAACAAATTAAGCTCCTTTAAATAATCAAATTAATTGTTTAATAAGATAAAGACTTAATTAATTACCAATCTAATTATCCAACAAAATTAAATCATATAAAGTGAAACTTAATCAAATTAATATATAACTAAATGATCTAACTCAATCTATTTGGAATAACATAACCAATTAATCACAAATATATAAACCTAACAACTATCAAACCCAAATTAATTCCAACTCAATGGATTTTAAATCATGAATCAATTCCAAATCAATGATTGAAACCACATCATAAATCAAAATCTTTCCTAAGCCCTTTTGATTTCATCTTATGGACTTAACAAAATCAAATCCAAATCACCCCAAATTCAAAAGATTTTCTCATAACCCATTTATATTCTCATTTATATTCACAAATATAAATGAAATATAAATTCAAATAATCAAAATCAAATTCAAAACTCAAATCCAAATCTAACCTAAATCCAACCTATACACTTTCAAGTCAAGTCCTTGAACTTAGCCAAATCATCCTCAAATCAATCCAAACCCTAGATTTTCTCTTCAAACAATCATTCCTTCAATCACATGCCCAAATATAAACATAAACTTCAATCATCAACCCAAAATCAAACTAACCCAATTCAAACCCATGTTTATCCTTTGAACTTGAAATTGTCAAATGAATTAAAACCCATTTGACTCCAAATCACTTACAATTGGATTTATATTTCAACCATAAGTCCATTTGTGAGTTCAACTAAGCTTGAATCAAGCTTTGATCAAGCCAATTGACCCATTCAGGCCGACTTAACCCAAAGTGACCTAAAGGACTTTTTTAAGCCAAATTCTAATCCAACCCAAATTGGATTGAACTAAGCCATTGTCTAGACATGATGTCAATCATCTAGGATGATCAATCACTCAAATTGGGTCAAACCAAGTCAAACCTAGCCTTTGACCAAGTCAACACTTAGCCCAAATGAAACCTAAACTAGCCAAAATCTACTATAAGATAAATTGATTAAAACCATTGATCTAAACCAACACATAAGTAATGATTGAACTTGACCAAGCCATTAATTGAGCTAAACCAAGCCTAATTGGCCAGTTGACCTAAGTTGACCCAAGTTAACCTAAAAAGTCAAAATGGGTCAAATCTTGATCTAAGCCAAATTGATTGCAACCAATGGGTCAAATTCATTCTAAATCGCTTGTTGAACTTGACCAAAGCTTCAATTGGCCAGCTAGACCTAATCTAGCCTGATTGATCATGAACCCAACTTGACCTAAAAGGTCAAATCAACTTGAAATCAAACCAAACCAAAATTGATTGAAACCAGAATACAATTCAAATAATCAACCAAGCTAAACCAACTCATGACCTAATGGGTAAATGGGTCAAATTCATTGACCCATTTGACCTAAATGAACCTAAATGAACCAAAACAAAATATAAACCAAATTGAACCAAACCAATGATACCCATAGACTCTAAATGATCATTTAAACTTAACCTAACCCATAGTTTGACCCAATTTGACCAATTAGTCAACCTAACCCAATTTGACCTAATTTGACCTAAATGAGTCAAGTTGAACCAATTCAAACCGAATGAACTCCAAATCACTTGAAAATTGGCCCAACGCACTTTTGAATCATCTCAAATCTGCCCAAATTAAAATCAAGGCCAAATGACCATTTTACCCCTAGGTCAAAGGGTATCCTATGGCCAAATTCACTTAGAATTTGGCCAATTCTTTCTCATGGTCACTTGACATCTTCCTAGTGGTCCAAATGGACACTAAGGGAGTGGTGAACATGACCCAATGGGTTTGGGTCAGCCATGACCCAACTCAAAGCTAAATTGACCCCTCCAATGCAAATTGGACACTTGGATCACCTCATACACTCACCAAGCACATAGGCACTCCCTCTCCTCCACTCCTCTGCCTAAAATAAATCACATGGAGTGCCTAACAGCCAAAAAAAACTAATCAATAAGAAAAATTGATCAAAAATGGAAAAGCTAGCCTCAGCCGTCCGATCCAAGGAGGGGGAGATATACTCCCCCTCATTCCCACTCAAACTAGAGACATTGCATTTGATTGAGCTCTAGGGATAAAAAATAAGCTTCTCCAAACTTCCCAAAGTCATTTCCAAGCCTCCCATTCTCCTTCTCGCTTCAAAGAAACACGGAGGTGAAGTGAAATTCTAACTTACTCAACTCTCCAACAAATTCAAATTGCTCTTTCAAGCACCATCAAGGGACCTAGTCAAGCTCACTCAAGGTGTTTCCCAAGTCATTAAGCCACGGGAAGGGGGATTTTGATTAAAGCCAATTTCCATTGAAGGGGAGCTTGATCAACCAAGCCATCCACTTCAAATCAAAGCTTGGTACCTTCAACAGGGCTTCGTCTCTACTAAACGAAGCTACTTCCTCTGTTGGAAGCACCTGTGATAGCCTCCGGCGAGTGTGGTGAAAAATTTCTATAGAGTCGCCTTTCAAATCTGTTGGGTAGGAAAGAGAGGCAAGAATATAAAAATTCCTCATTTTAGGATACCACGTAGATCCACAGATGTGCTTACTGAGGTGATAAGATACGACATTGAGGAGAGGTGTACTTTCTTAAAAGATAGAAGTCATCATCCTACAATGGACCTAATCACCAAAATAAGGACTCTAAAGGCGCTATCTGGTGTACAGATTCTTCCTCTACTTTACATGGAAAAGTAAAGCAGGATTTATTATAAATCAGGTTTGTTAAGTTACCTATAGGGGAAAATCCCTATGGTTAATTACATCCTAAGGAATAGGGATTCCTTAGAAAACTTTGATTAAGGTAAATGATTGTTGTCTCTAAAGATTTTAATAGGAAAGGACTATCAATCGGTTGGTTTATTTTTGAAGTTCAAATGGGATTGGTCAAAGAGAGAATTATTATCAAAGCCAAATGAAAATAAGCAAGAGATGTTCATGATGTTAGGAGACCTAGCGAGCATCTCAAACTATCCTATGATTGGGCTTTACATTTTTGAAATTGATTTAGTTTATTTGAGTTAGATTTTTTATTAGAATGTTAGGGCTTATAATTCCATAATATAAGGTTATGAAAATATCTAAGAAGTGAGGATTTATGCTTAGGGCCTACAAAGAAAAAAGTAACCTCAGAACCTAAATCTAGGGAGCTTTGGCAAGGGCCAAAAGTACAACCTAATCTAGAAAATAGATATTGGTTTGTCTCCACAAGAGAGGACAAACCACCACGCTTGGACTTACAACCACTGGGGTGGCCAACTAACTCCTATGATTTTAAATTCATGTAGGCAAGTCATATGCTTAATACAAGATGGTTCTATATTTAGAAAGAGACTAAGTCCTTAAACTCACTCCTAAAAGACTAGATCATGTAAGTATGCTTCAAATGACTAAATCTAATGCAATTCAAATTTTATTTTATTTTTATTTTGGACAATCATTTTGACTCAAGTTAATAGGAATCATATGCCTAATGCATGAGAAATAAAATTATTGGCCAAAATTAGCGAGAAGGAGGAGGTGTGTTTCCACCATGGCTCTCAAAGGTCAAGCCAAGTTTCTCTGGCAAAGGTGGAAGCCCTCCAATCAAGAGTGAAACAAGATGCATTTATGCATGATGTTATAAAAGAAATACTCATCTAGCTAAGGGGTTACTAATTCTTTCATCTTGATTTTAAACCTAAGCTTTAAGTGAGGTTATGAGTTCTTTATTTTTAGCTTTGAGTTGTTAAGTTGGGTAAAAGATTTATTTTTCCTAAGAGCCTAATCCACATCCAGCCATACATAAAGTAAGGAATAACTAGGAAAAGATGCCACTTAATGCACAAGCTAAACAAATCATCAATCAATTTATAAAGCTAAAAGAATAAAAGGTCATATGGTACCACGCACAAACCTGAAAATAAATTCGGTAGCCGAGCTCTACCTTATACAACCCCAATTATAAATGACTTACATACAATTAAACAAGGAACTCATTGTTATGGGGTTCTTCAAGCTTTATTTCTTTATTCTTCTTTTCTGCTTTCTTCTTCTTTTCTTGTTTGTTCGTTGGTTATTTCTTTTGGATGGTTGGAAGGTGGATGCTCCAAGGCCTCACATGGTACATATGATAGGATCTTATGACCAATGCTCATCTTAATCCCCATAACAATCATTCCAAAATTCTAATTGTAAAATTTACATGAAAAGGAAAGAATAGAAATTTAACTAACACCTTCAAAATAGAGATTAGCTAAAATAATCCACACAAATCCCAAGCATGTATATTGGACTTATCACCCCACACATGGGTGACTAAGTCTACCTAGCCTATGGATTATGCTTAGGGGTATAATCACCTGCAATCAAAAGCATTTTATATTTTTATTTATTAAAATGCTCCTTAAGCACAATCTCCATAGAAAATAATGGTTAGACTAAGATCGCCCTACCATTCATTCTACAAGCATACATCCTATCATACAGTCTAAAATATATACCACAAAATAAAAGTAAGCATCAAATCATGCACAACCCTAACCTAAAGCTAGAAGTGGTGACTTAGCCTAATGTGTGTGCTTTGGAGGTTTGTGTGGTATGCTTAGCTATGGCTTTAAGTTAGAATTTTCTAGGTGTGAAGCATGTTCAACTTAGAGGAGGGTTTTATTTAAGTGATTTAATTATTTTAGATTGATTTTATTTCATGTTTTGATTTGGTTCAAGTGAATTGTACAATTAATTACTAAGTTATGAAGAGAGGAAAAGAAAAGAGAACTTCTCTTTCCTTCTCTAACCTATGTAATTTCTAAAGTACATTCACATTTTAGTTTTGTTTAGTGAATGTTTTATTTTGTGTTTTGATTAATCCTAAGTTTAGATAAACTCTAAATAAACCTATCCAAAAGAAAGGCATTTTAAGATTAAGTAAAATGAACTAAATTCACAAAACACACATTACTTCACTTCTTTCCCAACATGTATAACATGCATATGAATGAGTCCTAAGCATATCTATACACATAAATGGGAATAGTTAGCATACTTTACATACATGCTAAGCAAGTTACTTAAGAAAATTTGAATGCTTATGATGCATGGTTTTCATTAAGTAGAAAAGGGAGCTTTCTTATCCAATTTTCAAATACACACATGAAAGTTAGAAAGGCATAAGTGAGTACAGTGACATTGTTAAACAAATGTGTAAGGTATAAAACCTACTTAGGGCTACTTAAAGCCTCACAACCTCGGGGTTGTCCAGACTAATATACCACTTTCCTTAAATACAAACATGTGTACAAAAAAATGAATGAAAAAGAAAGAATACAAAAGTTTATTTTAGTTGATTCATTTTGTTTATGCAATTTATGTATGCAAGCATAGGTAATCCTTCTTAAGTGATAGCATAGTAATGAATAAGATATGAAATTAGGTAAGTGTTAGATTCTTTTCAAATGAACCATACATCTTACCAACTTCTATTCAAAACTATACTAACATAAAAGAGAAGGGAAGACCTACACTAAGCACATCCTTATATTCTCTCACATGAAAGGTTATAATTAGAATATAAGTAGCATACTGATTTGATAATTGATTTATATATTTTGAAAATAATTTGAATTTAGTAGTGATAATAGCCACTCATATTTTTACTTTAACCAACACATGAAAATTTGACATAAAGTAAAAAAAATTTCATTTTAAATTTGAATTTGAAAATATGGATGCATGAAACCACATGACATACAAATTTAACATGTTGGGGAAGGAATCAAAGCAATGAAAGCATGTAAACAGATTCACTTTAATTAAATCCTAAAGTCAATCTTATGAAATAAGAAAGCTTAAAATAAATCAAAGTGTATTCAATGTGATTTTATTTGGTTTCAAGTTTGATATTTTTTTATTTTAGGAGATTAGATTTAGTTTTATATATTAATTAGGTTAAGGTATGAATTAAGCAAGGTAATTAACCCTTACCTACACCACCTTAGCATAGTTAACCAAGTAATTATGAGCTAATGAGATGACATAAAATCTCACAAGGAATTTAAATTTGCAATGCACCTAGGAAGAAAAGGGCCGAATACAATTTGTCTCATGATTAATGGTTAATTAAGTTAAGGGGTTTAACTTAAGTAATTTCAAAATACCACTTCACACATATGAATTATGTTTTGATTTCCTTCATTGAACTTAGGCTATTCAACACCTAAGCATCTACCCAAAGTAAATTAATTAAGTTATGAAATTTTTTAGAATTTTAGAAATTGATTAAGGTGATAATTACTGAATTAACCCTTAATTAAGAGAAGATTAAGGAAAGAGAAAGGGGGTTTAGGGAATAACTTAGGGGAAATGCCCCAAAATCTTTCCCTATACCTCCTCTCTACTAGATCTGACCTTAACCAACCCTAATAATGGATTAAAACCACTAGTCACACCTTAATTATCCTTAATTACATAAGGAGGGTAATTAGGAAACCCATTTACAATTCTCCTAATGCTTCCAATAAATCAAGAAAATAGGCAGAAGTCATCTCCCTAAAACATACCCAAGAAGTTTGGGATTAATCAAAGCTTCAATTAAGAAGTACAGCACATGCAACTGAACCCCATTGAAATTATTTTAAAATGTTCTAGGTTGAATTATCTTTCCGTAGGATTTTACTTCATATTTTTCTAAATTTTATTGAAGGAGATATGATTTTTAGAAGATCAAAAGATTAATTAGAATTAATTAAATTCCCTAAACTAATCCCTTAGCTCACTACATAACACATGGTGGCAGCGGTCAGTGCGCTTTACATGCATCATGTTGTGAGCCCGTTACTCAAATGTCACGTTAGGTGGAGGCGCGACGGGGGGTATGGGCTTTGATCCCAACCATTTGATCAAAGATCGGATGGCCAGGGATCAACCCGTAGTTTATAAAAGGATAAATGAATTTCTAAACAACCCAAAATGTGCGGATGGATGACCAAGATCTCCCCAGTTCTTCCCCTAGGCTCAATAGAGGCTACCCATGATCTAGGGAAAGATCCGAGCTCGGTTGAGCTCGGATTGTAACAAGACTTTAACCACACCATCTAAAGCCAATAAGGAACACATCCAATGATGGAATTTGCATGTCTTGAAACTTCCTTTCACAAAAGACCAACACCTCTTATGCTAGGTGGTCAAAAATTTCATACATTGCCGAAGGTGATCACCGGCGCTCGAGATCGATGAGGCAGCTTTGTCTAGTGGAGATGAAGCCCTGTTGAAATTTTTAAGCCTTGGGGTTGAGTGGATAGTTCTATAAACCAACATGACTTCACTTTCTTTACAACTTTGATCCAATTGAAGCCCTCCTTGCTGTGGGAACTCAAATGGATGCTTGAGTGTGCTCAGATTGATCCTTAGAGGAAGTGTGAAAGAGGATTGAGGTGATTTTTAGTGTGGAGAAAGTTGGAAGTTCAAGTGAGCTCCCCTATTTTTCAATGGAGAAAATTGAGAAATCTCCATTTCAAATCCCTCTTAGAATGCTTAGGAAGGCTCTCTGATCTTTCCTAACACTCTCTAGAGATTGATCAAATCGGGGAATGATAACTTTGAATTAGGGGAGTATATCTCCCCCTATGGAAATCAGATGGCGACACCTCCTTTGCCATTTTGATCCAATTGCTCAAATTGCAGAGGTTGTTAGCTCTTTGCACATGGTCAGTTTGAGGCCTTGAGTGGATTGCCAACCTCCCATGTGCATTCAATTCGGTGGAGGAGGGATTTGGAATGAGCCAATTTGACCCATGGGGTCGGGTTTGGCCTTGGGTCCATTTGGGCTAACCCAAACCCATTGGGTTGGGTGCACCACTCTTCATTAGGTCCCCTTGAGCTATTAGGAAGGCATCAAGTGGATATGAAGAGGGCATGGCCAAATTACCCATGGATTAGGCTAAAATTTGTTCTATGGTCTAGGGGTAAGATGGTCATTTTGCTAATATTTCAATTTGGATATGTTGGGTATGTGGAGAAACTAGGTTTGTCCAAGTTTTATGAGATTTGGAATCCATTTGATAAGGTTTGGCTCATGTTGACCCATATAGGTCAAAATGGGTCAACATGGGTCAAGTTGACCAATTGGTCAAATTGGGTCAAACCAAGAGTTGGGTCAAGCTCAAATGGCCATTTGAATTGTTTTGATAGCTTTGGTTTGGTTTAATTTGGATTAGTTTTGAATTTGGCTCATATGACTTCATTTAGGTCAAATGGGTCAACTTGACCTATTTGACCCATTTGACCTATTTGACCTATTTGAGGTAGGTCAAGGGTAGGTTTAGGTTAGGTTAGTCATATGGAGTGGATTGGTATCTTTGTTTCCAATAAATTTTGGTTAAGTTCAAATTTGGCTCAACATGACCCCTTTAGGTCAAGTTGGATCAAAGGTCAATTGGGCTAGGTTAGGTCTAGTTGGCCAATTGAGGCTTTGGTCAAGTTCAACAAGTGATTTGGAATGAACTTGACCCATTGGTTTGAGTCAATTTGGCTTAGATCAAGTTTTGACCCATTTTGACTTTTAGGTCAAGTTGGGTCAACTTGTCAAGTGGCCAATTGGGTTAGGTTAGGCTCAAATGTTGACTTGGTCAAGTTCAAACATAGTTCATGAATGAACTTAGATCAATGGTTTACAATCAATTTGGCTATGGTTGAATTTGGCTATGTTAGGTTTCATTTTGAAAGTGTTGACTTGGTCAACCCTTAGACTTGGTTTTTGACCCAATTTGGTTGATTTATCATCCCATGATAATTTTTTGATCATGAGAGGCATAGGTGAGTTTGATTCAATCTAATTTGGTTAGGATTAGAATTTGGCTCATAAGGTACTTTAGGTCACTTTGGGTCAAGTGAGCCTAAGTGGGTCAAATGGCTTGGTCAAAGCTTGATTTGAAGTTATGATTGAAATATAAATCCATTTGCAAGTGGTTTGAAGTTAAATGGGATTTGATTCATTTGACAATTTCATATTCAAGGGAAGAATATGAAAGGATTTGGGGTTTGAATTTTGGATTGATTTTTGATTTAGTGATTGAAGTTTGTATTTATATTTGGGTTCATGATTATAGGGTTGATTGAATCATGAAGGAAAATCAAGAGTTTGGCTTGATTTGAAGTTGATTTGGCTAAGTTCAAGATTTTGACTTGAAAGGCTTAGGTTGGATTTTGAGTAGATTTGATTTTGGAATTGGTTTTGATTGTTTGAATTTATATTTCATTTATATATATGAATATAAATGACAATATAAATGGATCATGAGAAAATTTCATAGATTTGATATGATTTGATCATGATTTAGGCTAAGTCCATTAAGAGGGATTTAAAGGACTTAGAAAATTTTGGAGTTTTGGATTTGAATTTTGAATTTGATTTGATTGATTTATATTTATATTTCATTTATATATGTGAATATAAATGAGAAAAACCCATGAGTTTGAATTGATTTGATCATGCTTTTGGCTAAGTCCTTAAGGAAATTAAGGACTTAGGAAATTTCATGAATTGATTTTGAATTTTAAGTTTAGTTTGGTTGATTTGAATTTATATTTCATTTATATATGTGAATATAAATGAGAATATAAATATCAAAATGATTTGGTTTTGATCATGATTTTGGCTAAGTCCTTAAGAGAAGATTAAGGACTTATAAGATTTGACTTAAGAGTTTGAAATTTTTTTGGATTTTGATCATGGATTTTAATCATGGATTTTGATCATGGATTTCAATTTTGGATTTTGATCATGGATTTCAATCATGAATTTTGCTCATGGATTTCAATCACATGGAGTTAATTTGAATTTGGACAAAATCAAATAAGATTGATTTAGAGTTTGACTTGAAGGTGAGTGGTTGGTAGGGTAGGCAAATTTTTTGAACATTTCTAAGGCATGCTCTATTCCTATGGCACCCTTTATAAGTTTCTAGGGCTAGGTTGAGTGTCCATCTAATCACTAGATGTGTCTTAAGACTAAGGAACTTTTAAAGTCTAAAGAGTCCTATGTCTAAGATGGGTGTTGAGAGCTCATCTTAAAATGAGGTCAACAAAGGGAGGCAATGTGGTTGACTAGGTACACACCACGTGTGTGTTGAGAAATGATCAACAACACTAAACAACTAGAAATAATCTACCCTTCAAGTAGAAGGAATCGAGCCTGTGCATGTGGCACTATATGTCCAAGACATAAGAGAGAAGGAGAATCCACTAAGGGATAGAGTGTGAACCTTCCACTGAGCGGTTCAAGTCATCCACAAGGGGATGAGAGGTTTGATTTGAGTTCCGCTGGGGAAGAGGGTTGAATTTATTTTGATTTATTATTTATTTAATTTGTTTTGTTTGTTGTTTTGACTCCACAAGGGATAAAAAAGTGAACTCTCCACTAAGGAAGCAAGTTCAAATCATCCATAAGGGAGGGGTTGTGAAATCCACTGAGGGATTAGAATTCTAGATCTGCTGGGGAAACTAGAAGGATTTGTATCTCACTGAGGAGAAGCAAAAGATTTGATTTAGATTGATTGATCATTTCTTTGTTTCATTGGATTTGTTTATTTCAAATTTTGTTTAATTAGATTTTGGATTTTGGAGATGGGCCCTATTAGTTTGCGATGGATCACTAAGTAAGAGCCAAAGAGGCCTAAACCTAACTCAGATATACCAATCCAAAGGGGTAGTCTACTAGACACATAGTAAGACTAGTCAACCAAAGGATTCCTTTCGGTGTACCATAACTGTACTAGGAAGAAAGCATAGTAGACTTACATCCTCCAAAGTAAGGAATTAGTTGCTGGGGTAATCTATTAGCAAGGCAACAGATTGAACCCAACCTAAGGTTGACTATTGAGCGACTGCCGCTATGAGACTTAAATCAACTAAAAGATAGTTAAAGGTAGGTTTCATTTTTAGATTATTTTGATTATGATGGATCCTATTGGTTTGCGATGAACTGCACTGAGTAGGGGCCATGGAGGCCTAGACCTAACTTAGATTTACCAATCCAATGGGAGTACTCTACCAACCATAAGGTAGGACTATCCAACCAAAGGGGTGCCTTTGGTTTGCAATGATCAATTTAAGAAGAAAGCTTGGGACTCACATCTTCCATACAAAAGAACGGGGTGATGCTTTGGGCAATAAATCGAACTCGACCTAGGGCTAACTATTGAGTGAATGAAGTTGGGGGACTTAAAATCAACTCAAGGATAGTCAAAGATTAAATTCATTTTTAGAATTGTGTTTATTATGATGGATCCTATTGGTTTGCGATGGATGAAATTAGCCATAGACCTAACTCATTTACCAATCCAAAGGGAGTAGTCTACCATGGTAGACTATCCAACCAAAGGGGTGCCTTTCGGTATGCAATAATCAAGTTTTGAGAAGAAAGCGTGAGGACTCACATCTTCTAAAAATAAGGAACTACTAGGGTGATTGGCTGCTTCGGGCAACAAATCGAACCCGACCTAGGGCTGACTATTGAGTGAATGCCGCTGGGGGACTTAAATCAACTCAAAGATAATCAAAGATTAGTTTCATTTTTATTCTATTTTGTTGGATTCCATTGGTTTATGATGGACAAGAAGAGAGCGATATTAACTAGACATCTCATTTACTAAAAGGGAGTAGCTTCCGATGGGAGAACTATCAGACCAAAGGAGTACCTTTTTTGCCATGATCAATCAAGGGAACAAAGCTGGGACTCACATCTTCCACTACAAAGTCCAGGGGTGATCGGTGCTTTGGGCAACAAATCAAACCACCTTTGGGTGATTATTCTGATCATCTTTAGAATGCGTCATATTCATCTTAAACAATGAGTAACCTATTTGTGGCAAAATAGATTGAACTCCTCTGAGTGAGAATCTCCATTTATCTCAACTCGTAGTCATTCTATGAATTCGACACTTCCCTAAAGATAGGATGCCTTCTTGAGAAAAGGGGTCCTTTGGGGGCTTGAATTCTAATCCACAAGTGAATTTATTTATTTTATTTTAGTTTATTTTATTGTGAACCCTGTTGGTTTGCAAGGGATCAAATAAAAAAAGGCTAGACCTATCTGATTTCTTGAACCAAGAAGAATGCATATGTTGAACAAATTCTCCACGGGGGTGGCTACTAGGAAAGGGGGACTATCCAATCCAAAAGTAACTCGGGTAGTGTCTAAATGGGGTCGCAAAGGATGTAATCTAAAAATATTTCCCACAAGGATGGGGTTGCTAAAGGGCTTAATCCAACAACCTGGAGAAAATGACATGGCTAGTCATACATCCAATAAGTATTCGGTGTCCAACTCAAGGAGAAAGCGTGGGGTCACATCATCTCAAGAGTGGCATACTCGGGTGAGTCATTGTCAAAATCAACTAACCTAAGGTGTTCGTTGGTTTGTAACAATCAGCCTAGAAAGAAAGCTCGGGGACTCACATCTTCCTATGGTGTGACTGGGATAGTCTCTTCTTGGCCAGGTGCCATCCGACCTAGGGAGATTGAGTGAATGCCACTAGGGGACTTATATCGACTCAAATGTAGTCAAGAGGAAAGGAGCCTCTGGGGACTTATCCTAGACCTCAAATATACTTGACCTAGTTAGATCATGATGATTAGTTCAAGAAGAAAGCTCGGGGACTCACATCCTTAAACAAAATCAACACGAGGTAGCTTACTAGGCAGGCGAAAGTCTACCATACTAGGTGCTTGGTTTGCAATGATCAAGAAGAAAGTGTGGGGACTCACATCTTCCAAATAAGTGACCCGGGTGACATACTTGAGGTAGCATATGACTAGAGCTGAGTGAGGGCCACAAGGGGCTTTCTCCCACATCAAAGTAGCTTGAGATAAAAGATTTATGTTTATTTTGTGCATGTGTTAATAATAGGATGCCTCTTGGGTTCTCTCACACCTATCCTAAACACACTAGGAAGTTTGATGAAATGGTGCCACAGATGGCAATCGGGGATTCCCACTAAGAAAGGATGTTGTTGGGGTACTTTTACACCTAACGTAGTTTTTCTAATCAAAATAGGATGCCTCTTTGGTTCTCTCACACCTATTCTAATAGTGTCAGGAGGTTGTGTTTGTGATGTGAAAGAAGGATATGATGCCACTGGGGGACTCTTACACCTACCTTAAAACACATCATAGCATTAAAAAACAAGCAAACACACTTGAAAGAAGAGATTTGATGAAAGAATCAGATTTTTGTTCTTTTTTTAATGATTATTTTCAAACATGATTGTTTCATGGGTAATATTTTTTAGATAGAGCCCATTAATTGGAAGCATTGTTCCCTTTACAATCAATAAGCGATAAGATCCTCCTTTGGTAGGCCTTTCTCTATGACATAGGGGCCTTCCCAAGTGGTTCAAACTTGCCTCCCATCTTTGATGGGCAACAATTGGTCTCCTTAGGACTAACACAAGTTCTCTACTTGAAAGACCTAGGTGAGACCACTTGTTGTGAGCTTCAATCATTTTGGATTTGTTTCGAGATTTTGGCAGCTCGTGGCTCTCCTCCAAACCTTTGAGCTCTTCTAACCACAAATTTGAATTTTGTTATGAAGTGATCTTGTTACCCAATGCTATCCTTAGTGATGGGGTTGAACTTAGGTAGAACCTTGAGACCCATACACTAAGGAAAATGTAGAATGGTGATGCAGTAGTGTGTAGGCCCAAGGCTTCAACCAACTCTAATTCCATTATGTTTATTATTATCAAGAGTTTTCATATGGATGAGAGTTTTGTTGAATGCTTTTAAGCCATTTGCTCTAGGGTAGTAGATGGTGGAGTATCTCCAATCTATATCATGTCTTACAATCTATTGATCTTCATGCTTTTGAATGCATACCATTATTATATAATTCATTGAGGCACCCAACCTATATATGGTTCACGAAAATTGAAGCACATGTGGCTGTGACCTCTCTAGTGGGATGGCTTCGCCCACTTGGAAAAGTAAGTGGCGCAGAATGAACCGATGACCCTTGGAAGAAGGAGGATCGATGACCCACAATACA
Source organism: Cymbidium sinense (assembly GCA_021442155.1). Taxonomy (NCBI): domain Eukaryota; kingdom Viridiplantae; phylum Streptophyta; class Magnoliopsida; order Asparagales; family Orchidaceae; genus Cymbidium; species Cymbidium sinense. The sequence goes on from CM038226.1 coordinate 56,428,827, forward strand.
ACACTCAAATGGCCATGAGGCCAATGTAGGGTGTAGAATGTTGGGTGATTGGTGGAGGACCACACCGTGTACCTGGCACTGATGGCATCTTCTAGCTACATCCATGCAGTCTGAAATCATCGAAGGCCAATAGTATCCTAGTCTCTTGATCTTCATCTTCATCTTTGGACGATGAGCTCTGCATAGACTTGCATGTACCTCAGTTACAATTCCATCTTATTTCTAAATAATGTAACCACATTTGGTCAAAGCGACGATCTGAGTGCCATCAGAGCATGAGAGAGCTCTGTTTCATCGATGGGCTTATGACTTTTCTTGAGGTAGTTTGCCAGTGTTCAAGTAATCTATGAATGGTTGCCTCCAATCCAGCTCCTCATCCTTTTGGCAACGGCAACCTCCCCTTTAAGAGAAAGTCTCTCGATGAGTTCAACATTAATATGGGGCAATACTTGTCTTTTTTGGACCCTTATTGGAATGGACTCATTTTCCAGACATGTCAATTCTTTGGCAAGTTTGGCCAAGACATCTGCTACTGTGTTCTATGCTTGGGGTACCTTGTAGATGGTGACTTTGGGAATTTGGGCCAACACTTCATGATATACTCATGGTAGTGATGAAGCTTGGGTTTGAGAACCTTGTAGACCCCAATTTGGTTGATAACCAACTAAGAATCCCCAAAGATATTGATGCTCTTGACACTGATAGTGATGACTAACTCTAGACTGGCAATCAAAGCCTCTTACTCGGCTTCATTATTGGTGCAGGGGTTAGAAAGATAGTATGAGAATCTCATCACATCCCGGCCTAGAGTTAGTAGAACTATTCCTACCCCTGCCTTACCTAGGAGAATAGATCATGGTGCTTCACCTTTAAGAAAAGAAGCAGCACCATCAAAATACATCTCCCATCGGTGGTTGCTAGCCTCCCCTAAGTTCATGATTTGTTCATCGGGGAGATCATCACTAAGCGGAGAATCAGCAGGAAGTGGGTGTGATGCTAAGAAATTCGCTAGTGTCTATCCTTTTACCACACGGAGGGGTACGAATGTGATATTAAACTATGAAAGTATCATGGACTAGCATGCCAAATGTTTGGATAGCGTTGGCCATGTCATGAGATATTGCAGTAGATTCATCCTGGAGATCAAGTTCACCTTTTGAGAAAGCATATAATGTCATAGCTTTTGGGAGGCAAAGATCAAAGCTAGGCAATGTTTCTAAATAGGTGGATAGTTTGATTCAACAGGGATCTGATGATGACTGAGATAGTAGAGAGCACTCTCCTTTCCTTCATTATTGGCTTGGGCCAATAGAGCGTCGAGTGAGTCATCCAATGTAGTAATGTAAAGGATGAGTGGCCTACCCAGGATAGGGGCTATGAGAACTAACGGCTTCACCAAATACTGCTTGATATCTTCAAATGCATGCTGACACTTGTCATCCCACTTGAATTTAGCATTCTTTTGATAAGTGCTGAAAATGGTTTGCATCTCCTTGATAGGTTGGAGATAAAGCATCATAAATACGCCGGCCGTCCTTGAAAGGATATGAGTTGAGTTAAACTCTTAGGAGGTAGCATTTCTAAGATAGCTTTAATCTTTTTAGGATCCATTTCTATTCCTCGGTGTCAAACAACAAACCCAAGGAATTTTTCTGAAGCTACTCCAAATGCACACTTTAGGGGATTCATTTTGAGGTTGTATAGTCTTAACCGTTTGAAAACTACTCTCAAGTCAAAGAGGTAGTCTTCCTTTTCTTTACTTTTGACTATTAGATCATCAACGTAACACTCAACCTGATAATGAATGAGTTCATTGAAGATCTAAGTCATGCGGTTGGTATGTAGCCGACATTTTAAAAGAAAGGCATGACCCTATAAGAGATTGATTGGGTTTGAAAAGTGTTTCTTTCATCTTTAGGAGACATCTTGATTTGGTTATAGCGGATGACCCATCCATGAAAGAAGATTGCATGAGATGAGGCGTCCACCATTAACTCTAGTATAGGAAGAGAAAACTCATCCTTGGGACATGTCTTATTTAAGTCCTTAAAATTGACATATATATAAATTTGTCCATTCTTTTTCTTAACTGGTATGACACTGGCTAATCAGGTAGGGTATTTTTCTTCCCTGATGAAACCAACATCGATCAAGTTTCTTGACTGATGTGTTGTTCAATTTCTAATCGCATGATTCTAGGAGCTTGTTTAATAGGGGTAACGTTAGGGTCTATTGCTAGCTTGTGAACTGCTACTTCAGGAGATAATCTAGGCATTTCTTTATAACTCCATGCGAAGCAGTCTTTAAACTCAGTCAATAGCCTAACTAAGTCACTGGTTTCTTCTTCATTCAGCAATGAACTGATGTACATCAGGCATAGATTTTCTTCTATCCCGAGGTTGATTTCTTTGAGCTTGTCTATTATTGAATGGATTTCTTCTTCAAATTATGGAGGTGCATCCTTGATTTGAAGATCATCTAGATCATCTAAGGTTTCTAAACACACATTCTCATAAGAGTTGGGGTTGTGCAAGAAGAACCTATCAAACTCTAAATGACTGGTAATAGTAATCGTCATCGTTGGACCCTGCAGAATCCTAGTCTGCTCTTGATTGTGCTTCCCTACTGTATTGTTCCATAATTTTTTAAAGTACTCTGACCTGTGCTTGGACCATGTATGAGGAACCAAACCTTTATATAAGATTTGAACACAAGGAGTAAAATCAAGTGGTAATTCCATTAATTCTTTAAAGTATCCTCCTCAAGTTCTACATCCACTTCAGGACTTGAGGATGATGATTCTAAAAAGAACCTCTTATGCTTCATGTCACTAGAAGACTTAAGGGCTTCCTTAACTACTGAACCTTTAACTTTTTGAGATGTAAGTGAGGTTAGAGCTAAGACTCCCAACTACTGCCTAATAGTTTTACATAAACCAAATTCAAATACTTTGCTTTGCTTGGAGGCTAACCTTCATCTTTGATCAGAGTCACCTCCAATGGAACCCGAGAGGGGTTGGGTATACTAATCTTAGACTCATCCTCAAGCTAGATTCCAAGTCTATATGATAGTAGGGTATTCTGAACTGAAACATGACCTTTGTTGGCTGATGGCCAACTAGGGGGTCTCCCACCTCGAGAACTACCTCTGCCTGGTGGAGGTTGAGTCATTCAACCCACACGTCCATATGATGGAATGGACTATGGGTGGAATGTGAGATGAGGTTCTATCTCTTTCTCATTTCCCCTTTCTTCTGGACTTGGATTTCCATTCTTCTTTTCTTTTTCTTTTTCTTCATTTTCTTTTTCTTTTGATTTTGCATTTGAATTTTTATCCAAGTTCAGAAAGGGTGTGTTGAGGAAGATAGTAGGTCGCATCCTCATAAATCAACTCTCTAACTAAAATGGCTTTTCATCACATTGACTCAATATTTAATTTGATCTTGTGAACTTGATGCGATGGAGGAGGATGGAAATGATCTTGTTCGATGTATCCAAGGCCTAAGCAAATGAATGAAGTATTTGAATATATGATGTAGAACTTGGCTTCAGTCTTCCAGTCACCAATCTCCAAAGGTAACACTATGGAACCTAAAGCCCGCTCACCTTGTTCATTGAATCCTCTCAACATCATCCATCTCCTCAGTGTAGATGTCGATCCTCAAATAGGCAGTCTTTAGACTCATAATGGTCATCGATGCACATCCATGAGAACTCGGTGAGTCGAACCCGTCATGTTGTGATGTAGAGGGGGTTGTGCAAGTCCCAGAAGGTCTTCATCTGTGAAGGTGATCCCTTGAGCTTCTTTTGTATAATGTGCCTCACCTATAGCTCGGTGAGCTAAACATATTTAGGATCAAGGAGAGCCTTGATTAGTGATTCCTCATCTCTTTGGATAAGACAAGGGCATCATATATGCTTAGATGGTAACTTTCTTAGATGAGAAAGGATGTAGTCCACCTTGGGTTGGTCCTCCATAGCATATCCAAGGGTGGATCATCCTGGAGGGGCTTCTCATCCTCTACCAATGACTTGTTTCCTCTATCTTGAGGGTACTACCACAGGAGGTAGAACCTTGCCACTCTGGAGGTTGACTTTGGTGATCTCTTGTGGCGGGGTAATGGAAGTTCTACACACGAGCTCACCTATAGCTTCTCCTATGGGACCCTCGAAATAGGATGATTCCAAGTCTATCTCAAGAGGTGAACCCATAGTGTTCAGAGTAGGAAAGTCCAACTCTGAATCAGAAAGAGGAAGATCGAAATTATTATAGTTATTTTAACTTGAAGACTTATCATTAGGAATAGAAAAAGATAACCCATTAGAAGTGACACAGATGTAATTCAAGCTAGCTTTATTCTTCAATTTCTTAGAATTGTTTGGAGGTATAAAGTAGAAATCAAGTAAAGTGAGGGAGGTAAGGGTTTGATGCCCTTATCCGCCGACACAAGAGTTCTACTAGTAGAAGAAATAAAAGAACTAGCTGAAGTGGAAGAAGCTGCCAGTGTGGAGGCTGCAACTGAAGGCTGGAGGCTGGACAGTCGATGGCTGCTAAAGGGCTATCTGGTGAGAACATTTTTTCTCTTGCTCTCCTTTCTAGAGTTATCGGCAACTTGCAAGCCTTCCTTGGTGTTGGAGGTTTGAGCTGACTCAGGCACATATAAGGAAAGCTTCTTGATCTTTTGGACTATCTTCTTAGAGGTTTTGGATAAAGAAACCTTCTTCAGTTTTGGTAGGATCACATGTATCCCCAAGGATTACCCTAATGGAACTCAATTGTTGTTCCAAGGTATTCCTTTGGGATAACTACAACATCAACTTGAAACTATGTTCAAGCCAATCCTTAAATGTGAAATAATCCTCCAAAATATGGCCTAGCATATGGTGGTAAGGGCAAAAGTTTAGATCATGACTTTTGCCTACTTCCTCGGTCTCTAGCTCGGTAGCTAAAATCAGGTTTCTTTAAGAGATTCTTAAAGATTTTCCTGATTACCTCCCTCTTAAAATAATAAGGTTTGTTTAACTTATCTAAAAGAGTAGGTGGACCATAGCTACCTAGCGGCGGGTATGCATGCCGCTGCTGCTAGTGGTGTGGCTGAGAAGGCGGTGGTGCTGGCCGTGAAGGCTGCTGTGGAGGCCAGTAGGGGAGGCTACTTAGGACATGGTCTCTCAGACTGATCTCTAGCTAGCTGCTTCCCCTTATCTACCAACTTTTCTCTAGCTTCTTCTTATAGACCTTTCTTACCTTGCTGGTCTTGAAAGGCAACTTTGGCCTCTCCTTGTAGACTAGCCTTGTTGATTAGCTTCTCAAATATCTTGATAGTGAAGCCCTTAAGTGTGATGGTGACCGGGCCATGGATATTCTTCAAGAGAATCTCAATGGCATGTTGTTCGATTCACACTTCATACTCAGGTTATGCCATTAGAGAATATAATCAATAAGAAACTCACCTAGGTGCTATTGTGCTACAATGAGATCACCTACAACAACCCTTTGCTGAGCTCCAACAAACCTCTTGATAAAGAGTTGCTCCAACTCAACAAATATCTTTACTGAATCATTGGGTAATTCAACATACCAATCGAAAGCAATCCCTGTTAGGCTACTAACAAAGAGGTGGAATAAAAAGCATCACGCCACTGCGTTGCAATAAGCGTACATATGCTTGGGTTTCCATCAAACCTTTTCAATGATGGAGGCATGAAACCCTTCGAATATTGGATTGAATTGAATTCTTTCAGGCAGGGTCTACCCTTTGGAATCGATGATTTTCCCCAGGCTTGAGCCAATGCTTCCTTCACTTGCTGCTCAACCATGGATTTTATATCTTTTTCTTGTATGGAGGTACTTTCCACTACCTTCCTATACATGCTAGTGCTACCTTGCTCAACAGGAGGTAAGGTCTTGGCTGGGCCCAAGACATACACCAACTCAGGCTGACTAATGTCGGCTATAGTAGGATGAACTACTAGGGCTATTTCTGGAGCACTGAAACTCCTGCTAATTAGTCCTCTTACTGTCCTGCCATCCTATCTATCTGCTCATCTTTCTACCTCAACCGATGTTGGAGGTGTTGGACTAATGCTGCGGTGTCTTCCTGATCAACCTCATCACCTTCCATTACTTGTCGTTCCCTATGAAGAGATCCTCTAGTGTCCACCATGCACACTCCAACTGAGTCTCCCAATAAGTCATCTTCATTGGGATCAAGCTGACTCTCTCCTCATATGATAATAAATCATACCCTAGGATCTCCTTCTTTTTCATGAAATAATGAGCCACTATCTCATCTAAAGAACGATCAATCTGTGCAAGTACAAATATCTTCGGCTGACCGGTGTAATCACTATCGTGTAATGAGAGGCACCAAACCTCACGCCACCGGGAGTCAATCCTATGGATTGTACTTTGGATGAATGACACTCGATTTCCAGCTATAAGAGGGTAACAATCTTAGGATGTTCCACTATCACTAGTGCAGCTGAACTATCATCTGTAATATATGAAATAACTATCACCATCTCCACATCACATCATGGAGTTGGTGAAGGGATGACCACGATGCTTTGGGGTCACCGCTCCTTCCGCACCACCATGGGGCGTAAGGTCGAAAAGAGAGTCGGCCTCACCATGAGGTGGTGGGGAGGAGTAGGATCCTCACCATCACCAACGGGTTGTGTTTCTCCTCGAATATTGCCTATAAGGCCTTTGCTGGTATTGGAGATGTTGTAACATGAACTGGTGATAGTAGGCGAGGGGTATAGCAGTGGGGTGGAGACACCATCGACTCTCAAGAGCTATCCACCTATGACGACTAGTCCAAGTAAGAAGGATACTATCAATATGGTCGATGCGGGTAGCACATCTAGCTGGAAAATCAATAAGAGCGGATGCTACCGACTGACGGTTGAACCTCTGCCTCTCCCTACTAGTAATATGAGTTGTATGGGCCTCCCGCCCTCTCTAGCAAATATGCTTCCCCATGCTATGGGAGATGATGGATTGGAGATCAAATTGAGCTCCAGACTCTGAACATCAGAAAGCTCTGCCTACCTGGCATAAGACAAATCAGAGGCTGGAGTACGACCTCCTGCTCCTGGTAACTGTTGGCTGATGCTGCACCACTGGTGGAGGTGATGAGAAAATCCTCCTAGCATCCTCTTTGTCTGACCCAGAGAGAGGATGGAATTGGTTTTCTATAACAAATGGTGAAGTAATAACGGGGAACACCTCAATGGCTGAACGGGCTGCAACCTTCATCTCCTTTGCAATCTTCATGTGATACCACTTGATCATGTAGTTATTCTTATCTGTAGGATGGGAGGAGTGAGAGCTGTACTCAAATGTGGGGAGGCCCCGAGACTAGGGTATCCTTACCCTTAGAGGGTACAGATGAGATGGTGCTAGCCCTCACTAGGGCAACATGAGAAACCCTAGGGCATACTATAACTCGGGCAAGTACTGCTAGTACTATCACAACTAAAACCTGTGGGATTTCCACTGCTTTCCTCTTCAGCATGGAGACATTAGAGTCAAAGGGTAAATCAATCCTGATGACTGGCTTCTTCCCGGTCACCAGTCCTACTAAGTGTAGTGAGGGGAGTGCCCTCACAAGTAATCCTGGCTCCCTCAAATCCCCTACCAAAGTGGATCAGATGTGTATGGTCAAGTCTAGGAAAGTTTGCTTGATCCAAAGCTAGATCCATACCATGGGGGAAGTGAAAATGAACTTCTATGAATTGGCCATCTCAAAATAATTGTAAAAGATTGAAGTTGAACTATCACTGCACCGCAATTGATTGTAAGAATCTACAATAGGAAATGAGCTTATGTCAAATTTCTGTCTTTATAGATTTTTGAATTTGATTTAAAAATTTGAACCCACATCCAAAAAATTGGAAGTGTTAAGTGGGGTTCAAATAGATTTGAGAATTTGATTGAAAGAGGAATTTTGAATATGAATCCAACTTCAACAAATTTGGGTATGTTGAAAGATGGATTCAAATATTTTGAGAAGGATGCTTCCATAGGTTCATGTTTGTTTGAATTTGAATTTTTAATTTTAGGACCTTTCCTTTAACAAATTTGGTATGTTAAAGTAAGGGACAATTGATTTTGGTTTTGTTTGGTGATTTTGGAAATCCACTCACTTAGCAAATTTGGGTATGCTAAGTGAGGTGTCTGAAAATAATTGTTTCTTTTTTGGTGAATTGTCATTTGATTTTGGAAATTGGAATTCCCACTTAGCAAATTTAGGTATGCTAAGTGAAAAACCCAAGTGTGTTTTGTTTTATTTTTGAAAATAGGATTTTAGGAAATATAGGTAGCTAAGGAAATCCTAAGTGTGTTTTGTTTGATTTGGAAATAGGATTCTTAGCAAATTTAGGTATGCTAAGGAAATCCTAAGTGTCTCATTTTTGTTTTATTTTTAAAAATAGGATTCTTAGCAAATTTTGGTATGTTAAGAAAATTCTAATGTGTTTCATTTTTGTTTTGATTTGTTTGAAAGTGAAGACCTTCCTTTAGCAAATATGGTATCCTAAAGATGAAGTCCCACTTAGTTTTGTGAAACAAAAAATTCATTAGCAAATTTGAGTATGCTAATTGAAATTCCAAAAGAGGTGTTCAAAATTTTTGTGTTTAGTTTGGTTTTTGAAAATGGAAACTTCTCTTTAGCAAATTTGGTAAGCTAAAGAACAAAGTTCCAAAGGTGCATGAACATTTTGATTTGGAGACTTCACTTAGCAAATTTGAGTATGCTAAATGAAATGTTTGAAAATTTTTGATTTTGGAATTTGGAATTTGGAGACTTCACTTAGCAAATTTGGGTATGCTAAATGAAGTTCCAAAATGTGTTTGAATAATTTTTTATTTTGAAAAGTGGAAACTTCATTTTAGCATATGGGGTATGCTAGAATGAAGTTCCAAATGTGTCTGAATTTTTGTTTTTTGATTTTAGAATTTGAAAACTTCACTTAGCAAATTTGGGTATGCTAAATGAAGTTCCAAATGTGTTTGAAATTTTTTTTTGATTTTGAGTTTGGAGACTTCACTTAATAAATTTGGGTATGCTAAATGAAGTTCCAAATGTGTTTTGAAAATTTTTTGATTTTGGAATTTGGAGACTTAACTTAGCAAATTTGGGTATGCTAAATGAAGTTTCCAAAATGTGTTTGAAATTTTTTTGATTTTTTTGAATTTGGAATTTGAAAACTTCACTTAGCAAATTTGCTAAATGAAGTACCAAATGTATTTTTTTAAAAAATTTTTATTTTGACTTTGAATTTGGAAACTTCACTTAGCAAATTTGGGTATGCTAAATAAGTACCAAAGGTGTTTTGAAAATTTTTTATTTTTGTCTTTGGAATTTGGAAACTTCACTTAACAAATATGGGTATGCTAAATGAAGTACCAAATGTGTATTTGAAAATTTTTTCTTTTGATTTTGGAATTTGGAAACTTCACTTAGTAAATTTGGGTATGCTAAATGAGGTTCCAAATATGTTTGGAAAATTTTTGATTTTTGAATTTGGAAACTTCACTTAGAAAATTTGAGTATGCTAAATGAGGTTCCAAAATGTATTTTGAAAATTTTTGGATTTTTTATTTTGGAATTTGGAAACTTCACTTAGCAAATTTAGGTATGCTAAATGAAGTACCAAATGTGTTTGAAAATGATTGTTAAGTTTTAATTTTTGGAAAGAACACTTCCATTTAACAAATTTTGGTATGTAAGAATGGATGTCAATCTTATTTTTGAAACATGAAAGTTTTTATTTTGTGTGTGATTATTGGTTTTAAAAGAGGGATTTCCAACTTAATCATATATGGAATATGTTTATGTGGGATTTTCAAATTTTATTTTTATTTGGGAATAAAATCTTCATTCAATAAATTTGGGTATATTGAATGGAGATGTTCTTATGTGCTTTTGAAAAATTTAGTTTTCTTTTGAAAATGAAACTTCCATTCAACAAGTGTAGGTGTATTGAATAGAAAGGTTCATGTGTGCTTTTTGAAAAGTTTTATTTTTGATTTTGATTTTGACTTTTGGAAAGATGATTGTTCATTTTATTTTTGTAAATGAAATCTTCATCAAAATGAATTGAAGGAAGATGTTCATTTGTGCTTTTGGAAGACTTAGTTTTATTCATGAAAGATGTGAGTCCCTTTGCTTTCTTCCCTGAATTAACAGCTGCAAATCGAAAGACACCCCTTTGGTTGGATAGTTGTCCCCTCGGCCGGGAAGCTACTCCCTTTGGATTGGTAAATTTGAATGTAAGCTAAATATGGCCACTCAAAGCCACGATGGATTCATCAAATAATTAAAAATGGAATTAATTTTGACTATCTTTGAGTGATTTAAGTCCGGGCATTCACTCAATAGTCCCTTGGGTTCAAGGGTCGCCAATGATCAGACTAATCTCTACTTTGGAAGAGATAAGTCTACTATGCTTTCTTCTCCGACGGAAGGCAACCCTCCTTTGGATAGCCTTACCATGTGGTTGGTAGACTACCCCTTTGGATTGGTAAATCTAAAGTATGCCAAGGCCAACATGGCCCCTACTTAGTGCAGTCCATCACAAACTGATGGGATCCATCAAACATAATTAAAAATAAAATTAATTTTGCCTATCTTTGAGCTGATTTAAGTCCCCCAGCATCATTCACTCAAGTAGTCAGTCTAAGGTTGGGTTTGATTCACTGTCTCCAACTGATCACCCCAGCGACTGATATCTACTTTGGAGGATGTAAGTCCACTATGCATTCTTTCTAGTACAGTCGCTGTACACCGAAAGGTAACCCATTTGGTTGGATATTCTTACCATGTGGTTGAGAGACTACCCCTTTGGATTGGTAAACTGGCAGTAGGCCAACATGGCTCTACTCGGCGTCCATCGAACCCAGAGTCCATCTCAAAATTCAAAGTTTAAAATATGAAACAAATTCAACCCTCCTCCCCAGCGGAGTCCAACTAATCAAACAAAATAAAATCCAATCAACCTCTCTAGTGGAGTCAAATTAAATAATCAAATTAACTAAATCAAACATGAACTCATAATTAAAGTATTAAATGAAATACAATGAACATAATAAATGAATGAAGTCAAATGAAACCCTAATTGTAAATAATCAAGCCTAATTAAAATATAAATAAACAATCAAATTAAGCAAACAACAACAACAACAACAACAAATAACAACAACAACAACAACAATAACAACAACAACAACAACAACAACAACAACAACAACAATAATAATAATAATAATAATAATAATAATAATAATAATAATAATAATAATAATAATAACAATAATAATAATAATAATAATAATAACTTTTTCAATCAAATTTAAGCAAAATATTTAATTAAATTTATGATAAATATCTATTAAATCAAATCGATCACATGTGGATAATTAATTCATCAATTTCTAATTAAATAATTATTAATTAATCTAATAATTTAAAATTGAATCACCCTTAATTAAAACTAATTAATTAAACATCTATTTAATATGAACTTAATTTGAATAAACAAATCATTTTAATAAACCAATTTGATTTAAATAAATCATATTATAACTTATTCTTAAATCAAACTTAAATAAAAGACTTAATTAAATTTATTGCCAAGATTTAACATGATAATAATTATCAAATCTTTAATTAATGAATAATTAATTTAATGAAACCTCTTAGTTAAGTTAATTATATAACTAAGTTAAGCATATTAAACTTAAGCTTAATCGAACATAAATTTGAACTTAATTAAATTGCAATTAAATGTCAATTAAATCCTAAATTAAACCAACTTGGTAAAGCTAAATCATCATATCATTAATTGCATCATTAATTGCAACATTAATCTAAACAAACATGAAATCAAATTAAAAGTTTCAACAAACAAATAACTCAATTCAAATCAAACTCTACTCAACTTGATGAAAAGATTAATCAACTTATAATTAAACCTTAATTAAATCAATCAAATAAATTAATCAGTCAAATCAATTAAATAAAGATCAAACTAAATGAACTAATTACATCAAACCAAAAGAATGATCAATATATAAACTAAATAACTAAGCTTAAGAAATCAAATCCTTAATTGCAATTCAAATAAAAGAGTACATTAAAATCCAAATAAACCATAAGTTAATTGGAATACATTCCCTAAACTAAGTCAAACTTAAATGAAATAATATAGTCAATGAAACTAAACAATGTCAAAATGATATTAATCATATGAAATTAAAATCATAAATTAAAATTGAAGAGAAAAGAACTAGATATTAATTTAAAGGATATTGAATTATCAAAATTTAATTAAATCAAAACATCTAATCTAAAATTAATCAATCAAAATACAAGAAGATTAAACAAACTCAAAATTTAAAATCTAAATCAAATCAAATAAACATTAATCAAATCAAATATATTACATAAATTCAAATGGGCTAAGTAAGATTCTTAAGAACCTTAGTTAGACTTTTCAGGATGAAGATTTAGGAGTTAAGATGTAGAATAGGGTGAGCTCCATTCAAAAAATGGAATTCATCCTACTCTTCATTCTTAACAACCTAAATGTCACTTTAACCAAATGAAAGTCAAATAAAAATAAAAAATAGATCATTAAATCATATGAATTGAAACCACCCAAAGGTAATGTTTAAACAAATTCAAACTCTAAATTGAAACTTAAACTAAAGAAGCCTAGTAAAATCTTGTCACACACTAAAATACTAGGTCACGACCATAGAATTAGGTTAAGTCAATGTGTTAAATGTATGGATGATGTTGTGTTTTATTTTGTGATGTAATATTTTAGACTGGATATTAAGAATGTGGATCGTAAACTGGATGTTAGGCCATTGATAGTCTAACATTAGTTTTTACAAGGGATTGTACTTAAGGGGCCGCTTTAAAAATAAATATAAATGCTTTGCTTACAGGTTTCTTATGCCCTAAGTATAATCCAAGTTAGGACAGGTAGGCTTGGTTACCCATGTGTAGTGTATTAAGTCCAAATTATAAATATAACTACTTAGGATTGAATGTATGTTTAGCTAACCTCTATTTTGTAGGTGTAGTTAGATTTACTTTTTTTTATATAAAATGTAATTTTATAATAGGAATTAGGATTAGTGTTCTGGAGGATTATGATGAGCATTGGCTAGAAGGCTTAATCCCTAGGGTGCCCTATGATGCTTTAAAGTAAACCAAATTGAATGGAAGAAGACATGAACACATGAAGAGATGAAGACCCCATAGCATTTATTCAATTCTAATTGTAATTAATCTTTTATATTCTAGATTGTATAAGGGTAGAGCTCGGCTACCCATCTTTTCTCTTTTTTGGGGTGTACGGCGGTACCCGGCCTCACCGACCTTTTATTCTTTCATAGTAGTCTATAAAATTATTTGATATTGTGTTTAGATTACACACTAGAATTGCATGTTTTTCCTAGTTTCTTCATGTTTGATGTTTGAATGTGTGGCTTGGATATGGTTGGGTCTTAGGATAATATTAATTTTTCTACCCTAATTAAATCCTTGTAATTAAAATATAAAATAACTCATAAATTAATCATAAAGCTTAGGACATAAATAAGATAATTAAAAGATTTAGCAACCCCTTAGCTGTATGATTATATGTCTCAGATCATGCATGCATATTCCTTCTTCCTTGATTATGGGGGATCACCATCTTTGCATGATAGGGGAATGCTTAACTTGTGTGGGCATCCCTTGTGGTGGAAAACACCGTCTTCTCACTGATTTTGTCAATAACCTTATTTCATCATGCATTTAGGCATAAAAATCCCAAGCCTTTGTCCAAATAAATGTGTCAAAATAAAATAAAAAATTATAAATATTTTGCAATTTTAGATTAATTCATATGCTCATAGCACTAATGCTCTAGTCTTTTATAGAGTGGGTTTAGGACTTTAGTTTCTTTCTAGTTAAATTACAGCCTAACTATCTTGCACTCTCATAAGACCAGACTACATGGTTTTGACTCATAAGAGGTGTTAGCAGCCACTCCAGGCAGTTATAAGTACAAAAGTTAGACGTTTATTCTCTCTTATGGAGGTAAACCCTTATGTCCATCTTGCACTTAGATTTAGGTTGTATTTTATCTTGTACTAAAGCTCCCTAGATTTAGGATCTGAGGTAGCTATTTTCTTCGGGCTATAAGCATAAATCCTCATCTCTTAAACATTTTCATAATCTTGTGCTGATTGATTATAAGTCCTAATAATCTAATAAAATATTAACTCTAAGGAAATAAATCTCTTCAATTTCAAACATATAAAGCCCAACTATAAGGTAAATTGGAATGCTCACTAGGTCTCCTAGTATCATGAACATTCCCTACTTATTTTCTTTGGCTTCCAAAAATAAGTCTTCTCCTTGAACTTTCCCAATTGATCTTCCAAATATAACCAATTTATTGATAATATAGCCTTGAAATCTTTAAAGATAATAATTACCTAATTTAATCAAGAGTATTCTTAGGGAATCCTATTCCCTATGATGGTATTAACTATAGAGGCTTACCTCCATAGCGGACTTAAAGAACCTGACTTAAAATAAACCATACTTTACTTTTCCATGTAAAGTAGGGGAAAGATCTCTGGTATATTTGAAGACCCATCATGCCTTAAGAGTCCTTATTAGATGATTAGTCCATTGTAGGGTGTTGTTTCTATCTTTAGAGATAGTGCATCATACCTTAATGTCATACCCGATCACTTCAATAAGTACCACTTAAGATCTGCGTGGTGTCCCCCCTCATCCAAAAATAAACACCATAGAATTTTCTAATGACTTTGTTGGGGATGGTTCCTCTCTCCAACTTTAGTAGACAATTCTTGTCTCTAAGCATCAATAACAGACTTATATTTTATATAATCCTTAGATTACTTTTGTTTCCATTGGCACTCTGTTTATTTCATCTTTAAGCAAAGGTTGCCAACATCCTTTAGAATTTTGGACATCACTCCATGTAGGTCATAAAACCCCTATTGGGTCCCCCAATAAGTAAAAATAAATTAACTAAAGTAATGTAAAATAATAAAACATAAAATTTAGAACCTCTTACCACTAGCTTGGTGAAGCAAGGTTCATCCCATGCTAATAAAATTTCAATAAAATCCAAAGTAAAATAAAAACATCACAAAAATTTTCAAAAGTCTTTTCAAAATAAAAATCATATGAACCCCATTTAACATATTCCAAATTGTTAAATAGAGATTCTCTCATTAAAATCAAAACTAAACAAAGACAAAAATCTTTTCTCCCCAAATTTTTAAACCCCTTTCAAAATAAAATTTATTGAACCCCACTTAGCATACCCAAATTTATTAAGTGAAGGTTCCTTTCTCAAAATCAAAATTAAATCAAATAAAATCTCTTCTTCAAAAATAAATATCAAAACCCTTTTTCAGACAAAATTAACTCACCCCATTTGGCATACCCAAATTTGTTTAATGAGGGTTCTCTTTAAAAATAAAAATCAAACAACAACAAAGAAAAAAATCCTAAAATTTTGAACCTACTGTCATATTAATATTTGAAAAGTAAGGTTCCAAAATTTCTTAAGTCCCAGTCAAAGAGCTCTGAACCTACAGTCATATCAACATTTGAATAGTGAGGTTCCAAAGAAATTCTCTTCAAAATCTCTCCAAATCAACATCTAATTATTTGAACCCCCTTGTCATATTCAAATTTGATGAGTGTGGGTCCAAATTATTTAAATATATTAAGAATTTCTTAATCAAATTTGACATAGAGCTTAAAAACCTTAAGATGACTTATGATAATGCAATATTCACTATTATGGGTCATAAAGTTATGGTTAGTAAAAAAATTTTATGATGGAATTCAACTTAAAATCAATATTTAGATACTCACCCTAAAGGAGAAAGGCCATAAAGGTTCCTTTAAGAGCCAAGAATAAAACTAATAAGGATTTTGAGTATGTGTTATCTATTCCAGATAAATATGACTCAAATGTCTTTAATCTTAATTCCCAATAGAAGATAACTATCAAAATGATAATCATAATAACAATCATAATCCATAAAATAGTAGTACCAATGGACTTGATGTTTTTAATGATTCCAAATTGGGTAGAGATGCCCCCATTCTAAGCTTTCATGGTGTCACTATCGATAAAGAGTTAGAATCATCAGATTTTAAAGGTTTAATACAAAAAATTTTGGGCACCAAAAAGGGTACGTAGACATTAATTCTACCTCTCTTTCAGAAGATATCACGTAAGTCAATTGTTAGAATGGCAGAATCCTACCACTTTGATCAACACCATAAGAAGAAGCAAACCAGTCATTGGAAATAATCAAAAATTTAAATCATTCTTAAGATACACCTCATAATCCAAAATAAGGGCATCAAATAATTTTGAAGGTTAATCTTAAGGTCCTAAATTATCTTGTAAGGTTGCCCACTAAACTAAATAATAAGTACATCCTCACCTTCTCTAAAGAGATAGAAAAGTTTTTGATTGGAACTTAACCTGATTCTTCCTTGCTTAATTAGTGGCAACTTCCTCAAGTCATACTTAACATAGAATATCCAATGTTAAAGAAAGACAAGAAATCTCTTCTAGAGAACACAATATCAACAAAGACTCAAAAAAAATGAGAGAAATAGAAGAAGGAAAACAAAAATGTAAAGCACAAATAATACACATTGATTTGGAATCCAAAGGATAAATCATGTGTATGAGGTATAAATTAAAGGAAAAAGAGAGAAACAAATATACAAAATAAATTTTGAGTCAAATTTTGACAAGTCTCTAGAGTTAGACCGCAATAAAAAAAATAAAAAGAATAAAAAAAGTTCTAAAATGATGATTAGTGTATGATATGACTAGAAACTCAATAGGTATGTGAGCTCATTGACTCCAATTCAACTATCTCATGATATTATTATAGGATTATAAGTTAAGAGTTGCTCCTAACCTCTAGCAAATAAATAAATATCTATAGGATTAGAAGCTAGGCATGTTTGGAAAATGAATTCATATTACATTTATCAAATTTAATAGTGGACATAGCCTCTTTACATGCAGTCTCCTCATTCAAGGATGGGTCAAATGATGCCAGAGGATGAGAAGTCATTTGCATTTATAATTTCCATCAGAATTTACTGCTATAAGGTCATATCTTTCATCCTTAAAATGTTGGCATCATATACCAGCGGGTCATGACTCGAATCTTTGACGCACTCATTCATCACCAAGTTGAATGTTACATCGATGATCTCGTGGTCAAAAGTGAAGGAAAGGAAGGCTATCTTTATGATCTGAGTAGTTGTCTTCAATTAATTATAACACTATAAATCCCTTAAAGTATATTATTAGGATGACTATATGGAAGTTTTTAGGGCTTGTAGTAAAGCATCATGGGATAAAAAAATTTAATCTAAAAGAGAATAAAGTGATATTAGAGATGCAACCAAAAAAAATAAGAAAAAGAAAAGAAGAGAAATTGAAAAGCTTGAAGGTATTGTAAATAAAAAAGAAAAAAAGAAAAAAAGGAGAGAGACCTCAATTAATGTTGAATATGGATGGTTTAAACTATTTCAAAGTTAGTCTATCTCAAAACTGCCCAAATCAAGATTTTTCTTTTGATCATTAAAAGGCCTACTATGGTGCTTCGAAGGATGGAAAGTAGTTTAAACCACTATGATAGGAGAGTGTCTTGCATTTCTAGTCAACAACCACTACCTCAAAAGCCATTACACTCAAAATCAAAATCTAAATTTGGAGAGTAATTAAAGTAGTTGCAAGGAGAAATTTGTTTCATTCAAATTCTGAATTAGAGCATAATGCTTTAGAAACCTTGGTGAATTTGTTTCACTATGGATGATCAATTACTTCGACTAGGGTCCCAAGAATTTTGGAGAAAGAACACTACTCTTGTTATTCTTGTTCCATTTTCACACCTAAAGAAATTTTAAAAAAATCAAAATCAAATCTTTATTAAAGTTATGTTTTCAAGTCTACATTGGTTGAGTTTGAATTCAAATAAAATAACAATAAAAATAAAAACACAAAAAAAAATTTTTGATATATAATTATGCTTCAAAATTCCTCATCAATCTAAACATTCCTTCAAACATACTTCCAAGACTCAAATTTATCTTCAGTGCTATAAGGATAGGTGTAGGAGAACCTAAGAAACATCCTATTTTAACTAGCAAAACTAAGTTAGCTGTAAGAGAACCTGAGCTGATCCTTCTTTAGAGGAGTCATAATGCCCCTATGGCACCATTTCATCCATTGTTTGATGTGTTTAGGATGGGCGTAAGAGAACCCAAGCAGCATCCTATCCTTCATCAACATAATACTAATACATATCTTTTATCTCAGCCTACTTCAAAGGTGAGATAATGCCCCATGCGGCCCTCACTCAAGAGGTCGGTCAGCGATTACTAGTGTGTCACCCTAGTGGTCCCTTATCTTGGAAGATGTAATTATACTATGCTTTCTTCCTATCTTGACCATTGCACACGATGAGTACCTTGTTAGCATGGTAAGCCTTACTAAGTGGCTGGTAAGCTACCGCAAGTTGGCTTCATTTAAGATGATGTAAGTTTGTTATGCTTTATTCTTGAGCTAGTCATAATGTACTAACTTGATTGAGTATATTTGAGGTTTAGGGTTAGTCTCCCAGTAGCTCCTTTCTTCCTGACTACTTCAAGTTTGGGTCCAATCCTTCCCTTGGGACTCCCCGCTTAGTAGTTGCCCTAGGTTGGATAGTTCCTATTTAGTAGATGATAGGCTATCCAGGCGATCAGTTCTGCTTGGAAAGTTGTAAGTCTACATGCTTTCTTTCCAGATTGATTATTGTGCACTGACGAACACCTTGGGTTGGTTGGTTCTTGCTATGCTGACAGCAACCCACCTGGTGGATACATCACTCATGGCAGATGTAAGTCTGCTACACTTTCTCCTTGAGTTGGCCACCATAGACCTATAGGCCTTTTTTTTTTCAAGGATTAAGATAATGTCCCTAGTGACACCTCCCTAGTTGGCACTCAATTTGGATCACATTCTTTGCAACCCCATTTAGATTATACCTAGTTTACTATAGGATTGGGTAGTTCCACTTTACTAGTAGCCACCTCTATGGTTGGAGAATTCATCCTGCGGATGTGCTGATTCTCCCTTATTCTAGTAAATCTGATATAGGTCAAGTCTGACATAGCCCCTTCTCAGTGTGGTCCCTCACACACCAACAGGGTCCATACAAACATTTAAATAAAAAAAATATTTATTCTCTTGTGGATTAGGAGAACGCCCCCAATGGTACCTCTTCTCAAGTAGACATCATATCTTTAGGGCAGTGTCAGCAAAACTCCCTATAGGAATTGCCTTACTACTCTTGAGTTGATGTGAGCCCCTAGCAGCATTCACTCAGTAGTCTCCCTAGATCAGGTTTGACTTGTTGTGCATCCAACAGGCCACCCCAGCAACTGTTCCACTTTGGAAGATGTAAGTCCTCATACTTTCTTCCTAACACAATCATTGCACATCGAAAGGCAACCCTTAGGTTGGATAGTCTCACCCTTCAGCAGGTAGACTACCACTTTGGATCAGTAAATCTGAGATAGACTAAGCCTGATTTAGCCCCTTCTCAATGGGTCCATCATACACCAACAAGGTCCATCAAATTAAAATAAAATTCTCACTGACTACTCTTGAGTTGACATAAGTCTCCAATGGCATTCACTCAGTAATCGCCTTAGATTGGGTTTGATTTATTATGCCATCAACAAGTCACCCTAGTGGTTGTTCCTTGCTTTGAAAGATGGAAGTCTGCTACGCTTTCTTTCTATCACAACCATTGCACACCGAGAGGCAACCTTTAGGTTGGATAGCCCTATCTTATGGCGAGTAGACTACCCCTTTGGGTTTGTAAATTTAAGATAGGATAAATCCCCTTGGCTCCTTCTTAGTGGATCAATCATACACTGATAGGGTCCATCAAATCAAAATAAATCCTATTAATCATCTGGACTACTCTTGAGTTGAGGAAAGATCCTCAGTGGCCCTCACTCAGTAGTCGCCCTAGGTTTGGTTTGACTTGTTGTGCTACTAATGGTTCACCCCAACAACTGTTTCTTGCTTTAGAAGATGTAAGTTTGCTAAGCTTTCTTCCTAGCATAGCAGTTGCATTGAAAGACAATCCTTAGGTTGGATAGCCCTACCTTATGGCAGGTAGACTATCCCTTTAGTTTTGTAAATCTATGATAGGCTAAGGCCCCCGTGGCTCCTTGTTAGTGGATCCATCGCACACTGACTGGGTCCATAAATAAAATCAAAATTAATATCAAACAAATTCATTCAAGCCCATATCCCTAGTGGATAGGCCCTGAGATAAATAATATTGAAAACTAACCTCCTAGTGGAATCCAATCAAACATAACAAATTAAATCCAATTTAAGTGTCCCTAGTGGAGTCAAATCACACTCCTCCTTTAGTGGATCCCAAGTTAAAACAAAGCTAACCAAATCAATCTTCAATGGAGCTAAATCAAAATCTAAATTAAACAAATTCAACCAGGCTTATATCCCCAATGGATATGCCTCCAAATCAAACAACAAATCAACCAAATCAATCTCCCTCAATGGACCCAAACCAAAAGAAATTCATAAAATAAATCAATTCAAACCAAATTTGGTCTTGATCTCTAGTGGATTCAAGCCCATATCCCCAACAGATATGCCCCAAATTAAATCAACAAAAGAAATTAAACAAACCCAAACTTGTATCCCCAATGGATCCCCACTCACAAAATAAATTAAACAAATTCAAATAAATTAAATCAAATTTTCATCCCCAGTGGATTATCCTCCCAAACAACTTAAATATATCAATCAAATCTCAATCTCTAGTGGATTTCCCTTACTTTTATGCCCTTGACATAAATATATCTCAAAATCAAATCCAATTCATGTGTGATTCCCCTGGTGGATCTCTCTTCATGTCCTTGACATGAAAACTTATTCATACCCAAATCTCCTTGACTCTTATATGCCTTGGGCATAAGATGAGTTGCATTGCACTAAGATCATGATTTTATCTATCTCTTGGTCTTGAAGTAGATGGTCTCCATTAGCGCTTGCATTCCTTTGGACATTGTTGATCATCTCAATCAATGCCAATACGTGCGGTGTGCCTTGTCATTTATACCACACCTATTGGGGGTCCTTTTGTTGACCTCACTTTTAGAGTGAGGATTCAATCTTCCTATCATAGGTCTAAGAGTCTTCTAGACACTCTAGCCATAGGACACTTATAGTAAGAACACTTAACCGAGACTTTAGGAGGGTTTACCATAGGATTAGGCTAAGCCTTAGAACCTAAGGTGACTTAGCCATCCTATGGCCTAAGCAAGCTCATGACAAAAT
Organism: Cymbidium sinense; assembly: GCA_021442155.1. Lineage (NCBI taxonomy): Eukaryota > Viridiplantae > Streptophyta > Magnoliopsida > Asparagales > Orchidaceae > Cymbidium > Cymbidium sinense. Next base: position 56,450,279 of record CM038226.1, read on the forward strand.
CTTTAGCCAATACCTAAATTAAACCAAAATTTAATGAAACTCAATAGAAATCTATAAAAAACATTTTTGAGTTGAAATCTAAATCCAATTGAGCTTGGGTTGAGGTAATTAGGTTGATTAACTCAATTAACCCTTTTAAGCTCAAGATCATGAGTCCAAATAAAATTAAATTAAATCAAAATTAATCCCAATTAAATCAAATCAAAAGCATAAAATCATTGCATTAACATAAATGAACTCAAAAATAAATTTGAGGTTCAAAGTGGCAAATTGATCATTTGACCTAGAGTTGACCCATGTGGGCCCCATTAAGTCAAAAGTCAATAAACCAAAAATTGTTCAAATTAAATCACTCCAAAAGCTCAAAATCATCAAATGAACATGCTTAAACATAAAACTAAACAAATCTAAATCAAATAAAACCTCAAATGGATTAATTGGATCATTTAACCCATTAAGTCCAATTTAGGTTAAAATAGATTCAAATCAAAATTAACATTAAATCAAATGAAACTAATTACTCTAAATCATCATGACCACTTAATCATACATGGTTAGAGCTTAAACACATCTTGGTTAAGTCAAATAAGACATTTGACTTAATTGAATCTGATTCGACCCATTAAACTAAAAATGGGTCAAATCTAAATCCAAGTAAATTAATCTAAATAATTGACCAAAAACATTGCAAATAATTCATAAAGCATAATTGAAATATAATCTAAACATAAAATAACAAATTGAATCACATAAATCAACTAAACTAATTTTGGTCAAAGTTGGTCAAACTTTAGTCAAACTTGGGTCAAATTAAAAATCAATCTAAATGAAATGAAATTAATCAATCAAAACATTTATAAATGATCAATCTAATTAAAGCATAATCCAAAGCCAATGAGTCAAATTGGGTTACTTGAACCCAACCCAACTTATTTGGGTCAATATGAGTTGACCCAATTCCAAATCAAGTCTAAATTGGATTTTGGCAACCTAAATCCTAATGTAAGAATTGAATTTTAACTTATGTGGCTGGGTGAAACCAAGAGAAAGAAAGAAGAAAGCCAAACTCAAACCCATGCAGAATGAAATCAAAATAACTCAAAATGCCAACTTGTAATGAAGCCATACTCAACTAGCCTCCACCAAAATTTGATATTCTAAGTCAAAGAAAATAGCAAAATATATAAAATCAAATAATTAGCCCAAATTGGAAGGATAGAGGGGGAAGGCAAGCAAGAAAGTCAAACAACAATCCTAAATCCCATTATCTTGCACATCGCTGAACATGGAGATGATAATTTCCCATTCTTCATCCTTGGACTTTTGACAAAGGGCTACAATCAGCTAACCACTGAATTCTTGGTGGCAAGCCATGGTTGGCCGGCTACCATCACCTCCATTATGGAGGCTAATGGCCAACCTCCAAAGGAAGCAAGTGAGGCCTCATTAAAGGAGAGAAAACACTAAAAAGGAGATCTGATTTTGCATTATAGAAGCTCCATGAACTCCTCTGAGCAAAATAAACCTCTCCCCACTTCTTTTTGATGTGAAAATTATCCAATCTAATCGGATTCTAGTGAAGTGCGGTGGAGGATGGTGATCAGATTTTTATTAGGATTAGTTTAGTTAATCATTCAATAAATTAAGCTCCTTAATTAAGCTCTTAATCAAATTAATCACTTAATAAGATAAAGACTTTATTAATCACCAATCTTATGCTAATTATCCAATCAAATTAAATCAAATAAAGTTAAGGTAAACTTAATCAAATTAATATATAACTAAATTAGATCTAATTCAATCCATTTGGAATAAGATAACTAATTAATCATTAAATTTATAAACCTAATAACTAAATTAAACATGAACTTATAATTAAAGTATTAAATGAAATTCAATGAACATAAAAATGATTGAAGTAAAATGAAACCCTAATTATAAATAATATAAATATAAATCAAATAATCTAATCAAGCAAATAAACAATAAACAACAAGAACAACAACAACAACAACAACAACAACAACAAATAACAACAACACAACAACAACAACAACAACAACAACAACAACAACAACAATAACAACAACAACAACAATAATAATAATAATAATAATAATAATTCTTTAGTCGACCAAACTTAAGCAAAATATTTAATTAAATTTATGACAAATATCTATTAGATCAAATCGATCACAGTGGATAATTAAGTCATCAACTTCTAAGTAAATAAATTTTTAATTAATATAATAATTTAAAATTGAGTCACCCTCAATTATAACTAATTAATAAAACCTCTAATTAATATGAACTTAATTTGAATAAACCCATCATTTTACTAAACCAAATTGCTTTAAATAAATCATATTAAAATAAATTCTTAAATCAAACTTAAATTAAACACATATTAAGTTTATTATCAAGATTTAATTAACATAATAATAATTAATCAAATCTTTAATTAATCTATAATTAATTTAATCAAACCTCTAAGTTAATCATATTAAACCTAAGCTTAATCCAACGTAAATTTGAACTTAATTAAATTGAAATAAAGTGTCAATTAAATCCTAAATTAAACCAACTTGGTAAATCTAAATCATCAAATCACTAATTCCATCATTAATCTAAACAAATATGAAATCAAATTAAAAGTTTCAATAAACAAATAACCTAAATCAAATCAAACTCTACTCAACTTGATGAAAAGATTAATCAACCTATACTTAACCTTAATTAAATCAATCAAATAAATTAATTAGTCAAATCAATTAAATAAAGATCAAATTAAATTAAATAATTTCATCAAACCCAAAGAATGATTAATATATAAACTAAATAACTAAGCTTACGAAATCAAATCCTTAATTGGAATTCAAATAAAAGAGTACATTAAACTCCAAATAAACCATAAGTTAATTGGAATACATTCACTAAACTAAACCAAACTTAAATGAAATAACAGAATCACTGAATCTAAACAACATCAAAATGATATTAATCATATGAAATTTAAATCTTAAATAAAAATTGAAGAGAAAGGAACTTTATATTAATTTAAAGGATGTTTAATTATCAAAATTTAATTAAATCAAAACATCTAATCTAAAATTAATCAACCAGATTACAAGAAGATTAAACATAAACTCAAAATTTAAAAGCTAAATCAAATCAAACAAATATGAATCAAATCAAATAAATTACAAAAATTTAAATGGGCTAATTAAGATACTTAAGGACCTTAGTTAGACTTTTTAGGATGAAGATTTAGGAGTTAAGATGTAGAATAGGGTGAGTTCCATTCAAAAAATGGAATTCATCCTACTCTTTGTTCTTGAAAACCTAAACATCACTTCAACCAAATGAATTTAAAATAAAAACAAAAAATAAATCATTAAATCATTTGAATTGAAACCACCCAAAGGTAATATTTAAACAAATTCAAACTCCAAATTGAAACTTAAAATAAAGAAGCCTAGTAAGGTCTTGTCACACAAACTCTCTTTTTACACACTAGAATACTAGATCACTGACCCTAGAATTAGGTTAGGTCGATGAGTTAATTGTATGGATAATTTTGTATTTTATTTTATGATATAATATTTTAGACTAGATGTTAAGAATGTAGATTGTAGACTGGATGATAGTCCATTGATAATCTAATATTATTTTTTGTAAGGGATTGTACTTAAGGGGCCATTATAAAAATAAATATAAATGTTTTTCTTGCAGGTTGCTTATGCCCCTAAGCATAATCCAAGTTAGGACAAGTAGGACTGGGTTACCCATGTGCAGGGTGTTAAGTCCAAATTAGTGCGCGACACTACGAATTAGAAGACTCTATTCTAGGAAAGTTTCTTATGTAATTTGATGATTTCTCAAACTTTTGGCAGCATAATGACTTAGCAATACTTAGTTTTGAAATATTTTAGTGAAAAATGCATGCTTCTTCCTTGTTATGGATCCAAGATTGATGGAGGGAGGATTTTAACCTCATATTGGAGCCAAGCTCGATGGCGGAGGTCTTAAAGTTATGAATTTATATTTTAGTAAATTAAGCCTAAATTTAATCTTAATTTTGCTAGCCTTTTTTTATGGTAATGCCTAAGATTTTGTAAAAAATGAGATCATATTCTTCTCCCTTACTCTAGATCTAGGATTGATTGGTAGCATTTTATCTTGGTAATTAGCATTTCATACTGGATCCAAGATCAATCATGAAATTCTTCAAGATTTTTTTATGGAATATTGAATTGAATAAAGAAGCTTTTTATTTCAAGTTTTACCTAGAATCTTGTCTTGTGAAAGGAGAGGGTGTAGTAGAGAGAAGAGAGTGTATATCAGATTCTACAATAAAGAAAGAGAGAGAGAGAGAGAGAGAGAGAGAGAAGTGTGGTTAGGAAAGGACATAAGAAGAAGAACTAGGGTCAGCACTCTCCCTTTTTATTGGAAACTACTGCCCATAACCATTCCTGCTCTCACCTTTGGGTGGTTGTCACTAATAGGATCGCTATTGGTGGGAGTGGTTAGTGTTTTTTGGATTCTTTAAATTTAGGGGCAGTGGAGTAAGTGCCTAGGCGCAAGGATTATGGTGTTGTAAAACCTAAGTCAGGATGTTCATTTTTTCATTATTATTTTTTATATTTTTCAGTTGCAAATAAATACATAGATAGAGGTTAATTAGGGTTTTAATAAATTAAGCCCTAATTACTTAGCGAAAGACTTGAAATTTTAGTTAAACATCATGGAATGACCTCTACATCCATAACTATTTCAGTCAATTGGTTAGGTGTATTAGGAGATCCATATTTTCAAACCATAATTTATAATCTCGATTATTTAATAAATACAATTAATTAAAAAAACTATAAAAATAATTTTAGATGTTTAAATGTATTTAATATGCTTAATGGTGGCTAGGAAAAAATGTTAGGATCTTTGATCTAAATCATTTCTCAAAATAGTCATTAAAGAGCTTTTCATTATTAAATAAATCATTACTTAACCTTGGGTTTGACAAATTCATAACAAATTAACCATTATGCCAAAAATTGCAAATGACCCCTCTCTAGATTCAACATCTAAATAGAAAATAAAACTAAAAACACTAAACTTTTCTATGTATTTTGGATTAATTTAAAAAATTATTAAAAATGATAATTTGTTAAGTAACCCTAAAATATATGTTTAATTAACCTAAAATTTTAATGATAGGTTCATCACATCATGCCTACTTTTTATAAAATTTTATTGGCATTGTGTCATTAGATTAAAAGTTTTTAAAATAAAAAACTTAAATTTAGAAAATTATAAAAATAAGCAAAAATAGCTTTAATTAATTTAAAACCTCTTTAGGAGTTATTCAAAAATAATAATAATACCATTGGGTCTTAATCAAAACATAAAATCATTAAATCAAAACTTAAATTGATTTAAACTGCTTAAACACATCAAATAAGATATAAAGAAACTCTAGTAAATTATATGTAATCTAAATATTTATCAAATAATTATAATCAAATTAAAACCTAAGTCATCACTAATTAAACCCTAAATTAAATTAAAATAAAGGATAAATTAAATCAATCAATCCTAATAAATCAAATTAAAACATTAATTGAATCCTAATTGAATTAACCACATGAAGCTAAATTAAAATAAACTTCAACCAACGATAATTAATTAGTTTAAATCATTATAAAATGACCATGTTGAACCTTAATTAACTTGATTAGGACCATAATCAATCAATGGTTAAGCTTTTATTAGATTATTCAAGTTTGACTTAATCAATCAATAATAGACCCTTGATTAAATGAATCACATAGCTAATCTTAGTTGTGTTTAAAACTTAATTAAGATATTATTGGTAATTTTAATTAATAGGCAAATCAAACTTTAAACAATTGACTAGGTTAAGAATTTAACTAAGTTAAAGCACAAGTAACCACTAATAATCAAATAAATTATTTAACCAAATCAATTATAATTAATTCGACCAAAAATTGATTAACATTTAATTTAGATGATCACTTAATTAAGTTAATGCTAATGAAGCAAAATAATCAATCCATTAGTAAATAAATTAACTCTTAATCAAACCAATCAAGCCACGTATTTGAAGTACAAAAATGTGGGAAAATGGAATCAAAAGCATTCCTTCAAAATTAGTTATCTTTTCCAATCTTTGACCTCTTTACAAACACAACACTTCAATATTTATATTCTTTATCCTACCCATTTCACGAAGTCCTTCTTAATTTTTTGTAAACTTTGTCATCAACTCTAACCTTACCATCCTTCAATCTAGGGTTTGCGGTATGGAAATATCTATTACTGATGTTGATTTCTATGAGTACCTTCACATATTTTATTCTAATCCTTCTAATGATAGTATGTTTAATAACCCCACTTACAACTAGTCTTATGTTAATATGGTTATTAGAGGATCACCTCTCCGTCAATAGTAATCCTTGATTAGTGGACTTATACTGAATGCTCATGTTTTCCAACACAAGCTTAAGCACAATGTTATTCCCAAAGTTGCTGACTGAATCAATATCACACCCATTCTTTTTATTGTCACTTACTTTTCATTGGTCCACACATAATTCAATGTTTCAAATCTTTTAATTTTCAACATTAAAAACCTTATTGTCATAAAGAACCCAAAATCTAAAAGAAAATACATTCTAGCCATATGACACATGATTGGATATTTGCTTGAGGTTAAATATAACCTAACTTGCCTCAAGGCACCATACCACACTTCTCAACATTCCTTCCACATCTTCTATAATGAAATGTGGTGGCCAGCTCAGGTCATAATAAGGATAGAAAAGGAAAATGATACTAGAGATAGGGAGCCTTCCTCACACTATCACTACCTCCGAGATACTTAGATGAGCACACCACACCGCTTGAGTTTAAGGTATACATACATATCAAAGAGTAGGGAGCTCACTAAGAGGAGTACCAGCAATAGTGTGCAAAGGATAGAGCTTGGTCCCAAGCTCTATTTGACCTTCTCCATAGCATTTTCTAACCAACACTGAGTTTTAGGTTCTTTTTTCCTTTTAGTTTGTCCTATTTTAAATATTTTGAATCTAATGTGTTATCTATTTTTAGAGTTATTTTGTTATACTTGATGTTGTACAATTTTAATTGCATTAGTTACATTTAGCATGCTTGTTCTACTAATTGGTGTTTTCCCCCCTTTTTTATAATATTATATAAATTACAAGTTGATGTAAAATTTTTTTTAATTTGTTTCCAACATTTTATAATCAAGTAATGTTTACAATCAAAATCTATATAGTAAAAATAAAAATAAAAAAGCTAACCAAACACCCTAAAATTTGTTTATGATGATGCACATATTTATTTTAGTATGAATTTTCTTATGTAAATTACTTTTTTATTTACTCTATTTTTTTAACATTTGTAACAAATTTACTTGTGCATAAATATTAGTTCAGATGTGTGTGATACTGTCAATTATAGAATAAATGAAGTAATGACAACAATGCAACTATGATGCATTGATTGGGACAAAAGCTAAATAAAAAAAATCCACAAAGCACAAAAATATCAATTAAAAAATTCCCCAAAGGTCAGAACATCAAAAATAATTGTGCCTCCCTAGTATGTCATTATGTGACCCTTTATAATTTTTTAAAAGTGGGAATACTGATTAGTATTGGGTATAAGTAATCCAAATAAAGGAGAGAGAAAAAAGAAAATTACAAGTGTTTCAATCTTATGTGAGATATCCAAATTGTCCTCCATAAGTAAAGAGTTGAGGTCACTACTAGTTTTCTAACAGATGATCACATTTCTAGATCTAATGCTACATTTGGCCAAAAAATGAGTCGATTGATTGCCTTCTCTATGAATATGATTGATTAAAAGAGAGTGTACTAAGGCATTTTTTAATAGTTTTATAAGTAGCAATTAGTTACCATGGGATTGCTTTATTATTAGAGTTCTTCATCATGCTGTAGAGGAGAAGGGAATCAGTTTGAAACCAAATATGGAAAATAAAGAGCATTGATGAAATTCTGAGTGCAACTAGTAAAGCATTGAATTTGCTTAAATGGCCCAGATGGAAATGCTGGCATGAAGAAGAACAAAATGCATTTGCCCAAATGATTCCAGAAGACATCACCAAACCCTATTTGAGATTTATTTGAAGAGAAGCGTCCATCAATGTTTACTTTAATATAACTTTTAGTTGGTTTCTTCCATAAGATAAGATCCTTGTAATAGAAGTGGTCTTAAGCTCACATTAGTGAAAAGTGAGAATTCCCTTTTGGTGAGTTTGTTTCTAAGGTGACAAGAAAACACTCATTTAAAGACTTAGCTCTTGATCATATTCTTCATATTACTATGTTTATGGTCATTCCTAGTTATACAAATAAACTAATCAGGGGAGCAATCAACTTGATGTGGGGGTTAGGTTCTAACTATTATTAGCATTCCAACTTCAGATGAATTCAAATATGGAGTTGAAATGATTAAGATTATTAGAGCTATTGAAATGGGTCTTTAATTTCATCTAGATATTAATGCTAAAGCTGTGGTTAAGGAATAAATGTTAGATGCCCTCTTCATTTTAGTAACATAAATAATAGATGGAAGGCATCCTTCAGCCATTTATTTTCAAAAAATTAATAATGGGAACTAGGTTATGAGGAATCCTCCAATCGAAAAATGACATGAATAGATTTAAAATTGTATTCAAAAATAACTTGCTCTTAAAAAAGACTTGATTATTGTTTAAATTTTTGTTCTAGATGAGGTTTTTCTCAACCCTTCCATGATTGATTTGTCTTTAATGTTGCTAGTAATCGGTATCAAGCTAATGCTATGGCAGAATAAGTAAGGAATGGGGAGGAATCTTATGAAGGTCCTACTTATAATTAGTCCAACAATAACCAACTAGGAGGTTATGAAGAAAATTATTTAAATTAAATTTAGAGAAAGAGAGAGAAGTCTACAAACCATTGGTTATGCTAAAATTTGAGATTTCCTTTTCCATTATCCTAGAAAGAAATCCTCAGCTACATCTCAATGATGAATCATCTACTTCCAGGTAGAAGAGTCTTTAGCAAGGATTTCAACTTTCAAAGGGTACTTATTCTTGCAATATTTTTGGTGAAGATAATTGGTCTAAAGAATTTTATTCTCCTTAAATTTGCTCAAAAGTTTAATGGTGTTACATTTAATACTATCAATTTGAGTTTTGAAAGCAAGGCCACCTTTATCAAACAATTTTCAAATTCTCTTCCCTCTAGTCAAATTGATGGACTTAGCTTTTGGGCTTCAAAGAAATTTGTTGAAAATTCTCCCAAGTTTAAGCAAAGTTGTAGATGGATTTTTTTTTTTTTTGGTGCAATTGAGCAACAAAAAAGGGGATGGAATTAAGGATACTCTTGATTAGTGTAATATGACAACCAAATGATGGAAAAATATTTTCCAAAGATGATATCTTATTTTACACTTTGGAAATGAAGTCATCATAGGGATAAATGTTTATCATTCTCTTGTACATGTTAACACAAAGATATGTAAAGGAGAATTAAAATTTGTTGAAACTACTATAGCCTTTAATCAAATCGATTTAACTACTAGAAATCATTTTCCTATTATGAAGTGACATTTATTTTAGTTAAGGCTAAGACCAATTATTTCCTCAAAATCCACCATAATCTTTATTAATGAATAAATTGATCTCTTGCTGCCATTGGAGAAGAGCAATATATCATTAATAAAGGTAAGTTTGGTAACTATAGTTTGTCCTTTGTTAGAGAAACAAATCTTTGGTGAGTGAGACTTGATTTAACATTCTAGAGAGAGTACAGTGTAAGAATAAAAAGAGTAAGAGAGAAATGATAGCTTTGATTTTAAGAACCCATGTGGGGTGGCATTGATTAGAATGGAGAAGTTGTTCCCTCGAGTATGTTCCTAATAATCTCACATAATTAATTATTGAATCCTCTACCCTCAACATATATATGATGAATTTCCAAAAGATAGTATCAAAACCTTCTTTAAGTCAAACTTGATGGCATTACCTTCTTTACACTTTCTGATCAGTCAGTATCTTTAATCAGTTCTTAGGGTAGTAGAATATTATCAATTATGTTCCTCCTTGAGATGAATGCAACATAATTTGGGGAAATGATGGTGGGGAGCAGATGCTGTATTTAGGTAGCTATAATTTTTCTAATCATTTTATTAATGACTAGGATGAAGCTAATAGGTCTAAATATATATCATGTGTTGGTGTCTTTGCCTTTGGTATTAACATAATAGAGGAAGAGGTATAGAATTTGTGATCTTATTTCCCATGAAGAAGCTCTGAATGGCATTAATAGGTAGTTGATAGAAGTGTGTCAAGAACCCTCAAGGTCTAGAAATTTTAAAGCTATCTATTGAGTCAAGCACAACTTCGAATTTTGATTCATTTCTAGATTTTTTTCAAGTCTTGTGATTAGATAATATTCTATCCTCATCATAGAAGGTTGGATTCAAAGTGTTGTTACTAGTACAAGGGGCTAAAAAAAGTTGTTAAAAGTGACCAAGGCAACTAGTTATAATGTCATCTTGGTTTGATAACCACCTTTTCTAAGATCTCTAATTTTTGTGACTATCTTACCTTCTCTTTTCTTCCTAACACAAGCATTGAAAAGTCTCATGTACCTATCCCACTCAAGGAAGGAACTTAAAGCAGATTTTTGTCTCCAAAGTGTCTCCTCCCAATCAATGTAACTTTGAAGTTTTATTAGCCTGATTTGAGATTCAATCTCTTGAATCAGGGTTCCAAAATTCTTTCACAAGATAATAGATATTAACTTTAATTTTAGTAATAAGTTTGTTTACATCCCCAAACACCTCCCAATTCCACTTTCTTAAAGAAGTAGCCATTTTAGTTTGGATACTCTATAATTTTGTCCATGGATTAGGGCAATAATCATTTTTCCAAGTGTTTGAGACACATCTAATAAAAATGAATGATGAGTCAACATACTAAAAAATCTAAAAAAAGAGAATTTTAGTTTAGAAATTAAATAAACATGGATTAGTAAGGGGGAGTGGTCTAAAGAAATCTTGAACAACTATTATACATTAGTATATTAAAATGCATTGATTAATTTAATATCAATGAAGACTCTATCTATTATTTCATAGAAACTTCTTCTATACCATGTGAAAGGACTTCCAATGTTTCTAGAGTTAATTAGTCTAGCATCAACATTGCATCCAACATTAGTAATGCAGTCAACAAATTTTTAAAGGATAGATGGGTTAGGTCTCCCATGAATCTTTTCTTAGCTAGGGTTGTAATAATGTTAAAGTCCCTAGCAATATAGTAGATCCCAATGAGATAAACTTAAACCACATTTCTCTTTTAAAATTACAAGAACAAGCTGTGTAGGCTATAATGGCTTGACAAGATATGTTTGAATTGCTTATGGAGAGATGAAGGAATTGCTAATTATCAATGAGAAAATTTATTATGAAATCCCCTCTCCAAAAATATATAGTTTGTTGTTATAAATGTACATGTGATTGAAATGAATGAATCTTCTAATAAGTTTTAAGTTGTTTGAAGGACTTACCAAAGGATCAATTGTGCCAAATTGGTTAGTGCATCTTAATTAAATTAGAGACATAGTTTTAGGCATTAGCCTTTGGAATGCCTTTGATATTCCAGTTAAGTAAATCAATCATTAGTGGGGGGTTATCCCATTATTAACCTTTTTGATGTTTTATCAAATAATTGTTTAAAGATATTATCATAAGTTGAGCGCTTGATTTATTTAGCTATGACAAGGTTAATGTTCCTTAACTCTCTTAACTCCTTATGTTTATTACTTAGTTCTTTGAATCTTCCATTCTTCTTCCAAATTATTAAGAAGCCTTCCTAATTATTATTTATCTAAGTTGTCTATAGTGCTCATCCATAGCTATATTTTCTATATGATATTTTACTCCAAATTAGGCATCATCTTCCTATAGGAGAGTTTCAATTAGAAGAGTTGGTTGGTTCCTTCCTCTTGAAGTGAATCAGTAGGTTCAAGGATGCAGTGATCAACTATAACATGACTATATGCATCCAACTATATGTTTTGTTGAATATTGGCTATGCTTAGTGATGCCTCTTGATTAATGCCTTGGTCAATTGGATCTTTTTTGGTATGTTTACTAGTGGTTGTTGGTAAAGAGCTATGGTTTGGTATGAAAGGTTGATTTATGGTACTATTTGAGTCATTTTACTTATTTTTAAAAGTTATTATTCCAATATTTTTAATTTCTAGGTTTTCAATATTATAAGTGGTATTGGAATTAGCTTAGGCATTCTCTTATACTAATGTGTATCTAGTTTTCCTTTCTCTAAGGTTATTACAGTGTTTCTAATTTTAATATGAGCCATAGTAGTTATCTAATTGATTACAAAACATTCTACTTTGAGCAATAGTGTGATTTTTGCTTAATTTCCACTCTTTGCCAATAACCATTTGATGTGGAACCTATCCAAATCTCTTTAACAAAGTTGGCTATGATGTCAATCTTCACAAGTACACATGCAACTGATGGCTTGGAAATTGAAGGTAGGCAGGTCTAGCTTTAATGACTTTCCAAAAATTATTGCAAATAAAGTATTTATTCATTGAAAATGTCTAGTTTTAAGCTAGATAAATTAATCCAAATGGGAATAATAGAGAGTTTGATACTATAATCAAATGCAAAAATTCTAGATCTTCATAAGGATGATATTAAGGAAATAGAGCTTCATGGAAATGACCTTTACATAGTCTTCCACCTAGCTTAGCTTGATGGTTATGTGTCTATCACTAAAGAGATCAACATTCCATTCCTTTAGTAGTTTCAAATCAATAAAATATTTCATTATGTTTTCCATTTTTAGATGTTTATAAGTAAACCACTCAATAATGGTAGACTTTAGAGAGGTCTCAACATTTGAAATAAAGAGGGTAGGTTTCCCATTCTTGCATATGGCTTTCTTGATAAAACTATTGGCAACTCCCTCTTCAAATTTTTCTTGATAAGATTGAGAAAATATTAATTGTTGAAAAAGTTAGAATTACACTTGTTATCTGATATGGGACTTGCCAAAGAAGCAACATTTGTTAAGTTCTCCATAAAAGAGGAACCTAGAAAGAAATGAAGACATTAGTAGAAGTAGAGTTGGTAGAAGGCAATGGAACAGTGAAATCAAAAGGAATGTAATAATACCTCTTATAAGGTTGGGAAAGAGACATACATCACACTTCCTTTGTAGATGAGTTTAGTCAAGTAACCCTTCATAATAGTGGTTCGTCTGCTTGAATCATGCAAATAACATCTTTATTCATCCAAATAAAATATAAGCAATGCTTTATTTTGATTATAGATGTTTTTAGAAACTTTAGTAAATTAATTGATGTCATTTAAATAGGTTATAAAGTGTGAATTAGTAGAAGTGTTGCATATAGGTAGGAAATTATTACTTAGCAGAAAATAATTAGTGAAACATTTCATATGATCATGAGCTAAACATTCTAAACATACTTGTTCTATAAGTATGTGTATGTGGTGTTTATTTTTGGAATGGTGGGATACCACGCAGATCTTAGAAGTTACTTATTGAAGTGATCAAGTACGATATTAAGGAATGATGCACTATGTCAAAAGATATAAATCGTCACCCTATAATGGACTTAATCACCAAATAAGGACTGGATGGCATGATGGGTCTTCGAATGTACTAGAGATTTTCACCCTACTTTACACAAAAAAGTAAAGCAAGATTTATTTTAAACCATGTTTGTCAAGTTCCCTCTGAAGGCAAGCCCCCATAGTTAATTACATCCTAAGAAATGAGAATCCCTTAGGAATACTCTCAATTAAAGTAGAAATTGAAGTCTCCAAAGATTTTAAGGCTACTATTAATAAATTAGTTATGTTTGGAAAATCAAATGGGATTGTTCAAGGAGAAGACTTATTTTAGAAGCCAAAGAAAATAAGTAGGAAATGCTCATGATACTAAGAAGCCTAATGAGCATTCCAATCTATCCTAAAGCTAGGCTTTATATGTTTGAAATTGAAGAGATTGATTTTAATAAAGTTGACATTTTTATTAGCAAGCTAGGACTTATAATCATATAACACAAGGTTATGGAAATACCTAAGAGGAGAGGATTTATGCTTGTAGCTCAAACAAAATAGCTACCTCAGATCCTAGATCTAGGGAGCTTTGGCATAAGCCAGAGTATATGACCTAAGTCTAAGTAAATATGGGTATATTGTTTACCTCTACAAAAGAGAATAAATCACCTGACTACTAGGCTTACAATCGCCTAGAGTGGCAGCTAGCTAACTCATCCTATGCTTTAAAACTATGTAGGAAATTCATATAATTTTGCAAGATAGTTAGGTTATTATTATTTAGAAAGAGGCTAAAGTCCTTAAACCCACTCCCTAAAAATACTTGAGCATGAGTGGTATGAGTAATGACTTAGTATCTAATGTAAATTTTTTCAATTTTTATTTATTTTTGGACATTTGATTTTGTCAAAGGCTGTAGGATTTTTGTAGGACTAAATGCATGTTGAAATGAGTTATGGGCCAAATCAAGAGAGAAGAGTGTGAAGCTCTGTGAGTAGGAGTTGCTCTTATAGGTCAAGCGGCCATGCGTGCAAGAACAGAGGCCCACAATTTTGTAAGACTGATTCAAGATGATATGTATAGTGCTAAACATACAACATTTAGCTAAGGGGTTACTAAATCTTTTAATTAGCTTGATTTAATGCCTATGCTTTTTATGTGATGTTATGAGTTATTTAGAAATTTAATTATGAGTTGCAGTTGGGTAAAAGATTTATTTTTCTCTAAGAGCCTAATCGCATCCTTGCCATACAACAAACATGAATCATAAAGAAACAATGAAAATGCATGTAATTTTAAATGCACAAGCTAAACATAACATCAAGCAATTATATAACTAGAGCAAAAGAATAAAAGGCCAGTGAAGTCAAGTGTCGTCGTACAACCTGAATAGTGAAAAGATGGGTAGCCGAGCTCTAACCTTATATAACCTGGAATATGAAAGAATAACTACAATTTATAAATGAATATGTGCTATAGAGGGTCTTCAAGTTTTCATGTCTTCATGTCTTCATGTCTTTAAGTATCTTCCTCTTTCTTTGATTTGGTTTGCTCCACTTCAAAGGCATCACATGGCCTCCCAGGACAAAGCCTTCTAGCTAGTGCTCATCCTAATTCCCCCATAGCACTAATCCTAATTCCTAATTGCAAAATTATATTAAGAATTGGAAAAGTAAATCTAACTACACCTGCAAAACAAGTGTTAGCTAGACACACATACAACCCAAGCAATTATATTTAAAATTTAGACTTAGCACCCTACATATGGGTAACCTTGCCCACCTATCCTAAGTTGGATTATGCTTAGAGGCTTAAGCAACCTGCAAAGAGATCATTTATATTTATTTTTAAGCGACCCCTTAAGCATAATCCCCTATAGAAAATAAGATTAGGCTAATCACAACCAATCATCCAGTCTATGAAACATACATCCTAACATCCAGTCTAAAATAATAGATCACAAAACAAAATATACATCAGAGCATGCACTAACATAAGGCTAGAAGTGGTGACTAAATCTAATGTGTGTGTATTAAGGCTTGTGTGATATGTCCTAACTAGGCTTTAGAGTTAAGATTTTATAATTATAGAAAGATTCAATTTAAAGGGTGGTTTCACTTCAAGTGCTTTAACTAATTGGCAAGTTTTAATTTGTGTTTTTTTGTTTTATGTGATATACACTTAGCAATTAAGTGTTATAAAGAGAAGAAAGAAAATTTCCCTCTTTCATCCCTACCTTAAGCCAATTTCTAATGCATGTTAATTTAATTTAGTTCTCTTTAGTGAATGGCTTGTTACATATTTTAAATTAATCCTAAGTTTAGGTTCACCTTAAATGATTGCATTCAACATGAAAGGCTTCTTAGGTTTAATTTGAGAAAAACTACTAATACATGACATACATCAATTTATTCCTTTCCATCACATGTAACATGCATATGACTTAACTCTAAGCATGACTATACATACAACATGTTTTATCACACTCAAATGATGAATGTAGATGTGTATATTTGAAGTTTATATTTCTTATTTGATTGAATTATTTAATCATGTTAATTTAGAGCTTTATCCAAATTCTTATACAAAATAGGTATGTGTCATTATTAAACTAGGAAAGTGAGGTAACTAAATGACCTCCTTGGGGCTAGCTAAAGTCTCATATTCCCGGGATGTCCAAACTATACCCTTTTGGATTCAAACACATGTAAATTTGTATGTAAGAACATAAGGAAAGAGACCCCAAATCATATGGCTAATTAATTCAATCATTTAGTCTATTATGAATGCATGTATTCTTAGTAGAAAAGAGTGATTTTCATCCTTTAGCCACACAAACATACACATTTAAAGAGAAATAAGCGAGTATGTGCCTTTGTTAAACCAGGAAGTGAGGAAATTGTTGACCTCATTTTTAGGATGAGCTCTCAACCCCTCCATTTTAGGCAAAGGACTTCTCATTGACACTAAGAGTTTCCTTAGTCTTAAGACACATCTAGTGATTAGGTGAACACTTAACCTAAACTTAGAGACTTAGAAGAGTTAGCCATAGGAATAGGTTATTCCTCAGGAGTGTTAGGAAAATTTTCCAACCCTATAGCTTAAACCAAATCCTCACTTCCTTCCTTCAAGTCAAATTTCAAAATTCTGATCGAACTCCAATACAAATCAACTTCAAATTCAGAAAATTTTCTCATAACCCATTTATATTCTCATTTATATTCACAAATATAAATGAAATATAAATTCAAACATCCAAAAATCAATTCAAAACTCAAATCCAAATTCAACCAAAATTCAACTTAAGCCTTTCAAGTCAAATTCTTGAACTTAGCCAAATCAAATTCAAATAAAGTCAAACCCTTGATTTTTCTTGATTATTCAATCAATCCTTCAATCATGAAACCAAATTTAAACATAAACTTCAATCATTAAACAAAAACTAAATTCAAAAATTAAATCCAAATTCAACCAAAATTCAACCTAAGCTTTTCAAGTCAAATTCTTGAACTTAGCCTAAATCAAATCTAAATCAACTCAAACTCAATAAATTTTCTCATAACCCATTTATATTCTCATTTATATTCACAGATATAAATTCAAATATCCAAAAATCAATTAAAAAATCAAATCCAAATTCAACCAAAATTCAACCTAAGCCTTTCAAGTCAAATTCTTGAACTTAGCCAAATCAAATTCAAATCAAATCAAACCCTTGATTTTTCATCATGATTCAATCAACCCTTCAATCATGAATCCAAAAATAAACACAAACTTCAATCATCAAACGAAAACTAAATTCAAAAATCAAACCCAAGTCAAACTCATGTTCACCCTTTGTACTTGAAATTATCAAATAAATAAAAACCCATTTTATTCTAAATCACTTGCAAATAGATTTATATTTCAATCATAAGTCCATATGTGAGTTCAATCAAACTTGATTCAAGCCTTGATCAAGCCAATTGACCCACTTAGGCTCACTTGACCCAAAGTGACCTAAAGTACCCCTTATGAGCCAAATTCTAATCCTACCCAAATTGGATTGAACTAAGCCCACCTAAGCCTCATATTGTGAGCAACAATCATCATGAGATGATCAATCACTCAAATTAGGTCAAACCAAGTCAAACTTAAGGGTTGACCAAGTCAACACTTAGCCAAAATGAAATCTAAACTACCCAAAATCTACCATAGGCCAAACTTATTAAAACCATTGATCAAAACCAATTCATGATCAATGTTTGAACTTGACCAATTCATCATTTAAGCCTAACTTAGCCCAATTGGCCACTTGACCAAAGTTGACCCAACTTGACCTAAAAAGTCAAAATGTGTCAAAACTTGATCTAAGCCAAATTAATTGAAACCAATGGGACAAGTTCATCCCAAATCACTTGTTGAACTTGACCAAAACCTCAATTGGCCAACTAGACCCAACCTAGCCCAAATAATCATGAACTAAACTTAACCTAAAAGGTAAATTGAGCCAAAATCAAATCAAACCAAAATTGATTGGAAACAAAGATACCAAATCATTTCCAATGACCAATGAAACCTAAACCAACCCATGACCTAGCTCAATTAGGTCAAATGGGTCAAATTGGTCAACTTGACCCATTTGACCTAAATGAATTCAAATGAACAAAATCTAAATGTAAATGAAATTGGACCAAACTAATGATTTCAAAATATTTCAAATGGTCATATGAACTTGACCCAACCCATGGTTTGACCCAATTTGACCAATTGGTCAACTTGACCCAAGTTGACCCATTTTGACCTAAATGGGCTAACATCAACCAAATGACATCAAATCAACTCCAAATTCCTTGAAATTTTGACCAACCTAATTTCAAACTATTCTAAATCTATCTAAAGTGAAATCAAAGCTAAATGACCATTTTACCCCTAAGTAAAGGGGTAACCTATGGCCAATTCTACTTGGAATTTGGTCATATCCTTTTCATGGAAACTTGACATCCTCTTAGTGGACCAAATGGACACTAATGATCATGGTGCACATGACCCAATGGGTTTGGGTCAGCCAAACCCAACCTAATGGCCAAACTAACCACTTAAAATTGAGCACATGGGATCACTTTTCCACTCAATTAAGCACATGGCAACTTCTCCACTACCCCCCTCCGCCAAAATCAAATCACATGCCACCCTAAATGGCCTAACCAACCCACTCCATGAGGTGAATTTGATCAAAATGGCTTTACACCTCTCGGTCGTCCAATCCTTAGATGGGGAGATATACTCCCCCTCATTTCACTTCATTACAACTCTCTTGCATTTGATTGAGTGATAGGAAGCCGAGAAAGTAATTGCAAGTCTCCCCAAGCTCCCCCAAGCCAATTCAATTTCCCCATTCTCGATTTTGCCTAAGCCAAAAATAGGGGAGGTGGCAAGAATTTCCATCTCATTCAATCCTTCACTAAAGCTCAATTTATCCTTCAAGCAACTAGAGGGGACCTAATTGAGCTCACTCAAACCTTCATCCAAGTGTTCAAGCCACGGGAACAGGTTTCTAGACCAAAGCCACAAGCCTAGGAGGAGGAGTTTGATCAATTGAGTAATCCACTTCATCCCAAAGCTTGATACCTTCAACAGGGCTTCATCTCCACTAGATAAAGCTACCTCAATAGTTGGGAGTGTTGGTGATAGCCTCCAGTGAGGTGCTATTCAAAACCAAGCATAGTTTGATTTTCTTTGGTCCTTTTTAAAGGAAAGTTTCACCCCAAGTGAAATGGACCATTATATCTTCATCCCCTTGCATGATGGTGTGGATTGAGTTTGAGCTCAATTAAGCTCGGATCATGCCCTAAGGAGTGGGCAGTTGCCATCTCTCGTAGGCAAGCTCAGTGACAGATCATCAACCATCCATCTGTTCATTTTGGATGGATGGTCCTGATTAATCCATGCTAGATCTATGATTAATCCCCTTAGAAACCACAGGCTTGATCTTAACCATCCGATCTTTGATCGGACGATCTAGAGAGAAAGCGTGTAGCACTGCCAGCTGACTGTGCAGTTGATGTGATAACTTAAATGATGAATCTCGTCATGCCATGTGGAAAGCACACGCCGCATTCCTGGTCCACGTGGCACCGATGGGATTAGTCATATAATTAGGTATTTAATTATCTAATAAACATAGAAACTTCAAAATAACATAACTAAATGTAGAGAAAATCAAAAAAATAACAAAATAAAATGCATTGTGATGATATTTTAAAGGGGAATAATCTAAAATTAAGTTTGATGGATTTTGAACCGTGAATTTTATGCAATTAGGGTTTTATTATGAATGTAAGTATATTAATTACTCCCTAATTATTTCACTAATTAATTCCAAACTCTAGGGTTGATTAATGGGATGACCTCTACCTCCCATGATTATTTTTGGAATTTATTAAGGATTTAATTAAGGTAATTTCTTAATCCACTCCTAATCACTCCCCTAATCAATTAAATGATTAATTAGCCTATTAAATAGTGATAAATTATTTAATTAAGTTTTCTAATTATCTTAGAATAGTGAACAAACTTAGGGAATGAGATTAGGAATTCTTTCCCAAATCTTTTCCCCTAAGTTTTTTCATTTGGATAAAAATCTAATTAAAGTGAAAATATATTAAATAGTTTAATCACTTAATTAAATGGCTTAATTAATCAAACTTTTCAAAAACAAAACATTTTAGAACTTAATCATTTCCTTCTTGGGTAAATTCTTAGGTGTTCAATAACTTAAGTAGCTTAAGAAAATCAAATCTAACCCATATGTATAGGAAGGGTTATGAAAGTACTTAAATTAAACCCTTTAACTTAATTAATCATTAATTGTGATCCAAATGCATTAGGCCTCATTTATTTCTTAGGTACATTGCTAATTTAAATTCCTTATGATTTTATGTCATACATTGGCTCATAATTATTTGGTTCAATATGTTAAAGTAGTGTAGGTAAGGGGTAATTAATGAATTTAATCTACACCTTAACCTAACCAAAGCATGTAATCAATCTAATCACTTAAAAATTAAATTAAAATAATATTCATATGTGGGAATGGGTTAAGACCAGCAAACCTTCTCACTTTTCTTAAATTCAAATCAAACTCAAAACAAAAATCAAACTTTCCTTAAACCATTTTTGATTCACTTTAAATAATCTTATTCCATAAGACTATCTTTAGGAATTAACTAGGGTGAATGAATTTACATGCTTTCATCACTTTATTTCTTTCCTAGCATGCTAAATGTGTATGTCATATGAAAATCATTCATTCATGTCTTTCAAAAATCAAATTAAAAATGAAATATTTCCTTCATGTCAAATTGTATGTTTTGGCTAAAGTAAGAATATGAATGGCCATTATGACTACTAAATCCAAAATTATTTTCAAAACTTATAAATCAAACATCACAATTGAAAAGTGTATAGTTATTTATAGGCTTGCATGTGAATATAATATATGGTATGCATTGTGTGACTTTCCTTCTCTTCTCTTTTAGCATAGTTTTGAATAGGATTTTGCAAAGTGTATAGTTCATTTGAAAAGAATACAACACTTTGCTTAAATCCATTTCTATTCATTCCTATGTTGTCACCTAAGAAGGATATTCACACTTGCATATGTAAATTGTATAAACAAATCAAACAATCAAACATAAACTTTTTGCATGATTCTCTTTCCATGCATTTCTTTTTGTACATGCACATGTATTTAAGAAAAGTGGTATATTAGTCTGGACAACCCCGAGGTTGCGAGGCTTTAAGTAGCCCTATGTAGGTTTTGTACCTACTCCCCTGGTGCTAACAATGCCGTCGTACTCACTTATTTCTTTCATACTTGTAAATGTGCATATGAAGAATGGGTAAAAGAATCTCTCTTTTCTACTTAACAAAAACATGCATACATGAAACATTCCAAATTTTCTTAAGTAACATCTCTTAGCATTCATCATTAAGGTGTGCTAAACATTTCCATTTGCATGTATAGATATGCTTAGGATTCATCCATAAGCATGTTACACATGTTGGGAAAGAAATGAAGTGTTGTGTGTTTTGTGATAATATTTCACTTTACTTAATCTTAAAATGCCTTTCTTTTTGAATAGGATAGTTTAAGAAAATCTAAACTTAGGATTAATTAAAACACATAATAAAACATTCACTAAACAAAAATCAATTATGAATCTACCTTAGAAATTACTTAAGGTAGGGAGGAAAGGGAAGTTCTCGTCTCTTTTTCTCTCTTTACAACACTTAGTAATTAATTATAGGTTTATTCAAACCTAAACAAATCATAAAAATAAAAATCAACCAAATCAATTAAATCACTTAAATGAAACCACCCTGTAAGTTGAACACTTTCATACATTGAAAATTCTAACCTTAAAGCCTAGCTAAAAATACCACACAAATCTTAAATAGCACACACATTAGGCTAAGTCACCACTTATAGCTTTAGGTTAGGGCTGTTCATGGTTTGATACTTTACTTTTATTTTGTGATATAATATTTTAGTCGGATGTTAGTGTGTATTTGCATAAACTGAATGGTAGGGTAATCTAATTCTAACTATTATCTTTTGTAGTGGATTGTGCTTAAGGGGCATTTTAATAAAAATTTAATAGCTTTTGCTGTGCAGGTGCTTATACCCCTAAGAATAATCCAAAAAAGGCCAGGTGGACTTAGTTACCCATCTCTTGGGATTTTATGGTTTATTTAGCTAATCTCTATTTTGCAGGTTTTAGTTTAATTTCCTTTTCTCATTTTCATGTAATTATGTAATTAGGATTTGGAATGATTGTTATGGAAGATTAGGATGAACATTGGTTATAAGACTATGTCTTATGTACCATGTGAAGCCTTTGGAGCAACCACATTCCAACCAACCAAAAGAAGAAAGAAGAAAGAAGAGAGAAGAAAGAAAAAAATGAAGAATGAAGACCCCCATATCAATGAATTCCTTCTTAGTTGTAATTTATTCATTTGTAATCTGGGTTGTATAAGGGTAGCGCTCGGCTACCCAATTTATTTTTAGGTTAGTGCGGTGGAGCTCGACCATAAATGGCCTCTTAACTTTTGCACTAGCTTTAGCTTATGCATTAAGATGGCATCTTTTTCTAGTTTCTTCCTTGCTTTAATATATGGCCTAAATGATAATTAGGCTCTAAAAAATATAAATTTTCTTTCCAACTAATCAATTCAAAATAAAAATAAATAACTCATAGCCTCATATAAAGCCTAGGTTATAAATCAAGATAAAAGAATTAGCAACCCCTTAGCTGGTTGTTGTATTTTCTTTCTCACATCATGCATAAAAAGCACATTATTTTACTCTTGATTAGAGCACTTCCACCTTTTCCAGAGAACTTAGCTTGACCTTTAAGAGCCATGGTGGAAACACACCTCCTTATCTTGCTGATTTTGGCCCATAATCTAATTTCTCATGCATTAAGCATATGAAACCAAAAGCCTGTGTCAAAATTGATTGTCCAAAATGAAAAAAAAATATAACAAAATTTCCATTAGATTTAAGTCATTAAATCATGCCCTATATGATCTAGTCTCTTAGGGAGTGTGTTTAAGGACTTAGTCTCTTTCTAAATAAAGAATAGCTTAGCTATCTTGCAAAAGCATATGACTTGCCTACATATATTTAAAATCATACGAGGTGTTAGTTGGCGGCCATCCCCAGGTGGTTGTAAGTCCAAATAGTCAGGTAGTTTATCCTCTCTTGTGAAGTAAATCAAATACCTATTTTTTGCCTTAGATTTAGATCATTCTTTTGGCCTTCGCCAAAGCTCCTTAGATTTAAGTTCTGAGGTTGCTTCTCCCCTTTACGGGCTACAAGTATAAATCATCACCTCTTAGGCATTTCCATGACCTTGCATCATGGAATTGTAAGCTCTAACTTTCTAATAAGAATTCAACTCAAACAAATAAATCAATTCAATTTCAAAAATATAAAGCCCAACCATAAGATAGTCTAGGATGCTTACTAGGCTTCTTAGTATCCTAAGCATCCCCTACTTATCTTCATTTGGTTTTGATAAGAACTCCCTCCTCTTAATTGATCCTGTTTGATTTCCTAAAAATAAACCAATTGATTGATAGTCCTACCTTCAAAATCTTTGGAGACAATGACTTTTTACTTTAATCAAGAGTATTCTTAAGGAATCCCCTTAGGATGTAATTAACTATGGGGGATTGCCCCTGTAGAGAACTTAATGAACCTGGTTTAAAATAAACCCTACTTTAGTTTTTCATGTAAAGTAGGGGAAGAATCTCTTGTACATTCTGAAGACCCATAGTTCTTAGGAGTCTTTATCCAGGTGATTAGGTCATTGCAGGGTGGTGACTTCTATCTTTCAAGATAGTACACCTTTCCTCAATGTCATACCCAATCACCCTAATAAGAATATTTGCAGACCTACGTGGTGTCCAGATAATGTGTTATATTTCTGTTTTCAATTATTCTCTTTTCGAAAGGGATGGATGAAGGCAGAATATATATATATATATATATATATATATATATATATATATATATATATATATATATATATATATATATATATATATATATATATATATATATATATATATATATATATAAAATCAAATGACCTCCTTGGGGCTAGTTAAAGCCTCGTATTTCTTGGATGTCCATACTATATTCTTTGTTATCTCACTACACATGAATGTATATGTAAGTAAGAGAAAAAAATCATGCAAAAATTACATTTTTATTTGATTAGAACATTTATGTATGTGAAATAGAATTTCATCCCAATTCTAATGTAGGAACACATGTAAATGAAATCAAATAAGTATGTGTCATTGTTAAACTAAAGAAGTGAGGTAATCAAAATGACCTCCTTGGGGCTAACCAAAGCCTCGTATTATCAGGATGTCCAAATTATATACTTATTAACATTCAAATACATGTGAAACTACATATAGATTAAAGAAAAGAAAGCAATATTTCACATACTTAAGATATAAGCACATGCAAACCAATATGTAATCATAATTACTATCACTTCATATGTTATTACTCATTTATAAGCTTTTTCAAAATACATTTGGATTTAATAGTCATAATAGCCTAACATATATTAAATTAAATCAACACATGCAAGCTTGACATAAGGAAATTCATTTAAGTTTGAACATTTTGAAATCATGAATTCATGGAACCACATGACACACATCATTTAATATGATTGGAAAGGAATAATAAGACATAAAACACATGTTTCATTCAATCAAACTAATTACTAAGGACAACCATATCAAATATAATCATTTAAAGCAAACCAAAGCTACCTAATAAGTTATTTTTGGATGCTTGATTTGATTTAGAGAGAAGAGGAGATTCAATCATTTACTGCTCCTAACATATTTCCACATTGGTTAATCAAATTGGTTTAATGAAAAGAAATTAAGTTGATTTTATAGATTAATTGGGTTGCAATATGAGTTAAGTCCATTAACTTATCCCTTTCCTATATCACCTAAACATATTTACCCAAGTAATGGTGAGCCAACATGATATGCATATACATTAAAAATTAAGTCAACAATGATCCTAAGAAATGAAAGGGGCCTAATACAAGTGGCTCACAATTAATGGTTAATTAAGCTAATGGACTTACTTAAGTACTCTTATAATTCTCCCACACATATGGGCAAATTATAATTTCCTTAAGATTCTCTTAGGTTATTGAACACCTAAGAGTCTACCCAAGAAACTTAATTAGATGAGATCTAGAATGATTATGATTTCAATTTAATTCATTATGCCATTTAATTAATGAATTAAACCATTAATTAGTCCCAAATTAATTATTTTCAAGTCAAGTGAAATAAACTTAGAAAAAAGAATAGGAAAGAGGTCCCAATCTCATTCCCCATTCTCATTCACTATTCTACAATGATTAGCAAGCTTAATTAATGGTTTCCTTGCTATTTAGAAGGTTAATTAATCATCTAATTAATTAAGAAAGTAATTAGGGCTAAGATAAGTGATTTCTTTAATTAACCAAGCAATAAATTCCAAGAAAATTATAGGAGGAAAAGGTAATCCCATTAATCAACCTCAAAAATTTTAGGATTAATTACTTGGGTAATTATGTAGTAATTAAGCTAATTAATTTTTTAATTAAACCTAAATTAAGCTTTAATTACTATTTAAAATTAAATACAATCAATTTTAAATTAATCTCCTCTAAAATAGCTTTAAAATGAATATTTATTTATATTTTTTTTTTTTTTTTTGATTTTTTATAATTTGCCAAAGTTTTAGCTGATTTAAATGATTTTCCATGATTTTTATAAAGTCTATTAATTTATTTTCACTATTTGAACTTCAGAATGCAATATCTTCCAATCTAGAAATTCATTTAACTTGAAATTTTTATGGTGGGTGCACTATAACTTTAGTTTCAATCCCTAAAAATTTGATGTCAATCTAATGTGTATTTTTGTTTAAGTAATGAATGTTATTTTCATAAAAACTTAAATTAAGCATAAAATATTTAGTAAAATTTAGGGATTTTAGGCTTGCTAGATTCCACTCAGAAAGATGAATCCAGTGAGTTCTTATTTGTAATTTTTAGTTAGTGTTTTATTTTCTAAGAATTTTTGGAGTTTCAAAGATTTAAATAATTTTTAAAAAAAAGGTTGAATTTCCTACTTAACCTAATCAACGTCGTATGGCGATGATAGAACGTGCTTATGTGTGTCGATGCATGATTAGTCTCTGCCATGCCGCATGGCATGTGGCACCGCATGAATGATTGTACAGTGCCATATGGCCGAGAAGAGCGGGAAGGTGGATCGTAATGCACGGATCAGATCGGACCATCCAATCATATATCAGATTGTCTAGATCGATTCGCATTATCTGAAGGCTGGAAACATGCAATCTAGCATGAGATCTTAGCTGCTCGATCCCAAGTGTGGGATCGGACGTGCTCTTTCCAGTCAGCAAAATAATGATATTTCATGCTTTTCATGAAAATTGAATAAAATTTCATCCAAATGAGCTCGATTTTATGACAATCTTCACTGAAAAACTTCCTGATTTGTGTGGGATGGTATAAAATGAAAAATACAAGGTTTATCTAAGGTAAATCCTTAAAATTGTGCAAAACTAACATAAACAAGAGAACCTAAGGCCGGCTACAGTGTTTTTCGAAATTACATCATTAGGGATGATTTCTGGTGGCAATGATGATCCAGCATGCTCCTGAATGCAAGAAGAGGCTTTGGAATGGGTCCAGGCTTGCTTCACTTCAGAATGATGTGTTCTCCAATTTCCATCACTTTTGCTCTGAAATCCACTTGTTTTTCTTTTCTTTTGCTCAAAAACCAAGTTGGAATGGTTTCTAGCTGCTTTGGGAGCTCTAAGAGAATGAAATGAGAGTAGAAGGGAGAGTTTTTGCCTCTTTATTTCCTATGCTTTGGTTCTGGCCGAAAATCTTTTCATTCCTTATGATTTGGTTTCTAATGGGTGTCCTCACTTGGGGTGGTTGGGATTCTCCTTAGGTGGCTTCATTTGAGTGGCCAAGGCATGGGAGATGGCTACCATGAAGGACTAATGGGAGTCCTAGCAAAGAGAGGTGGAAGTCCTTCATGCCAAGTGTTCCAATAGGAAAGGTGAGGTGAATTAAACTCCCCATGAGTCATGGCTATCCTCTTGGGTTAGGTTTTTTAGTGTCCTTGGTGCCTATGTGGACCAATGGATGACTAATAAGTGGCCAAGGAAGAGAAATGACCATTTGGGCAAGTGTCTTTCACAAATGGGATGCTCTTGACCCAAGGGATAAGTGGTCACTTGGCATTAGATTTGATTTGGGTAAATTTGAAATGAGTCAAAAGTGAGTTGGACCAAATTTTATGTCATTTGGAGTTCATTTGGTTTAATTTGGGTCAATTTGACCCATTTGGGCCAAATTGGGTCAAATCGAGTTAGGTTGACCAATTGGTCAAATTGGGTCAAACTAAGGGTTGGATCAAGTTCAAATGATCATTTGGAGTGTATTGGTGTCATTGGTTTGGTTAAATTTGGTTTATATTTGATTTTGGTTCATTTATGTTCATTTGGGTCAAATGGGTCAAGTTGACCAATTTGACCCAATTGACTAAATTGGCTTGAATCATGGCTTGATTTGGGTTTGGTTAATCATTTAAAATATATTGTAGGCTTTGGTTAAGTTCAATTTAGATTTGATTAGGTTTTAGGTTGATTTGACCTTAAGGTCAACTTGGGTTCAATAGATTTTGGGTCAAGTGAGTCAATTAGGTTCAATTAAGGCTTCGGCCAAGTTCAATAGTCAATTTGAAATAAACTTGAGCCATTGGTTGAGGTTGTAATTTGGCTAGTTTGGGTTCATATAGATTAAGGGTTGACTTGGTCAATGGGTTAGATTGACTTGGTTTGATCCAATTCATGATAATTGATTAACTAAGATGATCAACAATCATGACATGAATTTTGGATTGGCTTAATTCACTTTCATTTGGATTGAATTTGATTTTGGTTCATGTAGGTCAAATTGGCCACTTTGGGTCAAGTGAGCCAATTGGGTTTAGTTGGCTTGATTTTGAGTTGAGTTTAATTTAATTGAGTTCATATATGGATTTGAGATTGAAATAAAAATATAATTGCAATTAGTTTTGGTTCAAATGAGTTTTGGTTCATTTGAATATTTCAAGTCAAATTGGCTAGGTTGGGTTTGACTTGAGTTGATTTTGATTTGGCTTGATGATTGTGGATTTTATTTATATTTGGATAGATAATTGAATGAATGATTGATTCATGAGAAAATCAATTTATTTTGGAGAGGATTTGAGTGGGATTTGATTGAGTCCAAGGAACTGGCTCAAAGAGTTCAAATTTTGGTTCTAACTTGATTTGAATTTGATTTTGGCTATTTGATTGCATATTTGATTTATATTGGGGAAGATGATTGAATATATGATTGATTCATGAATAAATCAATTAAGTTTGAAGTGGATTGGATGGAAATTTGGCTAAGTTCATGGGATCCAATCATAAGGCTTAAGGAGGATTTAATCAACGGCTTCAATCATTTGATTTGGGATTTGGATTTTGGATTTGGTATTTGGATTTGAGTTCGAATTGAACTTGAGGTTATGTATGAAATTTGGATTTGGATTGAATTTAAGAAGGTGTACATGGATTATGTTTAAGCTATAAGGTAGGTGATCTCCCTAATCCTTAAGGCATGGCCTAATCCTGTGCTTGAACCCTTCTAAGTCTCTAAGCTTAGGTTAGGTGTTCACCTAATTACTTGATTTGTCTTATGACTAAAGAAATCTTAGTGTCTAAAGATTCCTATGTTTAAATAAGGAGATTGAGAACTCACTCCAAAAGTGAGGTCAATAGTGTGATTAAATTATTTTTATAAAAAATTCACATGACTTTAAATTCAAAAAATATGTTATTCCACCATCAATGTATGCATGATTTATTTGTATTTTAATATAATCATTTTTATGTATTAAAATGAGGAGAAACATTATTTTTTTTAGTTTGTTTTAGTTTAAATTTTAATATTTTCATTTTCTTTACACTTTTGTATCTTTTTAAAAATTTGCACAATTTTCATTCATTGCATATGCTATTGAGGCACTAATTGTGGGGGAGATATCTTAACTTTCCTAATATTTATTAAACTCTTAAAACTCAACCAAAATGCTTTCCATCACAAAATAGGTAGAATTTATTAACCTCGTCAACCTTCACACAATATTATAAGTTTGGATGATAACAAACATTTTTGGCTAAACAATTGCTTTTACTAATCAATTGTGTCACAAAAACTAAAATTAACAAAAAAGATTAACTATGAGAGAGCATAAACAATTTCTTACTTTTAAAAGCTTGATCAAGTGAGAGCCCATGATAACTACAAATATGGATTAATTGATGCCAAAATACTTAAGTCTAATCCAAATGTTGTGTTCTTATTTATGCTATTTATAATTTATTTTATCTTAATGTATTTGACATGTAAATGATGATAAACAATCAAGCACACACACACTTTATATAATATAAAATATATATTTTTTATTGAAAAGTTCTTCAAACCTCATATAATATGTTTCATTTCATACTAGACTATTTGACCATATTTATTAAATATCTTAAGTGACCATAATTAAGTTGGTTAACTCAAAAATTTACTAAAATTAAACTAATCATATTTTATGATTATTCTTTCTATTAATTATTTTATTTTCCCTGACTAAGTCAATTAATTACTTATTTTGCATAATTTTATTGATCATACAATACAATTTAGTTTGTGCAATACAAATTTATTTTCTAAATACCTCACATTACTATGGAATTTGTGGGATTTAAATTTTAAGAGTTTTTTTTAATATATTCATACTATGCAATAGGTTCTTATAGGATGAACAAATAGAGAGTCACATTTTTAGTATGTATTAATCATATAGTACAACCCCAAGTCATAAAGTATGATTATGGTAGCTATAAAGATGGTCAGATCATTTAGTTATGAAAATTATAGAAAAATTAAACTAATCACATGGTATGATGTGATGATCATATTATATGATTGGACTAATTTGTTAAAAGATAATATTTCTAATTTTTTATTCATCACCCTCCTTATAAATAATGCATTTGGGGAGCTTACCCTATTATCTTGAACATAAGGAGGTTTGATGGAGGCTTAGGAAAATGTTTTCATTAAGATGAAATGTGGAGAATTTTCTTCTCTTCTTTTCTTCAAGAGGTTTTCATATTGGTAAGATTTCACATTGATTTTAGTATTGTTTCTTTTCCACCTTTCCTTTATGTCTTGTACTTTAACTTAAGAGTTGTTCTTATGAGAACTTTTATAAGATTTTTATTTGAGAGAAATTTTTGTACCTTGGAAAGACAACACCATTCTTCTTTCCTTGAAAGAGAAGAAGAGTAAGTGTAAGGTTTCTCCATTACCCATTGAGGAGAGAGAAATCTCTGCCTTTGCATGTTAATTGAATGGAAAGATATTTGATTTTTGGAGGATATTTAGAGAGTAGATGAAGGTAAAGAATCAAATGCAACTAGCAATAAGCATTGTAAAATAATATCACAATCATGTCTTTCATTCTAAATGTCATTTCTATTCTAAAATAAATGCATTTAATTAAATTAGAAGCATACATGTTCAAAAACTTTAGGGATTATACCACTTACAAATTACTCTTTGTTGATCCAACACGAGATAGTACTTAGATTTAGGCTTCAAAATTTTAGAATATGTAATCTCTTTTAGCTCTAATTCTCTTATCCTACAATATTCATGTAAGTCTTATCTAGCATTCACATTATCTTTACTTTTTCTTGTAACATTCATCATAGTGTTGAATACATTGTAAAGAAATTTTCTCTGCATGTATCAAATTAAGATTTTTCCTAATCAAATTAGATTTCTAGTAGATTCTAGAAAATACTTCTTTTGGTCAAATTATGATTTACATAATAACTCAATAGATGAATGTTAGATAGGAGGGGTAACTCAATTATAGTTGGAATTGAACTAATAATTTATTATAATTCACCACCACTTAATCTTAGGAGATGATTGGACTTTTTAACTCTATTCTTTATGAATGTATCATTATTTCTTCTGAATGGGTGGTTAGGAGGTAGGATCATATGATAAGAATCTAACTAAAAAATTTTCTATTATTTTTATAGTAAATACCTTTTATAAATTCATGTAGCATGGACAATCCAACTTTCTAGCAATGCTTCATCCTGATAATGTTTCATATGTAGGAAAGTCATTAATAGTGTACATATATGATGCCTTCATTTAAAAGTTCTACTTTATAATAATATCATATGTGTGCACACTACTATCTTATAAGATTTTTAGCTCATCAATCAAAGGTTACAAAAGGATTTTTTTTTCCTTAAGACTATGTAGCACAAGAATAATTAGAGTGAAGAACATAAATGGTCTCGCCATGCGCATCTTTGGAGGTAGATTGTTTGGTGTAACTATTACTAGCCAACCTAAATAAGGTGGCATAGACTAACTAAATGACATGAAACCATCAACACATAAACCATGTTTGTTGTCTCATGGTTTAATTATAAATTTATGGTAAGTATGGTTAAATGCTTCCATGCTTGTACTTCTATTGTATTACTCAAAAAAATTCGATGCACTTGCTCTCTCATGGTGCAATCTCATATGCTTAGTTGAACGCATAGATGCATATAATCTCTAATGACATTAAAAAAAGTTCCAAGTAGAATAATCACTTGTACGGGACATTAGTTTGTTTGCATGCTTTTCTACCTTATGTCTAATTATAAGTGCTCCACAAAAAATTCATTCAACATTCATTGCATTATTTTTGTAGTACAACATATAGCCATTGACACAACAGTAAATTTTTTATTTGATCAAACCTATTTTTGACACAAATTTATTTGTCTTATACAAGTCCTCTAAAGCTAAATTTTTATGTGGGTTAGTCTTTTTAAGCAGCCCTACAAATTGGTTAAAACATTTACATAGTATAGAATAGTTTAGAGTGGTTCATACAACCTTCCCATAATTTACATTAGTTTACATTTAACATATTTTAAAACTATTGAGCTTCTCTATTTGGTGGTTTCTCTTCAATTACTCTTACAAACTTAGCTCTTATGCATCAAAGACCATTTCTTCATATCATCTAAACTTATTTTTAGTCATTATTGTGGGGATTTTATTTGGAACACAATGTAGATCCTAGGAGTTCTTAATTAGGTAATCAAATATATCACTAAGAGATAAACATATTATCTTAAATGATAAACATAATAACCTATAATATATTCAATTACTTAATAAGGACTCCTAAGACTGATGGGTCTTTGATATACCAAAGATTCTTTTCCTGAACTACATGGAGAAGTAGAATAGAGTTTATTGTATTACAAGGTTTGTAGTTCCCTATAAGGGTAGTTAATTACATCCTAGAAAGATAAGAATTCCTTCTACGAATACTCTCAATTAAAGAAATTAACTTTCATTTCTATGAATTTCAAAGCTTATCTTAAAAAGATGATTAATTTAGAGATTCAAAAGGGGATGTTTCAAGGGATAAGAGTTCTTTTCAAAAGCCAAATGGGATTGAGTAAGAAATGCTTTTAGATACTAGATGCTTAGTAAGCATTTCAACTATCCTATTATTAGGCTTTACATTTTTGAGAATGAATTTATTAGAGTTGTGAGTTTGTCATTTTATTAGAAATCTAAGACTTAGATTCTAATAGCACAAGATTATAGAAATGACTAGTGGTTGAAGACTTATTCTAATAGGATGTTTCAAAACCTTAGTCTAAAAATGCTTCTAACATAAGTCAAAAGCTCAACTTATTCTTGGTTTTCAGAATTAATGATTTATTTTCTTACCTAAGAAAATGAAACTATCCCAAATTCTTTTGGACTTATTTCTCGCTTGGAAGGGTTCCCAGCTAACACCTCCTAAGAGATTAAAATAATGATTCTAGTCTTATGTATGCAAGATGGTTGGGTTGTTGTGTTTAGGGAAAAAAAAGTTAAGAACCTAAACTCTCTCCTAACCTTAAAATAATTATTGATATGTTAAGCATTTTGCTATTGCAACAAATTTTTTTATTTTATGTATTTTGACTCACAATTTATTTTAAAGGCCTTGGGTATGCAATTCATGCCTAAGATGAGATCCAGTTAGAAAATGATTATCGATGAAATGAAAATGAGAATGCACACTTCCCTAGAAAGGGTGGTCATCTCACAGATGCCCCTTTATGTGCAATGGGTGAAGTTTCTAATTCAAGAGAAATGAATAATATGCTCTCATGATTCACAAAAACTAAATGTTTTTAATTGATTTTAAGTTATGCTCATAGTTTTAATTGAATGAGGTTATGAGTTTTATTTTATGTTTGAGTTATTTAAATTTTGATGGGGTAGGAAAATTTAATTTTCTTAAGAGCCTAATGCATTCAGGCTTCATCATAGAACACAATAATCACAAAAAGGAACCTATGAAAAGCATGCAATTCTATTATGCACCCCAAAATAAATTAAGCTAAATTAAGTAAATGAAATAGGCTAGTGCGATTGGGTACAGCTATGCACCCCAAAAAAGAAAAAAATAAGTGGGCTGTTGAGCTTTGTGCTTATACAGTCCGACCTATAACTAAAAGTTTGATATATGGTGTCTTTATTAACTTTAAGATCATCGCCTTCTTTAGAGACCTCCTTAGGCTCCACCAGTGACCATCAAATAGGTACATTCAGCTCCTGTTAATTCTAAATTTCATAGATCCTAACCTAATTCTAGGTTCAAATTACAATTTAAAATTCTAAAATAAAATCCTAAACCATATAAAATAGACACTAAGAAAAACATACAACACACTAACAATTTATATTTCAAACATACAGGCTTAGCCTCAGTGATTGTGAAGCCCACCTTTCTTATTGGGATATTCTTAGGGACTTAAGTAGCACCTACAAGCAAATACCATTTATTTTATATTTATTACAACAGTCCCTTTAAGAAAAGTTCCCTATAGAAAATATTATTCGCTTGAAAAGAAAGTCTTAACATCCAAACTATTGAGCAAATAATCCTAGCCATCTAGTCTAAAATAATACACCATAAAATAAGAAAAAGTATCACATCACATCAAATCATCACAGATCATTAGTTTAACCAAAATATAAGATTACTGACCTAGTATTCTAATGTGTGAAAAGAGGATTAGTGTGGCAAGTCTGTAGGCCTTTATTTTAGTTTAAGTTTGTTATAAATTTAAAGTTTGTTTAATTTACCATTGGATTGTTTCAATTTAAGCATTTTAATTGATTTATGATTTCATTTCAATTTTAAGTTTAATTTTGTATTAAAGTTGGGTTTAAGTTTTAAATAATGAAGATTAAAATAAACTCACTTATAGCAGAACTCATTCTATTCAACATTCTAATCTTAGTAGAATGGAATTTCTAGCCTTAGTGGAAAATCTATTATATGGGTCAAACTAAAAACCTACGTATCTTAATTAACCTATTTTAATTTATTGGAATGATTTAATTGAATTACATTTAATTTGATTTTGTATGAATTTTGAAGTTTGGGTTTTTTTCATGTTTTTTTATTTATGATATTAACTTTGGATTAAGTTTTATTTGATTTAATTCATTTCTATTAATTTAATTATTATTTATTTTTTTGAGTTGATGTTTAATTCTTTTCTTCAAATTTCACTTTAAAGATTTAATTTTATATGATTTGTATTGATTAAATCATTTCAATGTTATTTAAATTTAATGATTTCATCTTTTCATTTAAGTTTTATTTGATTAAGTTGAGGTATTTTACTTTAATTAACTTCTAATTAAATTAAGGATCAAAACAACTTCTTATTTGGATTCTAATTAGGACTTTGATCATTTGGTTTATTGAATTTTGTGATTTGATTTATATATTGATTTAATTTAAAAGTGAATTAAATCAAACTAAGTTAAGGTATTTTGGTTTGAAGATTGTTAGATTTAATTTAATCTTTTGATTTGACTTCAATTATTTGAGTTGTTAAGTGTTATTCATTTATGGTATTTTCTTAAGTTAATTGAATTAAATATTAATTTTAATTTCAATTAAATTTGATCATTTGTATTTAGAGTTCCATTTAATTTGGTTCATTTATTTTAATTTAGTTAATGTCTTTGAATGGTAGTTCATGATTAATTTTATTAGTAAACTTATATATTTAATAATTAATTAATTCATCTTATTCAAACAGATTGAATTGAACAAAATTTTGTTATATATTGAATTGATTAAAGTTTAATTTAGTTTCATTCGATTTGATTTGATTAATATCATTGATTAACCAAAATGATATTAACTTATGATTATTTTTATTTAGGTTTAGTGATTAGGCAAGGTTTGATTCAATTTGTTGCTTACTTAATTCAAGTAATTCGTATGGTTGAGATTCAATGTTTACTTAAGTTTTAATTGGGTCAATTTAATTGATATGGTTAATAAAGTTGATTAAATCTTTTATAACTGGCTTGGTTGCTTTATTCATTTGTTCAAAATCTAGTTTAAATGATTGATCCAATTAAAGTTTAGTTATAACTCCTTGTCATTTTGATTAACCAAATTGAGTGTTTCCTTTGATTAATGGTTTAACTGAATATGATTAGTGTTCATAATTGATTTAATTAGCTAGTAGAAGCTTGATTAGTGATTTTTTTATCTAAGTTAATTCATCTTATCGAAATAGACTAAATTAAACTTAATTTGAGTTATGCCTTAAATTGATTAAAGATTATCCTAATTTCATTTATTTTCATTTGATTAATATCCAATGATTAATCAAGATGAATTCAATTTATGATTATTTTAACTTGAGGTTTAATGATTAAATATGATTCAATTTAGTTTGTTGCTTATTGAATTTGAATAGTTTATATGTTTGAAATTTAATGCTCAATCTAGGTATAATTAGGTAGATTGTGTTCTTCTAATTAAGTTGACTAACATTTGATTTAATCTAAGTTAATTATTTGTTGAATATTTTATTTTTATTTTTTGTGTTTAGATTAATGGCATAGTTAATAATTAGATGATTCATATTTATTTAATTGAGTTTAATTTTTAATTTAATTAATACTTAATTAAGTTCAAGCTTATGTTTGATAAAGTTTAACTTTAATTTGGTTTAACTTGAACATTATGTGACATTCACTTTAGAGTTTGGTTAATGGGGGTTTAAATATTAATTTACTTATAATTTCAGCTTTATATTTTAATTTATTGGAGTTTAGCTTAATAAATTCAATTGGTGTTGATTTTAAAGATTAATTAAACTTTAATTTTAAATGATTTTTTGATTTATGCAACTCAGAGGGTTACATTATTTTATTAAGGTTTCTTAATGTTAATTAAAATGATTTAAACCATTTTGATGATTCTTATAATTTTTAGATTTTTAAGTTAATTATTTCATGAAATTAGGCACTTGGACTTTGAAATTAAATAACATTTAATTCATTCACCATTTTGACTAAGTGATTAAATTGATTAAATTAAACCTAAATAATTATTAAATTATGTTCATTTATCATTCTTAAAATATTTTGAAGTGTTTAATTTGAATTATTCTTATTTTAATTTGAATTAGAGTTCAATAGGGTTCATTTGGGTTATGTTGTCAAATTAACCCATTTGACTTCTCATTAAATTTATATTTGTCTAGTTTTATACTTAAATATGTTCATTTGATAAATTACCTTCAAAGTGATTCAATTTGGCAAAATTTGGTTGGTTGACTTTTGACTTGGTGGGGCCCACATGAGATCAACTCTAGGTCAAAGGACCTATTTGCCACTTCGAGCC
Source organism: Cymbidium sinense (assembly GCA_021442155.1). Lineage (NCBI taxonomy): Eukaryota > Viridiplantae > Streptophyta > Magnoliopsida > Asparagales > Orchidaceae > Cymbidium > Cymbidium sinense. The sequence continues at coordinate 56,487,419 of CM038226.1, forward strand.
TCATCTAAATTTATTTTTGAGTTCATTTATGTTTATTCATTGATTCTATGCTTTTGGTTTGATTCAATTCAATTTAATTTTAATTATCTTTGATTTTATTTTGCCTAGGTAAGGTTAGGCTTAATTGGGTTAATTAACCCAATTATCTCAATCTAAGTTCAACTGGGATGTGTTTGATTTAGATCTCTATTTAGCTATATTAGATCTAAGTTTGATTTGAGTTCATCTAATCCAATTAGGTTAGGTTAAGTCCTAGAATGGTCCACTAGGATGATCTAGGCTTTCACTTTAGAGTATTGAGTTTGATTTGATTTCAAATTTAATTTTAGTTTCAAGTTTAATGTTTGATTTGATTTGTTATTTTATTTTAGTTTGTTCACTTAATTACTAAGTGTAGTGTCATAAGTGCCAAATTAGGGAATTCTTAATCTAAGATTAGAAGTCCTAATTATTAGGAATAGCGGTGATATTAACCACATCCAAAAATGAGATTAACAACCATGCATAACTCATTGAGGCATCAACATCAACACTGATATATGACTCATACTCACCATGTGAAGTCTAGCACGAATAGTTTGGTTGGAACCCTTAGAAACATGTCAAACTTGACTTCATCTAGCATTAAGTAAATCTAATTCTTATGCCTCACACAAGAACTTCAAAACATCCCTTCTAAAAGATAAAACGAAGTTGAGATGTCACATGCATAAAGTGCTCAACACTATTTAAGAATTCATCAGTTAATCCATTTTTGTTTATATGTAACCTATTATACATACATGATCATTCATTGTGGATGTTCATTTGTAACATAAACTAGTAAATTTGAGAAAAAGTCCTTGTGTTATATAAATTATAAAATAAATTTTGAATGAATAATCAAAGGTTGCTATGACATAAGTCCTTAAGTATCAAATTTCTACAATTGTGAACATTTGATATGACACAATAAGCTTTCAAGTAGCTCACGTGCAAGGAGCATTCTACAAGAAAGTCATAAGTCTCTAATAGCTCTTAAACTAATATTGATCCCAAGAAAGTGTGAATCAACCATCAACCAAGCATAAGGCTATTCAATGAGATTAAGAAAGAATGAGATGGGCTGAAATGCCTCCTAGATCTTAAACTAATTCAGATTCTTATTGTGTTGAATTGAGTTATAATGATTTTTTTTTATTTAAAACTAAGCCAATTAAATTCATGAATATAAAAGATATAGAAGACTATGTTTGGAATCTAATTCTCATGCATTAATTTAACCATAAACAATTAAGAAATACTTGAAATAGGGTGATATTCAATATAGCCATAATTTTATAAAACTGCAATTTTAATTTTTTGTACTTTACAATAGTTGCCATACTAGCCAAAAATCAAATGTATATTCTCATTTAAAAATTACAAAAAATAATTATAAAAATTCAAACATATACAAATAATTGAAAATTACATAACCCAAAAATCCCAAATTAAGACTTTAATGAAAATATAAATCCTCAGCTAAACAATCTTGATCTAAACTCCAAACAAGAAATATATGGTGAGATTCATGTGTTCCAAGAAAATGTAATTAAGTTTACAGAATAAATTTAAAATATTCTCAAAAACAAAAAAAAAAGAAATCAACTTTCCACCAAAATAAATGTATGAAATCACAAACAAATTATTGTAGAAACTAGAGGAAGGTATTTACGAGCGATTCTATGGAGAAATCAATGAAAATCGGTGCTTTTTGGGGTTTATCTCACGTGCCATAGCATCTCCCTCGCTATCACTTGAGAGAGAAAATGAGGAAGAAAGGAAGGAAATGGTGAGGGATTTGATTCGTCGGCCCTAATTTTACATATTTTTGGCAGAAATTAAACAGATCATACGTGAAGTTAGATCTAAAATTTTTTTTCCACGGAGATTTCTATCTAAAATTTTTTTGACCAAAAATTTATTAGTAATCTACCAATTATTTCCATCAAATAAGTTCGTCAAAAATTTTGTTGGAAATCTATTATTTTAGGGATTATTTTTAAAATAGGCATATTGTTATAATTAATTTAAATCAAAAAATTTTTTATGAAAATAGATTAGTCGTGACGGCAACCGACGATGGACCTGTCGGCGCCGTCGTGTCTGCCGGCGTAGTCGTCCGTCAAACGGACGGCCCGGCGCCGTAAGCCACGTCCGTCAATCGTCGTTGGACGACGGCTACGATTTAAATTTTTTTAAAAAAATGTGTAGCAGCATTATCATATTTTTGCATATCGAGTCACATTGCTTAACTTTGTATCATTGGAATCGTAACAAAATTGTACAATTTTATGTTGGTTGAAATTTGTGATTGCAGCTTCATGTGCAGACAAATCTTGTGAAATGCGAGGTGAAAATTGCAAAAATCAATTTTGTGCGTGTCAGTCATCTGATGTGAGAATTGAGCAAAATTTGCATCGTTGGAATTGTAACGAAGCTGTTTAGGACTTTTTTGTTGGTTGAAATTTGTGATTGAGGCTCGATGCGTAGCAGATTTTGCAAATGCACACGAAAACGGCGGCGCGAAGCTGAAGGTTTGGAGGAGCAATGTTATTGATTTAGAAGATTTGAATGTATTATGAAGCAACAATCTCACAAGTATTTTACAAATGACATATAGAATCTTTGATAAGTGGATTCACCAAAAAAATTCTTAAGAGATTCATTTCCCCTAAAACCAAGAATTATAATATTTAATATCATCTCACTATTTCTACATTATTCAATTCCTTTTGTCACGAGAAACATTTTAAGTTAAACAACATACAAATTAACGAAATTTGTGTGGCACAACAAGCTTTTAATGCTCTTCAATCTAATTGAAATATATGCTAATAATATTGTGTATAGGTCCCATCAACAAGTTGCAGTGAAATCCTAATGATCGCATTTATCACAAACATCTTATAAAAATAGCCACTCAGAAGTAAGTACACATACAACAAAATGTAATCCCGTATGAACATAATATAATAGTACATCCGGGCGTGCTTGATTCAAATCAGGCGGAGGAGCCGAGCCGGTTGGGAGGAAAAAGAAAGAAAATCGCGCTTACGATTTGTTTGCGAAATAGGGGTGGCGACCTCTCGGCCATGACCTCCCCTTGGCCGGTGGTGCTTCGATTGCTGAAATCCAACGGCCAAACGAAGGAGCGATGGGGCGGGCAATGGCGGCAGAATAGGAAAGGAAAGTAGATCAGGCTCACGAGTTTTTTGTGATAAAAGGTGATGAGCGGTCGTCACGGCGATCGACGGTCCTCCACATCGTCAGTCAAGCCGATTGCGCCGACATGGCCTCGTCATATGTCGTCGTCTGACGACTAGGCCTATTTTCATAAAAAAAAATTTTCGATGCCTAAATTGCTAATTAGGGTTAACAATGTGCCTATTTAAAAAATTTTGCCATTATTTTATTGTAGTGCTGAAGGAATAGAATGATATCTTTGAAAATTTTCCTTCTTAAAATATTAGTGAAATTATAATATATTTTTATAAGTTTATTGAAGTTAGATAATTATACTTAAAAATAAATTTTCTAAGAAATTACCATTATAAAATAATTGATAAAATAATTGATATTGTTCAAATAATGATATGGAGTCTTTCAACAAACATACCACATTTATTCATGGCTATGATATAGATAGATTATCTTTATTTGGTGGAATGTGAAAACATTTGCAAAAAGTCACCTAACTAAAAGAAGGTTGAATAAAAGAAAATGTTTTTTATAAATTTAATCAAGTTAAACCACTAGGAATATAAGACGTTATTATATTACTATTCGTTGGAGTAACAAATTTTTTTTTTAAAAAAAGGATCAATTTTGAATGAATTTATATATTTTTGTATTTTTGCTTAGTAGATATAGTTTTTTATTGCCTTACTAAAAGGTTAGTAATGCAAGACTACCTAGCAAAAAGTTTGAATAATTATGATTATCATAATTATGTATGTTAGTTCCCAACAGCAATAAAGTATTTTCTTTCGGAGTAACAAGAAAACATCCTCTAATAGTGGCTAAAGTCTAAGCACAAAAAATCTATGTTCATTTATTAGTACGATGGACATAGTTCTTTCTTAGTCTTTAGGATTTATCCTTAACATAGCATCTCCTAGTAGGTTATTTTATATTATCTTCTATTGACTATAACATATGGCTAGTTTAAATCAAACCTTAATTTCTTTAAGAATCCTCTTAGATTTAAATGAACTTAATTGACCACTAACTTATTAAATAAAGCTAAAAGGATGATAGTAAGGTCATTTGAAGCAAAGGATAGACAATAGAAAAATTAAACTCAATATTTCCTTAAAATTTAAGATTCACATTAGTAACCCTTAAGACTCTTAGACCTTATAATATTCAACATAGCCTAAACCCTCATGATTTATCTAGTGACCATTGGACTTTTTCTTGACCCAATGAGTCCAAGGTAGTTAACCTATAATGACTTAAGTGTGACCATTACACCATATTGAGCTCCCTTCTTCAAAAATTTGATTTCTAATGAACTTAACAAGCTTATAAGATATTAAGAATCATACTTGAAGAAAATTAAAATTATTAAACCCTTGGTCAACCATATTTAACCAAATTACTTATTTTGACACAATAAGGGTTTTCATATAGAGTAATAATTTAGTTGCACCAATTTTTCGATACTAATAAAACTAATGAGCTTTAGAATGATTTGATTTATTTTAAACCTTTAAAATTTTAATTAAATACACTTTGATCCAATGGCCCATGTAGACTCATTAAGGTTTATTAAGAACTTATTATGATTGAATTTCATCGAGAATAAATTTAAATGACCCTAAGTGTTGCTAAGGTTCATTGAGAAGCCTCCTTTAACCCGTAATCTTAATCCAAGCTAATCTAAACCCTTGACTAACTAATGAACCATTAAAAGTGTTTTGCCTCTATTCAATCTAAATCTAATCAAAAGATAGTTTAATATGGCTAATCTTCTTTTATGGATCTAAGCTAGTGTTGACCTCACTTTTGGAGTGAGTTCTCAATCTCGTCATATTAGATTTAGGAGTCTTCTAGACACTAAGATTTTCTTAGTCATAAGACACTTATAGCAATTAGGAACACTTAACATAAGCCTAGAGACTTAGAAGGGTTAACCATAGGATAAGGTAATGCCTTAGGGATTAAGATAATCCACCTACCCTACAACCCAAATCCAATCCATGTTCACCTTCTCAAACCAAACCTCAAGTTCAATTCAAACATCAAAATTCAAATCCAAATTCAAACCCAAATTCCAAAACCAAATGATTGAAGCCCATGATCAAATCCAAACTTGAAATCTTTCCTAAGTCCTTCGAATCAATTTTATGAACTTATCCAAAATCTCACCCAAATCAATCTAAAATCCAATCATCTTTCTAAATTTAAATCAAATCTACATTCAAATTATCAAAACAAATTCAAATTAAATTAAATTAAATCAAATCCAAATCTAAGCCCTATGACTATCTTCATGAGCTTAGCCAAGTTTGCCTTCAAATCACTTCAAATTCAATTGATTTTCTCATAAATCAATCATATCTTCAATCATCTTCACAAATATAAATGAAATATACATTTAAATCATCAAAACTAAATTAAAATAAATCAAAATACAAACCTAAGCCACATGACCCAGCTCCATGGACTTAGCCAAATTCCTTCATTCCAAAACCCAAATTCAATTTATTTTCTCATGAATCAACTATTCTATCAATCATATTCATAAATACAAATGGAATCTACAATCATCAAGCCAAACCAAAATCAACCCAAGTCAAACCCAACCTAACCCTTTTGACTTGAAATATTAAAATGAACAAAAACCCACTCTAACCCAAATCAATTGTAATTGAATTTATATATCAATCCTAAACCCTATATAAATTCAACTAAATCAAACTCAACCCAAAACCAGGCCAACTAAACCCAATTGGTCCACTTTACCCAAAGTGGCCAATTTGACTTATTTGAGCCAAGTTCTAATCCTACCTAATTTAGATTGAACTAAGCCTACCTAAACCTCCTATCAAGATTATTGATCACCATATATTGATCAGTTGTCACAAATTGAGTCAAACCAAGCCAACTTAATCCTTTGACCAAGTCAACTCCCTTAACACATATGAACCCAAACTAGCCAAATTACAGTCTAAACCAAATCCCTTGAAACCAATGATTCATAACAACTCAAAATAAATATTTGAACATCACTTGACCTTCAATTAAGTCAAACTAAACCCAATGGCCCTCTTAACCTAAGTTGACCCAAATTGACCTAAAAGACCAAATTGAGTCAAATCAAAATATAAACCAAACTGATTACAACCAATGGCTCAAGTTTATTCTAAATTGATTGTTAAACTTGACCAAAGCCATGCTTGAACCCAATTGACCCAATTGAACACAATTGACCTACTTAGCCCAAATTGACCTAAAGCATCAAGTCAACCTAAATCAAAACTAAATCCAAATTAATTGAAACTAAAGCCTACAATCATCTTCAATTGGTCAACCAAACCCAAACCAATGCCTAACCCAAGCCAATTTGGTCAATTTGATCAACCTAACCCATTTGACCCATTTGAACTCAAATGAGTCAAAATCAAATCTAAGCCAAATCAAATCAATACCAATGACACCAATACATCCCAAATGATCATATGAACTTAACAAAACCCTTGGTTTGACCCAATTTGACCAATTGGTCAACTTAACTCGTATTGATCTAATTTGACCCATTTAAGCGCGTGTTGAGCCAAACCTAACCAAATGAACTCCAAATTACTTGAAATTTGTACTAACCCACTTTTGACTCATTTCAAATTTGTCTAAATCAAATCCACTACCAAATGATCATTATACCATTGGGTAAAAGGTATCACATGAAATAAATCACCCGTGTAAGTGGCATGTCCATTCCTTGGCCACTTGGCACTCCCCCAATGGTCCACCTAGGCACCTAGGACACTGTCTAACTTGACCCAAGAGATGGTTGGGTCGGCCATGACCCATGGGAGGTGAAATCACCTCACCCTTCCCATAGGTGCATTTGAAACCCATAGGACACCCACTAATCCCTCTTAGCAGGCACCTCGCAAGCTTTGGCCAACCAAACTGAGCCACCTAGGATGATTCTTTGCCATTCTCAACCACCACCGGTGGCCGAACATCCACAAAATTCCAAATCCAATCTGACCATCCAATCAAGGGAAGGAGGGGGTATACCCTCTCCAATTCATTCTAAATCATGCACTTGAGCATTTAGAGAATCCTAGGACCCTGAGGAGACCTTCCCAAAGCCATTTCCAAGCATCACGATCTCTCCCAATTGCTAGTTTCACCTAAGCCAAAATAGGGCATCCCTCTTTTGATCCCAACTTGCTCAAACCTCCAAAGAAATTAAATTAACCTCGAACACACCATCCCCACACTCTGTTGAGCAAGAACGAATCACCTCCCAAGCTCTCCGACCAACAAACGTAGGACTTTGATCAACGCCAGCCTCCCAAGCTTTGGGGGTTGGTCTTCCGAGTAAACTACACCAAATCAAGGCTCATATTGATTAGTAGGGCTTCATCTCTTAGCCATTGAAGAAAAGGTTTGGAGCTTTTTGAAGAAAACTTGCACGACATGTGATCTTAGCCGTTGGATCCCTTTGGATTCTTCACACAAAGGTGAGGGATCCATTTGGAGTCGATCTAAGCTCAGGTGAGCTCAGATCAAGCAAGCAATGGCAGACGGACTTCATTCTCCCTCACTCGTGTGATTATAGATCACATAGCATCCTTTCTGGGTGATTAAAATGGATGGTCGTGATTAGATCTGATAGTATAATTTGATTTAATCTTATTAAGCCGTGGGATTAATTGTAGCCTTCTGATCCTAGATTGGACGGCACATGAGAAAGCGCATTCATCGCCACGTAGGCATTAAGTCAAATAAGTTTTAAATAGCCAATCCCATGGAGCCATATGGAAAGCACACCGTGTCAGCGTGCCACATGGCGCCGATGGGATTAAGCTTTAATTAAGCTTAATTAATTTTTTTAATGGCTAAAACTTCTAAAATTCATAATAAATCATAGAAAAATAATAAAATACAAATAAATACTCATTTTAAAGGTATTTTAGAGGAGAAGCAATTAAAAATAATCTTAATTATTTTTGAATAGTAATTGAGGCTTAATTAGGGTTTAATTATAAAATTGATTAGCCTAATTACTATTTAATTACTTGAGGAATTAATCCCAAATTTTTTGAGTTAATTTAATGGGATGACCTTTGCCTCCCATGATTTTCTTCAAATTTATTGCTCACTTAATTAGGAAAATTGACTAATTAAATCTTAATTATGATTTTAAGTTAATTAATGATTAATTAATCCCATGAATAGTAACAAAATGGTTAATTAAGTTTATTAATCATTGTTCAACAGTAAATGGACTAATGGAATTGGGTTGAGACCTCTTTCTTAGTCTCTTTCCCTAACTTCATTCCATCAATTAAAATCAAATCAATTAAGATTTAATTAAATAATTAAATGGCTTAATTAATTAAATTAAAATCATAATCAGATCAGACCTTATTTAATTAAATCATGGGATAGATCTTTAGGTGTTTAATAACCAAAGGACTTTACTGAAATTATGGTTAGTCTACATGTGTGGAAAAATCATAAGAGTAGTTAATTAAGTCCCGTAATCTAATTAGCTATTAATTTCTTAGGATCATTAAAAGTTTATTTTCCATGCATATCATGTTGACTCATAATTATTTAGTTAATTACTTTTAAGTGACATATGTAAGGGTAATCAATTGACCTATTAAGAGTTCAACCTAATTAACCTATAAAATCAACATAATTAAATTTCTTTAAAGTAAATCAAATCACTAATGTGGGGAGTGGGTTTAAAATAGTAAGTGATAATATCTCTTCTCCTCTTAAATCAAATCAAATTCGAAACTTAATTAATAAAGAAGCCTTGGCTTTCTTTAAATAATCTTATTTGATTTGATTGTCTTTAGGAACTAGTTTGGTTGAATGATTCACATGCTTATATTTGATTGTTCTCTTTCCAATCATGTTAAATTTTGTATATCATTTGAATTCATGCATCCATCTTTTCAAAATCAAGTAAAGTAAAATGGATCTCCTGTTTGTAAGCTTACATGTGTTGATTTAATTTAATATATATGCGGGTATTATCACTATTAAATCTAAATGTATTTTTCAAAAGCTTATAAATGAATAATAATATGTGTTATGATGCTAGCTATAAATACATAAGAAATGCATGTGCTTATAGCTTAAGTGTGTGAATGTTGAGTTCTCTTTCCCCTATTCATGTGTTCATTTATATAAGATTTAATGGCAATGGGTATATAGTGTGGACATCACGGGAATACAAGGCTTTAGCTAGCCCCAAAGGAGTTTAGGGAATATGTCACGTACCCATTTGATTTCATTCTTATGCATTTTAATATTAGAATTTAGATAGATCTTTAATTCAAATATATAAATGATTCAATCAAATAAAAATACAATCTTTGCATGGTTTTCATTTCCTTCATTCATGTATACATTCATGTGTATTTAAGGAAAGCAAGTATATAGTCTGGACATCCCGGGAATACGAGGCTTTAGCTAGACTCAAGGAAGTCATTTGATTACCTCATTTCCCTAGTTTAACAATGGCACATACTTGTTTATGTCTTTATACATGTGTATGTATATGTGACTAATGAATGAAAATACCTTCTTATATTAAAATTGCATGCATTCATAATTTACTAAGTGGTTGAATTAATTAGCCATATGATTTAGAGTTTATTTCCTATGTTCATGTATACGACTTTACATATGTTTGAATGCAAATGGGTATATAGTTTGGACATCCTGAGAATACGAGGCTTTAGCTAGCCCCAAGGAGTTCATTTGATTACCTCACTTTCTTGGTTTAACAATGGCACACACCTATTTAATTTCATTCTTATGTCTTTTTGTATAAGAATTTGGATAAAACTTTAAATTAATATGTTTTAATAATTCAATCAAATAAAATGTAAATTCTAAACATACACATACATTCATCATTTAAGTGTGTTAAAATATGTTGCATGTATAGATATACTTAGGATTAAATCATATGCATGTTACATGTGATGGAAAAGAATGATTTAATATATGTCATGTGGTAGTAATTCAATTAAGTTAATCTTGACAAGCCTTTAATCTTGAATTAGATTATTTAAAGTGAACTTAAACTAGGATTAATTGAATAATTTATTAATTCATTCACTAAAGAGAGCTAAATCAAATTAATGTACTTTAGAAAGTGGCTTAAGGTATGGATGAAAGGAATGATCCCCTTTCTTCCCTTTATAACACTTAGTTGCTAAGTATAATCATATGAAATAAAAGAAAACACAAATTAAAATTTTCAAATCAATTAACCAACTTGAAGTGAAACCAACCTCTCATGTTAAATTAAATCCTATTACACTTAGAAAAATATAATAATAGTGCTTAGTAAGACAAACTACACAAACCTTAACACACACATGAGAATTAAGTCACCACTTATAGTCCTAAGTTAGGATGGTGTATGTATGGTGTATGTTTTGTTTAGTGATATAATATTTTAGAGTAGATGTTAGGGTGTATGCTTCATAGACTAGATGGTAGGTCGATATTAGTGTAATCATATTTTTTTGCAGGGGATTAAGTTTAAGGGATGCTAAAAATAAATATAAATGGTCTATTTGTAGGTTGCTTAAACCCCCTAAGCACAATCCAAGTTAGGATAGGTGGGCTTGGTTACTTATGTGCAGGGTGCTAAGTCCAAATCATACATATAATTGTTTGAGATTGTATTTGTGTTAAGCTAACATTTGTTTTGCATGTGTAGTCAGATTTACTTTTTCTATTTTCAATGTAATTTTGCATTATGAATTAAGATTGGTGTTATGGGAGATTAGGATGAGCATTGGCTAGAAGGCTTTATTCTGAGGTACCATGTGATGCCTTCGAAGCAAGCACATCTAAATTAAAGAAGAAGGGAGAAAGTAGATACATAAGAATAAAGAAATGAAGACTCCTGAGAGCATTTAATAAAATTGTAATTAATCTTTCATATTCCAAGTTGTATAAGGGTAGAGCTCGGATACCCATCTTTCTTTTTTTGGATTGTACTGCGGTACCCAATCGCACCAGCCTCTTATTCTATTGTGCTAGTTTTATAAAATTATTTGATATTTTGTTTAGTTTGTGCACTAGAAATGGCATGTTCTTCATAGTTTTTTAAATGTTTGATGCTTTAATGTGTGTCCTGGATGCTATTAGGCTCTTAAGGTAAAATTATTTTTTCTACCCCAACTAATCACTCATAAATAAATTTAAAATAACTCATAATCTCACCATAAAGCCTAGGCTATATCAAGATAATTAAAAGATTTAGCAACACCTTACTTGTATGGTTGTATGTTTCATATCATGCATATTCTTTCTCTCTTAAACATAAGGGATTTCCATCCTAGCATGATAGTGGAATGTTTGACCTGTGATGGCTTCCCTTGTGTTAGAAAACACCCCTTTCTCACTGATTTAGCCAACAATTTTATTTTATCATGCATGTAGGCATCAAAATCCTAAAGTCATTGTCCAAATGAAGTGTCAAAAATTAAATAAAATTTTGAAAATATTTTGCATTAGATTAAGCCATTACTCATGCCAATCATGCTCTAGTCTCCTAGGGAGTGGGTTTAAGGACTTTAGTCTCTCTTGTAAATAAATAATAGCCCAACTATCTTGCAATTTCATATGACCAGACCACATGGATTTGAATCGTAGGAGGTGTTAGTTGGGGGCCACTCCAGGCGATTGTAAGTCTAGAAGTCGAACGGTTTATTCTCTCTTATGTAAGTAAACCCTTATGTCCACCTGTCGCTTAGATTTAGGTCATGTTTTAGCTCATACTAAAGCATCTTAGATTTAGGATCTGATGTAGCTATTTTCTTTGAGTTACAAGTATAAATCCTCAAATCTTGGGCATTTCCAGAACCTTATGTTGGTGGGTTATAAGCCCTAGCAATCTAATAAAATTCAACTCTAACAAATAAATCTCTTCAATTTCAAACATATAAAGCCAAATCATAGGATATATTAAAATGCTCACTAGGCTTCTTAGTATCATGAATATTTCCTACTTCCTCCCTTTTGATTCAAAAAATAAGTCTTCTCCTCGAACTTTCCCAATTGATTTTCTAAATATAACCAATCTTTTGATAGTCTAACCTTGAAATCTTTCTTTGAGATGATAATTGTCTACTTTAATCGAGAGTATTCTTATTGAATTTCATCCCTAAGATATAAATAACTATAGAGCTTGCCTCCATAGGGAACTTTAGAACCTGATTTAATATAAACCTTACTTTATTCATCCATGTAAAGCAAAGAAAAAATCTCTGGTATATTCGAAGACCTATCATGCCTTAGGAGTCCTTATTAGGTGATTAGGTCCATTGAAGGGTGGTGTCGCTATCTTTCTAGATAGTACATCATATAATGACCCATCACTTTATTAAGCATCCCCTATGATCTACGTGGTGTCCTCCCCCATACTTCCAAAATAAACACCATAGATTTTTAGTGACTCCGTTGGGGAATATTCCTCTTTACATCTTTAGTAAATAATTATTATCTCCAAGCATCGACTAGTAGATTTATATTTTATATAAGCTCGAGACTATCTTTCTTTTCATTGGCACTTAGCTTATTTCATCCTTAAGTAGAGCTAGCCAACATCCTTTAGGTTTTAGGACCTCACTTCATGTAGGTTTGAAACCCCTATTAGGTCCCCTAATAAGTAAAAGATAAATTAACTAATGGAAGGAGATGACTAAACTTAGAACCTCTTTACCACTAGCTTGGTGAGGTTCATCCCATATTCAAAAAAGTTTCAATAAAATTCAAACTAAACAAGTAAAGTATTTTGCAAAAATTTTTGAAAGTACTTTTTCTAAATAAAATCATTTTTGAAATGCACTTCACATAACATAAAGTTTAAAAAATATAAAACTTTCAAATCTCTTTTCAAATAATAAAGACAATCAAACCTCATTTAACATACTTAAATTTGTTAAATGAGGATCCTTTTTAAAAATCAAAATCAAATCTGCATCATTAAAACCCTTTTTCATATTTTTTTAAAATCACATTTTGAAAAATAAAATCAATCAAACAACTAACTCCATTTAACATACGCAAATTTATTAAATGAGAGCTCCTCAAAATATTTCAAACACTTTTTTGAAAAATTGACCAACTCCACTTAATATACCTAAATTTGTTAAATGGAGTTTCATTCTCAAAATCAAAATATATTTGAACTCCATTTAACATACCCAAATTTGTCAAATGAGAGTTCCATTTTTCAAAATCAAAATAAAATCAAAATTCAGCATATCAATGAACCTCACTTAACATACCAAAATTTGTTAAGTGAGAGTTCCCCCTTTTCAAAAGAAAAATCACACATAAAATCAAAACATATTTGAACTCCATTTGACATACCCAAATTTATCAAATGAGAGTTCCATTTTTCAAAATAAAAAAAAATTGAATTCTATTTGGCATACCTACATTTGTTAAATAGAGTTCCCCTTTTCCAAAATAATGAAAATCAAAATACATTTGAACTCCATTTGACATACCCCAATTTGTCAAATATGAATTCCATCATTAAACAACACATAAAACAAATTAAACACTATTTAACATACCCACATTTGTTAAATAAGAGTTTCCCTTTTTCAAATCAAAACAAAATAAAATATCAAACACACTTGAACCCTACTTAATGTACCTAAATTTGTTAAGTAAGGGTTTCATTTTCAAATCAAAACAAAATAACAAACACATTCAGAACCTACTTAACACACCTAAATTTGTTAAGTAAGGGTCTTATTTTCAAATCAAAAATAAATCAAACACATCAAACATATAACAATAACCCTCACAAAAAAAATGTTTTCAGAGATTTTCACACATACATTTAAGTCTCACTTAGAACACCCAAATTTGCTAAGAAAGGTTCCGAAACCAAAATTCAAAGAAAGGATAAACAACAAATCCATCTCCAAAGTCTTTCCAAATGAATGAACCCCATCCAACATACTCAAATTTTTTGGATATGGGTTCCAAATCAAAATCAAATTCTATGACAAAGTCTCTCCTCATTTTTTAAATCTCTCCAATTCAATGAAGCCACACTTAGCATACCTAAATTTGTTAAGTGTGGGCTCAAACTACAAAATCAAGAATCAATGATTGAAGGTAGCTATTAAATCAAGGGTCTGATTAGTTCTATTTTCAACAAATGTAGAGATAGTAGTTCAGTCCTTCGTTCACTTCTTCAATCAGTCTCCCATCATGTCTTCTGGAAAGATGATCTTCTCCTTCCCGTCTAGTGTGGATTTGGCCTTGGATTAAGCCATACTCACCAACACCACCACGCATGTGTCATTGGAGTGGTTTGGTCTTGAGTAACTTGTGAGGGGCTAGCCCCCATGACCGTCAATAGAGAAGAGGTGGCAGGATAGAAGCCATTTCTTCATGTTGACATCTCATATGATTTAGAGTTTCCCTCACTAAAGAGGAAGGCCGTTAAGATTCCCATGGTAGTATCAGTATCAATTTTGTCTATTTTTGTGCTAGTTTTAACTTCAATTCCACTGCCTGGTAGTATAGTGTCTGTCATTCATTCTATTGCCACCCCCTACTACAGTCCCAGTAAGGGCTACCACCTCATCACTGGTTTCCCCTATTCTGAGGGGGAAAGCTATCTTGGCCTTTGAGATAGTCTCCCATACCATTGCGGTAGGTTCTAGCTCGTGCTCCACCCTACTTACTAGGATGTAATGCTACAATAATAACTGAAAGGTTAAGCGGCACTATGAGTGTAAGGCTAGGCAGATAGATGTTGCCTCTCACATTGCTGAGGAGGGTTCTCCTCATGAGACCTCTCCACTCTTGAGTGGTAGCATATTTCTCCCCATCTCAGCTTTAGACAGAGAGGAGGACTATAGGAGAATTGCTACATTGCCTCCACCACCAGCATAGTTTGAGGTACTTGCTAGGGAGAGGAGGAAGCCCTATGCCAGTTTACAATTAGTTCTTTGCTAGGTCGACTGAGCCCACAGACGCTTGGAGTTTGGTACATTATTTGAATTGAGGACTATGATCCCTAGGAGTGATAGGGATCAAATACACAGATAGAAAGCCTCAGAGGCTAAAGTTGCCAAGCGAGCAAAAAGGAGAGGATGAGGTATGTCAAACAGTCGGTGGCCTCTGTTTTGATAGATTTCTCCGATCAGTGGCTACACGGGCCAATCATACTGACAGCATAGTCCTTACAGGCACTACCATCTACAGGAGGAGAGCTTCAACAAAGAGGTAGTTGGTGTCTCCACCATCACACTGTTCCACTCATCGCCCGCCATCACCTATCTATGTCCCTCCTTTCGTAGTCCCTGCCAAAGTATAGAAGTCTGCATCTAAAGAGAGGACCTCTCCATTGGTGATCTAGCTATGGCTTAAGGATCTTACTCCACCTATTTCACCAGTTGAGGTGAGGTTGAGCTCTTTATTCGACCTTCCACCTCAACCATTGTAAAGAGGGAGTGGTGACCCAAAAGTGTCATAGTCGCTCCACCACCACAGCCAATAGTAGAGGAAGAAGGGGATGTCAGTGCAGTCCCCATGGCAATTGATCCCCTAGGGAGGGTACTCACAGGTATCACACATTGCTTAGCAGTTTATCATGTCGACATCGCGAGTAGGTGATCATTCACTAGATGACATCCTAAATAGTTACTTTGCTGAGATCAAGCAGATGGGTGGGAGTGATCATTTTGATCAGGAAGAGGATAGAGTAGATTTTGACTTCAAAGATGATGACCTATTAGAGGATTCAACAGATGTATATATGGTCAATACTCGAGGATCCCTCCATAGAGACCATCAAAGTCAGGAAGGTGTTGTGATCGAGGAAGGTGACACCTCTCACTCGACCCAGCACCTCCTCCACCAGCTAAGGTAGAAGGATGAGTAGATCAATTGATTGGAGAAGAGGGTTGAGGATTTTTAGTAGTAGTTCTAGCACTCCAGAACCAAGCTCCAATTTTGTAACCTAGTCCTATTGAGACCGATCGGCCCAAGCTCTTACTTATCTTAGATCCTCCCAAGAGTACCTCTCTTGTGGATTAGGATAGTGGTAGTTTGCATAGGAAGCATACGAATGTCATAGACAATACCTCCGTGCATGAGAGGGACATCAAGAAGATGATGGAACAACAAGTAAAGGAAGCCAACCGAGGTAGCTCATCCATTCCAAAGGGTAAACCTTACCTAGAGGAATTTGATGTTGTCCAATGCCCCAAGGGGTTTGTGCCACCATCCTTTAAAAGTTGCGATGGTAGTGGGAACCCATGACAACATACGTTACATTTCAGAGCTAACTGTTGCAACATCGGTGGTAACAACATTCTTCTCTTCCACCTTTTCATTAGTAATTTGGCAGGTGTTGCATTTAATTGGTACGCTGAACTGTCCAACAGTTCAATGAAGACTTTTGTTGAGTTGGAACAACTCTTTATCAAAATATTTTCTATAGCCCAACAGAGGATAACTGTGGGCGTCCTTATTATGGAGATGCAAAAGCCCAATGAGTCCTTGTTGATTACATTCTCAGGTGGCATAACTTAAGTATGAAATGAGAATCACAGCTATCCAAACATAATGCCATTTAGATTTTTTGAAGAATATCCATGGCCTAATCGCCTTTATGCTCAAGGGGTTTATAATTAAAATATTTTAGAAATTAATCAACAAGGCATCCAGTCTACAAGAGGAAGCCAAACAGTTGCCTTTCCAAGATCAATCATCCAAACCCAAGCCATAGAAAGTATTTGAGAAGAGTTTGGGGGTAGTTGTATCAGTGGACAGGGGGAAGCAGCCATCCAGGATTCAATTTGAGAGACCACGAGCTCAGCAGTCTCCACTGCCACCTCCTCTTCCACCTCCTTGGCCATCATTCCAGCCACCACAGCTACCACACCGGCCACTAGCACCACCTCCACCGCAATACACTTAGCAATGGTATTCATATCCACTACTAGATAACTACTATCTACCTACTCTTCTGGACAAGTTAAACAAGCCCTATTCATTCAAGAGAGAAGTAGTCAGGAAAATCTTTAATTATTTCCTAAAGAAACCTAATTTTTAGCTACCAGAGCCTACGAGGCTGGAGGAAGTGGGCAAGTGCAATGATCCTAACTTTTTCCCCTACCACTGCATGTTAGGCCATGTCATAGAGGTTTGCATCACTTTCAAAGACTAGCTTGAGCGTAGCTACAAGTCGGGTGCCATAGTTATCCCCAAGGGATACCTATTAGAATAACCATCTAATTCTATTAGAGTAATCTCTAGGGAGACATGTGATCCTCTTAAGATAATAGAAGGTTGGGATATTTCTTTATACCAAACCTCTAAAAATTATCTCTAAGATCAAGAAACTTTTCTTGCAGGTGCCTAAGGTAGCTCAAACCTCTAACACCAAGAAGGTTTGCAAGTTGCCAAGGATAGCTCGGGGAAGGTGGGAGCTCAGCAGCAGCAGCTGTCCATATTTGCCCGAGATAGGCTAGTAGCTCAACCACCATCCAAGTCTAGCATTCCTTCTACAGTTACAACTACTACCACTTCATCCAGCTCTTTCTCTACCAATAGAAGCATTATATTTGGAGACAAGAGCGCTAAACCCCTCGCTCTGCTTACTTTACTTGATTTCTATCATTTACCTCCACCTAAATCAAAGAAACTAATGAAGAAAGTAGATTCAACTTACATCTTGTCTACTTTTGGTTCTTTAATTTTATTCTTATTGAAAGCTCTTTGAGTCTAAATAATAATAGCTCTAATAATTCAGATCCTTTCTCTTTTAATTTAGAATAGGACTTTCCTTTCCTGAATCAATCAAGTTCAGCGATTGAGATTGACTTGGAGTCATCTGACTCCGAGGGTCCCATAGGAGAAGCTATAGGTTTACGATGGCGGAAGAACTTTCCACCAACCTGCCATATGAAGTCACTGAAGTCAACCTCCACAGTGGCAAAGTTCTACCTCCTCGGATATCACCTCAGGATAAGGGTAAGCAAGTCATTAGTTTCAATGAGCAAATAGCCCCTCCATAGGATGCTTCACTTATGGATATGCTTGTGGAGGACCAACCGAACATTAATTAGAACATCCTAGCTCATCTTAGAAAGTTTCCAGCTAAGTTAAGCATATATGATGCCCTTATCTTATCCAAAAAGATGAGGAAATATCTAATCAATGCCTTACTTGATCCATAGATATGCTTAGCTCATCACTACTAAAAAGGAGGCATGCCACTCGAAGGACATCTTAAGAGTTACATTCAATAATGAAGATGTACTTCTAGGGATGATTGAGCACAATCGCCCTTTTTACATTATAGTAGATGTTGGAAGATGCATGCTATCTAGAGTTCTGGTTGACCCAAGTGCATTAGTAAACATTATGAGTCTATGACCCCTTGCCTACTTGAGGATCAACATCTCCAAACTCCAAAAGGAAAGGATGATGTTGAGAGGACTTAATGAACAAGGCAAGAGAGCCTTAGGCTCCATAATGTTGTCTTTGGACATAGATGATTGGAAGACCAAAACCAAGTTTCACATTATAGACTCGGATACATCTTTCAACACTTTGCTTAAGAGATCGCAGATACATGAAAATATGGTTCCATCCTCTATACACCAGTGTATAAAGTTTCTAAGAGGTGGGATTGCCTACTATGTCAAAGGAGACCTCAAGCCATTTGCAGTTTGTGAGGTCGACATATATCATTATGCAGTTTACTACCTCCCTCAAAATCAACAAGTCTATTCTCGCAAACTTGGCCAAAGTTCCAAAATAAAAGAAAAATAAAAAAGAATAAGAAAGAGAAAAAGAAAAAGAAAATAAAAAATAAAATAAAAGGGAGCGAGAAATAGACTTGGAGGAGGAAGTGGAGCCTAACATTATATTCCACACATAGTTCATTACTCTATTCGAACATATGTGTAGGATGACCCGACCTCCACCAGGCAGAGGAAGAGGCTAATTTAAAGGCAGTCCCAGGAGTGAAAAATCTCCTTATTGGCCACCCAATAGGAGATATGTCCCAGCTACCATGAGTACATATGCTATCCATATAGACTTATAATCTAGTTCAGATGATGAGTCTTATATGATTACCACACCAGCTAGCTCCTCTCGATAATAGATTCCTTTGGAGGGGACACTTGAGCCAGATAGCAATGAAGATCGTGCTCCAAAGTAAAGCATAGGTGTATCCAAGTCTATATGTGAAATAGTTAGGTACTAGTTGGGAAACTTAGCTTTAACCCCACTTTCCTCACAAAAAGTTGAGGGTTTAGTAGTTAAGGAAGCCCCCAAGTTATCCACAAATGTGAAGACTGAGAGGTTCTTTATGGGAGCATCATCCTCAAGTCAAGAAGTTGATGTTGAACTTGAGGATGATTCATATAAAGATTTAATATAACTACAGTTTGATTCGTACTCTCCTTTTGTTGATAATTTAGCAAAGAAAGGGTTAATCCCAAATACTTGGTCATAGCATAGGTCAGACTATTTTGAAAGAATATGGAAGAACAAATACAAAAGATCTCAATCAAGATAAGGATTGATGATGATGATTGTTGCTTCATGAATCATTTTTAAATCATCACCAATCATTAATGATAAAATCAAATCACATCAAAAAAAACTAAAATTTCAAAATACATCAATCGAGAAAGAAACAAAACCAATGACTTATTTAAAGACTAAATTTAGGATTGCTTTACATGGAGTTATGACGAGGTGCCCGGTTTATCTCCTAACATTATAGTCCAAAAATTAGTGAAAGAACCTAGTGTTAATCTTATTAAGCAAACTCCTAAACGCATGCGATTAGACATTGAACAATAGGTAATTTTTGAAGTCAAGAAATTGATCGATGCTGGTTTCTTTCAAGAAGAAAAATACCCTACCTGGCTGGCCGGTGTCATCCCAGTTAAGAAGAAGAATGGCCAAATTCGCATGTGTCAATTTTAGGGATCTAAAGAAGGCATGTCCAAAAGACAAATTTCCACTACCAATACCAGAACTGATGGTGGACATTGCCTCATCTCATGTAGTCTCTTCTCTTTCATGGATTGCTCATCTGGATATAACCAAATAAAGATGGCCAATGAAGATGAGAAAATACTATTTTTCGAACCCTGATCAGAATCTATTGCTATAAGGTCATTCCTTTCGGCCTTAAAAATGTTGGTGCTACATACCAACAAGCTATTACTTGAATCTTTGATGAACTCAGTCAACATCAAGTCGAGTGTTATGTCAATGATCTCATGGTCAAAAAGTAAAGAAAAGGAAGACCATCTCTTTGACTTGAGAATAGTTTTCAAACTCTAAGATAATTTAACCTTAAATTGAACCCCCTAAAGTGTGCATTCGGAGTAGCTTCAAGGAAATTTCTTAGGTTTGTTGTCTGACATCAGGAAATCAAAATCAATCAGGAGAAGATCAATGAAATATTAGAAATGCCACCCACTGAAAGTTTAACTCAACTCATATCATTTCAAGGGTAGTTGTATATCTAAGATACTTTATATCCAACCTATCAGGGTGATGCCAGCCATTCTCAGCACTTGTCAAAAAGGATGCCAAGTTCAAGTAGAAATATAAGGGTTAGCATGCCTTCAAAGACATCAACCTAGATGTGACAATTCTAAGCCTCAATCACAAGCGCCTCATACACTGCTGCATTAGATGACTCCCTTGGTACTTTGTTGCCTCAAACTAATGATGAAGGGAAAGAAAATGCTCTACTACCTCAGTCATCATCTAATCATTGCTGAGGTAAATTAACTACCCATTGAGAAGCATTACCTAGCTTTAATCTTTGCATCCCAAAAGCTATGACATTACATGCTTTCTCATAAGGTCAACTTGATCTTTAGGATCAAAATGCTGTAATACCTCATGATGCAGCCGATGCTATTTGTATGGTTGGCATGTTGGTCCTTAATTTTATCATAGTTTGACATTACTTTCGTACCCCTCAGTGCAGTGAAAGGACAAGCACTTACAGATTTCTTAGCAGCACACCCACTTCCTGCTGACTCTTCACTTAGTGATGGCCTCCATGATGAATAAATCATGAACTTAGGGGATACTAGCATTCACCGTTGGGAGATGTACTTTGGTGGTGTGGTATCCTGTCAAAGAGGAGAAGAACCACAATCTACTCTTCTTAGGAAAGGCAAGGGTTGGAGTAGTTCTCCTAATTCTGCACCGCCATGTGAATAGATTCTCATATCATCTGTCTAATCCCTACACCAACAATGAAGCTGAATATGAGGCTTGATTGTTGGTCTAGTTAGCTATTACTCTAAGCATCCAGAACATCACATCTTTGGGGATTCTTAATTAGTCATCAATCAAATCACAAGGTCCTACAAGGTTTTAAAGCTAAAGCTCATCACTACCACAAGTACACCATAGAGTTATTATCCTAAATTTTAGAGATTACCATTTATAAGATTTCTCAAAAAGATAACATTGTAGCAGATATGTTTTAGCCAAGCCTGCCAAGGAGTTGGCATGTCTAGAAGATGATTCCATATCAATGGAAGTCTAAAATAGACAAGTTTTATCCTTTATTGATATTGAACTCATCAAAAAGTACTCTCTTGATGGGGAGGTTATCGTTGCCAAAAAGGATGATGGAGGCAACCATTCATGGATTACCTAAATAAGGGAAAACTACCTTAAGAGAAGTCACTAACTCATCAGATGAAGCAGTAAGCACTTTCTTATGCTCTTGTGAATGGCACCTTATACAAATGGTCCTTCGATCATATGTGGTTACATTGTCTAGATAAACACGAAGCCCATAAAATGGTGACTGAGGTATACTCAGGATTATGTGCAGCTCACCAATATGATCCAAAGATGAAATCCAAGATCAAGAGACTAGGATACTATTGGTCGTCAATGATCACTTATTGCATGGACATGCTTGGCGATGCCACCAATGTCAAGTACACAGTGTGGTCCTACATCAAACACTCAACATTCTACATCCTACATTGGCCTCGTGGCCATTCGAGTGTTGGGGTACTGACATAGTGGGTCAGATTGACCTTCCTTCTTCTAAAGGTCATCGGTTCATCCTAGCTGCTACTGACTACTTCTCCAAGTGGGCATAGGTGATTATGCTCAGAGAGGTCACATTTTAACATGAGCTCCAAGTTTTTAAGAACTATATCATATATAGATTTGAGGCACCTCAACAAATTATATCTAATAATGTACTGCATTCAAGATCACCAAGATCAACAGCTTTGCCAAGAGGCACAACATAGATTGGAGATATTCTACCATCTACTTCCTAAGGGAAAATGACTTCATAGAAGCCTTCAATAAAATTTTCATCCAAATACTGAAGAAGACACTCAACGATGACAAGCGATAGTGGCATGTGCAGTTAGTTGAAGCTTTGTTAGTCTACTTTATCACATATAAAACTCCAACTCAATCTACTGCTTTCTCTTTAGTGTATGGGTCCAAAGCCATTCTACCAATAGAATTCCAACTCCCATCACTAAGGA
Organism: Cymbidium sinense; assembly: GCA_021442155.1. Classification (NCBI taxonomy): domain Eukaryota; kingdom Viridiplantae; phylum Streptophyta; class Magnoliopsida; order Asparagales; family Orchidaceae; genus Cymbidium; species Cymbidium sinense. The sequence continues at coordinate 56,510,209 of CM038226.1, forward strand.
TAGTTGTGGGTAGCATAATCATGATGGACCAGAATGCCAAATTGCAATTAGAAGAGCTCAAAGATTTAGAGAAGAGACCCCTATGGGCATGCTAAATCCTCGAGTTATACAAAGCCAAAATGATTCAAGCTCACATCAAGTTGGTCCATCCTAGAGAGCTTTTCAAGTATGAGAGCTTATTTTACTTCTAAGGAGATTGATTGTTGCCCTTCGTAAGATGGGAGGCAAGTTTGAACCCACTTAGGAAGGTCTTTTTTTCTATATAGAAGGTTATCAAGGAGGATCTTATCAACTTATTAATCAAAAGGGAGAGCGCCCAATGCTTCCAATCAATAGGCTCTACTTAATAAAATATTATCTATAAATCATGTTTGAATATAATCATTAACAAAAATTCTATTTTAAATCTCTTCCATATTGAAAATAACTTTGTATGTGAATCTGCCATAATGTGTTTAAGGTAGGTGTAAGGAGCATGAGCAGAATCCTATCCTTCATCGACACAACACGAACACAAACTACACACAATCATATAAATAAACACATATCTTTTGTCTCGGGCTACTTTGAGTTGGGATAACACCCTAGCGGCACTCACTCATTAGTTGTGCTAGGTCAGGCTGACATGCTACCCTTCTAGTGCATCATCCTAGTGGTCTTCTTACTTTGGAGGATGTAAGTCTGCTATGCTTTCCTTCCAGCTTGGTCGCTGCACACCGATGATCACCTTGTTAGTTTAGTAGGCCCTAGTACACATTCGATAAGCTACCTCATGATGACTTCATTTAAGAAGATGTAAGTCTACTATGGCTTCTTCTTGAACTAGCCATCATGCTCTAACTCGATCAAGTTTATTTGAGGTTTAGGGTAAGTCCCCTAGCTCCTTTTCTCCTGACTACTTCAAGTTTGGGTCTAGCCCTCCTTGTGGGACTCCCCTCTTAGTAGTCACCCTAGTCAGATAGCATCTATCTCGCTAATGATAGACTATCCCGATGATCATTTTCATTTAAGAAGATGTAAGTTTGCTACACCTTCTTCTTAGATTGATCGTTGCACACCGACTGGCACTTTAGGTTGGTTGGTTCTCGCTATGCTGACAGCGACCCACCTGATGGATACACCACTCATGACAGATATAAGTCTGCTATGCTTTCTCCTTGAGTTGGCCACCATGCACCTATAAGCTTTCTTCTTTACAGGGCTCAAGATAATACCCCTAGTGCCACCTCCTCTGGAAACTCTATTTGGATCGCATCCTTTGTGACCCCATATAGACACAACCTAAGTTACTATCGAATTGGACAATTCTCCTTTCCTAGTAACCACTCCTGAGGGTTGGAGCATATGTCTTGCAGATGTGTAGATTCTCCCTTAGTCCAGTAAATTTCAGATAGGTCAAGGCTGACATAGCCCCTTTCAATATGGTCCCTCACATACCAATAAGGTCCATGAATATATATATATATATATATATATACTTGTGCATTAAGAGAATGACCCCAGTGACACCTCTTCCCAAGCAGACATCTTATCTTTAGGGCAGTGTCAGCAAACTCCCTGCAGGAATCACGTGACTACTCTTAAGTTGAGATAAGTCCCCCACGACACTCCCTTAGTAGTCTCCCTAGGTCAAGTTTGATTTGTTGTGCTATTAATAGGTCACACCAGTTGTTGTTCTCTTCTTTAGAAGATGTAAATTTGTTATGCCTTCTTCTTAGCACATCCATTGCACATTGAAAGGCAACCCTTTGGTTGGTTCTCACTACCCCATGACCGATAGGCTATCCTTTTGGATTTATAATTTTGAGATAGGTCAACACCAATATATCCCCTTCTTACTGGATCCATCGCACACTGACAGAGTCCATAAATTAAATCAAATTAAATAAATTCAAACAAACCATATCAAATCACATGAAATAAAATACAATCCTAAGCTAAGATCGATTCTAGCTCTCGTCCTTCTCCACTAACCAAGACCTAGTGACGTAATAAAAAATGAAAAATTATGAGACATTATGAGTGCATGGCTAAGGAGGTAGAGGAAGCCTCCCATGTGGTTGAGGAGGGATCCCCTAATGAGACCTCTCCCCTTCTTAGTGGTAGTAGGTTTCACCCCTTTTCAACTGTAGAGGGAGAGTAGGACATCAAAAAGATTATGCATCACCCCCACAATCTACAGACTATGAGACACTCAATTGGGAGAGGAGGAAGCCTTATATTGGTCTATAATCTATGCTCAGGAGAGTTAGGAGAGCCCATGGATGCTCAGAGTCTGCCACATTGCATGACTTGAGGAGAGTGATCTCTAGGAGTGTTAGATCAGATCCATTGGAAAAGGGCCATAGAGGCCAAAGTTGTAGCCCAAGTGGGCAAGAGAGATAGACTGAGGTTTTCCAAGTAGTTGGTAGCCTCCACTTTGATAGACCATTTCGATCGACAGGTTGATTGGGTCAATCAGATAGATTGTACTCACTAGTTCTAGCCATAGGAGGAGATCTTTGACAGCACCCCTATTACATTGTATCACTCACCGACCACCTTCTTCATGTTCTACCATTCAAAGTCCCTTCCAAGTTCTACAAGCCTGCATCTAGAGAAAGCACACACCCCTCCCCCCACCTTGGTGATACGGTTGCGTCCTAAGGATCATGCTTCATCCACCCCATCTGTTGAGATGAGGTTGAGCTCCCCTACTCGACCTTCTATCCTAAAGGTGGAGAGGATGGAGAGGAGGCCCAAGAGCATCATAGTTGCTCCACCACCACAGATGGAGGTGAAGGAAGGAGGGGATACCAAGGTGACCCCTATGATTGTTCAATCAGTTAGGAAGAACACTATGTCCATCTAGAGCATTCAGTGCATCACCTCTGTAGAGTTCAGTCTAGTGGTTGATCACCATTCAACATATGTTCCAGTAGAACTTGGTCGAGTGGATGACCAATCTTTGGAGGATATTTTGGAAGATTATCGTGTTGCGGTGAGGTAGATAGTAGGGGATGATCAGTCTGACCAAGATGAGGGTATGTTAGATTTTAATGCCGATGAAGATGACCTTTTGGATGATATTGTTGAAATTCATATGGTCGATACCCGAGGATCCTTGCATAAGGAGCAGCCTAGTTAGGAAGCCTAAGGCATTGCAGTTAAGGAAGGTGAGGCATAAAACTCAACTAAATGTCCCCTCTAACAAATCAAATTAAAAGATGATTAGATTTATAGGATGGAGAGAAGGGTAGAGGAGTTGATGGATGTGTTCTTAGCATTGCAAAACTAAGTACATGTCTCACAGCCCATTCCTACGGAAGCCGACAAGGCTGAACTAGTGCATGTCCTTGATCATCCTAAGACTACCACTCCCATGGATGAGGATGCCTACAATTTGCATAGGAATGTGACCGATAACACCTCAATGCATGAAAAAGACATTAAGTAGATGGTAGACCAATATGTGAGGGAAGCGTTGGTGCAAGCCTAAGGCTGCTCGTCAGTTCCAAAAGATAGACCTACTCAGAGGAATTTAATGTATTTCAATACACTAAGGGTTTCATGCCACCATCCTTCAAGGTTTTTGATGGCAGTGGAAACCCAAGGCAGCATATAGCACACTTCAGGGCTAGTTGTTGTAATGTCAGTGGTAGTGATGCATTACTCTTCTGACAGTTTGTCAGTACCCTTTCGGGGGTCGTATTTGATTGGTATACTAAACTATCCAATGGTTCAATAAAGTCCTTTGTAGAGTTAGAGCAGCTCTTCATCAAAATATTTGCAGGAGCTCAGTAAAGGGTAACTATAGGGAACCTTATTATAGAGAAGCAAAAACTAAATGAGTCCCTCATTGATTGCATTCTTAGATGGAATAACTTAAGTATGAATGTGAACCACAACTGTAATAGTAGCATGCCATTGAGATTCTTCTTAAGGATATCTGTGGCCTAGTCACCTTCACACTTAAAGGCTTCACCATTAAGATATTTGAGAACCTAATCAGCAAGGTAGCTAACCTATAAGAGGAAGCCAAATAGTTACCCTTCTCAGACCTGTCATCCAAGCCCAAGCCTTAGAAGGTATTTGAGAAGAAGCTAGGGATTATAGTGGTAATGGACAAAGGGAAGTAGCTACTGAGAGCATAGTTTGAGAGGCCTAGAGTTCAACAACCTACACTCTCGCCTCCTCTTCCACTACCTCGACCGCCATAATAGCCAGCACCACCATAACAGCCTACACAGTAGTGGTATCAGTATGCACAACTAGGTAACTATTTTCCACCTATTCTTGGCAAACTCAACAAGCCATATTCATTCAAGAGGGAGGTAGTCATGAACATGTTTAAGAATCTTCTTAAGAAGCCTAATTTTTAGTTCCAAGCCTAGAAAGCTAGAGGAAGAGGGTAGGAGTGATGATTCTAACAATTGTCCCTACAACTGTATGCTAGGCCATGTCTTAAGATTGTTTCACCTTCAAGGATTACCTTGAACATAGCTATAAGTCAAGAGCCATAGTTATCCCTAAAGAATACTTAGTATAACAACCTTCAAGTTCTGTTAAATTAATCATTAGGGATACATCTGACCCTCTCAAAATAAAAGAAGGTTGGGATATCTCTCTATCTTATACCATTAAGAAAATTATTTCTAAAATCAAGAAACTTTCTCTACAGGTGCCTGACTCAACTTAAACCTCCAACATCAAGGAAGGTCTATGAGTTGTGAGGGACAACTCAGGAAGGGTGGAAGCCTAGTAGCAACATCATCCATCACTTGCTCGAGATAGTTCCATAGTGCAACCGCCTTTCTAATCCAACACTCCTCCTTCAATCAATCCCACTTCCAATTTAGATATCAATTTCCCTTTGATGAATCATCACGGTTCACCACTTGAGATTGATTTGGAGTCATTTGACTCTGATGATCCTTTAGAAGAAGTTGTAGATATACTTGATGAGCAGGTAGAACTTTCCATAAACTCCTCATCACAAGAAGTCACTGAAGTCAACCTCCATAGTGGAAAAGTTTTATCTCTTAGGGTAGCACCTCAAGATAAGGGTAAGCAGGTCATTTATTCCAGTGAGCAGATAGCCCCTCCACAAGATGCTCTACCCTTGGATATACTTATAGAGGATCAGCCCAAAGTTTACTATAATGTCTTAGCATATCTTAGAAAGTTGTCATCTAAGTTAAGCATATATGATACCCTTGTCTTATCCAAAGAGATGAGGGAGTCATTAGTCAAAGCTTTATTTGACCCTAAAATATGCTTAGCTTAGTTGGTCACTACTAGAGAAGAGGCATGTTTCTCAAAAGAAGTCCTAGAAGTAACATTCATAAATGAAGACCTACTTCTAGGGATGATAGAGCACAACCGTCCCCTCTATATTATAGTGGATGTTGGTAGGTTTAGACTATTAGGAGTGTTAGTTGATCCAGGTGCATCAGTAAATATTAAGAGTTTAAGAACCCTTGCTTACTTGAGGATCAATATCTCTAAACTCCAAACTGGAGAGGCTGATGTTGAAAGGGTTAAATGAACAAGATGAGAGGGCCTTAGGCTCCATAGTATTGCCTTTGGAGATAGAAGTATGGAAGATGGAAGCCAAGTTTCACATAATAGATTTTGATACATTATTCAACGCTTTGCTTGGGCAACCTTGGATACATGAGAACAACATTGTTCCATCATCCTTACATTAGTGCATCAAGTTTCTAAGGGGTGGAATCGAGTATTGCATCAAAGGAGATCTCAATCCATTTGTAGTTCATAATTTATGAGGTTGTGGCCTATTACCTCTCTAAGAAACAATATATCTTCTCTCATGTACTTAGTTAAAATTAAAATGAAAGGAAAGAGAAAAGAAATAAAATGAAAGAAAATGAAAATGAAAAAGAAAAAGAAAAGAAAAAGGGAATGAGAAGAAGATTTTGGGGAAGATATAAAGCCTGAGATTAGATTCTACCCACAGTTCATTACTCTATTCGAACAAGGGGGAAGGATGACCCGACCTCCACCGATAAGGAAGAGGAAAGTCCAGAGGGAGTCCCAGAGACTGAAGACCTCCATACCTACCACATACTAGAAGATTCGTTCCATCATCTAAGAGTACACCTGCTATCTACACAGACTTATAATTTAGTTCAGAGGATGAGTCCTATGTAGTTAGTATGTCGGCCAGCTCTCCTCAATAATAGGTCTTGTTAGAGGTGACACTAGAGCCTGATAGCGATGAAGACTGGTCCTTAAACAAAGCATGAATGTATGCAAGTCTTTATTATGTGAAATTATTAGACAACAGATGGGAACCTTAGCTCTAACCCCACTTTCCTCACAGAAAGTTGAAAGTTTGATAGTTAAAGAGGCCCCCAAAGCATGTGCAGACACTAAGGTCCAAAGGTTCTATCCAAAAGTAGCATCCTCAAGTCAAGAAGTTGATGTATAACTTGAGGATGATTCATTTAAAGAATTAATATAATTACTTTTTGATTAGTACTCACCTTGTGTTTTTAATTTAGCAAAGAAAGGTTTAATTCCACATACATGGTCCAAGCATAGGTCATAGTACTTTGAAATGATATGGAACAACAAATGCAAGAACTCTCAATCAAGACCAAGATTAGGCTTCGGTATAGTGGGCCTAGTCGATGATGATGATTATTGCCTAGTTATCACTGATCATTTGAAATCTGATAGGTTCTTTTCAAATCACATTAACTCATATGGGGAGGTATGCTTAGAAACTTCAGGTGATCCAAATGATCTTCAAGTCAAAGATGCACCTCCATAATTCGAGGAATACATCAAGTCACCCATCGATGAGCTCAAAGAAATTGACTTGGGTACCAAAGATAATCCACACCCAACGTACATCAGTTCCTTGTTGAATGAATCTAAAACTAATGACTTAGTTAGGCTACTCACCAAGTTTAAGGATTACTTTCATGGAGTTATGAAGAAATGCCCAGATTAGCTCCTGAGATAGTGGTTCATAAGCTTGCAATACAGCTTGAACACTAACCCCGTCAAGCAAGCTCCTAGACGTATGCGATTGGACATTGAACAATAAGTCATTTTTGAAGTCAAGAAATTGATCAATGATGATTTCATCTGAGAGGAAAAATATCCCATTTGGTTGGCTAGTTTCATCCCAAATAAAAATAAGAATAACCAAATTTGCATTTACGTCAATTTTATGGATCTCAATAAAGCATGCCCAAAAGATGAATTCCACTACCAATACCAGAACTAATGGTGGACATTTTCATATCATGTAATCTTCTCTTTCATGGATGGTTCCTCTGGATACAACCAAATAAGGATGGCACCTGAAGGTGAGATGAACACTACTTTTAAGATGCCGATCATACTTTATTGCTATAAGGTCATGCCTTTCGATCTTAAAATGCTAGCACCACATACTAGTGGGCCATGACTTGAATCTTTGATAAACGCATTCATCACCAAGTTGAATATTACGTCGATGATCTCATGGTCAAAAATAAAGAAAAGGAAGATCACCTTTTTGACTTGAGAATAGTTTTTGAGAACAACCTCAAAATAAACCCTTTGATGTTTACATTCGGAGTATCTCAAAGAAGTTTCTTGGGTTTGTTCTCTGACATTACAAAATTGAAATCGACCCGATCAAGATTGAAGTGATATTAGAGATGTCATCCGTTAAAAGTCTAACTCAACTCAAATCATTCCAAGGGAGATTGGCATATATAAGATACTTTATATCCAACATATCATGAAGATGTCAACCATTCTCAGCACTAGTCAAGAACGACACCAAGTTCAAGTGGATGATAAGTGCCAACAAGCCTTCAAGAGCATCAAGCAATACCTCATGACAACGCCAGTCTTAGCTGCCCCTATCCCGAGCAAACCTCTGATACTCTATACTACAGCATTGAATGACTCCCTTGGCACTTTGTTGGCCCAACACAATAACAAAGAGAAAGAGAATGCACTATACTATCTCAGCCATCGTCTGATACCTACCGAGATAAATTATCCACCCATTGATAAGCATTGCATAGCTTTAATCTTCATAGCTTAGAAGCTACGACACTATATGCTCTCTCATAAAGTGAACTTGATTTCTAGAATTAATTCACTACAATATCTCATGACACGCCAACACTATTAGGATGGTTGGTAATATTTTCCATGTTCTATTAGTTTGACATCACATTAATACCCCTTCACGCGATGGAAGGACAAGCATTCACAAATTTCCTAGCAGATTCCCTGCTTAGTGATGATATCCTCGACTAATAAATCATAAACTTAGATGATTCAAGCATTCACTTCTGGGAGATATATTTTGATGGTACGACTTCCTCTCAAAGAGGAGAAGAACCACAATCTACTCTTCTAGGTAAGGTAGGGGTAAGAATAGTTCTCCTTACACCAAACTGTGATATGATAAGATTCCCATATCTTTTATCTGATCCTAGCACCAGCAATGAAGTTAAATATAAGGCTCTGATTGCTGGTCTGGAGTTAGCTATCTTGCTAGGCTTCAGAATATCAACATCATTGGGGATTCATAGCTAGTTATCAACCAAATCACTGAGTCCTATAAAGTTCTAAAGGCCAAAATCCATCACTACCACAAGTATACTTAGGGAGTTGCTAGTCCAAATCCCAGAGGTCATAATGTACAAGATTTCTCGAGGAGAAAACTCCATAGCTGATGCCTTAGCCAAGCTTGCCAAGGAGTTGGCATGTCCAGAAGATGAGTCCATATCAATAGAGGTCCACAATGGGAAAGTCATGCCTCTTATTGATGTTGAACTCATCAATACATACTCTCTTGAAGAGGAGGTTGTCATTGCCAAAAAGGATGAAGAATTGGATTTGGAGGCAACCCTTCATTGATTACCTAAATAAAGGTAAACTACCTCAAGAGAAATCCTAAGCACATTAAGTGAAGCAAATGGCACTCTTCTTCACCCTCTTAGATGGTGTCTTATACTGGCAATCCTTCAAACATATGTGGTTATGCTATTTAGAAAAACATGAAGCCCATAAGATCGTGATCAAGGTATACTCAAGACTATGTGGTGCTCATCAATCCAGTCCAAAGATGAAATGCCAAAATCAAGATATTTTGATATTACTAGCTAATTATGATCACAAATTACTTGGACATAGCAAAGATATACCACCAATGCCAAGAACATGGAGTGGTCCTACATTAGCCGCCCAACATCCTTCATCCAACCTTGGCCTCATGGACATTTGAGTGTTGGGGCACTAACATAGTGGGTCTGACCGATACTCCTTTATCCAAGGGTCACCGATTCATTCTTGCAGCTGCAGACTACTTTTCCAAGTGGGTGGAGGCAATTATGCTTAGGGAGGTCAAAGCTCAGCATGTGCTCTAATTCTTCAAAAATCATATCATTTATAGATTTAGGGTACCCTGCCAAATCATATCTGATAATGTTACCTCCTTCAATAGCTCCAAAATTAACAACTTTGCCCGGATACATAACATAGGTTGGGAATACTCTACCATATACTACCCATAGGCAAATAGTTTAGCAGAAGCCTATAATAAAACTCTCATTGAAATACTCAAGAAGACACTCGATGATAATAAGCCGTAGTGGCATGAGTAGTTAGTTGAAGCCTTATGGGCTTACTGTACTACCTTCTAAACTTCAACACATTCTACCTTATTCTCCTTAGTGTATGGGTCCAAAGTTATTTTACCATTGAAAGTTCAACTCTCTTCACCATGGATAACTATGGGTAGCAAAATTAAAACCAACCAGAATGCCAGTTGTGGCTAGAAGAACTCGAAGGTTTGGAGGACAAATGCTTATAAGCATGCCAGAACCTCGAGTTATATAAGGCAAAAATGGTTCAAGCTCATAACAAATTGGTCTTCCCTATAGCTTTTTAAGTAAGAGAGCTTGTTTTAGTTCTAAGGAAACTAATTGTTTCTAGTCATAAGATGGGAGGCTAGATAGAACCTACTTGGGAAGGCCCTTTTGCCATAGAAAAGGCCTACCAGAGTGGATCTTACCAATTCATAAACCACAAAGGAGAACACCAAATGCATCCTATCAATGAGTTTTATCTAAATAAATACTATGCATAAATAATATCTAAAATAAGTTTTCTTTATATAATTCCATTTTGTTCAAATATCTCTCCATATTGAAATGCTTCCAATTGCCAAATTATTTTTGCAGTGCTTTTAGGGTAGGTATAAGAGAACCCGAGGATAATCCTATCCTTTATTAGCACATCACAAACAAAAAATTACATACAAACACAAATCCAATTACTTCAGACTACCTTGAGTTGAGATAAGTTCCCTAGTAGCCTCACTCAGTAGTTGTTGTAGGTCAGGATTTGATCCACTACCTAGCTAGTGTGACTTCTCAATGACTAATCTTTTTCTTAGGAGGATGTGAGTCCCCATACTTTCTTCCTAACTTAACCACTACAAACTAATGAGCACATTGTTAGTGGGGTATGCCTTATTGCATGGCCAATAAGCTACCCCGATGGTTGACTTTGCTTAAGAAGATGTCAGTTCCCGAGCTTTCTTCTTGAACTAGCCATTGTGCAATAATTGGGTTTGAGTTTATATATTTAAGGAACCCTAATGTCTCCTCTTCCTTCTAACTACTTCAATCTTGGGTTTAGTCCTTCTTTATGACTCCCCACTTTAGTCACCTAGGATAGTAGTTATGGCGATGACTATTCGATGATCGCCCGCTTAGGAAGATATGAGTCCCCAATGCTTTCTTTATAGATTGATCATTGCAAACCAATGGGAACCTTAGGTTAACTGGTGTTCAATTTAATGATAGTAATCCACCCGTTGGATAATGCCACTCAGGTAGATGTGAGTCCCCGCACTTTCTCCGTGAATTGGTCACCGTATACCAACAGCTTCATATTTTAGGGATTATGATAAGACCCCCAAAGGCACCTACCCTGTGGGCATTCTATTTGAATTACATCTTTGTGACCCCCATCTAGACATGACCCAAGTTACTATGTTGGATAGTTCCCCTTTTCTAGTAGCTACCCTTATGGTTGGAAGTTCTATAATGTGGTTGTATAAACCATCTCTTAGGCCAGTAAATCTGAGATAGGTCAAAGCTCTCATGGCCCCTTCTTAGTGTGGTTCCTCACAAACCAATAGGGTCCATGCTAAATAAATAAATAAACAAAATGAAATATCTCGCAGATTAGGATAAGACCCCCAGAGGCACCTCTTCCCATGTAGGCATCCTATCTTTTGGGTAGTGTCAGCAAATCTCCTGATAGGAATCGCCTCGACTATCTAAGTTCAAATAAGACCCTTAGAGGCACCCACTCAGTAGTCACCCTATGTCAGGTTTGACTTGTTGTGTGCCATCAACGGGACACTCCAATAGTTGATCCTAGAAGTGAGTCCCGATGCTTTCTTTCTAGTATAACTATTGCAAACCGACGGGCAACCCTTAAGTTGGATAATCTATATTGTATGTGGTAGACTACTCCTTTAGAATGGAAAATCAAAGGTAGGCCTAGGATATTATAGCCTATCTTTACTACGGTCCATCACAAACTGATAGGATCCAAGCAAAATTAACTAGTAAAATAAAAACTAAAATGAATCACCAAATCCAAATCAACAAATCAAATCAAAATCAAAATCAATCATCAAATTCAAACTAAGTAATTGATAAAATCAAAACTAAAATGAATCACCAAATTCAAATCAACATAATCAAATCAAATCAAAATCAAAATTCAAATTAAAATTAATCAACATAAATCAATCTATTAAATTAAACAAATTCAATCAAATTTCAATCCCCAATGGATTTCCTTTATGCCCTAGACATAAATCAATCTATTAAATCAAATAAATACAAACAAATCTCAATCCCCTAGCGGATCCCCCTTTTATTCCCCTAACATAAGTCATATATAATCCAACCAGTTTCATGCAAATTCATAGCGGATCTTTCTTTGTGTCCTTGAAATAAAGTCAATTCTCAACAAATCAGACCAAATCTACTCATCTCTCCTATGCCTTCGGCATGATAACAAATTGCATCATGTTAGATCCATGACTCCATCTATCTCACCAGTTAGGTATGGATGGCCACCCTTAGTGTTTGATCTTCCTGGATATTGTTGATCATCTCGGTCAATGCCAATACATGTGGTGTGCCTTGTCAATTACACCGCACCTATTGAGGGTCATTTTGTTGACCTCACTCTTGGAGTCAGGACTTATCCTTCCTTAGACTTAGGAGTATTCTAAGCAAAAGGATTCCCCTAGTCAGGACACTTCTAGTGATTAAGGGAACACTAAACCCAAGCTTATGGATTTATGGTGGCATACGTTAAGCTTAGGATGTGCCTTAAGTCAAATAAGTTCTACCTATCTTATGGACTAAACCATAACCCAATGCTTGTCCACTCATCCAAAACCAACCTCAAGCCAACAAATTTCAATTAAATCTTGCTTCATATCCAAGCTCCATGCCAAATTAACTTAACCCTTAACCCAAACCAATTCCACCATCATCCTATGGATCCAACCAAAAGCTTATTTAATTGAAACCAATCCAATTAACTTTTACAAAAAATATTCCAACCTTTCAATACTCTATTTCAAATCCTTCCAAGCCTCACAATCAAACCAATCAAATCAAACCAATACAATCAACCCAAGTTAACCCATTTGACCTAAAGGGTCCAAATGAGCCAAAATCCAATTTAACCCAAATCAAGTGCAATCAAAGCTATCAATCAACCCTAAATCCATCAATGAAATTTCTCAAAAAACAATTGAATCCAATTCAACTCAATCAACCCATTTGGTCCACTTGACTAAAGTGACGTAAATGACTCAATTGACTCAAACTTCAATCCAATCCAAATTTGATTTAATCAACCCATCAAATCTCTTCTATGATGATTGTTAATCATTCGTTATTGTCCAATTGTAATCAATTGGTCAAATCAAGACAATTTGATCACTTGACCAGAGTTGACCTAATTAACCCATGAACCAAAATGAATCATCTCATTCAATCCAAATCAATTGAAATCAATGACTCCTATCAACCAAAAATTCAGTATTGAACAAGACTCAACCACAAATTGAATCAAACTAAGCCAACTTGGGCTCTTGACTCAAGTTGACTTAATTTGACCTAAAGGGCCAAATTAGGTCAATTGAACCTAAATCAACCCTCTGCCTAAGCCAATTTGTCCAATTTGGCCAAATCGATCAACTAAACCCATTTGACCCATATGAGCCAAATCCAAATCCACTTCAAATTAAACCAAATCATTAGCACCAATACATCCTAAATCATCATTTGAAAACATTCAAACTTTTGGGTTTACCCAATTTGACCAATTTGTCAACCTAACTTAATTGAACCCATATGGGTCAAATTGAGCCAAACCCATTCAAACCAAGCCCAAACCCAACCAAACTTTGCATGACTCATCCTTGGGTCACCATGGGTCAGCCCAAATGGGTCCAACTCATGGTAAACCTATTTTGGGTCAAAACCAATAAACCAACCCACATAAATGGGATAAATTCCCTATTAGATGGTCTCACCTACTCATCAACCCTTGACAGCTACCCTTATATCATTTTGGACACTCAGACAACTGACTCACCTGACCCAAGGCCATTGAGTTTAGCCATGAGTCAATAGAAGGTGAGTTCACCCATGGCTCCCCATTTGAACACTTGGGGGAGGAGGTACACACCACCTCGGCCTATGCCACTACCTTAGCCACTCAAAGGCCTCCACCTCAGTCCATCACTAACACCTCCAGCCACTTGCGTCAACCAGACGACTACCAAAAGCTGAGATAATCCCAACCATTGGATCACTTAGGGAGTAGGGTATACTCCTCCCCATCGAATTCAAACCACACTGAGAGCATCCTTGAGTGTTTGTGATTGTTCCCTAAAGGTTTCCCAATACTCTCGTGCTCCCTATCACCGGTGAGGCCTAAGCTGAATGAAATTGAGTCCTCTATCCATCCAACCACATTCAAACTCAACCAAAGTTCAATTAACTCTTTCCACACCTTCCCCAAGCTCCGACGAGTCAAAAGTAATCGATCCCAATCAATTTCAACACCGGAGACCACTTCTAAACCAACTCCAATGAGCTTCACGGTAGCATTTGGTCCACAGAGCCATCAGCCCGGAGGCAACTCAAGAGCTTCTCAACAGAACTTCGTCTCTTCAAGATTAAGCTTCCTCAATCATTGGACCACCAGTCTTGACCTCCAGCAAGGTAAATTTCTGACAAACCATAGAAAATCTATTAGTTGTTGCTGTTTTGTAAAGAGCTTTGTGATTACACATGATGTCCACTGTAGGATCTTCTTAGATCTTCTCCCCACACATTTTAAAGTCAATCCTGACATCCCACGAGCTCTAATGAGCTCAGATCGAGCGTCACAAGGCATGTCCGTTTCCATTCGGGGATGAAGGATCATCTCATCCCGTCTATGACATTAGAACAAACGTGAATTAATCTGCTAGAAATCTTGATTTAATCCAATAGGAATCATATGATTAATCTTCACCATCTGATCTGAGATCGAATCGCGAGAACAAAATTGCATCCACCGCTATTGACTCAGCCACCACGGGAGATGTTTTAAATAGTCTATCCCATGGTGCCATAAAGAATATCGCCACTTTAGTTTTGCGTGTGAGGTTAATTAGGTGTTTAAAATGTGATTAATTATTGAGAAATTTAAAAATTCATAGCTAAATGTACAAAAATCCTAAAAATATGAGTAAAGCTATTTTGGAAATGATAAATAGAGGAGAATTTAACATATATAAAATACTTAAGGTTTAATTAATGAATAATGCTTAATTAGGATTTGAAGTTTAGGCTAATTACCCTAATTAAGCTTTAATTATTTGGCTAATGAGTCTCAAATTGGATTGGCTAATCCCATGGGATGTCCTCTACCTCCCATAATATTCTTGAGATTTATTGGCTAGGTAATTAGGAGAATTTGAAATTTTAACCTTAATCACTCTCCTTAATTAATTTAATAATTATTAAAATTACTAAATAGTAAAAGTTTGATTATTAATGATAATTAATCACTATTAACAGTGGAAATGATAAGGATAAATGATTAAGGCCTCTTTCTTGGACATTTGCCTAAATCTCTTTTCATGGGAGGGTTAATTAACTTATGATTTAATTAAGGATTAATTAAGTGAATTAATAATGAAATTAAAATAATAATTATTTTAGATAATCTAAATTGAATTTATGGGTTTCTCTTTATGTGTTTAATAATATATAGACCCTTAAAGAAATTATGGTTAACCATGGGTGTGGGAAAATCATATGAGTACTTAATTAAATTCTTCTTTAATCTAATTAATACTTAATAATGAGCCTAATTACATTAGGTCCCTTTAGGAGCATTGTAAATTATAATTTCTTATTTACATATCATTGGAGGCTCATGATTAAATGATTAATTGAATTAAAGAGACTTAGGAAAGGGAAATTTAATGAATTGCTTAATGATTCAAACTTAATTAGTCCATAAAATTCATTTAATCATCTTTTCCTTAAACTCATTAAATCACTCACATGGGTGGGGCAAAACAACAACTATTATTTCTCCTCCTTAAGATTTAATAATTCAAATCCGAAAATTAAATTTCATAAGAAGCTTTGTTAGTCTTAAATGATTTTATTTAACATGATTGTCCTTATGAAGTAATCTGATTGAATGTATTATGGAGTAATGTTTAATTATTCCTCCTCAATCATTACAAATGTGTATGTCATTTGATATCATCCATTCAT
This sequence comes from Cymbidium sinense, assembly GCA_021442155.1. Classification (NCBI taxonomy): domain Eukaryota; kingdom Viridiplantae; phylum Streptophyta; class Magnoliopsida; order Asparagales; family Orchidaceae; genus Cymbidium; species Cymbidium sinense. The sequence goes on from CM038226.1 coordinate 56,526,054, forward strand.
ATTTTCAAATAAAAAGAATCAAGTGATTACTATCATATGTGTATAAGTTGCATGTGTTGGATTAACTTTATTATATGGCATGGATATTATCACAAATAAATTTTAAATTATTTTCAAAATTATAAACTAATGAAGAAAATTTAATTTGATGTTCACTATGAATACTATATGTGGTTCATATTTGCTTATAGCTTAAACATGTTAATGTATAGTCTTATTTTCATGATTCATGTGTATTTTTACATGTGTTTGAATATTGGTAAGTAGATAGTCTGAAAATCTTGAGATTACAAAGCTTCAAGTAGCCCCAAGGAGGTCTTAGATTTTCTCACTTTCCTGTTTAACAATGACATGTACTTAATCAATTTCATTCATATGTATACATACATTAGAATTTAGATAAAGCTTTACTTTACATGCATAAATAAATTTTTTTAATATACAATATTTTGTGTGATTTTCATTTTCATGATTGTCTATACATTCATATGTATTTAAGATGGCAAGTATATAGTCTAAACATCCATGGAATACGAGATTTTAAGTAGCCACAAGGAGGTCTTAGATTATCTCACTTCCCTAGTTTAAACAATGACACGTACTTGCTTAACTCTTTAATACATGTGCATGTGTACTTAGCTAAAAAATGAAATCCCTTCTTTCTACCAAAAATATATTAAGTGTATAGGTATTTAAGTTAAAAATTATATGTATGCTATTGATGATGAAAATGAATCATATATAACATTATCCATGTGATAGTAATTCAATTTCATTATTCTTAAGATGCCTCTCATTTTTGAATAGGATTCTTTAAGATTAGCCCAAATTTAGGATTGATAAAATATTTAATAAATCATTTACTAAAAGAAACTAAATCATAATAACATGCCCTTTAGAAAATAACTTAGGATAGGGATGAAAAAGGGTTAAACCTCTGTCTTCTCTTTATAATAATTAGATGCTAAGTATATATCAAATGAAAAAAAATACAAATTAAAATTCACTAATCCTCTTAATAACTTGAAATGAAACCATCTTTCAAGTTTAACTTAAATAATTTATAAACAGATGATCATACTCCTAAGTCCTAGTAAGACATACCACACTAAGCTTAATCATACACATTAGAATGCTAAGTTACCACTTCTAGCTATAAGTTAAGATGGTGTATGTTAAGATTGGTTTTATTGAATTATAGGTCTTGGAAGGGTTTGAAGATATTTGAATAGTTGGAGTGCTTTTGTGAAGTTCAATTAGATTTGATTTAATTGAATGGGCTATGGGTTTGATCCATAGGATGATGGTGGAATTGGTTTATGTTAAGGACTAGGTTAATTTTAGATTGGAGCTTGGGTATGAAATAGGATTCAATTAGGTTTGATTGTATTGATTTGAAGTTAGATTTGCATGAGTGGATATGCATGGGTCATGGTTTAGGCCATAGGATAAATAGAACTTATTTTCCCTAAGGTATGATCTAAGCTAAGGGTATGCCTTCTTAAGTCTCTAGGCTTGGGTTTAGTGCTCCCTAATCACCAGAAGTGCCTTATGACTAGAGAAATCCTAATGCTTAGATGACTCTTGAGTCTAAAGAAGGATGAGTCAACCCTCACTCCAAAAGTAATGTCAATATCTATAATCAAGATAATTAAAAGATTTAGAAACCCCTTAGCTGAATGTTGAATATTCTAATATCATGCATATTATCTCATTTCATTCTTGAATAAGGAGAGTCTCCATTCTTACATAATAGGGTAATGCTTGACCTGTGAGGGTATCCCTTGTAGTAGAGAACACCTCTCCCACTAATTTAGCCAATAAATTTATTTCATCATGCATTTATGCATAAGTATCCCAAGCCTTTGTCCAAATGAATGTGTCAAAATAATATAAAAATTTGTAAAAGTTTGCATTAGTCTAAGTCATGTCTTCATGCCAGTCATAATCTAGTCACTTAGGGAGTGAGTTTAAGACTCTAGTCTCCTTTCGAATTAAATAATAGTATAACTATTTTGCACATACATAAGACTGGCCTACATGATTTTGAAATCATATGAGGTGTTAGCTGGCGGCCACTCCATGCGGTTGTAAGTCCAGAAGAGTCAGGATATGTTTACCCTCTCTTATGGAGGTAAACCATTATGTCCCATTTTTCATTTAAATTTAGGTCATGCTTTTATCTTATGTTAAAGCATCCAAGATTTAGGATCCATGGCCATTTGTTTCCTTCGGGCAATGAACATAAGTCCTCACCTCTTAGGCGTCTCCATAAATCTTGTGTTGATGGATTATATGCCCTAACATTCTAATAAAATTTCAACTCAAACAAAATCAACTTCCTCTTTCAAATACATAAAGCCTAACTATAGGGTAGTTTGGGGTGCTCACTATGCTTCCTTGTATCATGAGTGCTCCCTACTTATCCTCCTTTGGAATCTAAAAATAAGTCTTCCAAATTAAACCTTACCACTTGATTTCCAAAATACCCAATCCTTTGATAGTCTAACCTTGAAATCTTTAGAGATAATTATTGACTACTTTAATCAAGAGTTTTCTTAAAAAATTCTCATTTCTTAGGATGTAATTAACTTTGGAAGCTTGCTTCCATAAGAAACTAAAGAACCCGGCATAAAATAAACCTTACTTTACTTTTCTATGTAAAGTAGGGAAAAGATCTTTGCTATAAATAAAGACCCATCTACCTTAGGAATCCTTATTTGGTGATTAGGTTCATTATATGGTGATATTTCATCTCTCGAGATAGTATATCATACCTTAATGTTGTACCCGATCATTTCAATAAGTATTCCTTAAGATCTATGTGGTGTCCAAATTACTCCAACTTCAAACACCACATATAGTTAGTTCTCTAAAGATTCTAATCAAAATAGTTAAAAGCATTCAATTATTGGAATTATTGTAGTTTGACTTGACCTTATACTAATCTATAATTCTCATGACCTTTTTACAAGTCACCTTTACAAAGGAGGAAGAAATCAGTGGAATTAAATGTATATCGAAAATATACTCAAGACTAGAAGACACCAAGGATGATCTAGGAGCCCAATAGGAGAACCTGCTTTCAAAAATTGGGCATAAACTCCCACCAAGGACAAAGAGAACTCCCTAATCACTCACTGACCAGTGGAACTCAACAATCACCCATTAAACTCACATATAAAGACCATTTCATGGCCAAAAAATAAAAAGAACTCACCACACACCCAAGTAATCAGCCCCTTGTAAATTCAAACTTGCCACAAAGAAGAATGGAAGCAAGTCCCTTCAAGTCACTTGGTGCAAGTCTATGACATCACACTAACCATATTTGTTGAAGCATGAGTGAGTACCACAAATAATGAGTCCTTCAATAGCTACAATGTAGCTATAAGATATACATGTGTCTACATATGATTTGTTGTTGAGCTTATATTTAATCTAATTTATTTATTGATTATTATATATTAATATATGTAGCCATCTAAACATATAAATATGAGGTCAAATTGGATCTTTATGATCATTTTTCCTTTCTCGCCCTCATATCTCTTTCTAGATCTAATTGTTCTTGTATTGAATTTTGGATTATGATAGTAGACATTCTCCTAATGATTCTTATAGTGATTTATTAGTCCTAGTTATGATCTAATTTACCATCACAATTATTGTGCATCTTTATCCATATTTCTCTTTTAACTCTCTCTTACTCTCAACTAGACTCGCTAGTAAGATTTCGCATCACTCGAGGAATAAATTTGGATTTAATAGGTAGCGTGCACATAAAAATTTAATTTTAAAAAATAATAATTTTATTTTCACTTATTTTATTTAATGAAATGATGTAACTTATTTTGAATGATTTTGTTGGCATGTTTTTGTAGTTAAATACAATGTTAATTACTAGCTATACCAGAATTACATTAAAAGTCCAACAAAATTTTTCATTTTTAATATTTTTAAATTTCAAACAACCACTTAGGTCCTCAATTATCCTCTTGTATGCAATATTTATATATAGTATTTATTATTAAATTAAGAATCATGAAATTTTAATGAAACATGCATGCAAAAAAACATCAAAATAGAATAATATTTTATTTAGGTAATCAATAAAATTTTTTTTTTTATATAAAATTAAATGGTTTCTAAGTTCCTTCAAGAAAGCATAATGGAAAATCATAAGTTTTTCAATAATTTGATTTCTTGTTAGGGCTTATTTAGCAGCATGCAAATTATATTTTAAAATATAATAGTTTTATTTTCGTTTTATTATTAAAATGAAATTTCTACAATTGATAACATTTATATATTTTAAAATTTCATACAAAAACAAAAAGAAACGAAAAGAAAAACCGTATGGTTAGTTTTATATTTCACTGAAAGTCTGAAACCTAATAAACCTAAATTTCACTCCCCTAAAAATGCTCCAATCCCTCCGAGCCCCTCAAATCCACCCGCTCTATTTTCTCTCCACATCATTAACTTTTTCCCTGCTAATAGAGGGAGATCAAGGGAATATTAACAATAACAGAGATGAGTGCCAGATAAGCAAAAACGCTCAGCCAAAGCTCCTGTCTCTTTATGCGGGATTGGTAATGGCTGGCCGCTCTTGGCGGCATCCTCCTTTTCGTCAGTTTCTTCTCGATCTTCTCGATTCCATAACAATCTTATAAAGCTCTATCCCCTCGCCGAAGCCCGTAAATCGAGCAGACGCAACGAACCCAATGTTCCTCGCACACTAACGTTCCTTAAGGTTCGCTTGGCCTGTGGTCTGCTCTGGTGATCCAGCTTGACTTCAGCCACCTTTTTTGCTCAGACTCTCGCCGACCACCTAGCCTTCATAATCATTTTGTTTTCCCGGAAGAAAACGTTAGCAGACAGAAGTGATACCATTACAGAAGAAACCCACTCTGTAGAAGCGAGAAAATAAGAAGAACAATGGAGAGGGAAAAGCGCTTCAGGCCTTGCTTCCTTGTCCTCTTATTCGCCTTCTTCCACACCGTGGCCGTCCGCGCCTACATCGGCGACTTTGACGATTACTGGCAGAAACGCGCCAACGCCTCCCGCGCAACGGTCCGTCAATCCTTTAACCCCGACCCACATGGCGCCACCGACGACTTCAATAGAGCTGTGTTCACGTAAGGCGCATTCTTATTTTGCATTAAATATCAAAACTCAAATAATTCTGTATTTGCCTTAACATAAATTTTATTATCTTGCAACTTTGATAAAATACTCATTTGTTTTAATTATATATCGGTCATTTGTATAATAAAAATTAATTAAATATCTAAACCAATTTTTAAATACAACGAAATCATCTTTCTGAATATCATCGTTATTATTCCAAAAATTACATACCTAGAGTCATAGCGTTTTCTATTAGATGAAATCTTTAAAATATTCATATTTATTAATTAATTTAATAAAAAACTATTGAAAATAATTTAAGAACATACCCATATGAATATGAGAAATTATTTTTTAAAAATTTAGGGCACTAACATACATTCGATTGGTAGTATATATTTATAATTTATGTTTTTTTGTAAATTTTAAAATAATTTATATTGGTCATATAAATTATGTAGATATTAAATATGTCAAAAAAACAAATTTAACCCTATAAGGCAAAAAGTTATTAATATTTAATGAAACAAAAAATGAATTAAAAAGTAGCATATTACATATAAACTATAATAATGGGTAAAGGAGTAAGAATTTAAGGAAAATGATGATTATAATGAGAAATAATAATTATTCAGATTTCTACAAAAATTTAAAAAATTCTAATAAAATAATATTTTTCAGTGTATGATATAAAAAAATAAGTAAAAGTTATTTGATATAATTATTTAGGACATATGTGTCAAAAATATATGAATAATTTATTTATATTTTTTAAATTGGAGATACCACAAGTATGTCTAACATGTGTCAGTCAAGTATTGTATATACATCCATATTCTAGTGACATCTTTAAGAACTTCTTCACATTATTTAAGAAAAATAAAATATTAATTTTAAATATATATATATATATATTTATATATATATATATAATATATATATATATATATATATATATATATATATATATATATATATACATATATGTATGCTTAAATATATTATTAATATTTTATATATATATATATATATATATATATATATATATATATATATATATATATATATATATATATATATATATATATATATATATATATATATATATATATATATATATATATATGTATGTATATATAATCCAAATCTATCTATGAGTTGAGGAAGAACCTCTTGAGATATCTGAAAATAAGTGTAAGCAAAATAATATAAATAAGAATAGACAAAAGAGATGAAATAAATTTTATTTCCCTCTAAATCTAAGTATAAAGACTAGGGGTCTAGATAAAAGTCTCTCTAGAGGAAGAGCACCCCCGCCTACACACAGACACCCTTTTATACTTTTGAATGGTGGATAGTACATATGTTAAGTATAAATAAGGTATATTGAGTACAACTTAGAGCTCGGCTCACCATGACTTGAGGTGAGTATGCTTAAGCGAGTGGCAATCTTGGTGATTGGTCACGGGTAGCTTACCATCCTTGCTAACCCACAAGTTGAGGTTGGGTCTCTAAACAATGACTATCCACACTTTCTTTAGTCACCCACTAATAGTAAGCGAGTATGTTCATCGCATAATTCTATATTGTATGCTCTGAGTTTTCCTTAAGCTGTTACACTGGGGGCGAATGAGCAGCTACTTTCTTATAGATTTGGGTTCATTCTGGCATATTCTTTCCAGGTGGTCCAACCTTATTCATTTGTTCATTTGGATATACATTTACCTCAGCGATTCTTCTGCTCCATGTAGAGGCAACTCACGAAATGAATAGATGAATAGAAAGATCAATGAGCTGTAAAAGGAAAGGGAGAAAATATTTCTTACAATTATAAAGAGTCACATCACCTTTAGACTAGGTCTTTATTTTTTATGCATCCAAGCACCTAATGGCTATAAATGGAACCCCTATCTTGTATTATCACTCTTCTTAATATATCATTTTACTTCCACATTCAATCCTTCTCACTCTTACTATCAATTTGTGAAAATGACACTTTTTTTTGCCATGAAATGTAAGAGACTACATGGCAACATCGACTCTCTACACTCTATGCCAGCCTTCAAAAAAAGGGAAAGAAGACTAGAAAGTCTGAGGAGGTCTCTATTGCATCCATGGTAAAGATGAGAGACCATTGTCATTTATCCATATTCCACCCAAGACACGTAAAGGGAGCCAAACACTCTCTCAATTGAGAGTGAGTTAGTGATTCCTATCCTTACACGCCCCAGAAGTGCTCAAGGAGAGGAAGAAGAAGAGGTTCCCTTGAATTGATGCAATTGGTTATGGTGAGTTAGTTTACGGGGACTGCTAATGTGAGGGAGACTATAGAGGACTACCTAGTTGAGGTGAAACTCGCTTTCATCTTGCACTTTGAGTTCCTTTGTGTTTATATGTTTTTCTTTCATTGGTCGTAGCTAAGAGTGACCCATGTATAGAAGCCAATTGAAGGTGATGAGGAGTACTCGTCCACCCCTTAAATTATTTCTTTTAAAAGTCCAGGTAGTTCTATGAAATTGATTCATCTTAATATAAGTGTTTGTAGCCATAATACAAATGATGATAAATTTTATTTTCTTGAGCAATGGCTCTCATTTCTAAGGATCTAGCCTTTCTTGAGCAATGGCTCTCCTCATTAAAATTTGACCTCTTTTCTTTTCATTCATTGGCAACTCCATCTTTACCCTTAGCCAACTTGGTAGTGTATAGTATAATCTCGAAGAGGGCTTACATCCACAAGAGGCACCTATCGAGGTTCCTACCCTGTCTTTTACTATGGTGACCAACATCACTTATGCAAGTATAAGAGAGATGTTGGCAAGTTTTTCTTCTTCTACTAATCAAGATAGTGGCAAGTCCACAAAGGGCGAGTCTTCTCATTTACCATGGGTGATGTCGAGAATGAACCATGGGCACTCACCAACTCATCAAAATTCACCATTTTGCGAGAAGAGTTTTCTCTTTTAAAGGAGGCCTAAACTTGACCAAGCAAGAAATAAACTAGTTATGATCACAACTAAAGCTAGAGTTGTAGTTGAGGCAATCCGTGGAGGTGGAGTGCCAATGAGATTTTGTAATTATGAAGGATGGGACTTTAGTCTCTTATTTATTCACTCCATGGAATTTATTCTCTTATTTCTTAGAGACTTTAGTCACCACTTAGCTGGCAAGTAAATTCCATCACACATGTAGAAGATGATGTGTCAGGTTTTGTACAAACTTGGGATAAAAATGGCACACCAAGCTATTTTAGTCTACGGGCAACTCCTATAGTATATATTATTATTTGTTTTTGGCTTCAATCATTTATCTGTATAATATTTCAACTTCAAAGCAAACACATGTTGGAAATTATATTAAAAATTATAAAAGACTTTATCATTCAAAGACTTCATCAAAGTACATAAAGATAACTAGTTAGTAAAAATCGAGGAACCTCTTGTCAAGGATATAATTTTGTTAGGTCTCTTACACTCCAAGTTATAGGTACATCTTCACATGAATAATATTGTAATTGGTAAGTGCTAGGGTAGAGTTTCTCTTTGATTATGAATGGCTCCTTCCAATTGTGCGCGAGTTTGCCCTGAGTATTTTTGTGAGCAGTTGCGTCTAGTTTCTTCAGGACTAGAATGCTGCTCTTGAAGTGTCTTTCTTTTACATAATGATTGTAGTATTTTTTTTTCATTTGCCTCTTTAATTTTTCTTTCCTCAATGATTCTTCAATCTTTAACTCTTCAAGCATATCAAGTGTGTCTTCCATTACTTTTGAGTTCTATCTTTCCCATTCACCAACATCACCTCGTAGTTCCTCTCTAGTTAAGACTCTTTGTCTATACAATTCTTATTCGACTAGTAAGATGACTTCTATTTTGTGGGATAAGGGAAGGGAAAGTGCCCTGTTGCTTTTGTGGGAGAAGTTCCAAGGGTCAGAGTATAGCGGGTAGTGTGTCTACCCACTTAAATTTGGCACTTTATGCCTTCTTCTTGAGTCAGTTAAGGATATTCTTTTAGCTATCTCTACTTGACCATTACTTTACTAATGGTGTACTGAGGTGAACCTCAGCTTAATCCCTTGAGACTCGTAGATGCCCCTCAAACCTCTCTCGATGAACTGTAGTCCATTATCCATGATAATCTCCATGGAGAGGCTATACACAAATAATGTCAATCTAAAGAATAATTTTAACTACTTAAGGACTTGCTGAAGTAGTCAATCATGATAAAGATGAACCTTCTATTCCCGTTGGTTATTTCAAGGGACCTATCAAGTCCATTCCCTAAATAGCGAATGGTCAGGGACACTTGATAGGTTGTAGAGGCTTTAGTGGGTACTATTGGAATGCTATAAATTTTTAGCATTATACACACATTTTCTCAAAATCCTCCATGTATTTTTTGAGTGTGGGCTAGAAGTATCCCTATCTTAAGATTCTTTGGGTAAGTGTCCTTCCTCTAGAATGACTGCCACATTCGCAGGAGTGTTTCTCTTCAACTACTTTTATTTGTTATGTCTCCTTTACAAATTTGAGGTTGAACATGGTCATCGACTTTCTAAAGAGCTCAATCATAATTAGCAAGTACTAAGCTACTCTAATTTTAAATCTCATTAAATCTTTAATGGTTTCTTTTACTTTTACAATCTATAAATACCATCTGATAGGGTCAATCTAGTTCGATAAGTATTCATGCTCAACTTGCATGAAGTATTCCTCCTCCTTGATTGGATATGTAAGTTGTATGGCTAACAGCTCCTCGAGTTCACTAGCCTAGGATAATAGGTCGGCGAGCTAGTTTTTCTCCATTGGTATCTACTTAACAATGAAGTACTCCAACTACCTGATCTCCACTATCACCTTCGTTAAGTAATTTTGCAACAACTCATCTCTAACTTTGTACTCTCTATAGACTTATCTCACTTCTAGATGCAAGTAAAAATAGACTACAATATGTGAGGCCTTGAGTCCTCTAGTGAACCTCAGTTTGCAAGTAGAGGCTCATATTCAGATTGATTATTTGTTACCTTAAATCTAAAGTTGACCGATTGTGTGAAGGTGATCTTTATCAGACTTTTCAATACAATGCTAGTGCCTATGGCTTCCTCTCCTGATGAGCCATCAATGCATAGTTGCCGTAAGGGTTCTAGGTTTAATGGAATGTCATGTGAGCTATTGAAGTCGACTAGAAAACATGCCAATGCTTAGGCTTTAATCTCCATTCTAGGTGAGTAAGATATGTCAAACATAGTAGATGGGTCACTGCTTCATATTTTATTTTTTGATGAAGACAAAACTATTTGAGTTATCACCTACTCCTAACTTCAATAATAGAGTCTCTCTTCAATTTGAACTCTATAATAGAGGTGGCAATGCAAGTAGAGTCTTTAGATAACAAAATACCCTTTTACATTCTGAAGGTCCACTCAAATCTTTTTGCTCCTCTAAGAACTTTAAATAATGGTGAATAATACTCCCCAGCATTGCAAATGAACCTATTCAGCCCCATTACTCATAATATGAGCCATTGCACCTCCTTCACCATTCTTGGTGATGGAATCTCTGATATAACCTTTAGTTTCTCAGAGTTCACCTTGATGCCTTTAGGGGTAATGATAGATCCCAAAATATTTCCTAACCATGCACCAAAAATGTATTTAAAATAGTTAAGATGCATGTTGTACCCTTTTTAGAGTGGTGAATGTTTCCTTGATACCCTGGATGTGTTGAGTCGACGATTTTCTTTTGAATACTCGATATAGTAGCCTCTGATAAGTTGCCCTTACATTTTTTTAGCTCTAAAGGTATAACTTTGTAGTAATAAAGTTCTTCTCCACTAATGAAAGTCATCTTCTTTGAGTTAGCATGGTGCATCTATAATTGATGATATCTTGAGAATGTGTCAAGAAACTCATCATTGAGTAGATGACTAACAAGTCGACAAATGTGTCTATACTCGATAGAGGATATCTTTCTTTGGGTATTCCAAGTTCAAATTGGTAAAGTTGACATACATTATCTATTTTTTGCTTGATTTATAAACCATAACCACATTCAATCCCACTCCAAACATTAGACTTCTCCAATAAAATTTTCTTCGAGCAAAATGGTGACCTCTTCTTTAATGGGCTCGGTGAGTAAGGTGGTTGTCTTCCTCATCTTCTACTTGATGGATTGAGCATCCTTACGGACATTAAAGCAATAGTATGTGACATTGATGTTGATCCTTGGCATCTTTGCAATAGTCTAAGCGAATACAACAAGATTATCCAAGAGCATTTTAGCAAGCTCTTTTTTGTACTTAGTGCAAAAGGTCGTGCTAACTTGTAGAACTCGCTTTAGGTTTTGTATGGTGGGAATCTCTTCTATTTCCTCAAGAACTTCAATCCTAGTTCTTACAACTTTTAACTACAGGACTTCATCTTCTTTGCTAAACTCATCAATGGTCTTCAATTTGCAGGCTTGGGACTGATTTAGATTTCATCTAATAGTGATCTCCTTATCTTTAGTGATGAATTTGATGGCTATGTGGTAAGTTGACACAACTGCTCAAAATATATTTATTTAGTAAAGGTTGACCAAAGATGACATTGTAGGTAGCAGGAGCCTCAACTATGACAAAGTTCGCCATTGCCATGAATTATTTTTTGTCTTCTCCCCAAGTCATAAAGAGGGAGATCATCCTTTCAGTTTCTCTTCATTCTTCTAAAAATTCATACAATTTTCCTCCTGTAGGGGTCAGTTTAGAGTTACTCATCAACAACTTATCAAACACAAATTTGAAGTTGATATTAATCAAGCTCCCCATGTTAATCATAATACTTTCAACTTGATTGTCAATGACTAGTGTGATTACAACAAGCTGTTGTTATATGGGTTACTAGCTATGAGTTTGTCATTTTCTGAGAAACTCACTGGGACTATGGAAGTAGACAAAGATCACTACAAGGCTGCTAAGTTTACCTCCCTATATTGCAATCTTTTGAGGCTTACCTTTCTTGAAAATTCCCCATTGCCTCCAAAGATAATGAGCATGACTCCAATGATGTGGATCGTATGCGCGAGGATGGGCTTATTGTCATTTTGATTATTTTCTTATCTTTCCTTCTAGTAAACTCTTTAAGCTTTCCAGCTTTGATGAGTTTGCTAACTAGACTCCTCAAGTGGCGACACTCCTCAGTGTCATGACTATGGTCACGATGGTAGGTACAATATCTTAATCAATCATGAATTCCATGAAGTTTCATCAATGGTGGTTGAATATTCTTCATTGTAGATAGTGTTTACAAACTCTTACATTGACTCCCTAAGATGAGTCCCCAAAATAGGTGGCAAATAATCAACTCCTTGATAATGAGTTGCAAAATTTTTGAAACCTCGCCCTAGTGCTTATGCTTCAGGTCACCTTCTTCTATCTGGCCTTCATGTGTGAAACTTATCTCCAAGTAGTCGCTTTGAATGAGACCTTCTTGTTGAGTCTTTGACCCAATTTATTGGGCATTGGTTGGATGACTTCATTGTACTCCCCCGCATTCACATGGTTATTCATTAACTCCAATAGTTTGGTGAGTGTTTTTGGTTGTTGGAGCCCATTAGTGTATCTAAAGGGCCCTTCTCTTAGACCTTGAGTGAGTTCCACTTGGGGGACTGCGAGTTTCAAATCCTTAGTTTCAAACATCTCTCACTAGATATAGGTGATGAACTTCCTTAATGACTCGATATATTCCTATTTTATTTTGCATAAGTGCTTAGGAACTTTCAACGACTTATAAGCATTAGTGAATTATTTGGTGAACATTCTCTTGAACTGGATGAATGAGGTTATGAGCCCCACCAGAAGGCATGAAAACATGTAAGGGCTGACTCTTTGAAAATGGTAAAGAGGAGACAATATTTCATTGCATTATTTAGATCTAGTAGTGATGTCATCGATTTAAAGTAGGCTATATGGTCCGTCGAGTCTATTCAACCTTTGTATGATTTAAGATGGTGGATTTTGAATCTAAATGGGGGGACGGGATTTAGAAATCTTAGTGGTGAAGGCATTGGTTACTTTGAGTGGCTTCTTCTACACTTCTTCTTCACTCTTATGATAAGATTCGTCATCCCAGTTGGGAGTCTCAGACAATTTTTTTCTATCTCAGCAAGCTCGAAGAGTCACCAACCCCATGGATTATTTATTCTCTCTAGCCCTTAGTTTTTCATGGCATGTTTTCTCCCTACCGCCAACATGATGCAAGTGATCCAATCTTTCATATCCGTTAGGTCTTGTTGGGTGGCGAATTATGGGGCATTTTGATCCATGTCAGCCAAGTGATCGTGCTAAGGAACTTGTTCCGCTTTGTATCTGACTACTAGTTTTTGATCTCATCCATTCTCATAGTACCTAAAAGGTTGTTGAATCCAAATTTATCTGTGGGTTGAAGAATAACTTCATGAGATACCTAAAAATAAGGTTAAGTCAAATAATTTAAACAAGAATAGAGAAAAAAGAACAAATGAATTATTTTTCTTTCCGAACTGAGTACAAAGACTAGGAGTCTACAAAAAAGAGCTAAAAGTCTCTCTAGAAGAAGACACCACCTTTTTTCTTTTGAAGAGGGGATATTACATATCGTTAGCGTATATAATGTAAGTCGAGTATAAGTCAGAGCTCGCCATGACTTCAGGTGAGTATGCTTACGGGAGTGGCGATCTCGGTGGCTGGTCATGTGCAACTTGCTATCCCTGTTGACTCATGAGTTAAGGTTGAGTCACTGAACTATGACTATCTACACTTTCATTAGTCACTAGCCAATAGTGGGTTAATATGTTCATAGCTTTATTCTATGTTGTATTGTCCGAGTTTTTGTTAACCCGACATGCTTGGTGCAAATGAGGTTATTTTCTTGCAAACTTGGGCTCGTTCTCACATTACCTTGCTATGTGGTTTAGCCATATTCATTTTGTTCATTTCATATATATATATATATATATATATATATATATATATATATATATATATATATATATATATATTCAAATCTTGTTATTATGTTTAAATAATTTTAAATTAATTTATATTAATAAATTTTAATTTTAATTTAATTGTTAAAAATAAATTTAATAATGTTAACATGATTTAAAATTAACTAGTAATTAAAAATAAAATTAATTTACATTGAAGATTATTATTAAAAATATATTATTTTAATTAGTATTAAAATAAAAAAAAAACTTTCTTACATAGATTAAAAACAAAGTTTTATATAGAGATTTGACTAGTTTTAGTTGTAAAAAAAAACTAAAACATAAATTATGCATATAAGTTTTACTTAAAACATTTGAAACATAAAATTGGAATGCATATGGCTGAATCTCAGACCTTTCCAAATATTTTTTTCAATCACTATGTCATAAATCCCTTCACATAAATCTAATTTAAATAAAAAGATTAAATGCAACTAAGAAGGTTTTAGGGGGCCGATAGATCTGGAACATTACGAGCTGCTACCAATCCAACAAGAAAGGTACTGTCACTGCACATGATGTGACTTGGTCTAAATTTAATTTTTTATTTTTGTTAGATTAATTAATTTATTTGGTAATTTTTATAAAAGATTTATTTTTTTATTTTAAACTTTTGTCTTAAAAAAAACTATCAAACAAATAACTACTTTGATTTTTTTTTTTTTTTTTGGAAAATAACTACTTTGATTACAATGAAAGTAAATTTGACGAGGATATCTAATCACACTCACTACATGAGTTTTAAAATTATTGGATATATTTTGATACGAGTATAAACTAAAAATTAATTAATTATCTGTATATATTATTTTTCATTTTAATATAATTTTTTAAAAATAGTTATTTATTATATAATAGTTTTAATGGCATACACTGATCTAATTTTTCTTAGTAAAAAGAAATTTATTACTTCTAAGTAGGTGGAATATCAAGCATCGATGTATTTTTTTTAGCACGTGCATTGTCAGCCATGTACTCAAAATAACCTAATCAATGAGCAGCTCCACAGCTAATCGTGCCCCTTGCTCGCACAATCACGTCACCTGCTCACATCAACCGGCATATTCTCATAAACGCACACTATGACTTCCATGGATTCTATTCGCGCGCGCGCACATCGATTTGTATCTTATCGATTTAGACGAGCTCAATTTCGACAAAAAAGCATGCACAGGAGATGACTAACCTTGGGTACGCCTACATTTAACCGCAGGGCATTGGAGAAGAACGCCACACGGAGGTCGCTCGTATCAAGGACGAGAAATCCAAACGAGCCGTGCTGGGCTACGAACCCCATCGACCGATGCTGGCGCTGCCATTCGGATTGGGCTAGGTACCGCAAGAGGCTTGCCGTGTGCGCCAAGGGCTTTGGCCGCAATGCCATGGGCGGCATCAACGGCCGCTTCTACGTTGTCACGGACGCCTCTGACAATGATCTCGTCAACCCCAAGCCCGGAACGCTCCGCCATGCCGTTATTCAGGTCTTAAATAATCAATTAACTTAAATTTAATCCTGTCACATTTAAAGCTTACTTCGGTTCACTACTTTTGCAGGATGAGCCTTTGTGGATCGTGTTCGCCCGAGACATGATCATTCGTCTCAACGAAGAGCTGATAGTGAACAGCCACAAGACCATCGACGGTCGCGGCGCCAACATTCACATCGCCTTCGGGGCACAAATAACCATTCAGTTTGTCCACCATGTGATCATCCACAATCTTCACATTCACCACATAAGTCCCGGCAACGGCGGGATGATCCGCGACTCCCCATCCCACTACGGCATCCGCACGCGGAGCGACGGCGACGGCATCTCTATCTATGGCGCGTCCAACATCTGGATTGACCACATCTCTATGTCCAACTGCGCCGACGGGCTCATCGACGCCATAATGGGATCCACCGCCATCACCATTTCCAATTGCCACATGACCAATCACGACGACGTGATGCTATTCGGTGCCAGCGATTCCTACTCCGAGGACGCTTTTATGCAGGTAACCGTCGCCTTCAACCACTTCGGACGTGGCCTGGTGCAGCGTATGCCGCGTTGCCGATGGGGCTTCGTCCACGTCGTCAATAACGACTATACGCACTGGCAAATGTACGCCGTCGGGGGCAGTCAGCACCCGACTGTTATAAGTCAGGGGAATCGATACATTGCGCCCCCAGATACTAACGCCAAGCAGGTGACGAAGAGGGATTATGCGACGGAGGAGGTGTGGAAGCAGTGGACCTGGAAGTCGCAGGGGGATCTGATGATGAATGGGGCATTCTTTGTGGAGTCAGGAGAACCGTTCTTCAGCAGGTACACGAGGCATGATATGATTACGGCTAAGCCGGGAACATTCGTAACTAGGCTCACACGCTATGCGGGGACGCTCAACTGCAAGATTGGACTGCCTTGCTGATCCTCCATGCAGCTATGAGCTTTTATTTTAGTTTTTCGTTTTTCCTATTTGTTTTCATTATATGAAGAATATTTATCATTTGTCTTTTCGATTCGAAATCATTTGTTTTGTTTGTTGAAAGATGACCAACATAATCCATTCATTCACTACGGTCGAACGATGGATGATGGTGTTTTCTATATAAAGAGTATGAGAAACTAAGCTGACTAACAGATGAAATATAGAAGAGTACAACTTTAGTTGAACAATAATAATAATAATAATAATAATAATAATAATAATAATAATAATGATGATGATGATGATGATGATGATGATGATGATGATGATAAAAAAATATAATATAATAATAATAATAATAATATTAATAATAATAATAATAATGATGTTTCTTATTATTATCATCATGATCATCATCATCATCATCATTATTATTATTATTATTATTATTATTATTATTATTATTATTATTATAATGATGTTTCTTATCAGCATAAGTATCAATAAAAGATAAATAAAATAATTATTTAAATAATTTTTCCAAAATAATATGGACTATTAAATAGTGATTTAGTCTCTAATAAAACTAAACATATATGATTAATTATATTTTACATGAAAATCTCTAAAAGAATTCTCATATTTATTCATAATCTTAACATATAAACTATGGCATCTTTGATTTTAACCAAATAAGGGAATTCTTCAAATGCATTAGTGTCATGCAAAGTAATTATAAATAATTACAATAGGAAGATGCATTACATGAAAACTGCTAATTTTTGATGAAAAAATATGTTAGAAATCACTTGATATTTGTCAAAAATCACCTAAAATAAGTCAAAAATTCATGTTTTCGATGGATTTACTCCTACTAGTAAAACCTTGTTTGAAAATGCATTTCCATAGTGATCTTATTTGCTGATAAAGTGTTACCAACGGATTTTTGACGAAAAAGTTATCAGAAATGTTTTCCTAAAAATAGACTGAAATACTCGCAAAAATATCTGTTGAGATCAAATTCCTATTAGAAAATCCCTGGTAGAATTTCATATGGAAATTCTGTCAAAAATTTCTAACAGCAGTTGTCTGTTGGAAATCTAGCCATCAAAATGTTCCATTTGTCAAAGAGTCTTTGCACTAGTTCATATCAATCATAGTGATAGAAAATCTATTGAAAATTTTCTAGAAACCTATTCATATTTGAAAAAGAATAAAAGAACTTCATATGTATTTTGATTTTTTTACCTAAAAAAAACTATAAAAAACTTCATTATTGATTCCCAATTGAGTCTAACATACTCACAATATATCGATAAGATGTCCATACTACTAAAAAAGAGAGGTTTGATCAATATATTCATTACAATATTTCTAAAACATGAACTTTTCACCAAATCATCTAGTAATTGAAATTAAACATGAAAATAACATCATAAAATAGAATGCTCAAACTAGAAATAAAAAAATTCTAGTATAAATAAAGACCTACTCATTGTGAGCCTCATCGTCATTACCGTCATCCTCCCCCTCCTCCTCCTCCTCCATCACTAGCTCCTTCCCCTTCTATTTGCTTTTGTTCATCATCTTCATTTTAGTCTCTATGGCAACCATCCGAGCTTTTATCTAAGTAGTCATCCTCACCTCCATGTCCTTAGCCATAGCCACAACATGTCGTCTAACTATCTCATTGATTGAATCACTGCTTGTTCTAGAGAATGAATGCGATACATCATAGGCCAACCCCTATGAGCTTAGGCCATATATCCTTCTCTTCTTACCTCCAACAGTCTCTTTCTAAATGTTACACTCGGCAGGCCAACTTTTTAGCAATGCTCCACCCAAACAATATTTTATATGCAGAAAAGCCATTAATAGTCCACATCAGCATTGTCTTCTTCTGAAAGTTCTTCTTAACAATTTTTAGTGGATTTTCAACAAAAAATTTTTTGACACATTTTCTGCAAAAAAATCCATCAAGTTTAAATGACTTTGGCCATGATGACTTCTGTCAATAAATATTTTGACTGGAAATCCATTAATAATTATGATGGTTATTTTCCATGGAAGTTTAAACAAGAAACTATAGTTTTCCTATAGTGACAAACAAATAAAATCACCCATGGTGACCTAAAAAAATATCAATTTTACAATCTACTAATTAAAGACTTGTTGACCTCATTTTTAGATGAGATTAACATCATGAAAATCTTAGTTATTAAGATCTCTACTCTTAGATTAAAAGTTTTTCAATTAAACACTTAAGAGACTACACATAGTTGCTAGGTGTATCTCTAATAAAAATCAAATAATACATTGAACCAAACAAAAAATTAAAATTAAAATTAAAATTAAACTCAACACCCTAAGATGGAAACCTAGTTTATGCTAGTGAACCCTATTAGGACCTAACTTAACTCAATTGGACTAAGAAAATTTTATAAAATCTAAACTCAATAAATTTTATTAGAATTAAAATCTAAATTCAATTGAGCATAAATTGAAGTAATTAGGATGGTTGGACCAATTAACACATTTAAGTTCAAAATCGCCTAAGTCTAAAAAAAAAAAAATCAAAATAAATTAAAATTAAATCAAACCTAAAGCATAAATTCAATGTACAAATTGAACTACATATAAAGCTAAATTCAAAATTGGTACAAAATGGTTAACTAGGTCATTTGACTTGAGTTGATTGATGTGAGCTCCACCAAGTGAAATTCAATCCAACCAAAATTCAACCAAATTGAGCCCTCTAAAAGGCTCAAAATCACCAATTGAACATGTTCTTTTTCAAATCTAAATAAAACTAAATCTAATAAGGGTTCAAATAGGCTAATCGGACCACTTAACCAAAATAAATCAAAATGGGACCCTATTGGACCCAAATTAAAATTAAATAGAGATTAATTTAAATCAAACATTCCAAATCACCCCAAATCTATAATTAAATATAATCCAACTTGTATTTGGGTCTAATTTGGATAAATTGGTCATTTTGCACAAGTGAATCCAATTTGACTCTTTTAAGCCCAATTTGGGTCACATGGTTCAAATTCAAAATTAAATGTAAAGTAATTGAAATCTATTGATCTAGATTATTCTAATTACTCAATTAAACAAAATTAAAACTTAGATACACTATGATTGAATCAAATTGATCATTTAATTCAAATGAAACCAATTGACCTAATTAAGTCAAAGTGGGTCAATTTGAGTTAATCTCAAAGTCTAATTCAAATTAAATGAAACAAATCAAATGCAAACATTATAATTTAACAATCAAACATAAATGCACCTTAATATAAATTCTAAAAAGGCTAATTAGGTTATCAGAACCAGCTTAATTTATTTATATCAAATGAATTAAATCAAGCCTAAAATAAATTAAGCCCATATGAACCTTGGACTAATTAATGTCTAACCAATCTAATGAAAAATTAAGCAAGATTAACACATTATTCTAAGGATAATTAATTAGTTGAAGGTTCCCAACCAAACCTACATCAATTTAAATCCAAATAAAATAAATGCAATCATTTAAATCCAAACTCCAAATCCAAATTGAAATTAGTTGGGCTCCAACTCGACCCATGGTTTATCCTAGCATGACGAAGGAAAGCAACCAATAACTCACTAAGGAGTTGAGGTTTTTACATGAAGTGAAGAGGTGTTAGAAAATAAGGTTGAAGCCATGGAGGATGGTGAGGCCGAGCCACCTCATTCACCAAGTTCCATCTCGTGTATCCCTCTTTAGATACCTCAATTAAGCTATTTGTCTTCTCGCCACCTTGAACACTATCACGAGGTCCCAATTCTTATTGCTGGTGACCTCTTATTTCCTCTAAAGAAATGAGCTCAGCCAAACATAAATAGGAATAGAGAGACTTCAAATCCTACTTTTAGTCATTTCTACACCAAATTAAACTCAAACAAAACTCTTCCACACTTTGCTAACCTCTTCAACCATAATAGACACAAAATTTTGGCTAACACTAGCCATGGTTGGTCTTCACATCAATGTATAGTGTAAAAGTGATAAATTTCTCGTAGAGCCTCATCCCAATGTGTTAAAGCTTTTCAAAATATAACACCACCAAGGATCAACGTCGATGAGGTACTCCACTCCCCTGACCTTCCTTTCATTTCAATTTAGCCTTTTATGAAGTCAACTTGATCTATGTCGAGATAAAGCCATCTAAATTTACTGTAAATTAAATTTTTGATCAAGTTTCAATCAAAATCCTATGCTTTCAACATCTTGATAGTCAAAATTAGTCCCTTAAGAGAAGACGACTCAAGGCTATCAATTATTTTTATTTGTAATAGATATCTATGATTTAGTTGTTCTTCTTAATTTAAATCCCTTAAGTAAACCAAGATCAATTTTAGACCATTCAATCAATGATCTGAAAACCCATATCAATTTTTCATCCATGCTACTCTTTTGTGTGGGATTGTGGAATCCTTATCGATTTCACGTGGTCCAATAACACATTGTCATGTGTAAAGCAGTGCCCAGTTAGTGCTGACTAGGTACAATATAAAATTAAGAAATTTTTATTTAAAAAACTAATAAAAATACCCATAACTTCAAAACTTCATAAAATATAACCAAAAGAAATACGAACATGAGCTATATGGATTATGCTTAATGAGAGGAATCCAACTAACTTAAAATCTCTAATTTTTATTGGGTAATTTTGGTTTAATTTGGGTTTGATTGAAAAACATTAATCTTAATTAAACACAAGATAAGTATATGATTAAAGTGAGACTTTTGAGAATTGAAACTAGTATAATAACACACCTATCATAAAAAAATCAAGATCTAACTCTAATTGGATCATAAGTCATAAAATTTTGAAGTTAAAATTCCCATATTATTAAAATCAATTAATTCAAAAACAAGAAAATTTGGGAAAATCTTATGATTAAATTAAAACATCATAATCATCACAAATGAATTTAAGGAAAACATCAAATCCCTCAAAAAACATAAAAGAACCTAAATTTAGGATTAATTATAATTATATGATTTAATTAATTAAATAAAATTTTTTTAAATTATGATAAATTGATGAGAGATCTTAAACATATGAATAAACCCTATTTGGATAAATATTCTAGAGAGGAAACAAAGAAAAATAAAATTTTAATTTATTATGAATAATTTTAGCTTAATTTGAGATTTAATGAAAATAATTAAATATTAATTAAGCCCAAAATAATTGTTCAATTGCTATAAGACTTTTATAAATTGAAATTATAGTTAAAACACATTTATATTAAAAGCTCAAGGGTTATAGTTAACTTGATAAAGTGATCTAAAATTTCTAAGTCCAAACACCTAATTTATTCAAAATAATTAATTTAAACATTTTAAAAATATATAAAATAAATATCAAATTGATTTAAAACATCTTAAATTACATCAATAGACCTAAGAAAAAAATATCAAACTCTTCTAAAAATATATATTTAATTAAATATTAATTAAATTAATTAATTCATTCAATTTGATAAATGTTCAATAAATCTTAATAAATCAATCAAAAATCTTAAAATTTCAATTGAATCCTCTATGGCCTCATATTTTAGAGGTGAATCAAAGAAAATTAAAAGCTTTGACTAATGTTTAATATTTTAAGCATAACATAATTACACATGAAATACACCTCTAGTTGAAAAGAAATTTAGAAAAATAAAATTGACATGAAATCCCACTTGTTCTAAAACATTCAAACTAAAATAACTTATGGAACAAATGTTATGAATTTTTGATATTCTAGGAAAATTTAAATCAATTAATAATTAGATAAATAATTAAATTTGCCAATAAATTCACAAATCACTTCAAAATATTTCTAATAATTTTAAAAGACTTAGAAAAATTATTTACTACTTGAAGTTAAATAATCATAAGAATCTCAAATTTAGGGTTAAAGAATAATTAAAGAGATAAAAATTAAATAAAAACTCTAAATTAAGTAAATTAAAATTTATAATTAAGAAAACAAAAATAATATCTAATATGAAATTAAACATTAATAATCAAGACTAAACTTAGAAAAAAAAATCAATTTGAGCTTTAATTAAATCAAACTTTTAAGAAAATGAACATTAATCAAACTCAATCAAATAATTTAATCATAAAAGACATTTAAATAAATAATGAACTTTTAAAATTATGTTATCTAAAATATAAAAATTAAATCATTTAACCTATCAAATTAAAATATAAACACAAATAGAAACACCAAATACAAATAATCACAAAACTAAGCTATGTAACTTAATCAATATAAAAATATAAAAAACCAATTAGCTTCAATAATAAAATGAAAAATAAACTTCAACTAAATGTTCATAATAAATTTAATTTGAATTATTGTTCAAATCAAATAAACATCAATCAAACATAAGTTAAATCAAAACTTTTTATAATAAGCAATCACATGATATATAGTCTGGACACATGGGGTCACAAGGCTATTGGTCCAAAGGAAGTCTTGATACCTCAAACCACTAGTTTAACAATGACATGTACATGTGAAAAAGTAAATTGAATAAAAGAAATCAAATTAAGCTTACTCAAAATTCATTATGTTTGGAAGACTTAGCTTTTAGGGAAACTTCATATCCTTTGATGAAAAACTTGGTTTAATAGGGGTACGATGTTGATTAGAATGGTTTTGTCTCAAACAAGAATTAATTTTTATCTTCACTCTTTAAAAACTTAAAATCAACTCCAACATAAGTAAATTAATATTTAAAATATATCTATAAATTATTTAAATTGCTTAAAGTGAAACTCAATCATGTAAGTAAACAAATCTTAAAAATTGAAAGAAAAACTTAAACTTGAAAGAAGCCTAGTGTAGTTTCACCACACTAGCCCATTTCTTCACACTCTAGGATACTAGGTCAGCGACTGTAGACTTAGGTTAGGATGGTAATATATTTATGATTTGATACTTTTTCTTATTTTGTGGTGTATTATTTTCGTTTGAATGACTAGGATTGTATGCTTGCTTGTCTAGATGTTAGGGCGTCATTTTAGACTAACACTATTTTTTGCAAGAAGAAGTGTGTAAAGAGACTATCATGATAAAAACAAAGTTGGAAATGTTGTTTGCGTATAGAAGATTTGCTTATGTACCCCAAGTGTAGCTCAATAGGACATGTGAGCATGATAATATCTAGTGCTAAACCCGTATGTTTATAATATAAACTGTTAGTGGGTTATTTGCTTTTCCTAACATCTTTTTTATAAGGTTTAGGATTTTATTTTAAAATTTTAAAATGTAATTTGATCCTACAATTAGGTTAGGATCAATGGGGTATATGATTAGCAAAAGCTGACTGTACCCATTTGGCGGTCCCTTGTGGAGCCTAAAGGGGTTCCTGAAGAAAGCGATGATCATGAAGAAGTACAGATGAAGAACCCATAAAAAATAGTTCTAGGCCAAGATATATAAAGGCAATGCTCGGATACCCATTTTATCATTTCTTCTAGAATGTAGAATGGTACCACGCTAGACTAGCCTATTTATTTAATTAATTTTATGATGCGCAATAGAATTGCATACTTTACATAAGTATTTTTTTCTATGATTGATGTGTTATGTGATGAAAAGCCCAGATGTGTTACGCTCTTTGGACAAAATTATGTTTTTTACTTCATAATTTAATCAATTCAAATTTAAAAAGTAAATAATTCATAATCTCACAAAATTAAAGCCATAAGGATAAACATTAAAAACATATAAAACTCCTTATAATTATGAACCATGATTACATATTTCTTCTCAAATTCTTGAATTGTGCCATTCTCCTATTACACGTAAGTGGGCATATAACTTGTGAGGATGACTATCCTTCTGAGAGAAGTTTTCCTTCTCTTTTGATTTTACCCATGACTCTTTTTTAACAATATATCATTGTAGGCATGATTTGCATACCCAAATCCTTAAAATAAAATTATGGGTCAAATATATTAAAATTAAAAATTACTACATTAGCTAAAAGCATAACAAACTAGTTATAATCTTAGGGTTAGAGACTGAGTTTAGGGTTCTTGGATTTAAATCCTAAATATAATAATAAAATTATTTTACATTCATAATACTAAACTCATGATTTTAAAATTGTTAGGAGGCATTAGCTGGCAAGCCTTCTTGGAAAGAAGTAAGTTTAGCAGAGTCTAGATAAGTTCTTCTTCTCAAATGAGAAGAACTAACAATTCTCAAATATCTATGAGTAGATTATGAAGAGGTTTTTTTGACTTATGTTAGAAGCATTGTTTAGACTTAGGATCTTAAACATTCTATTAAAATAAGTCATCACTTTTTAAACATTTCTATAGTCTTCAGCTGTTAGAATCTAAGTCCTAATTTTCTAAATAAATGTCAAACTCAAAATTTAAATAGCTTCATTTCAAAATTATAAAGCCTAATGGTAGAAGGTTTAAATGCTTAATATGCCACCATGTATCTCAAAAGTTTCTGATTTACTTCTAATTGGCCTATGAAAAGAACTCTTTCCATTTTGAATCAATTCCACTTGATTCTCTAAAATACCATCCTTCAAAAATAAACTTTGAAATTCATAGAGATAAAGATCAATTTCTTTAATTAAAAGTATTCTTAAGAAAAAACCAGTTCTTCTAAGATGTAATTAATTATATAAGCTTACCCTTATAAGGAACTACAAACCCTACACTAAAATAAACTTTATTATACTTTCCAAGTAGTTCATGAAAAAATTGCCTATATAATATATACCCATAAGCCCTAGGAGTTCATATTGAGTAGTTGAATCATTTATAGAATAATATTTCTATCTCGTAAGATAATATATTTATTCATTAATGCCATATTTGATTACTTAAATAAATACCCCTAAGATTAATGTGGCATTCCAAATAAAAACTCTACAGATTTTTTAGGTGATTCCAATAGGGACTAGATCCTCTCTCCATCATTAAAAATTGACTTTTATCTCTATACATCAATAGTGTACTTGAGCCACTCATGGGCCATGACTGCCTTTGTTTCTATTGGGTGTCTTCATTTCATCCTTTGTAGAGCCCACCCAACATCTTTAATTTATGACTTAGAACTCCTCATTTATTATAGTCGAATGAGTGGGTCCTAGAACCTCTTTTAAATATTTTCAACAAAATTCAAACATTTTTAAAAATAAACATTTTCAACAAACTCCTATCAAAATTTTAGACTCAATTGTTGTCAACATGGATATTAACATCCTTTAAGAAAACATAAAATTACTTTTAAAACTTTTTGAAAAATGAAATTCTTAATTCCTTCTTGTCGTTAAATTTCTTCGGCTTTGGATAAAGCTAAAGAATCCCAAGATAGGTTCCTCAAAATAAAATTTTCATTTCATCATTTATGAAGAAATGAATATATTCTAGTTCATAAAAGAAATATTTATTATTTTTTTATTTTTGTTCTCTTAAATAGCTAATAAAATTTTATTTCAAAATAAAAAAATGGTTAGGAAAATCATTTTAGTTGTCAGTTCTAGAATAAACTTTGTTATAGATAGTGGAAATTACTTGATGGTTCCTTAATTAAGTTTGGAAATGTATTTAAAGATCTAAACATTATTTTTTGATGGAGTTACTTTGGCACTTATCAAAAACACTACACTAATGGGCAAGTAGCCCATTTTAGAGACTTTCAGGATCCCCCATAGCACTCCTTGAGTTGAAAGAATTGAGATGGGGCATGATCCTAAGAAGATGAAATTATTTATTGATAAGACTTTTTCCCTATCTTTACCAAGCTCTTTCGAATTAGGATGTACTTTTGAACCTCCTCTAATGACTAAAAGATAAAAGAAGAATAAGATTAGGATGCTTTGAAGGTAGGCTCTTAAGAATAGGAAACAAACTATGCTTTTTTTTTATTTTGGAGCAAGTTAAGGTGAAGAAGGGGTTTACTCTTCTTGATACTTCTCCACTTTTGGGAGAAAGTTGGTTTTAGTCTCCTTTTGTCGCCCAATAAGAGGAAGATGTATTTAGAATTATGAGTTCCCCACCTCACCCATTCCTACATGACATTAAGAAAACTTTTAAATGACTTAATAGAGAGAGATGTGATTGACCGAGATAAGTCTTCCAATGAACGACTTAGAAAAAATACTCAGGGTTATGAAAGAGAATGCTTTTTAAGAATTAAAAAAATAGATATAGGAAAAGTTATTGCTATTTGAGATAATGGCAAAGAGAAGTGAGTCTTCAAGATAGAAGATGACCTTATAGACCAATGCCTATAGTGTTTGATAGGTATTATCGTGAAGAAATACCTAAAATCAGATATAATGATAGGATAGAATTAGTCAGTATGGAAAGATTTAGGAACACCCTTAGGTGAGAACTTATGAGGGTTTATGTTCTTGTGAAGAAAAACCCACTACACTACCTACACAACCACCATGCACTATAGAATCAACATTTGTTAGGCCCAAACTAAAGGCCCATCATCCTCTTTCTTATTATATGAAAGGGAGAGTAGATTCTCTTAACTCATCTCCCTATGTTAGACAAATTTTAGATAACAGGTGACTTGGTTTAGTAGCCACTCTTGATCAGGAGGGATGATCTATAACTCAAGTAAATAATAAGTAGAGATTTCTTAATCAAAACCCATGGAGATTGAAGGTAATGAAGATCATAAAATAATTCTTTATAGTAATGGTAACCCATTCAACTTGATTAGAGAAGAAATTGAAACCATTATGAGAGAGGATGAAGAGAAAGTGAAAAAAAGGAAAACCTAAGATGGTTTTAGCAAAGATTAGGATGATCTTTTGGTTGATGACTATGGACTACTTGAAGCTCTTATCTTCATGGTAGAAAAAAGATCATCTAAGAAAGAGCAAGAGAAAATTCAAGACAGTGTTATGGGAGTGAATCCTTCATCTAACTCAACCCAATAGCTAATCTTTCAATTACAAAAAAAAAAGGATGACCATATCTTAATGCTAAATGAAATTATGGCCATGATGTTATCACTTCAAAGCCAACTTTCTACTACTTCCTAGCTTCATCCGTTATAAAAGATAGATGAATCTAATCTGGTAGAGGATAGGAAGATTAGTTAAGGAGAGCATCATCGAGAAAATAAATTAAGGGAAGATGCTATGATAGAAAAATAAGTGATAGAGGCATTGGCCTAATCTTGGGGTACAACATTATTTCTAAAGGGTAAAGCATACCTTGAAGAATATGATGATGTACCTTATACAAAGGGATGTGTTCCACTTACCTTGAAGAATATGATGATGTACCTTACTGAAATAATAGTTAGCATATTTTTAAGTGAGTTGCTATAAAGCTAGAGGGAGTGATGCTTTATTAACATATTTTTAATATTCTTTGTAGAGTAGCTTTCGATTGGTATACAATACCAAATGGATTAGTCCATACATTCACTGAACTTGAAAATTTGTTTGTCAACTGATTTATTGACACTCAACACCATGTCATAGTAAAAGATTAGGTTGCTGAAAAGTAAAAACTTAGTGAATCTCTTGTTTAGCATATTTTGAGATGGAGGATTCTTAGTCTTAAGTGAAAACCTTAGTTATCGAAACAACACACTATAGAAATCCTTATAAGTAATAGATTGATGTAGCACATCAAAAGAGGAAAAGACTTATCATATGTCCCAAATCAAAGCTTGAACTCATGAGGACTTTTAGTAGACTTTATGTGTTATGGATTTAGTTTTCATATGTTATAATATGTAGTAATGGATGTATTTATGCTTGTATAAGAGTTGTGATTGAAAGCATGTGAGTTCATATATTAAATTGCATTGGTGACTGGGGCCATGACACTGCATTCTATGGTATTTAGCATTTGGTGAAAGAGAAGCTAGCACCTTGGCATTGGTCTATGGATCATCAACACTAGACTATGACACTATGATGCTGGTTTGTGGTGCCTTGACATTATGAAATGAAGATTTTGACTTATTTTTCTTCAATTTTTGATAATTTGTTTTCCAAGGGACATATCCCTTGGAGTATTGTACTTATTTACACTATTTCTGGCATAATAGAAATATTTTGGCTTTGATGTGTAAAAATTGACTGAAAAGTTTTTTATGGGAGCTTGGTGATAGACCGTCTAAGGAATTTGGTGATCTTTCACTACTATTATACTTAGGTGAATAGAACATCTTCATATCCCTTCCACTTTTATGAGTGGAAGTTTATTTGGAGCAACTATTTCTCCATCATCTGCTGTGATGCCCTACTCTTTATGATCCGCATCCCTCCCTGATCAATTTAGGTATCAGAACCTAAGATTTGGAAGTGTGGAGAACGTGCTTGTAAATAATCCATATCAAAACCAAGCAAGGTTAATTTTGCATTTTTGATTTTGAGTATTTTTCTTTATAGAATTAGTAATTTCACTTGGAAATGCATGCTAAATTTATGTGATAGACAATCCTATGTAAATTTGTGTTATTACCAACTAGTTTTCTCCACTTATAAAGCCTATTCTTTCCCTACTTCAAGCCATCATACTTGAGTAACAACTTGAGCAAGGGAGGGATTAAAAAATAGCATAACCTAGCATACAAACCCTACTAAAAATTAAAACCATATCTCAAAGATCTTATGTTGATTTCTTTTTTAAGTGTGTTTAATGTCTTGCAGTATCCACAAGTTTATGTTTATTGAAGGCTAGTCATTTTCAAAATTTATGCATTCCATTTGTGTTAAGTTTAGTTCAGTTATCACATATTTAAATATTTTATTTAGAGTGTCATACTTGCATCCTTTTGTTAAATATTATGCCACCCAAATTCATTAGTTTGGACTAATTGGAGGACTTAACTAGAAGAGTATATAAGATCTGTATGAGAAATGAAGAGAAATTTACTAGGGTAGAAGACCTCCTCATGATCCTAACCTGACAAATTCAAACCTTGAGTACTAAGCTTCAAACCTCACTTATTATTCTACATTTGGATGACTTAGAACCTATTGGAGGGGAAATTCTTAAACTTCATAGAGATGAATATCTTGCAAGAATGCCAAATCTAAGGAAGACCCTTATACAAGAACATCTTAGGGGTTCATTAAACATTGCATGAACTAATGAAACAAGTTAAGATAGAAGCCCCAACGTATGATGGTGTTCATGATTCTGATGAATTTTTTAGATTGTTTAACCCAAATGGACACTCTCTTTAATTGGTATCATATAAATGATTATCAATGAACTACATTTACTAAAATAAAATTAGTAGGTTATGTAAAAATTTATTGGATCAACATCTTAGTTAAAGAACAGAGATTTGATAGAAACCTCATGACATGGGTAGAAATGAAATAAATCCTAAGGGCTAAATATTATCCTAGAAATCATGATTAAAGGCTCCATGAACAATTGACTACTCTCAAACAAAGAATTATGTCTATAGTGGAATATGGAATTCATTTGAGAACTTAATAACTTAATAGCTAAAACATAATGCATTGATCAAGAGTGGTAAGTAGCTAATAAATTTACTATTGGGTTAATAGGAGATATTAAAAATGACGTAGAGCTTTACGATCTTTAGACATTAGAGAATGCCTTTCACTATTTGCCACTCCTAGAAAAACATAAGAAGGCTGCATCCACATCCAAGGTGAAAGCTCAAGTATCTTCTAAATATCTACTTACATCTTAATCTCAAAAGCCTATCATTAGACTTAACACTTCTACATCGAACAACCCCTCTAAATTGAGTCCCACTGAACTTACTACTAAAAATGTGATGAATTATAAGATTTAAGAGAAGAAGAGGATATTGAAGAGATACACGATAATACACCACTATCAGATAAAGAAGTGGATCCAAATATTGATAATATAATATCAGTTATGAAGTGTTTAATTGCATTTAAGAAAGAAGAAGATTGGAGGAAAAGAAACATTTTTTTCAATATATATCTTATGTTAAGAAAGGTGGTACAAGCTAGTAATAGATGGATAGAGTGCTATGAATGTTATATCAAACCATGCTACCACTAAAGCCAATCTTAACATTGAACCTCACCCAAAACTTTTCCAAGTTAGTTGGGTAAATATCACATCCCTACCTATCACTAATAGATGTCTTGTTCCAATTAAAATTTGTTTTTATAGTGATAAATTTTGGTGTGATGTTCTTTCGATGGAAATAGCTCATATCATATTTGGAAGACCATGACTTTATGTTTGAATGTAATCAATTATGGGCATGAAAATACTTATGTATTCAAACATAATAAAAAAATATTAAATTTATTCTCTATAAAGCCTAACAAAAAGAGGTCAATTACACCCCCACATAGAATTCTTCCTACACTTCCTGACAAACCCAATTCTGAACTATAACTCAAATCCAATCAAAGGAAGAATGCAAAACACCAATTAATAGTTATATCACCATCCAAGGATAAGGAGGATACTTCAGTTATACATTCTAATTCATGTGATTCTCTTAGTATTCAAATCACAACTTTAGGGTTTATATGCTTAGCTAGAGAATTCAATGACCCTACTTCTCTATTTATCTTGCACTTTCAAGAAATCTCTATTGATACAAAGGATCACCACATACCTACTGTAGTATATGAATTTATTAATTTAATCTATGATGACTTACCTAGTGAACTACCACCATTAAGGGATATACAACATGTTATAGATTTGATTCTTGGTTCGTAAATACCCAACTTACCTCATTATAGGATAAATCCAATTAAGAACATAGAGTTAATAAATGAAAAGTAGATGAACTTCTAAAGAAGAGTTTTATCTAAGAAAGTCTTAGTTATTATGTTATACTCACTCTTTTAACTCTTAAGGAAGATGAAACTTCGAGGATGTGTATTGATAATAGAATAATAAATAAGATCATAATATAATATATGTTTCTTATACTTAGGTTAGATGTCATGTTAGATCTTATTTTATGATCATCACTATTTTCTAAAATTGATTTGAGAAGTGAATACCACTTGATAATGATTAGATCAGGTGATGAATGAAAAATAGTATTTAAAACTTTTGATGGTCTTTATTAATGGTTAATCATGCCCTTTGGTATTTCAAGCACACTTAGTACATTCATGAGACTAATGAACACTATACTGAAATATTTTATTGTCAATTATTTATAGTATATTTTGATGATATTCTTATCTATAGCCCAGTTGAGAAGTTGCATATACATCATCTAAGAATAGTCACAAATAAAATTAAGAGCAACAAAATTGTAAGTGCTGATGGATTAAAATCTGAAAAAATTAAGTATATTTTAGATTGGCCAACTCTAAAATATTTTATGAATGTTAGAAGTTTTCATGAATTAGAAACTTTCTATAAGAGGTTCATAAGAAATTGTAGCATTGTTGTATCCCCTATCACTGACATTTAATAAAAAGATAAGTTCATGTGGATCATAAATAGTAAAAGAGTCATGCAATGAATTAAAACTCTTATGACTTTCTCAGTTGTCTTAAGACTTCCTGATTTCAATAAAGTTATTAAAGTGAGTTGTGATGCATCATGTATTGGAATAGGTGAAATATTAAGTTAAGAAAATCATATAATTGCATTTTTCAGTAAGAAATTAAATGATGCTAAACAAAAATATTCTACATATGATCAAGAGTTTTATGCGATTATTCAAACTCTTAAGAACTAAAGGCATTATCTATTACATAAAGAGTTTATTCTAAAAAATATTCATGAAGCTATAAAGTTTATTAACTCTCAAAAGAAATTAAATCATCGACATGCTAAATGGGTCGAATACCTTCAAGAATTTTTTTTTTTTGTACTTAAACATAAACTTGGGATAGAAAATAAACTAGCATTTGCCCTATCTATAGTATCTTTAATGGTTTCATCCTTTGAATTTTAAATTCATGGATTTAAATATTTAAAAGAAGATTACAAAATTTTCCCTAATTTTCATATGATATACTTAGAACATGAATCTATGCCCTTGACTTTTAATGGCTCCTTTATCATTCTAGATGGATATCTTTATAAAGGCAAGCAATTATGTATTCCTAAAACATCCTAAAGGGAGTTTTGTATCTCTGAGTTACATTCAAAAGGTATATTAAGACATTTTAGTATATTAAAGACCCAAATATTAGTAAATAAATATTTTATTGGTCATCCCAATAAAAGGATGTTGAGCGTATTGTAGCCCAATATTACACTAGTTGTAAAGCTAAAACTATCAAATAAAAGGTAGGTCATTACACTTCAACCATCCTTCTAGACCATGGGAAGTCCCATCCATAGATTTTACATTATGTTTGCCTAAAACATTTGGCAGACATGATAGTATATTTACCATTGTAGATAGATTTTTTAAGATGTCAGTTTTTATTTTATTTAAAGCTAAATGATGCATCCCATATAACAAGATTATTCTTTAAAGAAATTATCAAGTTGCATGGAGTCTCGTCTACTATATTGTTTGACAGAGATGTCAAATTTATATCTTATTTTTAGAAAATCTTATGAAATGAGAACACAACTAAAATTCTTTTATGTATTTCATCCATAAATATATGGATAGACGAAAGTAGTTAATAAGACATTAGGAATTATATTAAGGTGTTTAGTTGGAAAAAAATAGAAAATTGGGATTTAACATTCCCTATATCTAAATTTACATACAATAATTTTATTTTTAGAACAACACACAAATAAACTTTCAAGATAATTTATGTATATGACCCTAAGAGGCACATTTACCTAGTTAATACACCTACTAATGTATTTTTTGATCCAATACATAGATTTATATGTGATTGTTGACCTCACTTTTGGAGTGAGTTCTCAATCTCCTCATCTTAAACTTTTGAGTTTTCTAGACACTAAGACTTCCTTAGTCATAAGACACTTCTAGTGATTAGGTGAACACTTAACCTAAACCTAGAGACTTAGAAGGATTAATCATAGGATTAGGTTATGCCTGAGGGATTAGAATAACCCTCCTACCCTGCAACCCAAATCTAATCCAAATTCACTCTATCAAACCTACAAACAAATTCAATTTTATATCCAAATCCAAATCTAAATTCAAATTCTAAGCCAAATGATTGAAGCCCATAATCAAAATCCTTCCTAAGCCCTATGATTTATCTTATGGACTTA
This sequence comes from Cymbidium sinense, assembly GCA_021442155.1. Taxonomy (NCBI): domain Eukaryota; kingdom Viridiplantae; phylum Streptophyta; class Magnoliopsida; order Asparagales; family Orchidaceae; genus Cymbidium; species Cymbidium sinense. The sequence goes on from CM038226.1 coordinate 56,559,798, forward strand.
GCCTTAGCTAAATCCAAATAAATCCAAAATCAATTGATTTTATTATAATGAAGTTATTTCTTCAATCATCTTCTTAAATATAAATCAAATCTACATTCAAATGTTCAAAACAAAATCTAAATCAAATTAAATCAAAACCCTTCCTAAGTCTTTTGAATTAATTTCATGAACTTAGCTAAGTTCCTTCATTCCAAAACCCAAATTCAATTGATTTTCTTATGAATCAATTATAACTTTAATCACCATCATAATTATAAATGAAATATACAATTATCATGCCAAGTCAAGTCAAACCCAACTTTGCCCATTTGACTTGAAATAGTCAAATGAACCAAAACTAATTTGAACCCAAACTAATTGCATTTGGATTTATATATCAATTCCAAATCCATATATAAACAAAACTAAATCAAACTCAACCCAAAATAAAGCCAACTAAACCCAATTGGCTCACTTGACCCAAAGTGGCCAATTTGGCCTACATGAACCAAAATCCAATTCAATCCAAATCAAAGTGAATTAAGTCAATCCAAACTTCATAACATGATTGTTGATCATCTTAGGTTGATCAATTATCATAGATTGGGTCAAACCAAGTTAACCTAGCCCTTTGACCAAGTCAACCCTTTAACCCATATGAATCTAAACTAGCCAAATTGCAACCTAAGCCAAATCTCTTGAAACTAATGACTAATACCCATCCAAAATCAACACTTGAACATGACTTGGCCTTCAATTGAGCCAAACCTAACCCAATTAGCCCTCTTGATCCAAGTTGAGCTAATTTAACCTAAATGGCCAAAATGGGTCAAATCAAACTCCAATCTAAATTGAACTCAACCAAAGCTAACATCACATTCCAAATGATCAATCAAACCCAAGCCAAGCCATGACCCAAGCCAATTTGATCAATTGAGTCAAATTAGTTAACTTGACCATTTGACCCAAATGAACTCAAATGAACCAAAACCAAACCTAAACCAAATTGAACCAAACCAATGGATCAACACACTCCAAATGGTCAAATGAACTTGACCCAACCCTTGGTTTGACCCAATTTGACCATTAGTCAACCTAACTCAATTTGACCTAATTTGACCTAAATGGGTCAAATTAAGTCAAATTGAACCTAATGAACTTCAAATTTCATGAAATTTGGCTAAACTCACTTTTGACTCATTTCAAATCTACCCAAATCAAATTCACTACTTAATGACCATTCTATCCTTAGGTCAAGGGTATCATATAGACAAATCACCTATGTAAGTGGTCATTCATTCCTTGGCCACTTGACACCCTTCTAGTAGTCCACTTAGGCTCCAAGGACACTGCCCAACTTGATCAAAGAGTTGGTTGGGTTGTCCATGACTCATGGGGAGGTAAATTCACCTCACCTTCCCCATTGGAGCATTTAAAACCCATAAGACACCCACTAATCCCTCTTGGAAACCACCTCTCAAGCCTTGCAACCAAACAAAGCCATCTAAGATGATTCCCTGCCATTCCCAACCATCCCAAGCCATAGGATATCCACTAGGAGCCAAAAATTTCCATTAGTTGTCACTTTTGGCCACCACCAAGCACATAGGAAAAGAGGCACTCATTTCATTCAATTACTACATTTGAGAAGCTCTAGGAACTCTAGTGAAAGAGAAAAACCCTTTCCCCACTTCCTCTCGATGGAAAAACACCAAAACCAAGCAAAGTCTGATAAGGAGGAGGCTATCATTTATGGATACAACATTCTAAGTGTAGTCAAGGGTCTAGGATTGTTTGAAGGATTCATCTTGCATTCAAGAGTGTGCTCGAATCAACATAGCCACCGAAAACCATCCCCGATGAGGTAATTTTTAAATTCTTTAGCCGATCGTATGATCTCTTATTTGTAATGATGTTTGCTCAATTTTAAGAATTTCCATTAGAAAACCCTTGCATTCTTTATTTCATATAATCCTAATGCAAATATAAAAGTTTTTCTACAAGAATCACCGTAAAATAGAGCCTAGGCGGACCCTTTTTCATTCAATTTTGTGATTTCCCTCTCAATTTTACTATTTTCCCATCATTTTTGTCTGCTAGGAAGTTGACGAAGCACCATCCATCTGATCCCTCTTTAATAGGGATAGATTGTTGTGATTAAATGCCAATTTTGTCTGATTTCACCCACTAGATTGCACGGATCTGATGGTCGGGTCGAGCCTCGCATGGTTTGGCCTTTTCCTGTTCTTTTATCGCGTTAGCATCACCATCACGCTGATGTCATGCACAAACCACATGCCCACTCGCATAGTGATATGTGGTACATCATTACCCCGTGAGTGCCGCATGGTGCTGATTAGGTTAAGTAAGAAAATCGGTCATTTTTTAATTTTTAAAAATTAATTTAATCATCTAAAACATTAAAAATTTATCAAAAAAATCAAAATACTTAACCAAAAATTGCAAATAATGGCTCATTAGATTTATCTTTTTGAGATGAATCCAAGAAATTGAAAATCCTTAATTTTTATTGAGTATTCAGAGCTTAATTTAGGTTTTCATGCAAATGAAATTTCACAAAATAAACTAAAAATATACATCAGATTGATCTAAAATTTTTATGAATTGAAACTGAAGTGAAAGTACATTTACAATAAAAATTTCAAGTCAAAAGGATTTCTAGATTGTGAGATATTGTATTTTGAAGCTCAAATTGTCTATTTTAGTAAAACTAAATTAATAGACTTTATAAAAATTATGAAAAATGATTTAATGACCTCAAACTTTGAAAATTTATAACAAATCATAAAAAAATCATAAAAATGGAAATAAATATTCATTTTGATGGTATTTTAGAGGATAATTTATTTAAAATATTTTAATTAATTTTGAACAGTAATTAGAAATTAATTAAAGATTAATTGCTTAATTAACTTAATTACTATTGAATTACTTAAGTAATTAACCCCAAACTTTGTGTGCTAATCCAATGGGATCACCTCTATCTCCCATGATTTTATTGAGATTTATTGCTTAATTAATTAGGGAAATTAGCTAATTAAGCTCTAATTACTCTTTTATATTAATTAATAATTAATTAATCCCATGAACAGTAAACAAATATTTAATTAAGTGGTTACGTGTTGTTTAACAGTGAATGAACCCATGGGATAAGATTAGGGCCTCCTTCCTAATCTATTTCCCTAAGTTTATTTCATTAATTAAATTAATCAAGGCTTAGTTAGTTAATCAAATTGAAACTATAATCACATGGAATCTCAATTAATGAAGTCTTGGGTAGACCCTTAGGTGTTCAACAACCTAAAAAAAAGTATAATTAACCCATTTGTGTGGAAGAATTATAAGAGTACTTAATTAAGTGCCTTAACTTAATTAACTATTAATCATAAGCCAATAACATTAGGTCCCTTTTATTTCTCAGGGTCATTGCAAAATTTATTTTCCATTCATTTGCATATCATATTGGCTCATAATTATTTAGTTAATTACTTTAAGACAACATAGGCAAGGGTTAATTAAATGGATTTAAGATATATTATAACCTAATTAATCCATAAAATCAATGTAATCATATTTCATTAAATCAATTTAATTAACAAACATGAGAATGGGTTAGGATCAACAAATTTCTTCTCATATTCCTCAAATCAAATGTGAAACTAAAATGACATAAATAAAGCTTTGGTTTGCTTTAAATGATTTTATTTGATATGATTGTCATTAGGAATTAATTTAATTGAATAAAATCATATGCTTATGTTTATTTATTTCTTTCCAATCATGTTAAATGTTGTATGTCATTTGAAATCATGCATTCATATTTCCAAAGTTAAATTAAATCAATTGATTTTCCTTTATGTAAAACTTGCATGTGTTGATTTAATTTATTATATATGTCGCTATTATCACTACTAAATCCAAATTTATTTTGGAAAAGTTTACAAATGAATAGTAAAGAGTGTTATGATGCTAAATGCATGTGCTTATAGCTTAGACATGTGAGGTAAAGCTTTCTTTTCCTTAATTCATATGTAATTTTACATGTATTTGAATGTTAATAAGTATATAGTCCAGACATTTCGGGAACACGGGGCTTTAGTTAGCCCCAAGGAGGTCATCTGATTACCTCAATTCTTTGGTTTATAGCAACACATACTTATTTGATTTCATTTACATGTGTTCCTACATTAGAATTTGTATAAGAATTTACTCCATAAGCATAAATATTTCAATCAAATAAAAATACAACCTTTGCATGGTTTTCCTTCCTTTACTTATGTATACATCCATATGTATTTGAGAAAAGCAAATATTTAGTTTGGACATCTCAAGAATACAAGGATTTAAGTAGCCCCAAGGAGGTCATTTGATTACCTCACTTCCCTAGTTAATAGTGGCATGTACTGGCTTATGTCTCTTATACATGTGTGCGTGTATTTAATCTAGATGTATCCAAAATTGGCTAAGTGATTGAATTAGTTGGTCATGACATTTGGAGCTCTTTTTCTTACATTCATGTATACAAATTTACATATATTTGAATGCAAATGGGTATATAGTGAGAATATGAGGCTTTAGTTAGCCCCAAGGAGATCACATTACCTCACTTCAGTTAACAATGATAATGCACTATTTAATTTCATCCCTATGTATTTTTGTATAAGAACTTAGATAGAACTTTAAACTAATATGATTAAATAATTCAATCACATAGAATGACATAAACTTCACATACACATACATTCATCATTTAAGTGTACTAAAAATATGTTACATGTATAGATATATTTAAAATTAAATCATATCCATGTTACATGTGATGGAAAGGAATGATTTGACATATGTCATGTGATAGTAATTCAATCAGATTAATTCTAAGATGCCTTTCATATTGAATGGGATTATTTAAAGTAGACCTAAACTTAGGATTAATTTAAAATGTGTAATAATCCATTCACTAAAGAGATCTAAATCAAATTAACATGCTTTAGAAAGTGGCTTAAGGTAGGGATGAAAGAGGGAAATCCTCATCCTTCTCCTTATAACACTTAGTTGCTAAGTATAGTTATATGAAACAAAAGAAAACATAAATTAAAATTCTTAAATCAATTAAACAACTTAAAGTAAAACCAACCTTTCTTGTTAAATTGAACCTTTCCAAACTTAGAAAATACAACTCTAATGCTTAGTAAGACACACCACACAAGCCTTAACACACATATTAGAATTAAGTGACCACTTGTAGCTCTATGTTAGGGTGGTGTATGGTGTGATGTGTGTTTTGTTTTATCCATCATAAGATCATTTGGATATAATCAAATTTATATGATTCCTAAAGATGAAAAATACATGATATCCAAAACCCTAATTAGGATGTTCTATTACATGATCATGCCATTTGGTCTTACAAATGTTAGAGCTACCTATCAAAGGGAAATGACCATAATCTTTGAAAATTTAATCCATAATCAAGTGAAATATTACATCGATAATTTAGTCAGCAAGAGTAAAGGAAAATAAAATTGCCTTTATGACTGTAGGATTATTTTCGAGTGATAGTGCCAATATAACTTAAACATGAATCCTTTAAAGTGTGCCTTTGGAGTATATTTAAGAAAATTCTTAGGATTTGTAGTGAGACACCACGAGATAGAAATCAATCTTAAGAAAAATAAAGTTATCTTAGAAATGCCGTCGCATCAAAAACTTACAGAAGTAAAATTTTTTCAGTCCTGCATATTTAAGAACATTCATGTCAAATCTATCTAGAAAGTGTTAACCATTTGTGGCATTAACAAAAAAGTATTCAAAATTTATTTGGGATGAAAAATTTTAAAATGCCTTTGAAAATCTATAATAATATTTGATGAATCCTCACATCTATGCTGCCCTAATTCTAGCGAAGCATATGTTCTTTACACTATAGATTTAGATAAGTCCTTTGATGTCTTGTTAGCAAAAGTCAATGTGGGGAGCAAATAAAATGCCCTATATTATTAGAGCCACTGACTTATTCTGATGAAAATACATTATCGGCCTTAAATGCTTTCACACAAGTAAATTTGTTTTTATGTGTAAATCCTTTGTAATATCTCAAGACCCATCCAACATTATCTAGATTTCTAGCACTCCACTTTATGATTTTATTGTAATTTGAAAGCACATTCATCCCTCGTTATGCTACAAAGGGTCAGGTTATAGCTAACTTCTTAGCAGCACACCCAATCCCTAAGGGATTTCCTTTGAATGATGATCTCCCAGATGAATAGATTATGAGTTTAATGGAAGAAAATAATGTCTCCTAGGAACTATATTTTGATGGTGTAACCTCTTCTCAAGGAGGTGAAGAATTTTATTCCACCATCACAGGGAAGGCAGTGACTGGGTTAATTTTTATAACTCCTGAAAAGAATGATGTGATTTTCCTTTTATTTGTCTTCGAATTAGCCATTTACATAGAAATTAAGAAAACTAAAATGTTTAGAGATTACAATTAGATGTAAATCAAATTTTGAAGAGTCTACAAAGTATTACATACATAACTTTTCAATTATCATTAGTAAATGATGAAATTACTTGAGCAAATTCCTTTTATGATTTTGTATTAAATATTAAGTAAGGATAATTCCACAGCTGATGCCATAGCAAAGCCTATAAAAAAATCACATGCCCATTAAGAGTCAATCGCTATAGAGGTTCAAAATAGATAGGTTCCATGTCCTTTAGATTTGAATTATATAAATAAGAAAATGAAAATTGAAGTGGTAGCCACTCTTATCGCAAGTTAAGAGGAAATTGGCTGGAGATAATCATTCATTGACTACCTAAGTGAGGGGAAGCTCTCAGAAGAAAAATCATTAGTGAGCTAGATTAAGAAGTGAGTTTTGTCTTATTCATTAATTGATAGTGTGTTATGCCATCAAACACTAGATCAATGGTGGTTATGCTTCTTGGATAAACAAGAAGCCCATAAGATTATAATCAAGATACACTATGGATTATGTGTTGCTCATCAAACTATCCTAAAATAAAATTAAAAATTAAAAAACTTGGATATTATAGGTCTTTGATGATTGATGATTGCATGGAAATTATATGTCATTACCATCGATGTCAATCAAGTGCATGGTGTAGTTTTTCATTAGCCACCTATATTACTACATTTAATGATAGCCTCTTGGTCCTTTGAGAGTTTGGGTAACAACATCATTAGTCATATTGACCCTTTGTTATCAAAAGGGCGTCATTTTATATTAGCTTTAATAGATTATTTTTAAAAGTGGCTCGAAGATGTTCCTTTGTAAGAAGTGAGAGCATATTATGTGTTTAATTTTTTAAAGAACATATAATGTATCATCTTGGTATTCCTCATTGAATCATATCTGATAAAGATCTAGCATTCAACTGCACTAGGATAAATCATCTTACGGAAAGACATAACATTGCTTGGAGATATTCGACAATTTATTACCCTAGGGCAAATGGATTGGCAAAAGTTTTTAATATGACACTCATCAGAATTTTAAAGAAAGTCTTTGATGATAATAAATGTCAATGGCATAAGAAGTTGGTTGAAGCCTTATGGACCTATGAGACCACATAAAGAACACCAATATACTTTATACCTTTTTCTTTGGTCTATGGAACAGAAGCTATTCTCCCATTAGAAGTGCACCTCCCTTCTTGAAGAATCACAATAAACAATGAATTATAATAAATCAAAAACCTAAATTTCATTTTCAAGAGCTTCAAGGTCTTGAAGAAAAGCATGTAAAAGCTTAGGAAGTCATCAAACTCTACTATTCACACGTGCTTCAAGCCCATGATAAATTGATCCATCCTAGAACTTTCCAAGTATGAGACTTGATCTTGGTTCTTTGATGGACAATTTAATCCTTTGTAAGATAGGCAATGAGTTTTAACCAACATGGGAAAGACTATTCATTGTAGAAGAAAGTCTATGAAGGTGGTTTATATCAGTTAATAGATTGTAATGGAGAACGTCCAATGCCTTCTATTAATGGATGTTACTTGAAAACTATTATGCATGAATTGTATCACAAATTAAGAATAAATAATAAAATCATATATTCTATAAAAAATCTTAATACGATTGTCTAGGTCAAAATATTTTCAATATGCAATGTGCAATTTTTTTAATTTTTACTTCTATTTGAATTCATGAATACAATTAAATTTCGTTTAAATTTCTTTTAGCTACATAGAATTGGAAGTATGTTGTTTTAAGACATGACTTTTAGAAACTTAAGATTGAATCAAGTAATTGAGACACTTCATTTCTTGGTAAGTTATTTAGGTTAAGATCAAGTGACTATGACCCCATTCCTAATAATTAAATGCTAGTTATGAGTAAATCCCTTAGTGGTATTCCTTTTAGGAACATTTTAAGAATGGAACTAAGATAATTCAAGGCCCCATTCCTGTAGACTATTTAAGTTAGGACAACTCTTCTGTTAAGTCAATATTTTAAAGATTAGGAACTAAGATATTTTAAGGCCTCTTTCCTCACTTTAGCTATTTAGATTAGAATTAAACCACTTGAAGCCCCTTTCTAATAGCAACTTAACTATTTATGAGTAAATCATATAGTGGTATCCTTTCTAAAAATATTTTAGAAATGGAACTAACTCAATTCAAGGATCCATTCCTATAGACTATGTAGGTTAGGATAAGTTATGTGCGACCCCTTCCTATTAGTCAAAGCTTTGAAGATTAGGAATAAAGCCACTATAGGTGCCTTTGCTCACTTTAGCTCTAAGGATTAGGAATGAAGTCACTAAAAGCATCTTTCCCCATTTTAGTTATTTAAATTAGGAACTAAGCCACCAGTTTAAGGCCCTTCCCTGGTAGCTTAATCAATTTGTTAGGAATAAGTCCCCTAATGGCATACTTTCAACAAATATTTGAGGATTTAAATTAAAACTACTCAAGGCCCCTTTCCTTATTTTAGCATTCAAGTTTAGGAATTGAGCCACCTCAAGGCCCCTTCCTGTTAGCTAGGCCATCTAAGTTTAAGAACAAGTCCTAGTGACACTTTTTAGTTAGCCAAAAAAGCATAGAAATGAATAAAGTAAATTGACCTCATTTCTAAATAGGTTATGCAAGTTAGGAATTAAGAGACTTCAATGCTCCTACTTATTAACCAAACCCCTAAACAGAAGTAACTATCCATAGTGCATCCTCAAGGGATTAGTATAATGAAAGTAAGCATAAGCATCCACAATTGCATTCTACCTCTATAGTACAATTAGTTAGGAATAAGCCCCCTAGAAAACTTAGGAGCTAGCCTATCCTAGTATAGACATCTATAGATCCTCCCTTAGGTTAGTTAGTAATCAGGGTTATCCTTTTTCTAGTTCTACCTAAAATGACATGAGTCCTCATGCTTTCTTCCTAGGTTAACCATCATAAACTTATAGGAACCCCTTTGGTTGGTTTGTCATTAGAGTTATTCCTTTCACCTAAGAAGATATGAGCCCCCATACATTCTTCCTAAGTTAGTCATTGAAAATTGATTGTAAAGAAAATCTTAGAATCTAATCTATCTTAGTGTAAACATTCATAGATTTTCTCCTTAGGTCGGTCCCTTGGCTAGTCATTTAGACTACCACCTAGAAAGATGTGTGTACCTGGGCTTTCTTCTTAGGTTAGTTCTTAAAAATCAATAGAAATTAAAATTTATTGTAGTCAAGATAAAAATATTCCCTTAGTAGCATATTTTAAGGCTATTATAGCTACATTAGCATTAGACTCTTCAATGTATCTTTTCTTAACAACACTTCTATCCTTCTTATTAACTAATACATCCTGATTCCTCTACAGAGGAATTTTATAAATGAAGAAAACTTAAAGTAGTTCAAGCCTACATTTCATAATCAAATTTCAACCATATTCAAACCTTTTCAAGCATTATCGCTTCTAACCTTCAAAAGATTTTTTGATTAGTTCAGTCAGTGCCAATATGAGCAGTGTACTTTTTGTAGTCCACTACACACATTGGGAGTCCATTTGTTAACCTCATTCTTAGATGAGGTTGACATCACCCTAATCTTAATAATTAGAATCTCTAATCTTAGATTAAAAACTTTTGAACTAGACACTTAGCATGCTACACTTACTAGCTAAGTATATCTCCAATCAAAATTAAATAGTAAATCAAACCAAACTAAAATTTGAAGCCAAAATTAAAATCAAACTCACAACTCTATGATAAAATCCTACTTGAGAACATAACCTAATTCAATTAAACTAGAAAATTTTAAATAAATCTAAACTCAATATAATATATCGAAATTAAAGTCTAAATTCTATTGAGCCTAAATTGAAGTAATTAGGATGGTTGGCCCAATTGAACAATTAAGCTGAAAATCTCTTAAGTTTAAGAAAAATGAAATAAAATTAAAAGAAATCAAAATTAAAAGAAATCAAAATTAAATTAAATCAGAAAAACAAAATCAATGTTTAAGCATAAATGAACATAAAATTAAATTCAAAATGTGTTTAAAATGGTAAACAGGTCATTTGACGTGAGTTGACCCATGTCGGCTCCACCAAGTTAAAATTTAATCTAACAAAATTGAGCCCTCTCAATGGCTAAAAATCACCAAATAAATTTTACAAACACAATCCTAAATAAAACTAAATCCAACAAGGGTTTACATGAGCTAATTTGATCAGTTAACCCAAATAACTTCTAATGGACCCTATTAGACCCAAATTAAAATGAAATTAAGATTAATGTAAATTAAACATCCAAATCACCCCAAATTCATAATTAATTATAATCCAACTTTTATTTAGGTCTTATTTGATCAAGTTGGACACTAAACACAAGTGAATCCAATTTAGTCTAATTTGGGTCACATGGGTCAAATTCAAAATTAAATCTATATTATTTGAAATCAATTGATCTAAATAATTTTAAATATCAATCAAACAAACTGAAACTTAAATACATTATTATTGAATCAAATTAATCTGACTCAAATGAACCTAAGTTGATCCAATTAAGTCAAAGTGGATAAATTTGAGTTAAACTCAAAATCCAATTCAAATTAAATGAAACATATCAGATGAAACATTATAAATGAACAATCAAACCTAAATATAGCTTAATTTAAATCCAAAAATGTCTAATTAGGTTAAGAGAACCAACTTGATTCATTTAGAATAAATGGATCAAATCTTGCCAAACTAAATTAAGCCCACATGAACCTTGGACCAATTAATGTCTAGCTTATCTAATGAGTAATTAACTAAGATTGAAACATCATTTTAAGGTTAATTACTCAATTGAAAGCACCCAACCCAACTCATATCAATTTAAATCTAAATGAATCCAATCCAATCACCTAAATCCAAACATTAAATCCAAATTCAATTCAATTTGGCTCCAACCCAATCCATGGTTCCAACCCAACCCATGACTAATGAAGGTAGCCAATAGCTTACTAAGGAGTTAAGGTGTTTCCATAAGGCAAAGAGGTGTTGGAATATAATGTGGAAGCTATGGAGGAGGGTGATTCTAAGCCACCTCATTCACTAAGTTTCATCTAATATATATTTATTTAGATACCTTAATTAAGCTGTTTGACATTCTCACCACCTTTAACACCATCAAGAGGCCCCAATTCTTATGGCTAGTGAGCTCCTACCACCTCCAATGCAACGAGGCTTGGACAAACATAAATAATCATTGAGAGGCCTCAAATCCAACTTTTGATCATCCTTACACCATCTTTAGAGCAAATTAAACCCAAACAAAGCTCTTCCCACTTTTTTGACCTCTCTAATTACCATAAATACGAAATATTAGCTAGTTCTAGTTGTGGTTGGTCTCCACATCAATCTTGAGGGAGGAAAGGTGCAAAATTTCTCCCAAATCCTCAACCCAATTTGCTAAAGCTTTTGAAAACACTAAGGATCAATGCTAATGAGATACTCCCCTCTCCCGACATCACTTTTATTTTAGTTTGGTCCTTTATAAATTAAACTTGATCTATGTCAAGATCAAGCCATCTAAATTAATTACAAATCCCTTGCAATATATCCCATATCACGCTGTAAATTAGCGTTAGATGACTCTCGGTTTAGAGGTTAAAAAATCACAATTGTCTATTCCTTTTATCTAGAATAGATAGTTATAATTTAATTGTACTACTTGATTTAAATTCCTTAAAAAAATTGGGATCAATTTTGGACCATTCAATCTTTGATCGGATAACCTCGATTAATCCCACATCTCCATCTTCTTTTTATGTGGTATCCATGTGGCCTAACAACATGTAGTCATAGATAAAGTGGTGCCTAGTCAACATTTACTGAGGTAAGTAGGAAATTAGAAAATTTTGATTTAAAAAATTATTAAAATTATTTAAAACTTAATGAGAAGAATCGATTCAACATAAAATCCCAAATTTTTATTAGGTAATTTTGGTTTAATTTAGGTTAATATAAACTCTAATTAAACTTAAAATAAGTATTTGATTAAAGTGAAACTTTGGGGAATTGGAACTAGGGTTAGAACACAACTAAACACAAAACGTTCAATGTATAAATCTAATTGGATCATAAGTTATAAAATTTTGAAGTTAGAATTTCTCAATTAATGAAATTAATTAATTTTAAAATAAGAAATTTTGGGAAAAGCATGTGATTAACATAAAACATCATAATCAACACCAAGGATTTTAAAGAAAACATCTAACCTTGCTCAAATCATAAAAAATCCTAAAACACTTAAATTATTATTAATTATAATTAAATAATTTAATTAATTAAATAAAACTTTTAAAAAATATGATGAATTGATTAGTGATAATAAAAATATGAATAACCCCTCTTTTGATTCATATTTATAGGAAGAATCAAAGAAAAATAAAAATCATAATTTATTATGCATAATTTAGCTTAATTTAGGATTTAATAAAAATAATCAAATTTTATTTAATCTCAAAATAATTATCTAATTGGTGTAAGATTTTTACCTATTGAAATTGAATTTACAACACACAACATATAAACATCTCAAGGGTTAGAATTAGTTTGATTAACATATCTCAAGGTACTGTATTTTGATGGTGTAGCCTCCTCTCAAAGAGGTGAAGAATTTAATTTCCCCATCCCTAGGAAAGCATTAGGATAATTTTTATAACACTAGAAAAAAAATGATATGATATTCTTATCATTTGTGTAAGGCTTGTACAAATAATGAAGTTGAGCAATGAGGCTCATACATTTGGTTAGGAATTAGTGATTCCCATGAAAATTATAAAAATTAAAATCTTTGGAAATTCCCAACTAGTTTTCAATCAAGTGGGAGAAGTTTACAAGGTATTACATCCAAAACCCTTCAATTATCATAAGTACATGATGAAATTACTTGACTAAAATTCTTTTTGTAACTTTGTATAAGATATTACATATAGATAATTCCACAACTGATGCTTAGCAAAGTTTGCATAGAAAATTACATGCCTAGGACAAGAGTCAATCTTTATAGAAGTTCATAATCAAAAAGTTCTGTTCCCTATAGAATTAGATTATATAAATAAAAAATAGAAAATAAAGAGGTGGCCACTCTTACTGCAGGTCAAAAGGAAACTGACTATAGAAAACCATTCATTGATTCCTTAAGTGGAAGAAAGCTCCTAGAAGATAAATCATTAGTGAACTAGATTAGGAAATGATATTTTCCTTATTCATTAATAAATGGTGTGTTATACCATTGAACATTAGATTAAATGTAGTTACACTATTTGGATAAATAAAAAGCCCATAAGATTATAATCTAGCTACACTCTAGATTATGTGGAGCTCATCAATCTGGTCCTAAAATAAAATTAAAAATTAAAATACTAGGATGTTATTGGCCTTGGTTTATTGATAATTGCATGAAAATTGCATATCATTATCATGAATGTCAAGTACATTGTGTAGTTTTGCATAAACTGCATAATTTATTATATCCAATGATCATTTCTTTGACCTTTAAGAGTTGGGGCACCGACATCATTGGGCTTATTGGCTCTTTATCATCAAAATTCCATCATTTTATATTATCCATGGTTGATATTTTTGAATGTAGGCTGAAGTTGAGAAGTGAAAGCATATTATGTGCTTAATTTATTTAAAGAACATATCATGTATCATTTTGGTGTTTCTCATAGACTCATATATGATAAATGTCTAACATTCAACTCCACTATGATAAATCAATTTATGGAATGTCATGACATTGATTAGATATATTCAAATATCATTGTCTCAAGATAAATAGATTGGATGAAGCTTTTAGTAAAGCAGTCATGAGACTTTTGAAGAAAACCCTTCACGATAATAAACATCAATTGCATAAAACGTTGGTTGAAGACATGTGGGCCTATTAGACCACTTGAAGGACACCAACTCAATCTATAACTTTTGCTTTGGTCAATGGAACAGAAGTTGTTCTCCTATTAGAAGTGCATCTCCCTTCTTTAAGATTCATGATCAACAATCAAATTATAAGAAAATTTTTTTTTCTGAAGTTCATTGGGAAGATCTTGAAGGTATTAAAGAAAAGCATTTTAAAGTTTAGAAAGACCTCAAACTCTACTAATTATGCATGGTTTAAGCCCAAGATAAATTGATCCATCATTGAACTATCCAACTAGGAGACTTGGCCTTGGTTTATTAATGGAAAATTTTAATCCATTATAAGATAGAAAATACATTTGAACCAATATGGGATGGACCATTCATTAAAGAAAATGTCTATGAAGGTAGTTCATATTAGTTAGTAGATTATAATGGTGAATGTACAATGCTTTTTATTAATGGACATTACTTGAAAAAATATTGTCCATGAATTGTACTCAAATTTAGAATAAATAATTAAATCATATTTTTTGACAAAATCTTAATATGATTATTTGAGCCTAAATATTTTTGTTATAGAATGAGAAATTTATTTACTTTTATTTACATCTATTTAAAGTCATAAATAAAATCATATTTTGATGACATATCTTTTATCCACTTAGAATTGGAAGTAAGCCATTTTAAGACATCATTTCTAGAACCATGCCACTAACACACCGCATTTTTAAGTACACTATTTATATTTGGATCAAGCCATTACGACCCCCTTCTTAATAGCTAAATCTGCTAGTTAGGAGTAAATCTTCTAGTGGTATCCTTTTTAGGAACATTTTAGGAATAGAATTAAGAAAATTCAAAGCCCTATTCATATAGACTATTTAGGTTAGGATAAAGCCCATGCAACCCTTCCAATATGTCAAAGTTCTAAGAATTAGGAAATAAAACATTTTAAGGCTCCTTTCCTCACTTTGGCTATGAAGATTAGAATTAAACCACTTGAAGTCCCCTTTCTAATGTTTAACTCAACTAGAGAGGAGTAAATCCCCCATTGGTATCCTTTCTAGGAACATCTTAGAAATGAAACTATGTCAATTCAAGGACCCATTCCAATAGACTACATAAGTTAGGATAAAGTCCTTGTGACCCCTTCTTATTACTCAAAGTTTTAAAGATTAGGAATGAAGCCACTTAAGGCCCCATTTCCTTACTTTAGCTCTAAGGATTAGGGATGAAGCCACACAACACCCCATTCCTTATTTTAGTTATTTAGGTTAGGAATTATGCCTTCTTAAGGTCCCTTAAAGATAGTTAAATCAATTAGTTAAGAATAATTCCTTGAGTGAAATTCTTTCTTTAAAAACTTTAGGATTAAGAATAAAGCTACTTAAGGCCCCTTTCCTCATTTTAGGTTTTAGGTTTAAGAACTAAGCCACCTTAAGGCCTCTTCTGATTACTTAGGCCATCTATGTTTAGTAACAAGTCCCCATGATGCCTTCCTAGTAATCCAACAAACATAGAAATGGATAAAGTCATCGACTTAATTTTTAAATATATTATGTAGGTCAAGAAATAAGTCACTTTATTGCCCTTGCCTATTGGCTAAACTCTTAAAGAGGAGTTATTATTCATAGTGCATCCTTTAAGGATTAGTATAATGAGAGTAGGAATAAAGATCCACAGTGGCATCCTACTTCTCTAGTATAATTAGTTTGGAATAAGTCCCATATAAAATTTAATATCTAGCTTATCCAAGTATATACATTTATAGATCCTCCTCTTAGGATGGTTAGTCATTAAGGCTATCCCTTTGGTTGGTTAGTCATTAGAGCTATCTCCTTGACTAGTTCCACCTAAGAATATGTGTGTCCCCATACATTCCTGCTAAGTTAGTGTTGACCTCATTTTTGGATGAGGTTAACATCATCCATAGTCTAAGTAATTAGAAGAGCTTCCTAACGAGGCACATAAGACACTATACTCAGTGACTAGGTGTTTAAATAAATCAAAATCAAACAATAAATTAATTTAAATATAAATATAAAACTTAAATTAAATTTGAAATTAAATCTAAAATTAAATTTGAAACTAAAACTAAATTTAAAAGCAAATCAAACTCAATGCCCTAAGGTGAAGACCTAGGTTATCCTAATGAATCCTTTTAGAGCTTGACCTAACCCAATTGTATTAGGTGAACGACAT
The DNA here is from genome assembly GCA_021442155.1 of Cymbidium sinense. NCBI lineage: Eukaryota > Viridiplantae > Streptophyta > Magnoliopsida > Asparagales > Orchidaceae > Cymbidium > Cymbidium sinense. The sequence continues at coordinate 56,576,379 of CM038226.1, forward strand.
CAAACCTTAAAATTTAATATAAATCTAAAATAAACAAATTTAAAATAAAATCTAAATTTAATTGAGCTTAGATTGAAGCAATTGGGATGTTAACCCAATTGACCCATTTAAGATCAAAATCACCTAAGTCCATGGAAATTCAAATAAAATTAGAATAAATCTAAATCAAATCAAATGAAAATATAGAATCAATGCACAAACTTAAATGAACCTAAATGTGGTTCCTAGTAAGTCAAAGAATTCACTCCTTAAATTCAAATAAATTAAGTCATATTAAAGGCTCAAAATTCTCAAATGTACATGTTTGAACATACATCTAAATAAATTTAAAATCAATAAGAATTTAATTGGGTTGATTTGGCCATTTAATCCAAATACATCCAAATGCACCTAATTGGACCAAAATTCAAATTAAATCAAAAATAATTCAAATAAAATATCCAAATTTATTTAAAAATTATAATTAAATATAATTCAACCAATTAGTGGGATTAATTTGACCAATTTGGTCATTTAACCCAAATGAACCCATGTTAACCCATTAAGACCAATTTGGCTCAAAATTGATCCAAATTAAAATCAACTTCAAATTAATTAAAACCAATTGATCCAAAGCATCCCAAGCACATAATTGGATATAATTAAAATCCAAATATATTTTAGTTCATGTCAAATTAGTTGTTTAACTCAAGTCAAATCATCTTAACCTTTTTGAATAAAATTTATGTTAAAGTAATATTTAACCAAAATTGAACTTGAAATATTTAAGAGTGGATAATGATAATCACTCCTTAATATCATGGATGATCATCTATGCATAATTGATTCAATATCCAACTCCTAAAGTGGCCAAGTAAACTAGAAAACTCAACCTGATATATTTTGGTCAAGTGGGTTAAAAAGATAATCTAAACTGAGTTAAATCCAAAGATGATCTAGGATAATTAATCCATAAGCTCCACAATGGAAAAATATCTTAATTACAAACATAAACTCAAAGAAAAAGATACAATTAAGCTTGCTTAAGTCAAACTAATTCACCAAACCCAAACTTAAAGCACTTAAGCCTAAATCCAAGGAAATTGAACTTGGACTTAACTTGGACTCATCTTAGGATGGATCTAAGAAGCTACCAACCAAATTTATGAATCCAAGAAAATACCAATTAGTTCAAGGGGAGATTGTAAATGATAGAGCAGAGGAGAATTCATGGAAAGTTCAAAACTAAGCTACATTATTTTATTCAAACCCCATGCATACCTCTTTCCTCATAAAAAGCATATCAATCATGTCCTTTAACCTTCTCACTACTTTTAACATCATCATGGGACCACAAATTTAATGGCCAGCCACCTCTTATCATATCCAAAGGGATAAACCTCTCGGCCAACTATATAAGGAGTTTGGGAGACCAAATTAAGCACATCTAGTCATTTAAACACCTCCCTCATGTTGAATTGAGTTTGAATGAATCTTCTCCCACATCCCTAACCTCTTTGATCACTCTATACACCAAACTCTAATGAGGTATAGAATGCACTAGTCTCTACACCTTGTGAGGAAAATTTGTGAACACCATATTGACTTTCAAAATTTCTTATTTAGGTAATAAAATTTATCATTAAGGAATAAACATATTATCTTAGAAGATAAACATGTATTTCTATAATGAATTTTATTACTTAAACAAAGACTCCTAACCTTAATGGGTCTTCTTATATTCTAGAGATTTTTTCATTGAACTACATGAACAGGTAAGATGAGGTTTATTTTATATGAGGATCATAGTTCCCTATTAGGGCAGACCCTTATAGTTAATTACATCTTAGGAATAAGGATCTATTTTTAAGAATCCTATCAGGAAATAGGCGCTTATTTATATGGATTTCAAAGGTGGTTCCAAAGGATGGTTAAATTGGAGTTTTAAAAGGGAACACTTCAAAGGAGAAAGAGTTCTTTTCAAGGTAAATTAGAATAAAGTAGGAAATTCCTATATATATTGGGATGCTACTAGGCATTTCAACTATCCTACTATTGGATTTTACATTTTATGATAAAATTTGTTAAGGTTTGAATTGATATTTTATTAGAAATCTAGGACTTAGATTCTAGTAGCACAAGACTACATAAATGCCTAGGATTGAAGACTTATTCTTAAAAGAATGCTTTAGAACCTACAAATATTTCTAAGATAAGTCAAACGCTTGACCTAGTTTGACTTTTGGGAATTATTAGCTCTTTCTCTCACTTGAGAAAAGGATCGTATCCTTAACTATTCTGGACTTATCACCCACCTGAAAGTGCTAAAGCTATCACCACCTAAGTGAATTTTAACCCCATGAATCTGGTCTTATGTATGTAAGATGGCTAGGCAATTATTTTTAGGAAATAATCTAGGAACATAAACTCACTCCCTAATCCCTAGTATCATGTTAGGTATGATATGCACCTAACAAATGCAATAATTTTTAACATTTATATATTTGGACTCATAATTCATTTAAGGCCTTTGGGGTATATAATTTATGCCTACAGTGAGATATAGTTAGAAATAGTCATGGGCCAAATGAAAATAAGAAGACACACTTTCCCAACAAGGTGGTTATCCTCAAAAGTCAGATGCCCCCTATGTGCAATTGGTGAAGCACCCAATTCAATGAGTTAGAATAATATTCTAGCATGGTTCACAAAAGCTAATTAGTTCTAGTTACTTATAAGTTTTTTCTAAGGCTTTAATTTATGTTTGAAGATATGAATTTCTTTATTTTTATTTAAGTTATTTAGATTTAAATTAGGTAGAAAATTTAATTTTTTTTCTTAGGAGCCGTCCAAGCATTTCATCATAGAAACACATCATAAAAAGAAACCTTAAAAAGTAGGTCGATTTTATTACACACCTAAAAGAATCACACAAATTTAAATTAATAAATAGGCCAATGCGGTCAGGTACTACTGTACAACCCAAAAGAAAAAGAAAAATAGGCAGCTGAGCTCTGCCCTTATATAACATGACATAGAACTAAAATTCTATATTTATGGGTCTTTCTCTAGGATTGTCTCCTTCTTCAAGATCCTCCATTGGCTTCATAAGAGACCACCAACTAATCAGCCAGCTCCTACTATTCTTAGACCCCATAGATCCTAACTTAAATTTGAGCTCAAATTACATTTAAAATTCTAAAATAAATTCCTAATACTTATAAAATAGATGATAGAAAATAAAAATAGCATTCCAACATTTATATTTGTAAACATAAGGGATTAGCATTAGTTGCTTCTTAAGACTACCTATCCTATTAGGCTATGCTTAGGGACTTAAGCATACCTTCAAGCAAACAAATTTTATAAATTTTTCATTACAATAGTCCTTTTTAGCACATCCTCCTACAAAAAATAATGTTAGCCTAAATGGAACGTGCTAACATCCAGACCAATAGGCAAGCAATTTTATCCATCAAATTTGAAATAGTACACCACAAAATAAGAATAATATTTCACATCACATCATAGAGTATCATAGAACATCAACCTAACCTAAGTCTAGGGTTGGTGTCTTAATAATCTAATGTGTGAAGAAAAATGGGCTTATATGGCATGACTATGCTAAGCCTTATTTTAATTTTGAGTTGATTTTGTTTGAAAATTTGTTTAATTTAACTTTAGGTGGTTTTAATTTAAGTGATTTAATTGATATGTAATTTTGTTTCCATTTTTAAGTTCATTTCATGTTGTAGTGAAATTTAAGTTTTCAAGAATGAAGAATAAACTAAGTTTCACTTTGGGTGGACCCATTCTATTCAACATCTTAAATCGAAATAGAATGAAGTTTCATCCTAATGTAAAGATTCATTCTAGGGCCATGCTATGATCTTTAGTATCCTGATTAACCTTTTTTTTTAAATTCTTTTAAGTTATATTTGGTTTTATTAAAGTTTTAATTTTTTTGGAATTTAATTAAGATTTATTATTCATTTTATTTCTTTTAATTTGATTAATGTTTCTTTGAAAATGATTTGATTCACTTAATATTTTAAATAGATGTTCATTTAATTTCATGTGTTGAATTATTTAATTTTTTTGATTTTAGTTGAATTAATTTCATTGATTAAGTTAATGTTTACTTCCTTCAAATGATTTGATTCATTCTCAATTTAGGTTTCGATTTCATTAATTAATTCAGTCCCTTAAAATGAAATTTTGTTTATCACTTCATAAATTCGGAGACTTAAGCTATTTTGGGCACTAAACTTAACCTAGGCCATTTCAAATTTCTAAGCTATTTTAGATTTATTTGATTTGATTAATCACTTTCATTTATATTTGGAATTAAATTAATCATTATCCTAAATGAATTTATGGAGTTTTAATTGATTTATTATGATTTTCTTAAGTTCATATTCATTAATTGCATTAATTAATTCAATTAATTAGGAAAGTAGACTACTTTATGATTTATTAAATTTTATATAGTATTAATGAATTATCTAGGTTCATTATAGTTTATTAAGATGATTTAAACTATTTTCATAATTTTCAAAATTTTTATAATTTAATATTAATCTATATTATCAGAATTAGGGTTTAATGTTAGAAATTTTATATATTTAGATTTACTTTACAATAAATCACAAAAAGGTTCTCTAAGGTGTGTTTTAACCTTAGTTTCCCCAAAGTTTCAAATTAATTGGATGAGTGGTTTATGTTTTATTTGAGTTTGAAAATTCTCATTTAAACTTAAATTAACCCAAATTACCCAAAATTACTTGGGCATTTTGGGTTTAATAGATTGCTCTCATTCAGATGAATCCATAAAGTCCTTAATTATATTTTTTGATTGAGTATTTTTCTTCTAAGATTTGATGAATTTTCTAGTACTTTTTTAATATTTATTTAAGCTAGAAAATTGAGAATTCACCATTTTAAATGGTCAATGCCATGTGGCACTGACATGGCACCAATTGCCAGGTGGCATGGCACCATTGGGCCACGTAGATCTCATGTCAAAAGCATGGGGACTGAGGGATGATCTACAACTGTCCAATCAAAGATTGGACGGTGATGATTTCGCTCGTGATTTTTATGGGGGATTTAATCAATTGTACAACTAGATCTAAGCTATCCACTCCTAATTGAAGGAACAGATGGTGGAGAGTCCATCTCCTCCTTTTCATTAGGTAAAATGAGAATTTGTTGGCTTTTTGGTCTTGATCACTAGCAATTGGAGCTGCGAGAGAGCAAGATTTCAATTGCAAATTGATCAAGGATCAATTTCCAAGTAATCCTTATGGTTTGATCTTAATGGAGATTGAATTGTCTTCACAAGGACTATTTACATAAAAATAAAATAAAATAAAATACAAAATAAAAATAAATTTTTTTCTATTGTGCCATAGCACTACATCCATAGTGTTGAGGTGCAGCTTTAGTCTTCTAAAAGAAAAGACTACCTAGTCCAGCTATCAAAGTATGGTACATCATTGCGGTGTTACTTAACTGCCTAGTCTAGCTGTCAATTCATGGTATAACACTACGGAGCTATGATATTGGCACCGAGGCACTACACCGACCTTTGACAAAGAATAGCTATCAGCCCAATACTATAAATAGGAGTGAGAAGTCTATTCAAAGAACTTCTTCTCTCTACTCTTTATGAGCTATGCTCACACTTCTCTCTAAGTTTCTCACTTTAAGTAAAGAATTTGTGCTTTTTTCTTAATAGGTTGGCAAATCCCACCATTGATCTTAGATCTGGTGTGAAAAACTTAGAGATTTGAAGACCTCCACTATTGAATTTTATTTCGATGAGAGATGAAAACCCCCTCCCCTCTATTGATCTAAGATTCAAAATAAGGGGAAGAGTGCTTTGCATTATACAATTTTAAAACCCAGCAATGTTAAGGAAAAATGATGTTGAAATTTATAAGAAATTCAAAAAATTTGCATTTTAAATTCAAAATTTGATCTATAGTGTCGAGGCATTGGATATTGGTGTCATGGTCTCGGGTAGCCATATTACATAAGTGGCACTATAGTGCCCAAGAATTAGTGTTGCGATGCTCTAACAAAACCCCATGGTGCTGTGACACAAGAGCATTAGTGTCACAGGGCCATACTCACATGTAACTTGAAATATAACTTAGAATATTTGGATCAAAATATGAGATAAAATTTCACAGCACCGTGGCGTTAAGGGAACCGTGCACAACATTGTGTCACCTTATTGCATGTGAAAAGGACTTAAGAAAATATTTTGGCTGGGGAGAAAATATTATCCCACAGCATTGCAGTGCCACATCATAGCACTATGGTGCCCATCTCTAGAGTCCTTTGGTCTATCGAATGTCAAGCACGCATGCTATCACCGTAGTATTATACCCTAATTTGATTAATTTTATAAGTGTTAAAATTTTTTATTTATTCTAAAGAATCAAAAGAATATATACATACATACACACACACACACACACACACACACACACACACACACACATATATATATATATATATATATATATATATATATATATATATATATATATATATATATATATATATATATATATATATGCAAGTATAAAATGCAAAGATATTAAAAGGTTAATTTTGTTTCTTCAAAAGAAAATTATAAAATATAAATTATAAATAAAAGAAAAGAAGAATAGAATATAATCAGTGAAAGTTAGTAATCGTACTTGTCACCACACTCATCTTCCTCTTCTTCCTCCTCCTCTATCCTTGATACTATTGGGGTAATCACACAAGACTAATATTGAGGCACTGTAATAATGAAGACTCGGCTAGGATCTATAAGATTGTAATTCTAAAATATGTTCACAAGTGCAATGTTGAATTGGGCCATGTAGAATAATTGCATCTGCTATTTATCCATGTGATGGTCAAATTTATGTTCCAGCATCTCTTGCCTATGACTACTCTTATCTACTATCTTCCATAAGTTTGAAACATGGCTTTCGATCTCTTGAACTTGTCTAGCCAAGGACTTGGGAGTTCGAGATCTTGATTAGGGATGAGGTGAAATTTCTCTCACTTTAAATCTTTTCTTAAACCTCCCCAATCACCCTCTTCATTAGAGGAGCCTTCTGAAGGAGTACCTCCTCATTAGGTCCCCCCTACCACACTTACCTCTACACATAAACCATAAATAAGAGATGGGTGGTCATACACAATAATAGTGCTCCCCTTTAGCATATTAAAAATTGAATTAAAAATAACCTTCCTGATATCGATCAAACACCTCTTTTGAATAGAAAAATTTAAAATTGTTTTTCCTTTGGTAACCTCATTAATGTTACTAGAGGGCATAAACATAGTAGAAATGAAATAGTGCAAATCCTTAGAGGCAGTTGTCATAACTGCAATGAGAAACTTGATAATCCTTTTCTCCTGTTGTTTCTATTGCACTCTTTCATTTTCACCACAAAGAAAAAGAATAATATCAAAATCAAGATGATAATTGCTGTAAGAGATATATTAATCATACTTGATATTAAGAAGATTATACTATGCATTTGTAGCATTACAAACATAACTCACCAGCATTTGCCATACGTATGACTTGTTGTCCTAGCCATCCCATGCATTTGAAAAAAGTTTGCGCACCACCAGGATGATGCAAAAATTGTTATCATAGGCTAGTTTAGCAGTTTTTAAATAGTGAAATGACCAATAATAGTGGCACCTCGGTGCTACATACACAATGGAGAGGTGCTAAGCCTCCAGCTCAGCTACCCACATGTCATGCCACATAAGCACTAGGCTCCACTATCATAATGCTAGGTCCCAAAATGAGAATTTTATGCTTTTTTTAAATAAAATTCAAATTTTTACTCATTTATTACACAACCACCAATATGTCTACCTAATATGTAACAACCCTAAATTTTGGCATTCTAAATGGATGTAAGCCTAGTAACCTTTCAACATTTGAACATCTATTTATTTATCATGTGAACATCCCATAATTCATTGGCACACAAACAAATTCATATCCATCCACCAAATGGACAACCATAATTATTGCATTCTAAAGGGATGTAAGCCTAGGGTTCTATTAAATCACCTTGTGAATATCTATTTGTTCGCCATATGAACATCTTGTAATTCATTTGCCACACAAATAAATTCATTTCCTTCCAGCATGTGGACATCCCTAATTATGGCATTCCAAAGAGATGTAAACCTAGTCTCTTATTCATTCTCCATGTGAACATCTATTCATTCATCATGCGAACACTCCATAATTCATTAGCCATGTGAACAAATTCATATCCTTCCAACATAGAGGACAACCTTGACTTTGGCAATCCAAAGGGATGTAAGGCCAACCTTATATTCATTCACAATGTAAACATCTTCACCATGCAAACATCATATAAACTATTCACCACATGAACACTCTTGCACCACTTTCACTAAAAATTCAAGTCTACTCGAGATAATTAAAATAAGACAACCCATGGTTGCTAATCAGATTGTCTAGACATTACGGTTATGTCCCACTTATGTTGGTAGGCTGGAATAAAGTAATCATGAGATGACTAAACCATGAGATATTAATCGAGATTATACTTCTATTTTCTACAAGGCAGTCATTGATTCCAGACACACCTGAATGACACTGATTACCTATTAAATAAATATGTTTGTTTACATCCTTAATTTAGAGTGCATTCTTATTGCGATAAGCGAGATAATTAACTATGGAAGCTTGCGTCCATAGGATGCATAACCCAGATCAAAATAAACCCCAATCTTAATGTTAGGGAGAATTTTGTTGAATATATATTAATCTATCTCATGTGAAAATATACTTCTACCAATCCCATAAAGATGGTGGAGTGCATCCTTAAAGGTGTTTTTTAGAGCTATCAAAGACCAACCAAAATGCAAAGGTGGTCAAGTTAAACACATACCTCATCAGTGTTGATCCTTGGCTGCCACCATGCTTCAAGCACCATTGTCTCGATGAGTCAAAGCCATGGTAAAAAAATCTTAGCTTACCTCTTGAGTGGATCACCATGGAGACCAACACTTGCCAACTTTCCATTAGGTTTGATGGTTTTCTAGTTCGCCAGTAGCGAGAGGGTTAGGCAATGGCTGCTTTGAGTTCATTTTTGCCCATAGAACTTGTAGGAATAGTCAATTTAGGAGGAGTACCACTCTTCCCTCAATCTCATATTTGGTTAAGAGTTTAGCCAAATTCTAATTTGCTAGTGGTGAGAGGTCCAGAGAATGTTTCATTCCTCCTTTTTCACATCTTGAACATGTTGGGATGATCAAATTGGCTAGAGGAAGCCTCTTTCCTCTTTTCCCTTGTACGACCGAGAGCCATATGTAGAAGATCATAGGCTGTCAGAATCTGACCACCAGTAGTGAGGGCCTCGACCAAGGGGTTGACTTGGTTCTTCCTTCTCTTATGAGTGTGTTTGGATTCATTCCTAAATGGGAGGAACCCTCCTCCTCCCTTTTCTTACCTTGGTCATGAGCTACGACTAAGGGGTCATCCATAGCCTTCATCCTATGGAGGAAGCAAAGTTCCACTTTTCTATGGAGATGGCCATGTTTGGAGTTTAGCTTAAAGTGGTGGTTAGTTGATTAAGAACACTCTAAATCATTGAGGATGAGGAGTGGAGGGATAATGAAGAGATTGCTTTTTGATTTGGGAGAGTTTTCTTGATGTTTCACCTCACTCTTCCAATAGCATATTCCTTTATTCCATGGAATCTTACATGGCTTCTCCACCTCATATGTTTCTTTTGGTTTAATGGTTGACTACCCATATCAAACCCAAGGAAAGCCATGAGTAAGACTCAAGCTTATTTGAGTTGTATTTGGATTTAAGTTCTTTGGATTAATCCATTGGATTTTATTTTTCTTTTAGATTAATTTTGGTTAATTCATTTGATAATTGGGTTTGTATTTAAGTTATAATTGTGCTTAACTTCCTATAAGAAAGCATAGAAGCTAATTGACCCATGGGATTATATTTTAATTTAATCTTAAGTTAAAGTGGTCCATTTGATTAAGAATGAATCAAATTTGATCTTTGAGCTCAATCAATCATTTTAGGATTTAAATTATACTTTAATTATGTTTTATTGATGGTTTATGATGGTTTTGATTGATTGATTTCCTTGGATTTCAAATTGATTTTGATTTTATTTCAACTTGACCCATTTAGACTTAAATTGGTTAAGTTGAGTTCAATTGAGTCAAATGACCAATTTGGCTCAATTAAGTTATATTTAGACTCCAATTTTGTTTAATCACTTGTGCAAAATAATTTAGAATGATTAATTTCATTTGAATTAGAATTGATTTTGATTTTAGCCTATTTGACCCAAATTGGGCTTAAAGGGTTAAGTTGGATTCATTTAGGTTAAATGATCAAATTGGTCAAAATAGGACTAATAAGTGGTTACCTTGCATTTAATTATAATTTCCAAATAATTTTGGATAATCAATTTGAGATGATTTTAATTTGATTTGGACTTGGATTCAATAAGGTCCATTTAGGCCCATATAGACCAAATGGTTTAATTAGCCCATTTGAGTCTTATCAATTTTAGATATACTTGATTTATCTTTAAGCATATTTATTTTATAATTTTGAGTCTTTAGAATGGCTTTATTTGGTGAAATTTTTGTGGGTTGACCTTTGACTTGATGGGACCCACATAAGTCAACACCATGTTAAATGGTTGACCAACTTTGACTTTCATTTAGCTTTAGTTTTCTTTTATTTGATTTGATTTGAATTTGCTTTGGTTTATTTGAATTTCTTTGAATGTAATTAATTTTATGCTTAAATAGGGTAATTAGGTTAACCACCTTAATCACCTTGCTTTAAACTCAAATTGGTTCAAATTCTAAGTGGAATGTGCTTGATTTAATTCTTTGTTTATGTTTGAGTTTTGGGTTGAGTCCACCTAATCCCATTAGGTTAGATTAAACCTAAAAAAGATGCACTAGGTCATTAGGTGTAATGTCCTAAGTGTCTAATTAGGAGGCTCCTAATCTAGAATTAGGTGTTTTAATTATTAGTTTTAGAAATGTTATTAATATCACCCAAAAATGAGGTCAATAAATGGACCCCTAACATGTGTAGTGGACTGACTAGGGTACATCACACATATGGTGTTCACAAAATTAGTTAGGTCTACAAGCATAAGCTTGAAGAAATTTGAGTTTAGTTTTAGAATTTATAGTTTGGATTTAATCTTGGTTTCAAATTCAAATTTTGTTCTAAATTTGATTGTGAAAGATAGGCAAATGTATGCTTGAAATTGTTTTAATTTATAATAATTTATTCTTGGAAACTTAGATTCACTAATTTCTAAGAAGAAAAGGGATGTCATTAAGAAAAAAATTCAATGAAGAATCTAATCCTAATACAATCATTGTAGTCAAAGAAGATGCCTACAAGTAACTTATTCTCATCTTAACTACAATTGATTTTCATTAACTAACTTAGGAAGAAAGCACTAGGACTCATATCTTTTTAAGTAAGATTAGCCAAGAGGTAGTCTAAACGATTAATGAATTCTAAAGAAAGGGTCTATAAGAACCTTAAAGTTTTTTTTTCTACAAAGGATGCCACAATTGATACTTTCTTTTATTTAAGAATATAGTTAGAGTGGGTGCCAATATGAACATATACTCCTAACCAAACAATGTGAATTTTAACCAGAGAAAGATACCACTAGGTGCTTTATTCTTATCTGGTTAACCATCAAGCAGGGGGTTTTTTAAGAACTTGATTCCAACCTAAATAGCTTATCTAAGGAAGAGGGACTTTTAATAGCTTAATCCTAAACCTTAATTTTTGACTAATAAATAGGGGTCACATGGACTTAATTCCTAACCTATGTAGTATATAGAAATAAGGTCTTTAATGACTTATTTTCACACCTTAATTTCTTTTGTTTTGAGCTAGAAAAGGGGTCAGAAGGACTTAAATCCTAATCTAGTGAAGTTCAGCTAATAGGACAGGGGCTTCAATGACTTAATTCCAACTTGAATTAGCTTGAAAAGGTAAATGGCTCTTAATGAAGTTCGTTATTCAAAATTGTTAAGAGGCTATGGAATCCAAGAGTGGGGGTGCAGAGGTGGAAGAATTGGGTTTTTTAAAAATAATTTCAAAAAACTTAATTTTAAACCTTTAAATAAAGCTTAAATTTTTAATGATAAAACTTTAGAGAAATAAATCAACAATCAATAATAGTATAGAAAAGTAAAGTTTAGAAAAATAAAGAAAGAAAATACAGATTTTTACGTGGTTTGACCAAACCCTAAAAACTAGCCTACGTCCACACTTAGAAACCCAAGCTAGGAATTCACTAATTCAAAATGAGATTATAACAAATCTCCCGTACTGTCCTTCATGGGTAAGTATAACCCAAGAATATACTTTCCTTAACGGGCAACAACAACCCAACAACGTACTTTCCTTAATGGGCAAGTATAACCCAACAAAAAATTAGAAAAATGAGAAAGAAGGATCTAAATCTCAATTTTAAAATAATTTTGCTCTCAGAATCCAATGACAATAATATTAAGGCAAGTGAATTCTAAGGATAGAAAGATAGCTCACTTTAATTGATATTTAAATTTAATAGCAATAATTAAACTTGAAATATATATATATATATATATATATATATATATATATATATATATATATATATATTGATGTAAATGAATCTTTAAAATATTTGATGTGAATATGATAACTTGAAATCAAGATGATTTAATTTATGATTTGAAATATAACACAATAATGATTTAAAACTTGAATCAACCCCTTGCTAGAAAGAGACTTAGAGTGTTTCAAAAGATCAAATGAAAATAAAATCTCAAATCTCATAAACACAAATGAAATGAAATCTCTTTTTAAAAAAAATATTATATATGAAAATGATGAGTTGATTTAGAAGTAATAAATCTTGTTATGCACAAGTATTTTTTATGAAATAATCATAAAGATAATAATCTCTCTTTAGAATCTGTAAGAATAATAAAGAGAAAACTATTTGTAATAATACAGTTTAATTAATCAACCACGAAGCTTTCTACCAACTTGAGAAGGTATAGAAATAGATACATTAAGCACAAAACAAATTGACCAAATGCATAAGAAACTCAGCCAAGAAGGAGAAGACGATCACTCAGCATTTGAACTCACAAACTAGAATGAAAGTACTTTGTTAAGCTTTCAGCCACAATGAAATCCACTAATCCTCCAAGTTCTTTTATGCAATCCTCAAGAAAATCACTTGTAGGTTGGAGGATGGAAAAATAATGAAAAAATTATCACTCGATTCAACCAGAAGAGATCTCCAAAGTCTTGCAAAAATTCGGCCAAGAGAGAGTTTTCCTAAGAGAGATTTTCCAAGAGGGCTTAACATGGTCTAAGGAACATTATTTATAAGACAAAGGGTCATGAGGTTTGGCAAAGAGAAGAAAAAATGGAGGAAAACTCATTTGAAATTAATTTAAACATAAAACAATCAAAATAAAAATAGATGGCATGAGATAAAAAATTAGCCAAAGAGAATTAAGAGGGGATTTAATATGGAAGGTTGGTATAATTAAAAATCAATTTAAAATTTAAATTGAATAAGAGGATTTCGTCTTAGGACAGGATGAGGGAAATTTTAATCAGTAGATGATTCAATTTGAATCAATTAAATTAAATTAATTTAGCATGATGAAGAAAATAGACAAAAAAAGGGAATATGGAGGAAAAATTAATTTGGAATTAGATTTAAATTGAATTAATTTAACATATGGCCTGATTTATAATGTAATTAAGTCATTAATGCTTATGTGGGTCAACAAAGAGAAAGAGAGAGAGAGAGAGAGAGAGAGAGAGAGAGAGAGAGTGATTATAATGTGAAAAAGGAATAATTCAAATTTCGAGTAATTTTAATTAAGCATGATATACGGCCAGCCAAAAAGAAAGTTTCAATGATGGAATTCAATTAGTATTTAATTCAATATTATGGAATATTCAATCAATTCATCTTGATTGAATGAAGGAAAGAGATAACATACACACTTTATTTAATAAAATTCAAGGAATATTAAAAAATTCAGCCAAGCTACTTTCCTAAAATAAATTAGATTTATTTAAATATATTAATTTGAATTAAATGATGATGTATCAGATATTAGAAGAGTTTAAATCAATTTTTATTTAGAAGTTTACTTGAATTTGAATAAAGATATAATTGGCCAAAAGAAGTTTCCAAAAATAGAATTTATATAAAAGGAATGAAGATAATTCCATGGCTTTTTAATTGAATTTAAATTAACTAAAATAAATTAAAAATAATTTAAATTAAATCAACTATATTTCCATATGATCAGCCACATAACATTCCATAAAGAGGATAGTTCAAATTTGCATATGTAATCGAAGAAATATTCAGTTTGAATTCAAAAATAATTCAAATTAAAAATTCAAATAAATGAATTTTTTAATTTATAAAAATATGGGATAATTATGTAAATAATTTGAATAATCTCACACAATTTATTTAGAAAATAATCATGAAAAAATTTGGCCAAAAAAGTTTAGGATGAGAGATAGGATAGGAGAGAGAAGACTAGGACAAAAGGAGAGAGAATACCTTGAAATGTGAAGCTCTCTTGGAATAATAAATGGATAAATGGATGCCTTGAATAATTTTTGGTCAATTTAGATTCATGCATTGAATAAATGGATAATAAACATGCCTAAGCATGAGAAAAATTTAATGAAATGTGAACTTAATTTAAGTTGCATGGAAGCATAATAAATGGAACAAAGTTTATGCATTTATTTCAAATTATCCAAAATGAATAATTTGAAGAATAATTGTAAATATGAAATGTAGAATTTATGGATAATTATAAAATAAATTATTTTAAGATGAATGAATGATTTATTTTATTTTAGTGGGCTTTTAATTTACCTTAATATATATAATCATAGAAACATTTTTGCCAAGTTCAAGTCCAATAGCTTTACCATCCTAAATTGATGGAAGAACATGGAGTTGAAGAATTTTTCTGCACACTTGAATTTAACTTAGTTAGTACCATCAAAAATATATATTTATCATAAATATAAATCTAAATTAAGAATGACATTCATAATGATTAATGTTAATAATTTATCCTGCAAAGAAATAGTTAGTTCTTATTACACAAGGTTTGTTATCATTAAATCAAATGGTAAGATACACAAGGTGTGTAATCAACAAAAGTAACTTAAAGAAAACAATTATCTACCCATCCATCTTTATTTTTCAAAGACGATAAGTTAAGAAAATCTCTACTCATAAATAGCTAATGCCAAATTGAATATATAACTATGTTCATGTTTAAATAATCTAATGCTAGTAAGGACATGGCTAGTGTCCTCAATATGCATAATTTTATTATCAAATGGTGCTACATGAAATAAAAATATGCCTAGAACACTAGGTGGTAATGATAGTTGCTCGTATGTTACCTAATTGGCTTTGCTCCTTGAGCTATGAATTATAGAATATATTTAACAGAAAAAAAGCATTCTTTTAGCTAAGGTTGACTTAAATGTATGTCTTTAAATAAATACCATCCCATGTCTACAAAAACACCTTGGATGATGCAACCCATGGCTGTTCATAAAGATTCTTAGATCAAGAACTATTTCCCCTAGCTTAGTAGACCAGAGACCATGATAGCCTGGGATGACGAAACCATGGGAACTTGATCAAGCATGTCATCATCCCCTTATATACACATTTTTTTAGGAAACCCCATATAGGGGGAAATTTTTTGCCACAAAAAGAAAGTTACAAGGTCCTTAAAAGGGGATAAACTCTAAAACTATTGCTCGAAGAGCTACAACCAGCCTAGAGAGTAAATCTCCTATCTAATAACATCCAAAAAGCAAGTGAAAGCAAAAGAACAGTAAAAGATATATAGAGATCAGTAATGGAAGATCTGGGCTAGAGCAGAACGGTATGCAGAATCAACAGGAAATGAACCTACAATGCACCTGCAAAAATAAAGGAAAGCTGCATCTGCAAATGAAAAGGGAAGAATTAGTATAGATAAGAGGGTAGAATAATGATTGAAGTAAAAGTTTGAGGGTGAGGGCTCAAGATATTCACACCAAATTGGGGAAAATGCAAATGTGTGCATCCAAGCAACCATTGAATGGATACAACATAAGAGTTACTACCAAACCAATAATCCATCATAGCCCACAAACATATATCAGGATAGCAGCCAAAGGATGAAGGATTTGTGGTCCTTAGTACCTGCAAATTTAAATAAAGCTAAATACAATGTATATGAAAAATGCAAGCCATTATCCCAAATAGGATAACCATCATCCATTATATGCACCATAGCATCAGAATCCCTACACACATCCACCATATTAGTGCCAGAGTCATGAAAATGGTAAACCCAGCACCCAAAGAATGAAATCCAAATAGAATTAGTAATGCACCACCATTTGAATACATTGCCACAACCGGAAGTGCACCACTAACACTGGATCCACATGGAAGTATAGTAGTGATTAAGATAGACCAATTGCCACACACTAAAATTAGGGCCAATCTAGAAGTTAGGCAAATAACAGTAATCCCAACACCTGATAGAAAAACCAACAGCAGTAGGCCTGCAGGACGTGCAGGAATCCATGCCTGCACAAAGTGTCCAACAATTCCAAAAAATAGCACATTCCAGTAGGCTGGAGGACAGAAAAAACATTCCCAGCCTATTGGAGAAAACCAGTAAAACCAAATGCAAGAGTTAGCTAGCTGATGGAAATAAGCCGACACAAATCAAAGCTACAAAGCAAAAAAACCAACCAAGAAACTAAATTTTGTCAATACAGATAGAGAGATAAGCATTTCCAGCTAGTAGCTTAATGAAATAGGAAACATCATACCCTTCGAAATGAGACACAACATTATCAAAAAATCCCCATAAGAGGTGAGTAAGGCTCGGGTCAGAAGCACAGGAGAAGCATAAAATGCAATTATAGGAATTCATCAGAGAATAAGAAATAGTAAATAGTAAGAAAAGAGAGGGGGACTAATTTCTAAGGTATGGTAGGCCAATATTATCCAAATTAACTAAGCCATGCAGGTGTCTAAGTATATTAGATTGATAAAAGAAAATTTGATCATCTAATCTAGCACCCAGATTAGCAAGATAATTAGCACATGCATTTCCTTCTTGCCAAACATGTGTGATTCTGTAACAAACTTGAGATAGAAGCATTCTAGTTTGATTGAGAAGATAATATAATTCAGTGTTACCCATTTTATTAGAGGTTAATAGATCAATCAGAAGAAGAGCATCTACTTCAATCCAAATGTTAAGCCAGTTTTTCTACAAACTGATCTCAATAGCTTTAACATTATTAACTCAACAATAGCATGTAAAGGATAGGCAAAAGCACAAGTTACCATGTCTTTAAAGTTTTTGAAAATGGCACCACATCCAAAATTATTTTGAGAAATAGAACCATCACTGTTAATCTTGATAATATTATCATGGGGCTTAATCCAATAGACAATCTTATCTTTTTTACAATTCAAATGCTCAGGCAAGGTAAGACCCAGTTTATTTGCTACAAATTTGTAACCATTAAATTGATTGAGAGTAATTAAATTAGCATTGAATAAGGCACAAATTTTATCTTTGATTCTCACAATAATTCTTTTATGATTCATAGGAATCCCACGATGTTAAGCATCATTTCTATCCATCCATATAAACCATATGAGAGTGATGGCAGTTATCATTTTAATATGAACTTTAACAGTTCTTTGTAAATAAGCCTCCAAAAGTTGGTATAAAGATAGAGTTCCATTAAAAAGATTAATATTGAAAAGATCATCATACCAAACCCATAATTTAGAGGCAATAGCTCCATTAACAAAGACATGATTCACATCCTCAATGTGATAACAACAATAGCATTTAGAGGGTAAGTAAAATCCTTTTCTCCACATAAGAGAGTCCACAGGGATGAAATTTTTTAGAATTCTCCAAGTAAGGATAGAATAAGAGATAAGTATAGTGTTATTCCAAAGTTTAAAAAATACATTAGAGAAGTGATGAGTTTCTTTAATATGAAACCAAACATCTTTAAGATTAAAATCTCCATTATGAGAGAGTTTAAAGAGGATTTTATCAAGCTTGTTAGAATTGATATAAATGTTGGTGATATTATGTATAAAAGGAGTAGGAATGTAGTCAATAAGCATGATATCATTCCAATTGTTATTCAGCCAGAAGGAGCTGACTTTAATATCAACAGTGGAATGAGTAGTTAATAAATTATCAATGGAACCATTGCCTAGTTGTCTTGCCAAAAGAAGGAAGAGCCAACCCCCCAAGAAATAAGGAATTTAGCTTCCCATTTGATGTTACAAAGTCTTTTCCATACATGTGAGTTACCCACTTTGTAATAGTGAGAGGATGCTTACCCCGGCAAGTATGGGTCATAAATTTAGCCCAAAGACTATTCTTGCTTCTAAAGTTCCACCAAAGTTTATGAGAGAATGTAGTAATAGTTTCTGGATTGTCTTACAACCCAGGCCACCTTCAGCAAGGGTACCACAACTTTTATACCAAGAAGTCCAATGCATCCTTTTAGAAGAGTTGTTAGATCCCAAAAAATTTATTAAGGAGGCTGATTCTATTAAGAAATTAGTAGGGACAATGGTTTGAATAAGATATAAAGGCATAGAGTTTAGGGTACTGTAGCAAAGTAAGTCTACCACCAAAAGAGAGTAAATGAAATTCCCAAACATAAATTTTATTTTGAGTTGGATAAGTTCATCAAAGAGATGTGATCTTTTACGACCTTATAAAGAGGAGCACCAAGATATTTAATGGGAAGATGATGTTGTTGAAAATTAGTGTTTCTCAAGATTTGGTCAATTCTATTAGAAGGAATTTTAGATGAAGGGATGCAACAACTTTTTCCTTCATTAATAGAAAGACCACTTTCCTTCCAAAATTTAACTAATAATTTCATTATTTTTTGATGTGATGAATGGAGTCATTGGAAAAAATGATGAAGTCATCAGCAAAGCTCAAATATGAGATAGGGATGCCACCCAGGGTTCTAAAGTACATGCTAGGATTATTGTTGAATAGGTCATTAAGACTCCTAGAAAGATATTCCACTCCAATGATAAAAAGAGAAGGAGACAATGGGTCTCCTTATCTCAAGCATTAGGTTTGGATGAAACCTAATGCCTCTCCATTTAAAATGATAGAAAACCAAGCATTAGTAATACAATTTTCAATAAGAGATATAAATTTATCAAAAAACCCAAACAATTGAAGAATTTGAAAGAGATATTTCCAAGAAATATTGTTAAAGGCTTTAGAAATGTCTAATTTAAAAGGATATTGCCACCGATAGGGCATCCAAGTCATGAATTAATTCTTGGGCTAGAAGAATATTATCGGATATAGCTCTGCCTCTGACGAAGCCAGTTTGATTAGGAGAGATAATTTTTTGAAGCAAAGGAGAAAGTCTATTGGCAAGTAATTTAGCAATAAGTTTTTGAAAGAAGGTGCAAAGACTGATAGGTCTGAAGTCACCCCAGCATTTTGGATTGTCAATTTTTGGGATTAGGACAATGGAGGTGCAAGAGAAATATCTAGGTATAGAGTTACCATTAAAGAAGTCAATGACCGCTTCAACTAAGTCTTGTTTAATAATAGTCCAACAATGTTGAAAGAAGTGAGTAGTATATCCTTCAGGGCCAATAGCTGAATCATTGTTCATGTTATTAACAATTTTGCTAATCTCATCTTTTGTAGGAATCATAGTAAGTAAATGGTTTTCTTCACTGGAAATAAATGAGGGAATCAAATAAGTGTTGGAGATAGCATCCAAAGTATGGATATTATTCATCAAATTTATGAAATGATTAATAACAAATTCTTTAATTTCATTATTTTCAGTGATCCAGTTGCCATTGGTACTTTTAATTTTTTGGATATAATTTAATGCTCTCTTTTTTTGAAAAAGAGCATGAAAGTATCTGGTATTTTTATCCTCATCTGCAATGAGTTTACTAGCCGCCTTTTATCGCCAGTAAGTTTCTTCTATATTTTGATAGGTAACAAGGTTATCTTTGGCTTCATTTAAATCCTTCAATTTAGAAGAATTAGTTAAAAAAGCATTTTCAAGATTGCAGATCAATTGTTCCATGTTTTTGAAGTTAGCAAAAAGGTTTTTAAAGTGATGTTTGTTCCACCAAACAAGTTTTTGCTTGAGTCTTTTAAGTTTAAACCAGAGGCGAATCATACCCTTGACCGAATTGTCAAGGTGGAGGGGGGCAGTCCAGTTAGTGGTGACAACATTTAAAAAATCAATATGTTGAATCCACATATTCTGAAATCTGAAAGATGTAGAGTGGGAGAGCCGATTTAATGGATTTTTCACAGAAATCAAGAGAGGAGCATGATCTGACAAGGTTCTACTTAAATGTTCAAATGAAGTATGGGGCCATTGATTTATCCATATGGAGTTAAAGAGAGTCCAGCCCATTAGTCTAGAGTTGTGCCAAGTGTAATTTGATCCCGAGTAGCCAATGTCAATAAGGTTACAATCAAGAATCATATTAGAAAAATCTTCCATAGAATCCATGTTAGGAGAACATCCCCCCCCTTCTTTTTGAAGAGAAGAGGATGGTGTTAAAATCACCCCCGACCAATCAAGGTTTGTTGACAGTGGCGGCAAAGGATCTTAAAATGTCCTAAAGAATGTTCCTACCTGCCCTATTGCAAGATGCATACACAAAGGAGCCTAGAGTAGAGAAATCACCCAAAGAAATGTTAACATTGACCACCTGCTGAAGATCATCAAGGATAGAAATAGAGACCAGGTTATTCCAAAAACACCAGATCTTATTACTAATATTATAAAAGAAGTTATTAAAGCCAAGCATTCTAGCCACATGATTGATCTTAGAAGAGTGAATTAAAGGTTCAATAATAACAAGTAATATTATATTAGTACAGAGATTTCTAACATGGTTACAAATGGAGGGTCCCAATCTAATATTCCAAATAAGTGAATTAAACATAAAGGATATCAAATTTGAAATAAAAGAAAAGTAAAGAAGTTGTCTAAATCAAATAGATAAAAGGAAGAGCAGTTATTTATGAGATGAGGTTCCAGATCTAGTAGATCTAGTAGAGTTATTAGGGAACATTTTTGCTTTAAGAGATTTCTTTTGAGAACAGTTTGAAATGGTCTATATTTATGTCCAATGAGTCTCCATCCAGAATGGTTGGTTATATTAAGAATAGGGTTAGAATCATTCTAGCATTTCTAATGGTGACTTCCTCAATTTTAGTATCCGTATGCAAAGAATGATTAGGTTGTATCAAGAATAAGAGAAGGAGAGGTTGCAAATTAAGAGAGGGATATATCAAGAGACACTTTCGTGATATTGTTTCGCTTTTCTTCCATCCCTTTCGATTTTCTCCTCATGTTAGATTCAAGGAAGTCAAGATAGCTAGAATAGGGGCATTGTCTTTAGCATCCAAATTATTATGCAAGGAATGACAGTTATCCAAGCCATCATAATGAGCCTTAGGAACAACATCAGCATCCTCCTTATCTACATCATAA
The DNA here is from genome assembly GCA_021442155.1 of Cymbidium sinense. Taxonomy (NCBI): domain Eukaryota; kingdom Viridiplantae; phylum Streptophyta; class Magnoliopsida; order Asparagales; family Orchidaceae; genus Cymbidium; species Cymbidium sinense. The sequence goes on from CM038226.1 coordinate 56,598,058, forward strand.
AAATATTTCAGATTAGAATCATTCAACATTTCATTCGACAAATTTGTGGGTTCCACAGAAGTAGAAATAGAATTTCCTTTTAGAGTAGTTTAAGGCACATATATAGATTTACCAATTTTATCAATTGGAGAATTAGGGTTGGCCTCATTCATTTTTTTCTTTTTAAGATGTGGGTGTAACACAAAACATTATGAATTGTCGTGCCCATGGATTTTATAATGAGAAACAGAACATGATTCTCAAATTCAATTTTGATTATAAACTGAGGACCATATGGATCTTTACTAAAGGTGGTCTGATCAATTTGTAATGGCCGGCCAAAGAGAGCCCCCACAGTAAAAAGCACTTGGTGCATCACATAATGAATTCGCATATTAGGTAGAGCCAACCAAACCGAAACAATTGGTGATTCCTCCTTTATATCAAAAAGAGGCATCCATTTTAGAAGACGCATTTGGCAATTGAAAATGACATATGAACGTCTACCAAAAACCCTTGAATAATCTAGGTCATTATTAAGCTGAATTAAGACATGCCTTGGATCAATCAAGACAATAGAAAAGCACCAAAAGTGATTATGAAAAATGATTGAATTTTATCCGTGACGAATGAATGAAAATTTATCGACTAAAGTGAATTCATATGGCTTAGCCAACAATTCAGCCTCCTTATCAGAACACATGATCGCCAGAATGCCACGAAAAGAAGTTGATACTAAATTCATCGAAGCATTAGATGAAAAACTCTTACCAGAGAGCACATCCTTAAAGGATTTAACCACATTCATGTTCGACGGGGTATTTGAATCCATAGAACCTGAGAAATCTGATGCCCTAGCTGCCGCTTGCACGGCGGAGCCATTCAGCAGTGCGGCTAGAGGAACCAAATCCATGAGCATAGCTATAGGAGCATCACGCGTGTGATCCACCAGCGACAATCATGCAGAGAATCGGGTAAACCAAAGTAAAATCGAAGGGTAGACGGAATCGCCCGAGAGCGTTTTGTTTTATTTTTGAAAATATGATTCTTAGCAAATTTGAGTATCCCCTCATTAACTATGAAGGCTTGTATTCATAAGAAGTGGGTCCCAAATATAAATAAACTATAATGTAACGTTAGGGGAAATCTGGTCAATGTACATATCAATCTATCTCACAAAAAGCATACTCCTACCCATCTCAATAAAGATGGTGGAGAGCATCCTCAAAGGTGTTTTTTTTCCAAGCGATCAGTGATATGGATCAATTGATCAATAAATATTTTAATGAACAATAATTAATGGTTGTAATCTAAGGCTAAAGTCAATCAAGCAATCAAACTAACCCAAATCAATTTGGAAAAGCTAAAACCAAATAACATTAGTCCAAACATTTTATGCAAACCCAACTCAAATGGACTTAAGTTTGACTCATGATTCATTTTAGTTTGATTTGGCCAACCAACCACTAACCCAAATGAGTGTTGTGATAACTACAAAATAAACCTAATAATAAAACTAAATAACTAATAAACTAAATAACTAAACTAATAAAACTAACTAAATAACTAAACTAATAACTAATAATAAAACTAATAAATAATAATAACTAAAAAACTAACTAAACTAATAACTAATAACTAATAATAAATTAATAAATAATAATAACTAAATAATAACTAATAATAAACTAAAAAACTAATAATAATAACTAATAACTAGCTAACTATAAGATTCCTTGGGAGATGAGCCATAGCCATGGGAAAGAAGAAAAAAACTCCATGCAAAGAAGGAAAATCCAATTTACCTTTTGACATAGCTCAACCCTCCCTTTAATCAAACTAATTTGGGCTAATATCAATCAGTTGACCACCCCTTAGAGCTAGCCTCCAAGGGTGGCAATCACCATGGAAAATTCTTTTATTTTATGCCTCCTCCATGAAAGAAGCTCATGTACAGATGAAGAAAAGAGAGAAAGGATAGTTCTTCTCTTGATGTTATGCATCCCAATACACTCACAAGGGAAGGAGAGACCAAGCCAACCCCTCTAGAACTATTACTACCACTGGCCAAATTCTGACCACCCAAAATCCTTTATATGTGGCTCTTGGATATATATGGAAAGAGATAAATATAACCTTTTTCTCATGAATCCAACCATCCCAATATGGTTCTAAAGGAGAGAGAACAAGAATCAAGATCTTCCCCTAGCCTCTCGCCACCAGCAAACCTAAAATCTCCCAAAGCCATTAGTCAAGCTCTTGGCCAAACTTGGAGAGTTAGAAAATAAATTTCTCAAGCCCAATTGACTCTCCCTACATATTCTATGGGTAGAGGTGAACTCAAACAAACTTTTCTTTGAGTCTCTGCTACCTACAATTTAGAGTTCGATTAAGGCCAATGACAAGGTGGCAATCCATGGGTAGGCAAGAAATGAAACATCACCTAGAGGCTCGCCACATCTCCATGAAGGTGTACAGACCATCCCTGCCATCAAGGATCAATGTTGGTGAGGTATGATTTCAAACTGACCACTTTCATGCACGCCTTTGTCCTTTATTAAGTTGAATTGATCCATATTGAAATCAAGCTGTATAGATTGGTTGGAAATTGGCCCTTTATCAATTTGCAACCAAAATAGTATAGTTTCATTGCTCCAATTATCAGAGATCATCTCTAAAGAGAAAATGACTCTCAGTCCTCTAATAGAGCATAGAGATATGATTCCTCCCATTTTCTTTCTATTTATTTAGAACAGAAGGCTCAGATTTAGTTGAGCCCCTTAATGTAATCCCTTATCAAAATCAGGATTGAATCTAGGCTGCCTGATTCATGATCGGATGACCCTGATGGATCTCATGTCCACACATCATTTGATGTGAGATCCACATGGACTAATCATTAGTTGAAACACAGAAAGGGATGTCCAGTCAATGCTAACCAGATGAAATAAGATAATCAATCTTCCTAATTTAAAAATTGCAAATAAATACACAAAACTTCATAAAAATAAAACTCATACAAAATAAAACACTTAACCAAAAAATGTAAATTAGGGCTCTGTGGATTCATTTTAGTGAGGAGAATCCATTAAACCTAAAATCTCTAATTTTTATTAGGTAATTTTGAGTTAATTTGACTTAAATGAAATTAATCAAACTCAAATCATTAACCCAATCAATTTGAAACTTTGGGAAATTAATATAAAGGTTAAACTACATCTTTGATAAATTTCATGATTTATTTGCAAGTAAATCTTAAAATTCAAAATTTTCAAGCCATATGCCTTAAGTTAATAAAATAAAATTATATTAAATTAGGAAAATCACCCTAATTAATCTTAAATTACACATCTGATTAAGTTGAAGCTTTAGAAAACTTAAACTGATAAAGAACCCTACTTGCCATAAAAATTTCAAGGTGGAATGACATTTTGCTTAGAAGGTATTGAATTTTCAATCCTTAGATCAATTTAAGTGAAATAATAAATCATAAAATCATAGAAATTATGAAAATTTATAAAGTCAACTTAAAACATTTTCATTAACATTAGAACACTTGAAAAAATTTTCTAACTCTTTGAAGTTAAAGATTTTGATTAATTGCATACTTAGTGTTTAATGAAATGAAAAAAAAATAAAAATCAAACCTTAAATTATTAATTTTAGAAATTTATAATAAATAAATTAATCAATTGAAATTAAAACCTTTAAACTAAGGTTGAATCACAATATCAATTTAAATAGATTAAGTGGATTCATTCAAGCTAATGAACATAAACACTGATAAGCATAAACATTAATGAAATAAATAAATGAAATTAAGTGAAATTCAAATAAATGAAGTAATTAAAATTTAAAATAATTAAGGTTATCAAATCAAGTTAACTCATCAAATTCAAAAACATTAATGAAATAAATAAGTAAGATCAAATAAAAAACATTTAATTAAATGAAAGGAAACAATTTAAACTTTAACAAAATGTTATGAACCAAAAGATCATAAATTGAACAAAAGAAACATTAATCAAATGAAAATAAATGAAATAAGAATGAAATATGTAATTCTTAATATGGTTAGATTGCATAAATTCTAAACTTAAAAAAAAAGAGAATTAAAATATTAATAAAAACAAACTCAAATTAAAATAAATTATTTAATGAATTCAAAGAAGCTAATTAAGATACTTAGGATATTAGCTTGACTTCTAAAATAGATGGAAATCCATTATATTAGGATATAGGATGTTGAATAGAATGAGTTCCACCCAAAGTGAGACTTATTTCATTCTTTATTCTTTAAAACCTAAATTTCAACTTTAACACAAAAGTAAACTTAAAAATGGTAAACTTAAAAATGGAAATAAATTCACAAATCAAACTAAGTCACTTAAATTAAAACTACCCAATGGTAAATTAAAAAAATTTTGAAAGATGAAAACTCAAACCTAAAATGTCTAGTATAGTTATACCACACAAACCCATTTCCACACACTAGATTATTAGTTCACTGACCCTAGACTTAGGCTAGGTTGATCTATAATGTGATGTGATGTTTTTATTATTTTGTGGTGAATTATTTACGACTAGATGATTAAGATTGTTTGCTTATTACTCTAGATGTTATGACATTCTTCTTAGACTAATGCTATTTTTATAGGGGGTTGTGCTAAAAAGGACTGTTGTAATAAAAATATATAAATACTATTTGTTTGCAGATATGCTTAAGTCCCTAAGCATAGCCCAACAGGATAGGTGGGCATAGCAATGAACTAATGCTAAGCTTGTATGTTTACAAATATAACTATTGAAATGTTATGTGTATTTTCTAACATTTATTTTGTAAGGTTTAAAAATTTATTCTAGAATTTTAAATATAATTTGAGCTTAGAATTATGTTAGAATCTATGGAGTTTAAGAATATTAGTAGTTGAACCTACCAGTACATGGTCTTAGTGGTCCCCTATGAAGCCCATGGAGGTCCCTAAGAAGGTAACGATCATTAAATGAAGAGCCCCATAGATCAAACTTTTAGTTCTAGGTTAGTTTGTATAAGAGTAGAGCTTGGCTACATTTTTCTCTTTATTTTGGGGTGTATAGATGTTCCCCATGTTGGCCTACTTTAATTAAATTGGTTTTATTTTTTTGGTGTGCATTAGAAATGACTTGCTTTTTTAGGTTACTTTCTGTAATTATGCTTCTGTGATGAAATGCTTGGAACATTAGGCTTCTAGAAAGACTAAATTTTTTATCCAATCTAGATAACTTGAACACAAAAATAAATAAACTCATAGCCTCATATTAATTAAAGCCTTAGGAACAACTTAAAATGCAACTAGAAATAATTAGCTTTCGCAAAATATGATATCATATTGTTCATACTCCTTGAATTGGGCCTTTCACCCATTGCACATAAAGGGACCATTGAGGATGACCACCCCTCTTGGGGAAGTGTACCTTCTCTTTATGATTTGGTCCATAATCACTTCTAACTTCATATCATTGTAGGCATAAATTGCATATCTATGGCTTTAAAAGAATTGTGAGTCAAAACATAAAATAATAAATATGTTGTATTAGTTAGATGCATATCATGCCTAACATGGTTAGGGAGTGAGTTCAGGTTCATAGATTCATTACTAAAATATAACAACTTAGCCATCTTGCATAACATGAAGACTAAACTCATGGATTTAAAAATTGCTTAAGCGGTGTTAGCTAGCAGCCCTTCTAGGCTGGTTATAAGTCCAGAAGAATCAGAGATAGATTCATTTTTTCAAATGAGAGAAAAAGCTAATAATTCCCAAAAGTTAAACTAGGTCAAGCTTTTGACTTATGTCAAAAGAACTTGTAGACTTATGTTCTGAAGAATCCTTGTAGAAATAAGTCTTCAACACTAAGCATTTCTACAGTCTTATACTATTAGAATCTAAGCCTTAGATTTATGATAAAATGTAAATTCAAATTCAACAATACTCAATTTCAAAATTTTGAAGCCCAATGGTATGCTAGCTAAAATGCCTACTGGGCATCCTAATATTTATAGGCATTTCTTATTTAATCTCAATTCATCTTGAGAAACTCTTTCCCAAGAGTGTTCCTTATTGAATTTCTAAATTACCATTCTTATAAGACAAGATTTGAAATCATTAGAAATAAAAAATCTATTTCTTTAATTGAGGGTATTCTTAGGAAGAGATCCTTCATTCTTAAAATGCAATTTTTTAAAGGTGCTTACCCTTATAGGGAACTATGAACCCTATATCAAAATAACCTTGTTCTACTTCTCCAAGTAATTTAGAGGAAAAATCTCTAGTACATCAAAGACCTATCACCCTTAGGAGTCATTATTAAGTAATCAAATCCATTATTGGGTAATATATTTATCTTTTGAGAAAATATATTTATAGGGACATCACACAAATTTTATGGGGGGTACTTAGTGTTTTAATTTCAAGTCGTAGGGACATCACATAAATTTTATGGGGGGTACTTATTGAAGTGATCAAGTACATCATCTAAAGAATAATGTACTACCTCAAAAGATAAAAATATCATCCTACAATGGACTCAATCACCTAATAAGGACTTCTATGATAGATGGGTCTACATATGTACCAGAGATCTTTCCCCCACTTGACATAGTTAGCAAAAGGAAGGTTCATTTTATGCTGAGTTTTTTAGTTCCCTATGGAAGCAAGCCTCCATAGTTAATTACATTCTAATAAATAAAAATTTCTTAAGACAATCTAGATTAAAGTAGTCAACTAATATCTCCAATGATTACGAAGCTAGATTATTAAGGGATTGATTGTTATTTGAAATTGAATGGGATTATTCAATAAGAAAGATTTCTTCATGGATTCTGAAGGAAAATAAGTAGGAAGTTTTCAAGATACTAGGAAGCTTAGTGGATACTTCAGTTTACCTTATGGTGAGGCTTTACATTTTTGAAAGATAGAATTTAATTTTCATTTAAGTTGAAATTTTTTTAAAAAGCTAAGAATCACATTCAAACAACATAAGATTTGTGAAAATGCTTAAAAGGTAAGGACTTATAATCATAGCATCAGAGAAATAAGCCACCTCGAAATCTAGATCTAGAGTGTTCTAGCACAATCTAAGAGCTCGGCCTAATTTTATGGGGAATGGGATACATTGATTTTGTTCCACTATGGAGAGTAGATCGATCCTAATGCTTCTAGACTTACAAGCACCTGGGGTGGCTTCTAGTTAACACCTCTTATGATTTAAAACCTGGTGGGTTAGCCATGTAAATGCAAGATAGTTCGACCATTGTAAATTAGGAAAGAGTCTAAAATCCTAAACTCACTTCGAATGAGTTAAAATGCCATTTACATAAATGAAAAGGTTTTAATTAATGAAGATATTAAATTTAAAAATAATTTATTTTAGCCATAAAGCAAGGGTTGGTCAAAGCTTTCTGAGCATGAATTAATTTTTAATAAATATTAATTCATTAATTAATAATAAAAAAAGATTAATAAGGAATAGATTTGAATTTTAAAATAATAAAAATTAATTAAATGACGTAAAGAAGGGGCTGGCCAAAGAATTTTTGAAAATAAATATTTAATATTTTTCAAAGATTTATAATACATGGCTCTTTGGATTTAAATTTAATCTAAGCATATATAGATTTGAATAAAATTATAATGACTTAAATTAAACACATGGGGTCGTCCATAATTATTCCCTAAAGAGAAAATTTATTTTGGATATAAATAAGTGCAATATTCAAATAAAATAAAATAAATCCAAGATAAATTATGCCAATACTCTCCATGTATGGAATAAACCCAAAAAATATAAATCAATTTAAACTCAATCAAGAGAGTTTAAATGGGAATGGTTTTTAAATTTAAAAAGAATAAAAAATAATTAAAATAAAAAATATATATAAATGCATGGCTCATTTAAATTTAAATTTGAATTAACTTAAGTTAATTAAAATAAATTTTAATTATCTAAAATAAATCATGATAGGGTCAATCAAATCCTTCCATAAGTGATTAAATTTAATTTTAAATTAATATGGCAATGAATATTCAATTTGGATTCAAAATAGTTTAAATTCAAAATTCTAATAAATGGACTTGTGATGTACACCAACATTAAAATTTTTTCCCCTTTTGACATCATAAAAAAAATTCACAATCAAATAGAAGTTGGTAATATCAATAAAATTCCCCCACTTAATTAAGTACAAGAGTAAATATAAGCATGAGAGGATAAAATAATTAAAGATTAACATGCTTGATATTAAGGATGTAAAAACTAGTTGGTGGTGGAGTCAAAATGTCCAAGAAAAGATATGAAATAAAAAATATTAGAAAAGATATAAAGTAGCTCATAGAGATTCTAAGAAAGCAATATATGATGCAAAACATTTAGCTTTTAGTGATTTATACAATAGCTTGGATACCAAAGAAGGTGAAAGATGTATGTATAAGCTAGCCAACCAAAGAGATATGAGAAGTAAAGATCTAGTTCAAGTGAGGTGTATCAAACATGAAAATCATAAAGTACTTTTCTTAGAATAAGATCTTGAAAATAGGTGGATGAGGTATTTTAATAAACATTTCAATGAAGGATTTAAAAATGAGATTGATTTTAGCAACCTTAATGCCCTAAACAAAAATAGAAAATTTTATTTTTATTATCATATTTGTAAATTTGAGGTTAGAGAAGCTTTAAAGAAAATGAAGTATGGAAAAATAATAGGACTTAATTATATTCCAATGGAAGTGTGGAAATGTTTAGGATATCAATGAATTTCTTGGCTTACAAATGTTTTTAATGTTATTTTAAAGGCGAAAAAGATGCCAGATGAGTGGAGGAGTTTGTTGATTCTTATATTTAAGGATAAAGGTGATGCAAAAAAGTGTGCAAATTATAGAATAGTTAAGTTTATGTATCATACACTAAAATTATGGGAGAGAATAATTGAGCATAGGTTATGTCAAAATCAGTTTGGTTTCATGCTAGGTAAATATACTATTGACACTTTACATTTATTGAGAGGTTTGATGAAGAAGTATATAAAAAATAGAGTGGATTTGCATATGATATTGGTTGATTTAGAAAAACATTATGATAAAGTTTCAAGATATGTTCTTTGGAGAGATCTAGAAAAGAAAGGAGTTAATATTGGTTATATTCAAGTCATTAAGGATATGTATACTAAAGCTGTTACTTGTGTCCAATCACTAGGAGGATTGACAAAATATTTTCCTATTTTAGTTGGATTCCATCAAGGAATGGCTTTAGGCCCTTATCTTTTTTTTTTTTTTTATGGATGTTATTATTAGGCATTTACAACAAGATGTACCTTGGTGTATGCTTTTTGCTGATGGTATTCTTCATATTGATAAGACTAGAGATGGAGTCTAAGAGAAACTTGAATTATCGAGGTCGACCTTAGAGTCTACAGATTTTGATTTAAGTAGATCTAAAATTGAATATATGGAGTTTAATTTTAGTTATAGAAGTTCTAATGATGGTGTTGTAATATTAGGTGACCAAGTCATTAAAAAAAAGTGAGTGATTTAGATATCTAGGCTCTATTATTCAAAATGATGGTGGAATAGATGGAGATGTTATTAACAAAATTCAAGTTCGATGGTTGAAGTGGAGGAATACATCTGGCCTGTTATGTAATAGAAAAGTATCTCTTAGACTTAATAATTTTTTTTAAGATGTTGGTAAGACCTACAATGATTTATGGTGTAGAATGTTGGCCAATATAAGAGAAGCATAAGACTAAGTTAAGTGTTACAGAGATGAGGATGTTCAAGTGGATGAGTGGCTTAACTTTTAGAAATAAAATGTGAAATGAGTATGTTTGAAAAAAAGTTGGAGTAGTGCCAATGATAGATAAGATTAGAGAGAGTCATCTTAGATGGTTTGGCCACATAAAGCATCGTCCATTTGATGACCCGGTTAGGAGAGTAGATGTATTAGATTTTCCATATGTTAAGAAAGGTTGAGGTTGACCTAAAAAGAGTCGGTTAAGATGCATAAAAAACAACCTTAGTTTGCTAGAATTAAATGAAAATTTGACACATAATAAGACACAATGGAGAAGAAGGATTCTTGTAGCTGACCTCATATAAGGGGATAAAGGCTTGTTTGTTGTTGTTGTATGCTTGATATTCTCCCCATATTTAATGTAATATATATATATATATATATATATATATATATATATATATATATATATATATATATATATATATATATATATATATATATATATATATATATATATATATATATATATTATGAAACTAACTTTGAATAAACATGTAAATGGAGGCAAATATCATATGTGATAAAATTATACAACTAAGCATTAGAAAAATATAAGCATGTCTCTAAAATAAAACTTTAGCAATATTTAAAGCAATTTGATATTCCACATCTTAACCATTCAAAATGAACAATATTTTGAAAGAAATAACAACTTAAGATACAAACCAAAATTATCTTATCATCAAATTAGATGTAATTGTATCAAATGTTAATTGAAGAATAAAGGCTAAAAAAATATGGACTTGCATGAATGATGAAGATAGATATTACAAGAGAATTTTTAATCATGCAAAAATGATTCATAAAGTTAATTTCGTATTGATTCCAAATTAATGCAAACAAGCTAATTTCTGAATCATACCTTTTGCTTTTAACATAAGTTGAGGTAAGCTAATAATCATCAACTATATAAAGAAATAATGAGTTTCAAATTAAGTATATTGAGCTATGAATCACAAAACATATGTTGAATATGTTTTATAAAATCAATAAACTAATATAAATAATAATTTATTGAAGGGGGCATAAGAGATCAAATCACATGTAAAATTATAAATATCAATTATGTAAACAATTTTATCTTAAAAATTAGAAACAAATCTATTTCAAAGATTAAAATATGTACAAAGGTTAAACATCTAAATTTACTTTTCATGAATTTTAAGCAATTTATATATGAATCCAATTCTTAATAAATAAAAACATTCATTGCCAAAACATTATAAAACTCATAAAATCTATGAAAATGTTAAAGCCACAATAAACAAAATAATATGTGAAATTAATAGAATTTATAATAGTATCTTTAAATTATGTTTTGACTATTCATTTATTTAAAAAAAATAAAACTTGAAGTTTATATAATTAGTTAAGCATGAATGAAACATATCTAATCTAAGGACTTTTAAAATATATAAGGAAAGGATAAATTAAAAATATAAAATGTGTTACCTCATACCATTTCTTTTGTATATTAATTTGAATATATACCTTTGGGCATTTTAATATTACTTTTATATACCTGTATCACTTGTCTTCATCAATCCTTCATGAAGACAAACTTGCAATTCAATCTCATTTTCTAGATCTTGGTATCCAAGTGAGCTTGGATCCTTTAACATTAGAAGCAATATAAATATTAGAATAAGTATATGATAGGCAATGCAAACTAGTTCCCTTAGGAATCCAAATATATGAAAATGAAGCATTTAATTTCATGGATCTCCTAAATGATCAAACATATAAAACATGGTCTTGATTACAACAATAAGTACAAGTAACATTGGGTAAAGCATTCATAAATGAATTATAACTTCTAGGTTTAATTTTATAGAATTGTGCTAACATGTTTATGAGATGTACAATTATTTAAAGTATGTGTATAACATGAATATTGCTTGTAAGACAAGAATCAATTTGAATGTAAAGCATGTGAGCAACTAAAACTTGTAGAAGAAAAAGATATGTCTTTTAATTTACTTTTAATAATAGTATTCTCACGTTTTAAACTTATAATTTTAATATGTAATTCATGTTCAATTTTTTTTCTATACAATAACTCCTATTGCAATAATTTATTTTCATCTTCTAAAAGTTTCATTTTGGAAATAAACTCATAATGATAGCAAGATGTAGAAGTGCTAGATAAATCACTTAGAAAATCATTTACATTGATATTCAATGAAGATACTTCATTTTCAAGAAAACAAATCATATCATAGGATTTTTGAGCAACTAATAAAAGTGACTATGTTTCTTTCATCAAAGTGTCAAGATTTACTTTAAAACTTCTAAACTTTGTTTTAGTGGAAATATATTTCTTTTTCAATTTATTATAAACATCCACTAATTCATCAAAGATATTAGATAACTCTTCATAAGATAAATTGCTTACCTTAAGGTAATTCTCATATTTAGTTTGAGAATTGAAGCTTTGGGTGGCTGCCTTGAGGGATGTAGTTGAAAGCTCTTTTTTTTCTTTCTATAAGCATTATTAGTCTTTTCTTAAAATCTTCTTTGTTCTCCTTTCTTTTGTTGTTCTTATTTCTCTTCATACCTTTTTATTACCAAAGGCATGCAATTGTTGATTTGAATTTCTTTTTATGGAATTCTCAATAAGAATATCATTTTCCTATAAAGAATCCTTCTCACATGTCTTATAGTCATAGCTATATAGCAAAGTGAAACCATAAAGTATATCATTTTTAAATTTAAAAGATAATACATAACAAAGCTCATCACAAAAGATATCTTATAAAAAAAATTAAATTACCTTTTTATTTAAAAGAATTAAATCACTTTCTAAATTAAAAAATAAGCTACATTTAAATAAATATACCACATTTTGGAATCAACAATTCATAAAAACCATAAGAATCTTACCTTCCTTCTATCAAAATTAGTTTTATCAAAAATTGGTGCATAATAAATTTTATCATAAAAGACCAAGGAATCACTTGAAGTTCCATAGTGAGGGAGGTGGGTGAATTGGGTATTTTAAAAGATTATCAAAATAAAAATTTGTAGAAAATTTAGTTATAAAATAAATAAGGTTATTTATAATTATAAAGCAAAGCAACAACCAAACAAAATGTAGAAAAATAAATGCAGAAAAGTATGGGGACAAGAGGTACATGAATTTTCTTGTGCTTCAACAAAACACAAAAACCAGCCTACATCCACCCCTAGTCACCATGACATGGAATTCACTAATATGATGAGATTACAACCAACCTCCTATACTCTCCTACATCGAGCAAGTACAATCCAATCATGTACTTTTCTACACGAGTAAGTACAACCCAACATCATACCTTTCTACACAGATAAGTGAAACCCAACATTATACTTTTTTACACGGGCAAGTATAACCCTAGAAAGCACAAGAGAATAGAAGATGAAAAGATACAAAGTAACTAACCCTCAATTTAAAATTTTTTGAACATAAACCAACTAACACAATATTAAGATAAATATTAAAGAGAGCTTAATGTGATTAAAGTACTTATTTAATTAAAGTTAAAGTAATAATATGGACTTTTAGGAAATAATTAATGTAAACAAGTCATAAAAGAAATTATTTTACTTAAAAAAAGAAGATTTCAAATGAAAGAACTTGAAGAGCTATTTGAAATCACATCACATGAATGAAAGTGTAATTCAAATAAGTTATGCAATAAATACTTTCAAACAAATAATCTAGTATTGACTTCTTATTTGTAAAATCATTTTAATCAAACCAAAGAGAAAATCTTTCAAATCCTTTGAAAGAAGAATGAAAAAAGATCAGGTGAATATTTTGATAATAATGCACGTTAAACATCTCATTCAAATCAAACCAATGAACTTAAATATTCAAGAGACTAAATAAATGCACTTTTCTTACTCAAGTACTTTATGTATATGCAAAGAGATCTATGACTTGAAAATTTCTTGAAAGATAAATTTAAAAATAAAATTTTGAAAATCTTTACCAAAGTTAAAGCAAATCCTTTTTAGTTAACACAACTTGAATGTCAAATAATTTGAATATAAAATTTATGAAAGACAATAAATATGAGAAGTTTAAAAGAGATTATTTTAAATCAATCAATCCAAGAATCACTTGAAGATGAATAAAGTAAGAATACAAAAATTTTAACCATAAAGCACATAAATCTTTTAATTCCAATCAAGCTAATAAAATCAATGATTCAAAAGATTGAAATATAATAAATACTCATACTCAAGACTTTGTATGTAAGTAATGAAACCAAATGACTTAATGTAAACTTTCTAAGGAATAAAAAAGGCATGAAAGAGTTGAGGAAGGTCTCCACTTAAATGCTGTTGAAAGAGTGAAGAAGAGAGATGAGCTTTAAGACTTTAACTCCAGGAAATTCACTAGCATAGGCTTAGCCAAGGTGGGGACAATCAAGAGGGATTAAGTTATAAAATCCACTTTTTAATATAATTTAAGCCAAGAAAGAAAGAGAGGGAAAAATGAGAGGGAAAGTTTCTCAAGGAAATAATTTAATTTTTTAAAATTAAAGAACGTGATGTATAAGTTCAAAATAAATTTAACTTAAATAGCATGTGGTTGGCCAAAGCATGAGAAGGAACGAGTTTAAATGCCATTTAAATAAATGAAGAGGTATTAATTAATGAAGATATCAAATTTGAAAATAGTTTAAACTAAAAATATTTTAATTTAGCCATAATGCAAGGGTCGGTCAAAGCTTTCCACGCTTGAATTAATTTTTAAAAAATATGGATTAGTTATTTAATAATCAAAGGTGAATAATAAGGAATAGTTTAATTTTAAACAATAAAAATTAATTAAATGACATAAAGAAGGGGCCGGTCAAAGAATCTCCAAAAATAAAGATTTAATTTTTGGAATGTGCAATAATACATGGCTCCTCGATTTAAATTTAATATAAGAATAGTTAATTCAAATAAAAATAGAATAATTTAAATTAAACATATAGGGGCAGCCATAAGCTTTTTCTAAAGAGAAAATTTATTTTGGAAATAAATAAGTGTAACATTCAAATTTAACAATAAAATAAAATAAAGCCAAGATAAATTCGGCCAATACTTTCCATGTATGGAATAAACACAAATATATACAAATCAATTTAAATTCAATCTAGAGAGATTAAATGGGAATTTCTTTGATATTTAAACATCTTTAAAATTAATTAAAATAAAAAAATATGTATCGACCATTGTATTTCCTAAAATGAATATATATAACTTGAATTAACTAAAATTAATTAAAATATTTTTTAATTTGATAAAATAAATCATGATAGGGTCAGCCAAATCATTCCATAAATAAATAAATCCAATTTTACATTAATATGGTAATAAATATTTAATTTGGATTCAAAACAACTTAAATTCAAAATTAAAAAAATGGACTTCTAAAATTTAAATAAATGAGGGAAATATTATGGAAATAATTTAAATAAATCTCACAGAATTTAACAATAAGAAACTTAAGAAAAAATCGGCCAAAATACTACAAAAATAATAAATATGATATGAGAGAGAAAATAAAAGTATAGGAGAGAAAAAATAATAATTAGGATAATTCTTGTATTGTTTTATTTACATGAAAAAAATAAATGGATAATTAATGTAATTAAGTGTAGAATTAATTAAAGGAAGTATGAAATATATTTATATTACTTGAAAGTACATTAAATAATAATTAAACTCATGCAAGTAATTTATGTTACTCAAAATGGATAATTCAAGAAATATTTAAAGAATGATGCAATTTTATATGTAAAAGGATATAGATAAATTGAAATAAAATATTTTCAAATGATTAAGACTTTAACTTTATTTTTATTTGAGCTCTTATTTTCCTTGGTATTGTAAGTCCTAGATTATTTCTAACCAATTAAAGTTCACCAGCTTTGGCTTTCCAAATTTGACTGAAGAATCTAGTTTGAAGAATTTCTTGCATCACTTAAATTAAACCAATAAGTTGTTTCAAGTTTATATATTTATCATCCATATAAATTTAAATTAAGAATGACATTCATTATTATTAAGGTAGATAATTTTTTCACCAAAGAAATAATTAGTTCTTATTATATAAGGTTTGTTATCATTAAATCAAATAGTGAGAAACACAAGGTGTATAGTCAACATAATCTATGCTCAAATTGGTGTGAAGTCTACACATATTCTCCACTTGTACACTTTTATACCATGATTACATTAGATATCCACTCTAGATATTGGATTTCGTTGGCTAAAGTTGGCTATAAGTAACTTGATGACTTCTTTAATCAGCTCAACAAAAAAAACTACCATTTTCCTCATCTTCTACTTAATCTATGAAGCATCTTTTCTAATGTTGAGCCTATGACAAACTATGTTAATATCAATAGCTAGCATCATGAAAGCTATCATATGTAAACATTTAGGTCCTGTTGGAGTGCTTGAATAAGGGCTACTTTATGTTTGTTACTAAAGATCAAGCTACCCATATCACTTGCTCTAAATCTTAAGTGGTCAAAACTTTCTAGATTTCTTCAATGATTTCTATTATGGTAAATATGAATTCAAATTATAACACTTCTTTTACCTTATGAGAGGCACCAATTCCTTATAAAATAATTTTCCATGGATTGACTCTAATTTCTCTTGATTGTGATTGCCTCTCTTGTTAGGAACATGACTGCAACATTATAAGTCAGTACAACTTCCCTAAATGTGTTGAACAATGGTTTGCTAGAAATGACATTGTATGTGGAAAGTGCTTCCACAAAAATGAAGTCAACTATAATTATCCTGGGAGAGAGATGATTCCTTTTACCTCTCTCCTTTCTCTAGAAAACTTGTAGCATCTTATTGGGGTGATTTTTAAACTCTTAAAATTTGTCTTGTTAAGCAAGAATTTAAAGATGGCATTTATTGAGCTTCCTATGTTAATTATAATACTTCTTATCTATTAATTGGTGATTAATGATGTGACAACTACAACATAATTGAAGGGGATATGGTTTTTTATTTTTCTCCAAAAAAATGATAGTGACAATCTATTTATATATTTAATGCACCATGGTCTTTGAGTAAACTTCTTCTTATCATAGTCTCTTGAGACTTTCTTTCCTAAGCGACTCATCTCCATAAAAAATGGTGGGCCCAACAATGTGTATTACAAGAGATAGGGCATTCTCATTACATATCTCAATGATTCATTTCTTAGTCTCTTGATGAATTGCATTAACTTTTATGCTTGTATGAGCTCCTCCACCATGCTTCTTAATTGTCTGCATTCCTTGGGGTTGTGCTTATGATCATGATGATGATGATGATATATATATATATATCATATATATATATATATATATATATATATATATATATATATCCATATATATATATATATATATATATATATATATATATATATATATATATATAATTTGATTATGAACTCCATCATTCTTCAAAGTTGGTGGTCGCATAAAGTATTCTTAATTTTGAATGGCCTCCACTAACTCAACCATTGACACCCTCAAAAGTGTGACTATAGTTAGTTTTCCATACTCACTATATACATGTCAAATTGGTGGATTTCTAAATTCATGCCTATGTTGGTGCTTCTTCTCACTAAACATGCACTTTTCTACCTTTGTCGTATATGTAGACTTGCAACTTATCCATTATGAATTGCTCAAGGTGACATCTTCAGCAAGTACCTTTTGTTGGTTGCCACAGATAAATAGATAACCTCATTATATTCCTCTACCTTTTCATGGCTATTTTCCATTCTCCAATAGCTCTAATAGTATTATGTTCTATTGAAACCTAAGAGCATATTTGATCTAACCTTCTCTGAGGCCATTGATGAGTGTGGCTTATGTGATTACAAGCTCTAAAATTTTCAATTATAACATTTCCCAATGGAAATGACTAGTAAACTTTTTAAAGGGCTCAATTGGCTCCTATCTCATCTATATAATATGCAATGTCCTCATGGGCTTCTAGGCACTAGCAATTTGAATGAGAAGCATTCTCTTAAAATTTGCAAAAGAAGTGATGACTCTAACTGGTTGATGTGAGAAACATATGAGGGTTGATTTCTTGAATGTGGTGAAGAATAATTGGCACTTCATCACATCTCTAAGTCCACCAACAATGTAATGGATTCAAAATATGCTATGTGGGTGACAGTGTTGGTGTGACTTTTAAGATTCTAAGTATGGAATCTTAAAATTTATTGAGGGGCATGCCTCCATAATCTTTTAGAGAAGGAATTATTAAGATAATATTTATCTACTCTCCAATGGAGAGTTCCATCTGCTTCTACTAATTTGACTACTTATCAATGCCAGGCTTCCTAAATAATTCTCTTTTATGGTCTTGAATTTAGTGAGTCATTGAACTAGTGGACCCTTCATTATCCATGAGCCTCAACATTCATTCTTTACACTTTTCATGGTCACATAAATTATGTAAGAGATCTTATTCTCTATACCCATCAAATCATGTTGGGTCACCAACTACTATGTACTTGACCCCATGCCTCAAGTTTCCATATATTGATTAGCTTACTTCATTGAGCACTTAGCTTATTATCTTCAGCATCATCCACTCTTTCCACACCTAAAAGAAAGTTGAATCAAAAATAATTTATTGAGTGTTGCAAAATCTATTTTTAGGCACACATAAGGTATGGATAGACCAGGTGATATTAAGTGAATAGAAAATAAAAAAGTAAAGTGTAAGAATGTGTAAGAAGTGTTAAAATTTTTACTATGTAAAGAATAAAAGTACAAGCAAAGGGGTAAGAGTACAAGAATATCTCCCTGCCTCTTCTAAAATTTGTTGAATTAAAATTTGTTTATTAAGTGATGTAGGACCTTTCTTTGGGTAGGGTTAGTGTGGCATATGTAAGATTGCAAATGTGGAATCTTGATTCAATGGGGGTAATCCTTCATAATCCTTTTAAAGAAGGTGTTGGCGGGGGAAGTGTTTTCCTAGTGACTACTTCTTCGCTCACCTCATGAAACTCTTCATCAATGTTAGGGGTTCCATATAATTCCCTCTTGTAGTGTTGAGTTTGGAGAGCCATTGAAATAAAAGACCCTTCATTCTTCTAGTCCTTAAACTTTCATACTTAACTTTATCCATATTCTATTAGATTATGCGAGTGATCTTATGCTTCATATCTTTCAGATCTTATTATGTTACAAACCACTATACAGTCATCCCCATGCCTACCAAGTTGTCATGTGGTAATGGGGTTTACTTAGTTAGATACTTAACTCTTAGTCCTCATCATATTCTATACTCATTGCACTTAAAAAAATGTTGAATCTAAATTTATCTATTAAGTGATAGAGGACCTACTTAAGTACCTACAAAGTAAGGCTAGCTTTGGTTGGACAAAATGAATAGAAAGTAAAACTAGAAAGTGTTAGAAGTAAAAGAAATGATGATATGTTAGAGAAGAAGATTACAAGTAGGGGTCAAAGTACAAGTGTCTCTTCCTCTCTCTCTTTAAGTAACAATATAAAGGATAGAAAAGAGGTAAAAAGTAAAAGTCCTAAAATTCCAAAAACTCCCTCCACCTTCTCTCTAATACTCCTTTTTATAGGATTAGAAGGTGGCTACACAAATAACATACACATCAAATATGTTAGTTACATAAAATAATGATATAGAAAGTGGGTGAGTAATGCACACTAAGTTATGAGTTCCCAAGTGTAGTTGATAGGATCGGAGTGAGTTGTTTGATGCGTGTTTAGCTATATAATCATATATATATGGGCCAATCTTCTCATATGAGATGAGTTGCTTGATGTTGGTCAGTTGATTGGAATAGTACTTCCTCGGGTTCACTTGCTTAGGGAAAACCCTTATGGGTGAGTGAATTATTTGTCTGAATTACGCTTCTCTTGCATAGATTCTCTTATGTTGATTCTTTGGTACTTATGAACCTTCAATAAGTTCATGTGTGCTCAATGGTGTCTACCCTATAGTAGATGATAGATTTATCTCAAGGGCCCAGAGTATAGTTGGTAAGTCATCCACCCACTTCGCTTTATCTCCTTCCACTTTTTTTTAGCAAATTGAAGATATACTTTTCTTTGCTTCAACATGGCCTTTAGTCTATGGATGATGTATTAAAGTATATTTGAGGTGGATTTCATTTGTTTTATAGAATTCCTTAAGCCATCTATTGGCGAATCCATGGTGATCAACACGGGTAGTTCATATCTATAAACAATGTTAGTCAAGATAAAATTCTAAACTACATAGAAGGTTATCTTGAAAGTGCCTTCGCTTCAATTTACTTATTAAAGTAGTCAATAGTTATGATAATGAATTTTATTTATGAGCTAGTAACTAGTTGGGGGCTTATCAGGCCCATTCTTTATACTGAAAAGGGTTAATTAGTTGTAATGGGCTATAGAGGATGTGTCGATTGTTGCTATAAAAGTGTAAACTTTTGAGGGCACACAAATCTTAGCAAAAATCTCAACATTCTTTCTTAATGTTGGCCAAAAAAATCTTTATCACAAAAGCCATGGGTGAGCGTTCATCCTTGAGAATGAGTTTATCTCTCACGTAAATGTATTTTAATGAATACCTTTCTTTGTTCATTTTTCTTACACACCTCATGTTTAATGAAGTAGCTAACCTCTAAAATAGTTTACCATTGATTAGTAGATACTATGGCACACCTATAAGTACTTTTTAGTGGGTTTATCTTGATGGAAGAGATTTCATTATCAATTTTCCTGAACTCTTTTTCTTCCACATTATAATATATGAGTTGGAGGATAGTTGTTGCATGAGTCCATTGGTTGTTGATAGTAGGTTGGTGAATTGATTCTTGTCTATTAGGACTTGATTATTCTTGAAGTATTCCAATATTACAATTTCTATTTTTATTTGAAGTTGGTATTTTTGTAGTGATTCATCCCTTGCATCATACTCTTCATTTATTTGATCTATTAGAAGTTGTGAATTTAAATTAATTATGATATCACCATAAGTTATGAATTTAAATTAATTATGATATGCTAGCATCTAGTTCTTTAGCAAACTTCAATCTAATGAGTAATGCTTCCTACTCAAATTAATTATTAGTTACTTAAAATTTGATCATCACTAATTGAGTCATACTGATTTATTTTGGGATATTCAATAGAATGCCATAATTTATTCCTTGCTCTTCTGAAGATCCATCCATGTACATGTGCCACAATAGTTGTGTGTTGACAGAGACATTATGTGAGTTATTAAAATCTACAATAAAATCAATTAGTCATTGTGCCATAATCACTATCTAGGGTGAGTATGATATATCAAATTCACTCAATTCTACTGATCATTTCAGTAATCTACTTGAATGATTTTGCTTAATTATACTAACTTGAGTGGTGGCTAGTGTTGACTTGAATTGAATGGGCCTAGAAATTTGATCAAAGTCAACATGCATATATGATAAATGCAAGTATGAGTATATTTATGATTGGATAATTCAACTTGGCATCCTTCCATGATTTCCTCACATAGTAAAGTAGTCACAATTTTCCCCCCTTCTTCTCTGGTGAGGATCAAGATTACGTAAATTTCCCCCAACTATTAAATATAATAGTCATACCTCACCATCATTTGAACTTTACAATAAAGGTAGTAGGGTGAGTAGGATTTTGAGGATGTTGAAAGATTTCTTGCATTTTAACATCCACTCAGAGTTTTGTGCTCCTTAATACTTGAAAGAATGGCAAGCAATATTCACCTCCCATTAAAATGAACATATTTAATCTTGCCACTCTCCCAATAAGTCACTTTACCTCTTTGGTTGCTCTGAAAGAAGGCATGTCAAGTATAAAATTTATGTTGTCAAGATTTAACTCTATGCCTTTAGGAATGATAAATAATTCAAAGAACTTGCCTAAGACAACACTAAATGTTCATTTGAAGGGGTTTGTATACCAATGAAATGTCACATAATCTAGGTGATCTCAAGACTGTCCAAACTTTGATGGGTGGAACATGTATACTCACCATGGGATCTATGGGCCCATGCAAAACAAGCACTAGGATAACTAGAATGCACAATTCCATCAAAGTGGCTAGAGATGCACTCCCATGCTAAGCTGATACTAACGAGATCCTTCTAGATGATTTATTGAAACTCATCTTCTTATTTAGTAGCTCACTCATGGACAAGTAAGCAGACACTCTAGATATGGAGCAGATAGTTCAATCCTCAAGAAGTTATGACTCTGGATCAAGAGAACTTGCCACCCAACAATGATGAACTTGCCCCTTATAATCCAGCCTGACTATTTACTTATTTAGTTGACACTTTCATAAACATCAAGTATTTGTAGGGACTCCCCATCTAAGCTCTATGAAAGGGGGTCCAGGGAGATAGGCCCAATCCTTGAAGTTTTTTATATCTTTCCTCCTCTCCTTTATTCATCTTATCTGTTCATAAGAAACCCTTCCTTAGAATATGAAGGGTACTTGTACTCTAATTTATTGATATTATAAAAGTCCCATAAATTTTGCACTACCTCTGGCTCTACTATTCTAATTGCCTAAATAGTTTTGAACTTATTATGTCTTAAATTCTACCAGACCCATAGACACAATAGAATTCAATATCTTTTTAGATGTGGTAAGCATGGAATAAAATTAGAACTAGATGTTAAGCTTATAGTCAAGCAAATTACCCAACATGGGGTAATTAAATAAGGGTAGAACCAACTATCTAACCATTTTCTACACAACAAGACCTGAAAAACATGGAAGATAGAATGACTCAAATGGTATAAGCTACTACAAAGAAAGCAAGGAACATAAGGTTGAAAGCCCAAAAAAATGAAGATTTCTCAAGATTAGTGATTCACCAAGTTAGCAAATAAGAGAATTATTTTAAATGTTGAACATCAATGATGATTCCTATCAAGTAAGAAAAGATGATAATAACTAAAAGGAGCATGTTAACCTAACCAATGCATTTTAAAAAGATTATAGAAGCATGTTCCCCACATATTTAAGATTCTGCACTTGGAATTACACATGGGTTGTACTGATCCCATTAACCATATCACCTACTTAAAGTCAACAACTTCCCTACTTAATTTGGACTCACATTAAAATGTTGAGTACTATTCACCACCATTAAAGAATTGGTTTTTATAAATTTCTTATGGCTATAAACTTGGTTATAACCTCCTTTGTTGAGCTTAAAAGGATATTTATAAAATAATTTGCTAGCACTCAAAAGCCATTAATGAGCTTGCATGTCTTATTGAAAATGAGGTAAGCCCCTAATGAATACCTTAGGAGATTTGTCACTCATTTCCAAAGGGAGATGCTAGAAATTAAAGTTCTATAGCCTGTAGTTGCACATGCTACACTTGCTCAATGCTTTAGAGAGGGCCCTTTTAGATATGCATTAGGATTATCCAAAGGCCCTCCAAAATGACCATAACTAGAAAATGTCCATGTCAACTTGAAAGAATATAATGAAGTTGCACATTCTTACTTCTCAACTCATGAAAGTCATCCTTCATGGAATTTACCTCTAAAATGACTCCCTAATAACAAACACCAAATGTTAAGACTAGATAGAAGAAAGAAGCACAATCAAGGGCAGATGAGCTAGTGTCTCAACGTGATCCCAGAGACCTCACTACTAGCCATCAATAAAGTCACTACCCATAGTCAACCATAACACCATCCTTGAGAGTGTCAATGGCCGAGTTAGTAGAAGCCATCCAAAATAATGATTTTTTCAACCAGCCACCTCCCTTGAAGGCTGATAAAGTTTGTGATTATTGTATGTATTATGCTTATCAACTCAACCATGGACATGATATTACAAAATATTCTCACCTAAAAAGCTTTGACGATAAGCTTATCAAAGTTAGGAAACTCAAGGAGAAGATCTTATAAGTTTTGTCCTAATAAGGAAAAAAATGGAAGACAATGTTAGTATAATATGTGTGAAGTCATTACAAGGCACCAAGTTGCATTATCCCATTATAGAAAAGCTTGCGTTCACACTCGTGAGATTAGCATGATGGCTCCAGCCATACTTCCAAGCTCATTCCATACAAGTTATCATGGACAATTGCTCAAGTTTAGGCTTACTAGGCTACACCATTCATATAGATTACTAAAATGGTTAGTATAACTCAATGAGTTTGATATATACTCACCAAGAACAATAATCAAGGAACATACACTCACATACTTCTTTATGGATTTCATCAATCCATGAAATGCCTTATTAGCCTAGTTCCTCTACGGATTTTGCACCTAGATGGCTCCTTAGATAAAGTATGAGAGAAAGAATTGTACTGAGAAGTCCACTCATGGTTACTATAACCCAATTTAACAAGTTCAACATTTAGGAGCAAGTAACCACTTTGAGGATGAAGCCTTACTCGCAAGAGGATTAGGCATCTCATGTATATCAACCTATTCAAATTCATAACTTATGGTAAACTAAATCAAAAAGGAATGCAAAGTTAGGGGAAAATCCCTACAAAGATATATTCTAAAAGTAAGATAAAAATCAATGAATTAGAGTACTTAAAGATTGAATAAGTACCAAGATCAAAACAAACTCGCTAAGCTACTATCTTGATTGAGTAAGCTGAAGGAGCAACATGCCCTTCAACTTGATCATCCCAACATAAAAAAGGAAGAATCGATATAGATAAGAGATGACAACTCATACAATTAAGTTGACCCACTAAACAAATATTTATAAAATTTGGAAATAAGAGAGGAAGTCAAAAATTCCAAGCAATTTAAACTTAGAATTGTACAATACTTATTGATTAGAGGTAAGTGGTTATAGAGAATGGTCTTCTCACTTTTCCTATAGTGTGTAGTGGAAAATGATCAAAGAGGTATACTAAAAAAGTGCACTTGCACAAATGTGGTAGCCTCACTATGGTAAGAACACTCATGCATAAGTTCTACAGCAAGGGAACTTTTGGCCCTCATTAAGAAAAGACATAGAAGAATTTGCCAAAAGGTGCAAACTATGCCAAAAGTTTACACCTCTCAGACAACAACTATTGCAGCCTTTACAACCCATCAGAAGTCCTTAGCTCTTTGTTATATGAGGGATGGACCACATTGGCCCACTACTACTCATTAGTAGACAAAGAAAGTTTATCCTTATCATGATTGATTACTTTAGAAACTAGATCATCCAAAAACTACTCACCAAAAAATTCTCCCTAGTAGTTCAAAATTTTATTTGGACTAATATCATTTGAAGTTATGGGCTATGAATGTTAACTATATCTGATAATGAATCATAATTTACTGACAAGTGATTAAATAAATTCTACAAGTTAAAAGGAATTAAATTGAAATTTAGCATAGACTGAGTAGTGGCAGTAAATAAGAAGCTCCATAATCTATTAAAAAGGAAGGTACATGGTGTTGAAGCAAAGATTGTAGATTTCTTACCTTCTGTGATTTGGACCCTAAAAGCAACAACAACTTTAGCAACTAAGCATACCTTATTCACACTCCCCATGGAGTGGAGTCAGTGTTACCTATCAAAACTAAATTTCTTAGTCAAAGTTTCTTGGCAACCATCAACCTAAGTGAAGGACTCGAGTGGGAAGAATCAAATGGTTACTCCATGGAAACCACCCATGCCTTGGTGGAAAAACTAAGAGGCAAAGAGTCACTGTGACATGAACAAAATAAAACATGAATGACCAAGTATTACACCAATCTTGTCTTAAGATGGTCGATGTAGAACCCAACAAAACATTTTTAGTAAGCTCTCCCACACATGGGACAAACCCTACATAATTAAAAGGCAAGTTGTCCTTGGAGCATACCAACTAAAAATTCACTTCAGGCAAGATGTACAGTACACTAGGAATGATAGGGACCTAAAGAAATTATATTCTAAAGATAAGTTTCATTTCCATATTTTGTTATTTACTTATTGTTGAACCTAAATCTATTTATGCTGTGGAGCATAATTCCTTAAGATACTTGAAAAATTCGTTAGGAAAAATTGAACAATAGAAAACTAAACTAAGTATAAAAAAATATCTCATATTATATTACTCAATCAAGATTTAATACAAGCAGTGAAAAGCTATGCCCCCACCACCCCCCAAGAGAAAAATAGAGATAAAGAAATAAGAATCCTATCTTCTAAAGGGCTTTTTTTTTTATAATAATAGAGGAAGACTATTAAATTTAGTACATACATGTATTATAAGCCAAGTACAAGTGGGGAGTTATTTTAACATGAAGTGAGTGTTCTTCGATGCAAATATGGTGAGTTGGTATGCCATGATAGGCATTGAGTTTGGTTTTTTGTGTTATTTGGTCTTCTTAGGTCACTTGTTAGCCTAGGCAGTATGCTTATGTGGCAAGTTTCCATACTTTGTTCTTCCAACTTTTTCTTTGATGAAAAGTTCTATTTATATAAAAGCTCATTTCTACATTCAACCTTATTCTGTTGATAACTCACTATGAAAGGCTATTCTAGCTTTCCCATATATTTGGACATAAACTTATCATTTAATAGAAGAACTTTTATCAATTCTCTATGTCATTGTAAACAAAACTAAGTTGCATTTGGTGAATACACATGACTTGACTAAGAACTCAAGGAGATAACTCAACAACATAAACATGCCTTGTACTCAATGAATAATCACTTAAACTAAAAACATGAAAGACTATACATTAGTCTTAAACACCTCAGTGCACTATCATTGGCCCAAGTATAAATATGAAGCTTAGAAAATGCAATGTTTAGCCCAATAGGGTAAGAGATTAGTTTAAACAACACATTTGAATTTAATCATATTCTCTAAGGAAGAAAACCCTAAGACATCAAAAGGAAAGTAAGTTACTAAGACTAACACTTTATGCAACTAACACTGTAAGTGTATGACCAACACCTTATGAGGTTAGCATCTACTAAGACCAACACTCTATGATTAGCAATAAAAGTGTAAGACTAACACCCCATGAGGTCAACAACTATTATGACCAACTCTCCATGTGGTTGGAATAATGAGTATAAGACTAATACCCCATGAGGTAGGCATCTACTAATACAAATAGTCCATGCAGTTTGCACTAAGAACAACACCCTATGAGGTTGGTATTAAGACCAACACCCTATAAGGTTGAAAACAACTAAGACCAACCCACCATAGTTGGCATTTTTGTGCTATCTTTAAGATGAAATGAAATAATGATTATGGTGTTGGGAGTATGATAAAAAATTTTGGCCAAGTGAATTACTAAGATAAAATCCTTCACTAATGGTTTCATAATGCATGCTTAGTGAATCTACTTCACAATGTATGCTAGACCACTTGATGCCTAGCATTTTCCCAAGCTCAAATGGAAACTCATCCTTATTCTTCCAAAAATGCTAAGTTGCATTCAATATTATCCAAAAAGTGGAAAATGGTTAACATTTCCATTTCCACAAATTTCACTTATAGGTTATTCGACTATACAAATTATCATTTTTATGAACTCACACACAACAAAAAAGAAAAGAAAAAAAATCAATTGGAGATCCCTTCATCAACTGGACATCCAGTTGAGCTTGCCTCACCAACTTGTTAATTACGCAATTGGCACACTCTTAGATACTTATCCCATAATAGTTGTGGATACTTGTTTGAGCCTAACAAGCTATAGAACTTGATCTTTTTCAGTTGGAAGTCTATGATACGATGAGATAGTTCACTTCTAGCTTTCTCTTTGTCTCATCCAGGTGGGTCAACTCTAAGATGGCTTAATCAATTTTAGGCTATTGGTGCCTCACCTCCTCCTAAAGTTTGATGAGCTTTCCCTAGGAGACCTCAAGATCATTCTTTATTGTGGCATACACCAACCTCTCCATTAATGGGTTCTTCATTCAAAAGAGGAAATAGCTACAAAACTCCCATGTTGACTGCCAAAGTAATAGCTTGGGTAGTGATCATGGAGTATGGCCGTGTTCAGTAGGGAGATTATCAAGAAGTGAGTCCAATGACTCAAAGTATTAATAAACCCCATCCAAGCTTAAAGACCTCACAGATCGACATGCCTAGGTTACAAGTAAAGTTGCTCATAGTATATTCTTCTTGTTCCTTACCAAATGTGCTCCTCATACTGAGGTGAACTTGAGGATACGAGCTTGCCACACTCTTCTTAGATGTGATAGAAGAACTTGACCTAGCCTCATCAATCGATTTATCAAAAATAGTGTCATCTAAGCTAACACAACACCAGCCCTCTTGTGCTTGTTGTACAAACTGATAACCTTGGGATCAAGTGGGAGGGCATAGAGTCATTAGCCTCTACATATAAATCCATAGAAAGGTCAAATTCATTGACTTGACAACAACACCAAAAGCTTACACAAAAATAAAATAAAGATGAGGTACACTTACTATTAAAGAATTAATGAATCTTTTTTATGAGGAGATACTCATCAATGTTAAAGACTCTATCAAGCAGCTTCTGCAATATCTACTCTTCTAGAAGAATAACCTTTAGGACTTTCACCTTGCTCACTAAGAAGGGGATAGGAGCAATCAACAATGACCAAGCAGACAAGCTCTTGACAAAGTATAATTTCTTCTGCCATCTTCTGGCCTTATTTCATAGGTTGATGATCTTCATTCACATCACTGTAAATTGCATAGTGTCATTCAACTATTACTTGACAAAGAAAACATGATGGAAGAGATTTAGGTTCCATTTGAATTCCTTCTCCTCAAAAAAAAAAAAAAAATAGAAAAGTGGTGATGCCCACCACCATGTTTGGAAAGCTTAGGTGGGCACCACTCTCTAAAAGTAAGAAGGTCTACCCATTCATAGAGAAGAGGAAAGAAGAAACCACTACAAAAGTGGTTGAAAGAAACATATAGCTCATTGATAAAAGTGGTGTTTCACTACTTGTACTTCTTCTCTACTCATAAAACAAATTTAGATTAACATGATAATATCTCTGGAAAATATATGAAGTAATTGATGGCAAGAATTCAGGCTCCTCTTTGGCTTTATTGTGCATGAACCTCTAAGTTACTTTCTTCAAAGTTGCCATCACCATACCCTATTTGCAATCACAAAGGAAGAAAACAAGCAAATAGTAAGGAACCTCGCATGATACAAGATTACTCACTTGATGGCAGAAAATAAAAATTAAATAAAAATCACCAAATTGTAGTAAAAGATAATTTATAGATGCGACAACTAGAACTCAATAACATCAACATCACATTAGCCATTAATAATGAAATCAATAACAAATCCAATGGAAATCCTAAGAGTCTCATGTCATAATAAAAAGTATGTCATTTTTGACCTCATTTTTGGAAATGCTGATATTATCTCAATCTTAGAAATTTGGGTCTCGAATCTTAGATTTGGAGCTTTCTAATTAAACATTTAGGACACTACACTTAGTAACTACGTGTATATTCAAATAAAAATCAAATAATAAAAAATTCAAGCCAAAATCTAAAATTAAGATTAAATTTGAAATCAAAATTAAAATTAAACTCAATACCCTAAGTTATCCTAGTAAATCTTTCTAGGACTTAACCTATCCCGAATTAGATTAGGTGAATTCAATCAAATTCAAATTTCATGAAAATCAACATAAATTATAATTAAGCTTGAATAATTTGAAGTTTAAATTCAATTGAACCTAGATTGAGGTAGTTGAGATGGTTGACCCAATTAGCCCATTTCAGCTCAAAAATACCTAAGCCAAAAACAAAAATCAAATAAAATCAAAATAGCTCAAAATAAAATCAAATAAAAAGCATATAATTAATACAAAAATATAAATAAACTAAAAAATAAATTTGGATGAGGTTCAAAATGGCAACAAAGTCATCTAACTTAGTGTTGACTCATGTGGGCACCACCATGTCAATGGTCAACTAATTAAAATTTGGCCAAATTGAGTTATCCTAAAGACTCAAAATTATCAAATAAACATTTTAAAATTAAACTAAATAAATTCAAATCCAAGTTTTCAAGTGGGTTGATTTAACCAGTTAACCCAAATAAACCCAAATGGATCCCCATGAAGCCAAATCAAAATTAAATTAGAAATTAATCTAAATAAACCTTTTAAAAACACTTTAAAATCATAATTAAACATAATTCAATAATAATTGAGTTTAATTTGACCCAAGAGAATTTATCTTAACTCATTAAGGCCAAATTGGGTAAATATGGGTTAAAATCGAAACCCAACTTCAAATTAATTTAAATTAATTTTTCAAAATCAAAATGTGATTGAAACCTAAACACATTTTAATCATAACAAATTGAACATTTAACTTAATGTAACCAAACTTGATATATTTAAAATTAAAATGAGTCAAATGTGTTCTAATCAAAGTTGAAATGAAATTATTAAAAATTATTGAAATCAAACATTCCTAAACATCATCGATAGTCAATTATACAAGAATGAGTCAAAACTCAATATATAATTGGCCAATTAGGTTAAATGATTCAATTTGATTCATTTCATCAAATTGATCAAACCAACCCCAATCATGTTGAAACCAAATGGAATTTGGATTAATTGATAAAATCATTCCATTGGTAATCACCATGATTGTGAAATATAATATAGAAGTAACTGAAGGTAACTGAATTAGTTCAAGTCAATCTAACCTAACCTAACTTCAATTCAAATAAACATAACCTAAACTCCTTTAATTCAAACCTAAGCTCATGGAACTTGAGTTTAGCCTTAGCCTCTTCTTTGACTTGACCTAAGTGACCATCAAAAAACTTAAGTATAGGTGAATCGGTGTTATCAGATGAGCTCAAATCCATGAACAGCCTAAAATTGAGCCACATAAGATAATCATCTAAAATTCTCCCTATAATCCCTTAATCATTACAATTAGCCACCTCAAGCTCCCTCTTTGATCTCTCCACTACCTTGAAGAGCCAACTTAGGCTCCATTTTTTGATATACGACTGCCTCCCACTACCTCTAAAGAGATGATGCTCGACCAACTATAAAAAATGGGAGAAAGACCTCAATTGACACCTTTGATGCTCTCTACACCTTCTCTAGCATAAAACAAACTTAGAAGAGACTTTTTTCCCAATCCTTAACCTCTCTAACTCATTATTTGATTGAGCTCGATAATGCACGGTGGTCGTTACATTAATCTAGAGGGTGCCAAGTCACCAAATCATTTGCCGTGCTCATCCAAATCCATTGATTATTTTTAAAATGAGAACACCATCAATGATTGATCTCAGGTATTCTCAAACTTTGACCATCTTTCAATTTTAGTTTAATCCTTTATGAAGTTGAATTGATCTCTACTGAGATCAAGCTATTTGTGATTGAAATCTACACCCCCCCGCTTATCATTAAGATTACTAGAGATCAAGTCCCAAAAACTAATGGCTCTCAATTTTCAGGAGGTTAGGGACATAATTACCATAGTTAGTACCTTTATTTTGGAATAGATGACTATGATCTAGCAACTCATTTGATTTAATTTCTCAAAGAAATCACAGGTTAATCTTGGTTCGTCTGACCTTTGGTCATAGTGTCAATTGATCTCGTGTCCCAAAGATTGGATGGTTTCAATCGATCCCATGTCCCACCACCATCTTAACTGGGATCTATGTGGATCTTGTATGGCTCAATAGTGTAGCATAATGCATAAAGTGGTGCCTAGTTAGTGTCACATCAGCGTTGATTGGGCTAACTAGGAAATTTGGCTCTTATGAATATAAAAATTATAAAAAATGACATAGAATTTCAAAAATTCATAAAAATTAAAATATTCAACTAAAAATACAAATAAAGGCACTATGGATTCGTTTTAGTGAGAGGAGTCAATTAAACCAAGAATCCCCAATTTTTATTTGATATTTTTGAGTTAATTTGGGTTTAATTAAAAATAATCAAACTTAAATTACACCAAAAATAATAATTCAATCAACTTCAAACTTTAGGGAAATGAAATTAATGTTAAATTAAACTTTCAATATAAATTTAAAGAATTATTGGTGATTAAATTATAATATATGAATTTTCAATGTCCAAACTTTTAATGAGGGAAATTAATATTAATCCATGAAAAGTAAGGGAAATTATAGAAATGGCTTAAAACATTTTAAGAAGCGTCAATAAACTTAACATGATTTTTAAACTCTATTGAAACTCATTGAACACCAAAATTACCTAATTGGTGCATTAACTCAATTAAATAATTCATTTAATTAGGCTGATCTTTAAAAAATTATAATAAATTGAGTAAAATTCAAAAATTCTAATTAAACCCTCTTTGAATTCTCCATTTAGAGACGAATAAATAAAAATTTAAATCCCTAATTACTTCCCAAAATATTTCTTTAAAATACATTTCAAATCAAGATGAATTTTTAGGCAAAAAATTCCAATTGTCATAAAAATTTTAAATAAAAATAAATTATGGATTGGAAGTTATCAAATTTTAAGTCTTAAAGTTATTTAAATTAAATAATAGTTACAAAACTTTATAAAAACTATAAAAATTCCTAAAATTAGTTTAAAACATTTATGAAAATATCAAAGGACTTATAAAAAATTCCTTAGCCTTCAAGAGTTACAAAATCATAAAAATCATATACTTAGGGTTTAAGAAATTATAATGAAGTTTAAATCTTAAGACTAAAATTTAAAATTTTACAATAAATCAAATTATCAACTAAAAATTCTAGTTAATTCATGTTTGATTTCAACACTCAAGTAAAAATATATTAAAATTGAAATCATTCCAAATTTACTTAATATAGAATAAATAATTGAAATGTAATTAAAAAAAATGAATAATTGATTAAATTATAAGCCGAATTTGAACATTAACTAAATTAATTAAATAAACAAAATTAAAATAAATGATCAACAAACTAAAATAATCAACATAAAAACCAAATAATTAAGAGAATTAATAAATGATCAAACTCTTAATTGAAATTTAAATAAAAGATCACATTAATCAAATCTTGAGTTGTTATTAACCAATTCATACCGAAACTAAATGATGATATTGGATCATGAAATTCAAGCAAGACTAAGAAAATATTTAGTCAGCACAAACCACATAAATTTTACTTAAATTCACAAAATGAAACTTAAAGAAAATAATTAAACACTAATTCAAAGAACATAATTAATTTATTAAAACTAAATTAGACCAAAATAAAACCCAATAAATCCATAAAGAAATAATAAAAAGAAATTGAATATCAACAAGCTCAACCATTGAACTCTTAACTAAGTCAAATAAACATCAATTAAATTAAACTTAATTTAATTAAATCATCCAAATAAATTCAAAAGGGTTAACTAAGTTATGTAGGTTCTTAATTTAAGCCTATAGTGAATTTTCATTTTTAAGGAAAAAATTCCATTATTTTATGATTAGAATGTTGAATAGAATGAATTATGCCTTAAGCAGAATGAATTTTTTTCTTCATTCTTTACAACATAAATTCAACCTTAACGCAAAAATATACTTAAAATTAAAATAAAATTTAAAATCTATTAAATTAATTAAACAAAAACCATCTGATGGTAAAATTGAACAAAGGCTTAATTTAAATTAAAACTTAAACCCTAAGAAAACCTAATACAGTCAAACCACACAAGCCCCTCTTTTAAAATCCTAGATTGTTAAGAAACTAGCCCTAGACTTAGGTTAGACTGATGATCTATGATGATTTGCACTATGATTTGATATTTTTCTTATTTCGTGGTGTAATATTTTAGACTAGATGGCTACAAATTATTTGCTCACTAGTTTGGATGTTAGGTTGCTCAAATTAGAATAATACTATTTTTATAGTGGGTTGTGCTTAAAGGGACTGACATAATAAAATATAATAATTATTATTTGCTTGCAAGTCCTACTTTAGTCCCTATGTATAGCCCAATAGGATATGTGGGCTTTGTAACCATTAGTGCTAAGCCTATATGTTTGCATTATAATTGTTCGAGTGCTATTTGCCTTTTCTTGACATTTTAAATGGGGTTTAGGATTCCTTTTTTAGATTTTTAACATGTAATTTGAGCCTAGAATAGTGTTAGAATCTATGGGGTTTAAGATTAGCGAGAGATGACTATACTAATTGCTGGTCCCCTATGGAGCTTGAGGAGGTCCCTAAAAAAGGTGATGTTCATGAATAAAGATCCCCATGGATTAATAGTTTAGTTTTTAGTTGGGTTGTACAACAGTAGAATTCAACTACCTTCTTTTTCTTTTCTTCTAGAGTGTACAATGGTATCAGTCTACACTAACTTATTTTATTAAATTTATTTTGTATGATTTATTTTAGTGCATACAAAAGAAATAACATGCTTTTTATAGGTTTATTTCTTTATTTTTGATGCATTCTGATGAAGCTTGGATATATTAGGCACTTAAACAAACAAAATTTTCTACCTAACTAAATTAAAATAATATAAACATAAATAAATAATTCATAACTCCACTGAATTAAAGCCCTATACATAAATAACTCTTGGGGAAGTGTGCCTTTTGATTTGATTTAACATGACCTTTTTCTTCTACATCTCTTCTTAAGCATGATTTCCATAATTAAAACCTTATAATAAAATTATTAGTAAAAAAACATAAAATTTGAAAATTATTGCATTAGTTATGTGTGTAACATATCAGTCATTATCCCAGGATTAAGAAATGAGTTCAGGCACTTAGCTTCCTTCCTTAAATGGAAAAGATCAACCATCTTGCATAACATAAGACTAGAATTATGGATTTAAAACCATTTAGGTGTGTGAACTAGCAACCATTATAGTTGGGAAGTAAGTCTAGAAGAGTTAAGGATAGGTTTTAAAGAAAACAACAACCCCTTCTATAGTCCTAAGCTCCATCTAGCTTGGGAGATTCAATCCCACAAGGTGGACATTCAAAGATGTTAGAGTCACTTCTAAATGATTGAAAGAAAATATGGCAAACAATGATAATCTACTAAAGTCATGATTCTTGAGAAAGGAAGCCACTATTGAAGCATGCCTCATTCAGACGATCTTCCAATAGCTTACCCATGGTCAAACAAATCTAATTATCATAATTACCTAGGGAATCTAGAAAGACAGCCCCATCAAGCAATGAGTACTCATTGCCACTACTTAATGCCTTAACACTCATTACACTAATATGAAATTAGAGAGGAGGAATAGGTTCAAGATATGGAAAGCTATCAAATTATCAAACACAAGGATATATCTTACTTCAGCTAGATAATCCTTCACCACCTATTCTATTAAGGTATTTCTTGCCAAGCTTTTACCTTCACCCTCCTTAGTTGTAAGAGGGGAACTTCACCATCCTTCTATTCATGTACATCTATTGTTCCCACTAGAGGCAGAGTAGAAGATGGCTCTACATTAGCTGATGAACCTCTCTTAGCCATAAAGGGGAATATATCATTTGCATTTCTCAATGAGTCTTTATCATCACCCTTCGCTAAAGTAACAATAATAGCTCAAATAGTAGCCACATAGTGCTCAATCTAAATGGGAAAGAAGCTCCAAATTTTGAAATAATATCAAATAGGTCTGTATAAGCATGATAGTTTTTTGGATCCATCTTGATATCAGAACATGTATTCAGCTATGGAAGAGCAATATCTGCTATGCAAGAGAATTATGCAAGGAAGCCTCAATATCGAATAACTCCTTTTATAGCCTAAAAAATATAAATGTAAATAAATGTAGCATCATGATAATTATGAAAAACCTAATAAGTTTTCATTAATAATGAGTATTTATAATTAATTAATTTTTTATTATTTTATTCATTTTATCAGTTGCCTTTATAAGAGGTAGATTAGAGAGATAAATGTATACCCATGAAATGCCTCACAAGCCAGGTGATCTTGAGACTCTCTAGCCCTAGATTACTAGAACATGCTGACTCACCTTAGAATTTAGGGACACGCCCCATGCAAGATGATCACCAAGATTGCTGGAATACATAACTCTAGAGTAAAGGCTAGAAACTTGCCCCTGCATAAATAAGGCACAAAGGAGACCCTTTTAGCTATTCAGACAAAATTCACCTTCACATTTAGCAGCTTGCTCATGGTTAAGCAAGCAAGCACTCCAGATGTGGAGCAGGCAAACTGATCCCTAAGTCATTATTCCAAATTAGGGGAACTCACCACTTAATAATGGTAAAAATGCCCCTCATGAGCAAGTCTTAATATCTACTTATTTAGTCAACACTTTCATATATGTAAACTACTTGTATGGATCCCCTTCCAAACTCTATAAAAAGGGTTCTAAAGACTTTTCAGAAGGGGACAAGATAGACCTAATCCTTGAAGTTTTTTTTATTAATTTTCACCTCTCCTCTACTCATATTCTCCATGCATATGAAACCCTTCCTCATAATAAGAAGGCTACTTGTACTCTAATTTATTGATATAATAAATATCATGAAGATTCTACATTTTACTTATTACTTTACTACTCTAATTATCTAGATAGTTTCATTCTTATGATGCCTGAAATAAGTTCTACTTGGCCCATGAACATGACCAGATTTAATAGGTTTGAGGTGCATATTATACTTCTTTATAGTAGTAAATGACTCCTTCATTTATCTGATATATTGTTTAGGAATCTTGTTTTTAACTAGTAAGTGGTAGATAAAGGCCTCTACATTTGACCATTTTTATTCTTTAAACACATAATTTATCATTCTTTCATAAGTAGCTCCAACATTCTTATACCCAAAAGGCTTCACTCTTTAGTAGCATTGTCTTTTACTAGTAATGAAGGTTGTTTTCTCTGAGTTGATGAGATACATTTATAGGTAACTCACTGCTGAGTTGATGAATGCATCTATTTAAGAAGTGGATACCCATACTTGGGATTAGTAGAATTTAAATTAGTGAAGTCTATATTATTCTCCATTTTTTGTTGGACTTTTATATCATGAACACATTAGAAATATATTTTGGGCATTGGTCTTCTTTGATTAAGTCAACTTCAAGTAGCTTTGAGAGTTCTTCTTTAATCAATTTGGCTAGCAAAGATGTCATTTTTAATCTTATGCATAATTGGCTGAGCATTCTTTCTTCATAAGGAAAATACTGTTGATATGAATACATATTATCACAGCTGTTGTCCAAAAGAATACATCTATGTCTTCTTAAAAGGCTGAACTAGGGCTTCTTCTTGTTAACTACTGAAGGTTGAGCTAGCTCTTAACATTTTCTCTGGATCCTAAGTAGTTGTCACTTCATTGAATACTTTAGTTGTTTCCACTTTAATGCAAGTGCCTTCAAATTATAGTACTTTTTCTACCCTATATGAGTCACTAATTACTTGAATGTAGTTGGCCCTAGAATAACTTAGGTTGCTAGGAACTTTACTGTTATATGAGAAGTTAATACTATTGCTATAAATGTGTCAAGCAATGGTTGTATGAAAATAACATTGTACAACAAGTGCATCCACAATAATGATGTCAACAATATATGTAAATTATATCTCTCCTTCCCTCAATGTTATTAAGAGTATTACAATTCATTATGTTTCTCTCTTTCTCTAAAAAACCCATAAAGGGGACCACCTATATGGGCAAGCTTTCGATAATTAAAAATATTTAGTTAGATTAGCCTTTTTTAGATAAAACATTATTATTTAATAATTTATTTTCATAATTTTAAGTGTTTATGATAAGAAATCTCCAATTAGTAAAAAGAATAAATGCAGAATCATGGTATAGCATTGTGGTGCAACATTACAACATCAAGGTGATAGTATCAAAAGAAAAAGCAATGCAGAAACAAAGAAGACAACACTGTAGTGCCAAATTTGCAGCATCAAAGTGTTAGACCTAGCACTGAGACACTAGGATAAGAAACTTGAGTCCAAAAATTAGAGAGCACAGTAACTAGGTGCTATAGTAGTAGCATTGAGGTGCTACAGCCTGAACAGAGCAGTTTCTGCAATTCCAAAAAGTAGTTGGAGAAATTTTAAAGCAATTTCAATGGGGAATAGAGTGAAAACTACTATAGGAACTTAATGACTATAAATATGAGGAGTTAAATAGAATTAAGCAATTTTTTTGGAGGTGAGTGAGCTTAGGGAGAGCATGTGTGATTGCAGTGATAGTACTTAAAGAGTGACACTCCAAGTGCTATGTGCTATGTGTGTGTGTGTGTGTGTGGAGTGTGTAAGGGAGATCATAATCAAGAGATCAAAAAGAAGAATACAAAAAAATGAGAGAATTTTCAATGTATTCTTTCCTTTTCTATATATTTTTCAGCATTTCCTACACATATTTATGTATTGTGTTTGTACTTAAATGTTGAACTAAGTGTGTGAATTCTAAATTTATGTAAGATTTGGATGTTTGTGTTGTATTAAACTTTGTTTATGGATTAATATAAGAAAATTATTTATGGTTATAATGAATATGTGTTTTTCTTTTCTCAATGCTTAATTTACTTATGATCTGGACAATTACAAAGTTAAAATCCATTATAATCTAGAGATATCAAAGAAGTCTTAGAAAAATAATTACAAAAAAGTTAAATAGATGTACTAAATAGTCACTAATATTCTAGATAGTCCAAAAGTGCTAGAAAGACATTAAACATATGCCTATTTTCAAGATTCATAATCATTTAAAGGAAAACATGGGTAAAGAAACCAATCAAAATTTACTTCTCACTAGGTAGAAAACTAGTTAAAGGGATTAGTTTAGTTATACTTATTTAGAAATAGAGGGTTTAGCATTTTTTCTCCTGATTGACATTACAATCTTAAACTTTATCCACTTCTTAGTTTAATATAATACATAATCCAAAAACTTGATAAATTCATATGACTACTTTTAAATTTAAAGAAAATCCCTTTGATTTTCTATTAAAATATACAAATTACTTATTTTAATCTCTTATAAAATTATAAGTAGTCATTTTAATTAAGCACTTTACATTTTATTAGATAAAAATTATGTTTTAAAAGATTAGTACTTAACGTAATATGAATTAATATTTAATTTTTTCTAATCCACATGGAATGATACTCTGCTCATTCTATATTACTTAATTTGACACGTGCACTTGTGTATAAGGGTAAAAATACCAATCAAGTTTTTGGTGTGATTGTTGGAGAATTGAAAGTAAAATTGTAATCTATGTTAAGTTAATATTAGTCATATTAAACTATTTTTAACTCAATATCTCTGTTATGTGTATTTAGCCAATAGATTCAATGATCCATTCTCAAATACATATAATCTAAGTTGGAGGAATCATCCTATCTTCTCTTGAAAAAAATAATAATTTAAACTTTAATCAAACTGAGAATATGGAAAATTAGAATAATAGGTTTTTAATAATAATCAAAATTATATACAAATAATATGATATCCTCTTTAAAATGAACGTAAAGAAAAGAACCCTTTCATTCACTCAGAAAAAAATCCTTTTGGAAACTATTTTTCCATCTTTAATGGGATGGGAATGAGTATATTTTTTATGAGGCAGATTGATATACATTCAACAAATTTTCCCTAACATTATGTTAGGGTTTACTTAGATTTGGGTTTTCCTTCATTTTTGCTTTTATAAAAGAGAGATTTTATTGATCACTATAGAGTTATAAGCAATCCAAAAATAAAAGAAGAGTTGTGTTGACATGAAATTAGTTTTGATGTTAAGTAAGTCAATGTTCACAATCTACAAAGAATTTCAGTTGTGCGTCCATACTCCAAGAACTGCAAAAAGGATTATGAGGTAGCACCCCTTTTGGCTAGCATATCAGCAAGTCAAGTTCCTTCCTGACATATATGAGTAAGGAATATATTCAAGTTCTTTAGTAACTCCTTCAAGGATTTTAGTCCATTAGAATGAGAGTATGTAAAAGCCTCCAACAAAAGAAGGATATTAATTATTTGATGGCTGAGTTCCATGTCACCTTTCCCCATGGAAATTTGCTTGATCCATCCCACCAATTACTATAAATAGTTTTGGAAATAAATGCCAAATTGGTTTTACCTTTTATAATGAGCTTATCTTTTTTGGTAGCCTTTATTGGAATATTCTAGATTCATTTGCAAATATGTGATAGAAGTTGATCTTTCAGTTTGGTTACATTCTAGGGTGAATCATTCCAGAATTCAAAAATTTTTTTGGGATTGTGGTGGCCTTTCTTCCATCTTCAAATTGAAGAGGCTTCTTCTCCTATCCAGTGATCATTCTAGAAATCAATTTTTTCCCTCTCTTATATCCCAATTAAATTTTTTTGCTTCCTATTTGTGCTTCAGCATGTGTTTCCAAGCTGAGGAGTTTGAGTTCCTTGGTTGAGTGGCCATTAGGTAAGTATATTGGCATAATTTTTTATCCATGAATTCAGCCTATAGTGTATTCCTCTCTCAAAATATAATCCATAATTTGATGGTATTGTATATAATGTTATCATCTATTATTTTGAATCCTAGAACACCCTTGAAGGTTGGTTTGCTCATTTTCCCTAGTAGTCCCAGTGGATAGATTTTTGTTTGGGGTTCCAAATGAGCCTATTTAACATCCTTTCAATTCTCTTAAGAATAGTTTTGGGAATCTATTGTACTTGGGTGGTGTATAATGGCATTGAGTTGAGGATACTTTTTGCTAAAGTGACTCTTCAACCAAATGAGAGGAAAGAGTTCTCCTAAGAGTGTATTTGATTTTATATTTTATCAAGGAGCTCATGGAAGAGGATGATGTGAGTTTTCTTTTGTATAGTTGGATGTTAAGGTATTCAAAAGGAAAGGAGGAATGGGTGATGTCTATCCTCTCCTTAATTCATTTAATCTTATTTTTGGTGATCCCCTTCCCTATTACAAAGAAATATTTGGCATTCATAGTTAATCACCCCTCTTACCCTAGTAAGAGAGCACTCTCTATTATGTTTAGAAATAGTATCAGTTTTTAATATAAATCAGTGTCTAATGGTGTGGTGTGGATGACTATATAAAAGAAATAAAAGGGTGGTTACAATCAAGATCCCATGATTCTATCATCTCGAGATTACATTATTTAAGTTTACCAACATAAGAGGGCTAGGCATAATGTCCAATGAGTTTGATTAGCAGCTATATGTTGCCTCATCTCAAATAACTAGAGTAGAATAGAGGTTTAGTGGTTTAGTAAATTAAGGGAAAACATAGTTGATAAGTTTATCCAATAATTCAATAAAGTCTGCTTTATAGAGACATGCATGGCTTAGATTTATTTGAATGCCATTAGGGTGCTTGCATGACTAATATATGGGTTGGACTTACATCCCTTTATATGCTATTATTTGTAGGGAGGTTCACATGGAGAACATAGGTCTGGACTTACATCCCTTTGCAATACCATTATTGATATAGATTATTTGCATGAAGAACATATGGGTTGGACTTACATCCCATTAGAATGCCAAATTTATAAAATATTCACATGGAAAAGGAGTAGATTGGATGTATATCCCTCAAGAGTGCCATATTTATTTATGGAGCGCACTTTGACATTGAAAATATTGCACATAGGCACTATCATGGTAGCTCGACACTTTTAACATGACTCTTTAGCATTGAATAGCTAGAATAGTAGCATTATAAGGTAGGTATTCATATCTTAGAAATCCGAGGGTTCAACACCTTGGTGCTATAAAGCTAACATTGTTGCATCTAAATGGCATGAGATTGGATTAATTTGATCAAGTTGATTAGTTGACTAGCACCTAGGTGTTGATGATGTGGCACTATAGTGATAGTTAAATGTCAGTTCAGAAAGACTGGCAGAAGGACAAGCACTTTTAATGAAAAGGAAATACTTTTTGACAAGTGCTGTAATGCTTTGTTGGAGTGCTGAGGTGCTACATCAATGTCTACTTTTACTTTTTGCATGGTGTTGGTTACACAATTGATTACCATTAATACAATAAATATATATTTTTGACCAACACAATGATTATTATGGTACACTATCCAACACCCCAATGCTGCATGCTCAACACCATGACCTTGGTACCATGTTTCTAAACCTAAAAGGCTAGCACTTCAGTGCAACTAAAGTTGCATCACGATGCTAAGGCTAGTCTATAAATAGGACCCCTAGGTTGCTAATTTTGCATTTTAAATCTTGGGTTTGATTCTGAATTCTTGCACCCATTCTTCTCTTAGCTTTTATTCCACTTTAAGAAAGCCAACATGCCAGTAAAGTACATCAGCAAGGGAAAGAAGAGGA
The DNA here is from genome assembly GCA_021442155.1 of Cymbidium sinense. Taxonomy (NCBI): domain Eukaryota; kingdom Viridiplantae; phylum Streptophyta; class Magnoliopsida; order Asparagales; family Orchidaceae; genus Cymbidium; species Cymbidium sinense. The sequence goes on from CM038226.1 coordinate 56,640,142, forward strand.
TAGCTGTCAGCAACACAAATAGTTTTTTTAATGTAAAGGTGGAGGAATGATACCACCACACTCTCTTACACAAATATCTCATCTTAGAGAGGAGTTTCTTTAATCTGTGTATGTGGAGAGGATTATCAACTAATGAGGATGGAAGAAGCTGGCCTATGAAAATTTGTCTTACATCATTCCCATGGTACAGAATTCTTCATCCACGTAAAGGAGCACTAAACTAATAGAGTTTTTGTTAAGAAAAATAAGTAAGTTTTTATAGTAGTACTATCAAAGGATATTACAATTTATAAGATGTAGTGTTCAATCAATATCTCTTCTATTACAATGATCATCCTAATTTTGATAAAATCATTAATTTTCTCACTATTAGAAATTCTAATGTTCATTGGAAAAGGCTAGAAGATAAGATTATTATCTTTATTATCATAGGCCTTAAGAGGCCAAAGCATAACACTATTTCATTTCTATCAAGTTAATGCCTATTGGCAATATCAATGAGGTGACTAGGGATAGAGTCATTTTGAAATTTGTCATTCAAAAGAGTTTTACTATGGATGCAGGGAGAATCATTTATAATTTAATTTGTAATATGCTTAAAGGTACTATTGTATGGTAATTGTTCTTTATTTTTTTCTTTTTTTTTTGTGGTAGGTGCACAAGAGGAGTCTGATGAAGAAGTCCTAATTTGAAGGGCTCCTTTGAATAAAAGAACAATTGAAGGATTTGGCTTGAGGACTGAGGAGGGAGAAAGCTCATCCTTTCCTTAGTCTTTGCCCATATATTCCAAGACCTTAAATGAGTAACTCTAAGAAATTGGAAGACTAGTTTTAGATTTAAGAAAAAAGGTTGGTGTAACTAATCAGCAACACTTGGAAATAGAAAGAAAATTTTATTACCAATTTAGGTCAGTAGTAGCAGCAGTTTTCATACATGGTTGAGTTTAACTCAATATTTTTTCATATGTTTGAAAACTACTGCTTTCATGTAGGCCTGGGTCAGACTTCTTTTCTTATGGTGCCTCATTATTAGCTTTAAATGAGCACCCCACCAAAGCAAAAAATAAAAAATAAATAAAAATAATAATAAGATAAAGAGGTTGATAGTGAATATGATTATTAGTTTTCCTCTTCTTTTTATTTTATTTTTTGTATTTTTTTCTTTTCTTTTATTTATTATAAAAAATTAGTATAATAAACTTTTGATATTAATAAAAATGTTTTTATTTATATACTTTATGTTCATCTCTATGGAATGTTTTAGAATTAAAAAAATTTAATATTAATATTTTCAGTTAAAAAAAATGAATGATATTGAGGGCTCAATGCGTTAGTGCTATAAAATTCAGCACCTTGGCACCATTAGCTAGAAGACATAAGTTCAAATACTTGAGAACTCAATGCCTCAGTGCTACATCAATAGCATTGTGGTGTTGTACATGTGACTTGGGCTTAATATCAAAGAGATCAACACCTCAGTGCTATAATATGAGCAACTTGATGCTTTCAGTTGGGTGCTTAAGATTTAATTTCTTGAGAGCATTGTACCTCAACGCTGAAATATCATTGCCATGGTGTTTTTTGATGAGTGTCAAAGTTTAATTTTCTCAAGAGCTCAATGCATCGATAACAGAACATCACTACATTGGCACTATTAGATGCAGGTTTAAGGATCAAGATTCTCAAGAATTCATTCTTAGAGCTGAAACACAGTTTCTTGCTACTGTATTGTCAATGCCTACATTTTAATGTTTTTGGGAAAATTTAAATTTTTTGATAGCATAATACCTTAGCATTGCTAGGTTTTATGATTTTTAATGCAAAACACTTTTCTCCCTTGATACGGATCCAAGATCAATGGAGGGAAGATATAGTTTCATAACAGAACCAACCTCAATGGTGGAATAGATATCTAGAATTAGAACCTTGACATTAGGAAAATAATGCTATGGTGTTGTTCTAAAAAAGTGTAACCTAATAGGGTTGCATTGTGGCACTATAAGTATGAGATTAACCCAAAAGCTTAACGCCATGATGCCAGATTTTTGGTGCCTCGATGCTATGAGGTGGAGTATCAAAAATATCTTTCTAAAGGGATCAACACCTCATATCTTATCGACCGAATTTTCAGATGAGGTTAATATCATTTCTAAAATTATTGCTTTGGACACCAAATCTTTGATTAAGAGCCTCTTAATTAAGTTCATAGGACACTACACTAGGTGACCAAGTGCATCTTCCTTGTGTTTGATCTAACCTAATGAGTTTAGATAAATTCAACTAAATTTCAAACTTTAATTAAATCAAAACAATTCCAAATAAATCAAAATGAATTCAATTTAAATCAAATGAATGAATCCAAACTTAACCCATTAAACTTAATTTGAGTCAAATTGGTTCAAATTAAAATAAAATTAAAATCAAATGAAATTAATCACTCCAAATCATCCCACACATGTGATCAAGCATGATTTGACTCCAAACATAGTTCAATTAAGCCAAATCGATCATTTGAGCCCAATTGAAATCAAGATTAACCCATTTAAGCTTAAATAAGTTAAATTGAAGTGAAATGCAAAATTAGTTCAAATCTTAAAGGACTTAATGAAATTAAAACTTGATATATCATCAATTAAAGATAATTAAACCGAAATTTAAATGAATTAATTCAAAATAAACAAAGTTAAAATAGTTTTAATCTAAATGGCATGAATGGGGTTCAACCCTCTAATCTAACTAAAATAGACTTGGACCCAACTTCAAATTCACATTGGGTTTGATTTGGGCAAACAAACACTAGCCTAGGGGCTATGGTAATGAGGCCAAAAGCCTAAAAAAAAAGAGGGAATAAAAAACCATATGAAGGGAGAAGGAATAAAAAAATAAAGAAGGAAAATCCTACTTCCCCTCCATACGTCATCCACCTCTTTCCCTAAAATTTCTTTTGGCTTATTGTTAATTAGTTGACAGCCTCAAAAAAAGGAAATCAAAGAAAAAACTTGTCTATCTTCGTGGAGAGCAAGGGATAACAAATAAAGGAAAAGAGAGAATCCATAAGGGTCCCTCTTAGCCAAGGAAGGAAAGGAGAGGAAAAGCCTTCCTCAAATGTTTCATCCAAACACATTCACAAGGCCAAGTGAAACTAAACCCACCCTCTCATTGAGCCTTTCACTACCAATGGCTAGATTCTGGCCACCTAAAGCTCACCATACATGGATCTCGGCCATGTATGGAAAGAGAGGAGAAAGGCCGTCTCCTCTCCATCTTTTCATCCCAAAACATTCACAAGGTCAAGAGAAGGCAATTCGAAGCATTCTTGTGACCTCTAACCACCGGCAAGCTAGAATTTGGCCAAAATCGATGGCCAATCTCTCAGCCTCCAATGGAAAATGGGAGGGAGAGTCTATTACTTCAAATTGAACTTCCCAACATGTTTTGTGGGTGTAGGCAATCGCAATCAAATCTTCACTGAGCCTCATCACTACCAGTGGGCTGGGGAACTATCAAACCCATGGGAAATGACCAAAAGTTGGTCTCCAAGGTGTTTGGCAGGGAGGCAAGCCACCAAACCATGTCCACATCTTCATCCCATCGAGGCGAAGGTGCTCGGAGCATGGTGACTGTTGGGGATCGCTGCGGATGAAGTATGGCTCACAACCGACCCTTTTGGAAAATTTCTTTAGTCCCTTATGAATGATTTGATTCCTAAGTGGATCAAACCATATTGATTGATTAAAGCAATACTTGATCAATTTGCAATCAAAATAACATCAAATTTGGCCTTAGATCATTAAAAGTAATTAAATTTGATAGATAGAATCCATCTCTCATAGGAGAAGAACGAGGAACATTCTTTATCATCCATTCCTTCTTTTTGGAGTAAATGGCCAAGATCTATCCACATGGTTTGATTAAATCTCTATAAGAAATTGCGGGCAAAATTAGGACCCTCCGATCTTCAATCGTACGATTGGGATCCATCCCGTGTGGCCGTAGCTTTTAACATGGGATCCTTGTTGAACTCACATGGCCCAATGGCACCAAATTTGCACCACCATTTAAAATAGTATTTCTTGTTTAAAATTATTAAGAAAATATTATAAAAATACGAAAAACATAAAAAAAAACATACAAAATAAAATGTAAATTTTGAAAATATAAATGAGGGCTCTATGAATTTATCTCAATTAGTATAATCCAATTAAACCCAAAATCTAATTAATTTTAGGTAATTCTAAATTAATTTAGCTTTAAATAAAATTAATCAAACTCAAATTAATCACAAACCATTAATCCAATTAAAATGAAGCTTTGGGGAATTTAAATTGAGGTTAAGATTCACTTTAAGAAAATTTTTCATGATTGATTTCTAAGCAAATGAAAAGATATTAAATTTCAAACTCCAAAATTCGATTTTAATAAAATAAATTCATATTTAATAAAATAAATCAAGAAAATTAATCAAATCACTTTAAATTAACATAACAAACCCTATTGAACTTAAACTCAACAGTGAAACCCACTAAAACTTAATAAATCACAAAATGGCCTAATTTGGTAAATAATTCAATTAATTAATTTAAATAATTAACCTAAATTTAGGAAATCACAATAAATCAATCAAAACTCCAAAAATTTTGAATGAACCCTCCATGGATGCATATTATAGAGAGGAATTTAAGAGAAATAAAACATCTAAATGATTCTTTCTAAATTAAGCTTAAACTTATGTTTTAATGAAATAATTAAAATCTTAATTATACCTTAATCATGCATCTAATTGAAATAAAAGTTTAAGAAAATCAAACTAGCATGGAACCCCACTTACCATAAAAATTTCAAACCCAATTGACCTCTAGATTGGAATTTATCGAATTTCCAAGTCTTTAAGTCAATATAAATTAAATAATAAATTTAAAATAACTCACAAAATCACAAAGTAGTAATATTTGAATTTATAAATGAGATACACTTGTAGTCTTTGATTTAGTCTTCTCTAGTTTCATAGAGTTTAAATTTATATTTTGATTCAATCTTCCTTAAAACATAATGAATATAGATTTATATTTAGAACCATACTTTTTGGTATGTTGGTTATTTGTAGACTAAAATTCTTTCCATATGGACATGTTAGATTTAAGTTAAAATTTAGATTCATGCCCTTTGGAGATGATAAATCTAAGATTTGGATTTAGATTTGACCCTTTTTGGCATGATGGAATCTAAATTTAAGTTTTGATCTGGCCCCCTTAGGTAAGATGGATCATGCCCATTTGGACATGAAGTACCTTAGTTTAAATTTATATCTGGCCTCTTTAGGTATGATGGATCTAATCTAGACCCTTTGGGCATGAAGAATCTAATTTATCTCTTTAGGCGGGATGGATCTTAGTTTAAATTTTGATTCAGTCCCTTTGGACATGATGGCTCTAATCTGGCCTTTTTGGGCATGATGGATCTGATCTTGCCCTTTTGGGCATGATGGATCTTGGTATAAATTTAGATCCGATCCCTTTGGGCATGATGTATCTAATTTAGGATAGCTTCTATTTGAGAAGTTTTTTTTATGGAGAATTTTCCTTACATTACAAGGCTTATAAAATTACCCCTAGTTGATAAGGAAATTTCCTTTGAGATGAGAATATTCTTCTCATACTTAATTGAAGAGTTCCACTTCAACTGATCGATTCAGAGTTGATTTTGGCTATTACATTTGTAAAGTATAACACCTTTGCTAATTATGCCTAATATCACTCAAGATATTATCCATTTATAGGGGGCATAGGTCTTATCCCTTTTGCATTAATGAGCAAATAAGCTCCCCCTTCATATATTTTTTTCAATGATATATGGTCCTTCCTAATTTGGGTCAAACTTTATACTAGCTCGTTGATGTGGAATGATAGGCCTTCTGCATAATAATAATAGTTCACCTACTTTAAAGCTCCTTGGGTAGACCATGTGATCATGACCTCAGTTTATCTTTGCTTTATATATTTTTACATTATGTTGGGCTTATAATAGAGTTTCATCTAGAGGTTCAAGCTCTTCCATTCATATTCAAACACTTTCCTCTATTCTAAGTTCCATTTTGAATTACTATATAGAATGAAGGAAGCTCTACTTCAAGAGGAAGTATTGCTTATGATCTGAAGACTAAAGAGTATGGTGTTTCTTATGTAGTAATTTTGTATGTAGTATAATATGATCATAAGGATTTTATTAATTTATAATGACATTCTCTTTTATTTTTTAGAGAAAATTTTCTTGAGAAGTTTAACCAATGTTTTGGTAAAAGCTTCAATGAAACCATTGGCTCTTGGATTGTATACTAAATAATATCACTAATCTATTTCATATTTCTCAATGTATCAATCAATTTTGGCATTCTTGAAAGTAATGCCATTATCGATATAATTCTTTGAGGTACTTTGAATCAGTAGACGATATGGTCCTAAAATTTTTTTACTATATTGTCTACTTTTAACTTCTTTTAATGAAATTTCTTTTGCTTATTTAGAGAAGTAATCATGGAAATTAAAATGAAAGGATGTCCCCTAGACTATGGAGATCTATTGAGCCAATTACATCAGTTCCCCAACTTTCAAATGTCTAAGATGCCACTATCGTAAGAGACTAGGTGGTCAATGCAATGTGTCTGCATATATTTGACATAGATGGCCTTATTTGGCATATTCAATGTAGTCATGAACCATGTCGGGCCAATAGTATCCCATTTATTTGATTTTGATTTTTATTTTAGGATTGGATTGGTGTGCACCACACAACCTTTCATGGACTTCAGCCATTACCATCTTTGCTTCATCTAGTCCTAGGCATCATAACCACATTTTGTCGAATGAGCCTCGATATACGTGTCATTCATAAGAGCATATTCTAGCACTCTTTGTAATATTTGATGAGCCTTTGATTTATCCTTTTTTTGACAATTTTAAGATAGGGATAAACGGTTCTCTCCAGTCATCTTCTTTTTATTATCATTAAAATCTCTTTATTTTATTTGGTTTTATAATCTTGCAAAAGAGTTGATGTTAATGCTAGCCTGCTTTGGACTATTACTATAATTGGCTCTCCTAGAGGGTCTATTATTCTTTAGACAATTTAGCTATTATGTTAGCTTTTCCATTATCCCAACTTGACATCCTTGAAATTATTACTTCGGGGATTTATATTAGAAGCACCAATACATGCTTATGATAAAGCTCTAATTTAGGATTATTTATCTTGAAAGTCCTAATTTATTATCAAATTATGAGTTGAGAATCTCTTTAAATATGAAGCTTCTTAATTTTAACATTAATTTCTAGTTTAGAACCATGATTAATGCTTTGTATTCAACTTCATTGTTGGTCTGAGGTTTGGTCAGACTATATGAATATCTGAGAATGCCACATCATAGTGTCACAAATATTATGCCAATTTTGTAGGAAAACTAGAAGATTTAGCTAGCTTTATTGATGATGCTCCATCAAAGTAGAGCTCCCATTTTGATGATTTTTGAGCTTCTTCTAGTTTGAAGATTTGTTCATCACACAATTTATCATTGAGTAGAGATTTTTCCAATAAGGGGGTGAGTGGCTAGAAAATTAGCCAAATCATGCCCTTTTAAAGCTTTTTATGGGACATATGTTATATCAAATTGAAGTACTAAGACTGTTCATTTAGTTAATCACTAGTTAGGGTCGGTATAGTCATTAAGAATTTAAGAGGGTCAACTTTAGATATCACTGTTATCTTATGTGATAGCATATAGTGCCATAATTTCTAAGTAACAAATATTAATGTTAAACATCACTACTGAATAGGAGAATATCTTATTTGGCTCCTATCAGACGTCAACTTATATATTATAGGCCATTTTCCTTTCCCTTCTTCATTATTTAAAGCTAATAAAGCTCCTAATAATTCTTCTAAGGTTCTCATTATTAGTGCTATCAAAATTGGGGGATGTAACAAATATTATTTTATGCTATCAAATGCTTCTTGATAAGCATCATCTCATATTAAAGGTGTGTCCTTTTTCATCAATCAAGTTAAAGGTTGACTTCTACCTGAAAGAGTAGAAATGAATCTCTAAGGTAATCCAATTTGCTTTATAGTGAATGTAGTTACTTTAAAGTCTTAGGCAATGACATTTCTAATATTGCTTTTATATTAGAGGAATAAATTTCAATCCCTCAATGATGCACTACAAAGCCTTTCAATTTTCTAGAAGTTACATCAAAAGCACATTTCAACGGATTCATCTTTAGGTTGAAACTTTGAATTCCATTAAATATAACTCTTAGATCACTTATGTGCTTGCTTTGGTTATTGATCTTGACACCAAATCATCGACATAACATTTCACATACTTATGTATGAGGTCATCAAAGATGCAAGTTATTGCTCTTTAGTATGTAGTACTAGAAATTTCTAAGCTAAATGGCATCACTTTGTAGCAATATATGTCGATTGATTTGTGAAAGGATGTATGCTTTTCATCTTCTAGAGCCATTTTAATTTGGGTATAGCCTGATGAACCATCTATGATGGAGAACATATCACAATTTGATGTATTGTCTACCATGTGTTCTATGTTGGTAGTGGGAAGTTATTTTTTGGGCATGCTTTATTTAAATCTCTAAAGTCAAGGTATACATTGATTTGTCAATTCATTTTTCTTATTAGGATAATATTGGAAATCCAATTAGTGTACTTTTCTTCTAGGTGAATCCTACTTCAATAAGCTTTTGGTTTTAATGATTACTTGCTTTTTAATTTCTAATTGCATTTTCCTTGATGCTTGCTTCATAGGATGTACATCAGGTTTAATGCCAAGCTTATGTATAGTTATGCTTGGTGATAAGCCTAGTATTTCACTATAATTCCATGCAAAGTAATCTCTGTATTCATAGAGCAGTGCTTTTAATTCTTCCAAACTTTCTAATGTGAGATTATCACTAGCAAAGGTCAGCCTAGGCTCCTTTATAAGACTGTGGTGTTTATTTTTGGATGTGGGAGGACACCAAGTAGATCGTAGGGGATACTTATTAAAGTGATTGGGTATGTCATTGAGGTATGATGTACTATCTCAAAATATATAGGCATCACCCTTCGATGGACCTAATCACCTAATAAGCACTCCTAAGGCATGATAGGTCTTCGAATATACCATAGAATTTTCCCCTATTTTACATGGATGAATAAAGTAGAGTTTATATTAAACTAGGTTCTTAAGTTGCCTATGTAGGAAAGCTTGCATAGTTAGTTACATCTTAGGGAATGAAATTCCTTAAGAATACTCTCAAATAAAGTAGACAATAATCATCTCCAAAGATTTCAAGGTTAGACTATCAAAAGACTGGTTATGTTTAGAAAATCAATTAGGAATGTTTAAGGAGAAGAATTATTCTTAGAATCCAAAGTAAATAAGTAGGAAATGCTTATGATACTATGAAGCCTAGTGAGCATTCCAATATATCCTATAATTTGGGCTTAAAATATTTGAAAGTGAAGGGACTTATTTATTTGAGTTGAATTTTATTAGATTGCTAGGGATTATAATCCACCAACACAAGGTTGCAGAAATACCTAAGAGGTGAGAATTTATGCTTGTATCTCAAATGAAATAGTTACTTCAGATCAAAAAATAAGGAGCTTTAGTAAGAGCTAAAGCATGACCTAAATCTAAGCAACAGGAGGACATAAGGGTTTACATCTATAAGAGAGAATAAACTGTCAAGAGTGGCCACCAGCTAACTCCTCGTACAAATTTAAAACCATATAGTCTGGTCTTATGATTTTCAAGATAGTTAGGTAGTTATTTAATTTGAAAGAGACTAAAGTCTTAAACCAACTCCCCAAGAGACTAGAGCATGGGTGGTATGGGCATATGACTTAATCTATAAATGGATAATCTTTTCAAATTTTATTATATTTTTAACACCACATTTATAGAAGGCTTTGGGATTTCTATATGCCTAAATGCATGATGGAGTATATTTTTGGCCAAATCAAAAAAGAGAGAGTGAAGCTCTATTAGTAGGGGTTACTCTCATAGGTCAAGCAGACCGTATGCGTGTAAGGACAGAGGTCCTCATTTTGCAAGTGTGATTCAAGATGATATGTATGTTGTGAGACATACAACCATACATCTAAGGGGTTTCTAAATCTTTTAATTATCTTGATTATAGCCTAGGCATTATGGTGAGATTATGAGTGATTAGTTTGGTAAAAGAATTATTTTTATCCTAAGAGTCTAACATATTCAGGACACACATTAAAACATCAATCATAAGAAACTATGAAAATATATGCCATCCTAATGTTCAATTTAAACAAATCATTGAAGAATTTTATAAACTACCATGAATAAGAGGTCGGTGCAGTCATACTCAATTGTATAGCCTGAAAAAAGAAAAAATGGGTAGTCGAGCTCTACCCTTATACATCCCAGAATATGAAAGAATAATTACAATTGAATGAATACATGCTATGGGGGTCTTCATTCTTCATTCTTCTATCTTCTTCCCTCCTTGATTTGGTTTGCTTTTTTGGTTTGGATGTGCTTGCTTCAAAAGCATCATAGGGCACCCTTGACAAAGCGATTTGGCCACTACTCATCCTAATTTCCCATATCACTAATCTTGATTACTATTGCAAAAGTTATATTTATGTGGGGGAAAAGTAAATCTAACTACACCTGCAAAATAGAGGTTAGCTAAACATACATATAATCCCAAATAGTAACCTGCAAAGATAGCATTTAGATTTTTTTTAAGCACTCCCTTAAGCACAATCCCCAGCAAAAAATGTGATTAGGCTAAGAGCTGCCTAACATCAAGTCTATGAAACATACACTCTAGCATCCAGTCTAAAATAATACATCACAAAATTAAATATATATCACATACACTATCCTAACATAGAGCTAGAAGTGGTGACTCAATTCTAATGTGTGTGTTAAGGCTTTTTGTGGTATGTCTTAGCAAAGCATTAAAGTTATATTTTTTTAGGTTTGCAAGAACATTCTAGTTAACATAAAGGTCAATTTCACTTTAAGTTATTTAGTAGATTTGTGAGTTTTAGTTTACATTTTATTTTATTTCATATGATTTACACTTAGCATCTAAGTAATATAAAGAGAGGAAAGAGGATTACCCTCTTTCATCCCTACCTTAAGCCACTTTCTAAAGCATATTAATTTGATTTAGTTCTCTTTAGTCAATGGCTCATTAAATGATTTATTTAGTTAATCTTAAATTTAGGTTAACTTTAAATGACCTTATTTAATGAAAGGCTTATTAAGATTAATTTAATTGAATTACTACCACATGATTTATATCAAAAATCATTTCTTTCCATTACATGTAACATGCATATGATTTAATACTTAGAATATCTATACATACATATATTTTGGCACACTTGAATGATAATGAATGTGTATGTTTGGAATTTATTTTGATTTTGATTTGATTATATGAATATATAAATTAAAGCTTTATCTAAATTCTAATACCAAAATACATAAGGATGGAATAACATAACTACATATCATTGTTAACTTGGGAAGTGAGGTAATCAAATGATCTCTTTAGGGAGTAACTAAAGCCTCGTATTCAGAGGTGTCTAGACTATATACTTATTAACATTACAAACCTATGTAAATCTATACATGAATAAGGAAAAGAGGGCACTAATTTATATAACATATGCTAATGACTTAGGTGTATATGAGTACATGCATTTCTAGTAGAAAAGGATGATCCTAATTCCATAAGTAAATATACACATATATGTATAAAAGATATAAGCAAGTATGTGTTGTTGCTAACTAGAGAAAGTGAGGTAATCGAATGACCTCCTTTGGGCTAACTAAAGCCTCATATTCCGAGAATGTCTAGACTATATACTTTTGTTCTTAGATATATGTAGATGTATAAATAACTAAAGGAAAGAGAATCATGCAAAGGTGTATTTTTTTTAATTGATTGAATTATTTAAGCATATAAATTAAAGCTCTATCTAAATTCTAATACCAAAATACATATGAATGAAACTAAATGAATACATGCCAATGTTAAACTTGGGAAGTGAGGTAATCAAATGACCTTCTTGGGGCTAACTAAAGCCTCATATTCCCGGGATGTCCATACTATATTCCCATTATTATTCAAACTCATGTAAATCTATGTGTGAATCATAAGAAAGAGAGTTTTATTTAATATGCTTGGGCTATAAACACATGCAAACCTTATCTACATTCATAACTATCAACATTCTAAGTATTGTAATTATTTTATAAACTTTGGAAAATAGTTTTAAATTTATTAGTGATAATAGCCACACATGTTCTTAATTAAGCCAACACATGCAAGCTTACATAAAGAAAATTCATTTGATTTATTTAAATTTGAAAGCATGAATGCAAGAAATCAGATGACATGTAACATTTTAATGTGCTTGGAAAAGAATAATTAAATATAAACACATTTTTCATTCAATTAAACTAATTCTAAGGACAATCAAATTAAATAAATTTCATTCCACATTAGTAATTTGATTTAATAAATGATAATTAGGTAAATTTTATAAATTAATTCAGTTGAATCTTTGATTAAATCAATTAATTTCCCTTACCTATGCTTCCATAGTTTGATTAATCACTTAACTTCTGCCTGCTTACATAAAGAATTTCAGAAGATTTGGTTTGAAGTTGATGCTCTCCTTCTTCTAGAATTTATAAATTCAGGAGCTCATAGAAATGCTGAAGTGTATTATTTACTTAACCATACTAGGAGGCTTCTTTCCAACCTAGATTATCAAATTTCTCATATTTATCAGGAAGGCAATTCTTGTGCCAATTTTCTGGCTAATTGGGGAGCCAAGTCCTCCTCTTTGAATCTATTCTCTAATGATGATATTCCTTTACTTTTAAGGGGGCTTGTGAATCTTGATAAAACTAGATTGCCTTATGTTAGAAATTGTTAAGCATTTTATACTTCTTCTTGCTGTGGAGATATGGCTCTTCCTTAAGTTTTTGGATTTGATTATGTTATTTTATCTTCTACTGGTTTGGGCTTTATTTATTCCTTCTTATGAACCATAACTTATTTTATTGTCTGCATGTTTCCCAATTTATGGATGGGATGGGCTAGTCTTCCTTTCTATGATTGTTTGCTATTTCTATCCCTTTTCCTTTCTATTTTCCATTCTCTACTATTCTGGTAGAGGTGTTAGCTGTAGATGGAGGCTGCTGGGTCCTACTTGTCCAATATTGGGTGTATTTTTCTTTCCTAGCTAGATCTTTCTGCAATCTTTTTTTGATGCTTCCCATTTTCAGTTGGTGGTCCTCTCAATGGTCTTGTGGGTTTACTATTTCTGGACCTGGGTCATGTTCGTATTTCTTAACCCTCATGGATGAATTAGTTAATTTGATGATTATACTTACTATTTCTCTTTCTCTTCTTATTTTGGTGATTACTGCTATTTCTCTACATAGTTGCTACTTCTTTTGGTCTCCTTCTCATACTACTTTTGCAATTGTTGTTTGCTTAGCAGTTTGGCTATTTTCCCTTAATATGATGGATTTTTTGGCTATTTATTTTTTGATTCCTAACATGGCTCAGTTTTGGAATGACACTGCCTACCTTCTGCTCTATTGGTTACATTATTTATTTTTTGTATTATCTATCGAGTGAGTGGATTATCGGGTTAATATGTTCAGCAGATTGATTATTTTGGTGGATTTTTTCCTACTTTTTATTGATTGTCGTTTGGTTAGACTCATTACCTATGCCTTTGTTGTATGTGATTATCTGTTGGCTAAAGTTACTTTTGGCTCTATTAGACTTGCATAATTACAATTGTGATCTAACTATTAATAGGTGGCTATTGCTCCTGATTGGCTTTCATCACTATGGGGTGTTTTCCTTGCCATTATGTTTCATTTGGGTAGGGGTTTTTGTTGGCTATTCATCTCATGCTATGGTGGAATACTTAGGTGAGGCTTCTATTACAAAGGATTGGTGCCATCCCTTTGACACGTTGAATAGTGTTTCCTTTCATTCTATAGTGTATTTTGCTATTATTTGGTATGTAGGTATTAATGATCATATGGTTTTCATCCAGTGGCAGCTGCCTTCCCCCAAATATGTAGGCTATGATGGTTGGGATGATTTCACTCATAATTTGGCTGGTAGTAGCACTTGTGATGTAACCCTTCCTTTGATGTTTGGATGCTCATGTTTGCCACTGCCCCATTCTTCTGTGACTGAGCCTGAGCCTTCCTTCACACAGTTCTCTAAATTTCTCACACTTTCATTTATTTTTTTAGTTAATTTTGTTTTATCTCTTTACTTGTGCTAAATCCTTCTTCTAGTTGTTTCCAGGTTCTGTGTTGTTTCCTTGCAAGTTTTTTCTCTAGAGGTGGAAAATACTTCTTTCATCTTCTCAAGCTTTTTTCGTCCTTTCTTTTTTTACTTACGTATCTCTTGCTTTTTCTTTTGATTTTCTTTTCATATTTTTTTTGGTTGTACTTAGATAGGGATTCACTCTAGGTGATTGTAGCTCTTTGAGCGAGCTCTTGAGTTTATCCCCTCTTAAGGATCTTGTAACCCCCCTTTTTGTGGCAATGAAATTCTCCTACATGGGGTTCTCCAAAAAAAAAAAAAAACTATGAGCCACAAATGACATGAACATGTGAGGAAATAAAATTGCAATGTTCCTATAAGGACCTAATGCAAATGGCTCATGATTAAAAGGTAATTAAATTAAAGAATCTAATTAAGTACTTTTATAATTTTCACACACTTATGGGCTAATCATAATTTGCTTAATGGTCTTTATGTTATTAAACACATAAATAGGAAGCCTTAACTATATTATTATTTATCTGATGTGGTTATGATTTTAATTTTATTAATTAAGCCACTTAATTAACTAATTAAACTTTTAATTAATTTTTCCTTAAAGAGAAATGGACTTAGAAAAAGATGTTAGGAAGGAGGTCCTAACCCTAATCCCCTTGCCCATTCACTATTTAATAGTGATTAGTGTGCTTAATTAATTAATTTTTACTATTTATGAGGTTAATTAATTAATTAAACTAATTAAGAGTGTGATTAGAGCTTAAATAGTCAATTACCCTAATTAATTGAGTAATAAATCAAAAAAAATTATGGGAGGCAGGAGTCATCCCATTAAATTAACCCACATAATTTGGTATTAGTTACTCAAGTAATTGAAGAGTAATTAAGTTAATTAAGTTTGTAATTAAACTTTAATTAAGCTTTAATCACTATTCAAAATTACTTGGAATTAATTTATTAAATCTCCTCTAAAAAACCTTAAGAAAGAGTATTTATTTGTATTTTTCTACAATTTTTTATGAATTTTTGAAGTTTTGGTGATTAAATCTATTAGTTAGGCCTTAATTAAGCCTAATCCCATTGGCACAATGCTGGCCCTCGATGTGGTGCACTTTCCACATGGCGCTGTGGGATTAGCTACTTAAAGTCATCCAACTTAGTGCCTACATGGATGGCGGAGCTTTCTTATCTGCCGTTTGATCAAAGATTGGATGGTCAGGATCAAACCCGTGGTTCCTTAAGGGATAAAATTGAATTATTCATGATCATCTATTTCGATCATGTGGAACGGACAGTGTGTGATCTATCATCTCCTGACCAACAAGAGATGAACACCATCTAGCTTTCATCATTTGATTCTAGCTCACTCAAGCTCGGATTGATTAAAAATTAACCCACACCATCACAAGGTAGATCCAAAGGGATCTACTGGTCTGATTTGCATGACATATAACTTTTCTTCAAATAGCTCCAAACAATTTTCACCAAAAGCTTAATTTTATGGAATTACCTCACCGGAGCTCAAGACTGGAGGCGCAATTGATTGAGGAAGTTTCATCTAATGGAGACAAGGCCCTATTGAGTAGCACTTGTGTTGATTCCTCATCATTTTCTTGGAAGGCTATAACCATCAAATTGGAGGTTGGCATTGATCGAAGTTGCACCTCTGATGGCCATAAAACTCAAAGTTGATTCATTCTTGCTTGCAGAGTGTAGGGAAGGTGTATCTGAAGTTAATTTAAATTAGTTAGAGGTTTGAGGGATGTTGGGTCGAGTGGAAGGTTATCTTACTTTAGAATAATGAAGTCTGGCAATGGGGAAGCTTGGGGTGCTCAGGGAACGCTCTTGATTTCAAAAATTCCCTGAGACGCTCTTTGAGTGTGTGTCTATTTGATTTGGATTTAAATGAGGGGGATATATCCCACTTCCCTTGGATCAGATGGATGGGATTCAAGTCCACATTTTGGCTGGTAAGTAATTGTCTGAGGGCCGGAGTGGTTGGTGTCACATCCACGTGGCTTGACTTGGTTGGTGGCTCAAGGTGGCAACCCCCCTTCCATGGATCCATTGAGTTAGACTAGTGAGGTGAGGTGAGTTAACTCACCTCCTCATGGTCCATGGCTGACCTAGCTCCTTTGAGTTGGGCTAGGTGAGCAGGTCAAGTCCCCATTTGGGAGTGAAGAGGCTGCCACATGAAAAGGATGGCAGTTGACTTGCCATTTTGGGAAAAATCCCATGTGGGGAGGAAAATCCAATGGGTAATGGATTTGGATGAGACCTAATTTGAGTTTAGCTAGTTTTGAGTTGACCCAAGGTCAATTTAGGATGGGTTGGATTGGGTCCCATTAGGTTTGGATTTGGTTTGAGGGGGTTTGGATCAATTTGACCCTTATGGGTCAAATTAGGCTAGGTTGGGTTAGGTTGGCCAATTGGTCAACTTAGGTCAAACCAAGGCTTGAGTCATGTTCAAATGAGTATTTGGAATTTTTGGTTCAATTGGTTTGAGTCAATTTGTCTCAGACTTGATTTTGGCTCATTTGGATTCAGGAATGTCAAATGGGTCAAGTTGACCAATTTAACAAAATTGGCCAAATTGGCTTATGTTATGAGTTGATTCATGTTTAATTTAATTGAAGATTGTTGTAGGCTTTGGTTTGAATTAATTTAGGTTTGATATGGATTCAGGCCATTTGACCCTTTAGGTCAATTTGGGCTAAATGGGTAAATTGGGTTCAATTATGGCTTTAGTCAAGTTCAATAATCAATTTGGAATGAACTTAAGCCATTGGTTGCAATAAATTTAGGTTATATCATGATTTAACCAAATTTGGTCTTTTAGGTCAAATTGAGTCAACTTGGGTCAAAGGGCCAATTTGGTTAGGTTTTTCTCAAGTGATGGTCAAGTCATGTTCAATCATTGATCATAAGTTGGCATGAATCAATGGTATCAATTAATTTTTCTTGGGTTAAGATTTGGCTAGTTTGGCTCATGTAAGTTAAGAAGGTTGACTTGGTCAAATGATTAAGTTGAGTTGGTTTGACCCAATTGAAGATTATTGATCAACATAGGGTGATCAAAAATCATCATAGAACATTTTGGTAAGCTTGGTTCAATCAAATTTGTGTTGGATTAGAATTTGGCTCAAATAGGTCCTTTAAGTCACTTTGGGTCAAGTGAGCTTATTGGGTTTAGTAGAGTGGATTTTGGGTTGGTTTGGGGTTAGTTGAGTTTATATATGGATTTAGAAGTGGTATATAGCTTTGATTGCAATTGATTTGGGTTCAAATGGGTTTTGGTTAATTTGAATATTTCAAGTCAAATGGGTTAGGTTGGGTTTGATTTGTTTGATTTGAATGTAGCTTGATGATTGTAGATTTCTTTATATTTGTGGTGCTAATTGAAAGAATAATTGATTCATGAGAAAAATCAATTGATTTTGATTTGAATTGAATGGATATTTGGCTAAGTACACGAGATTGAATTATATGGCTTATGATTGGATTTGATTTGATTTGATATTTGGTTTAGGTTTAGTTTGGTTGAGTTTGATGGTAGATTATGGTTGATTGATTAAAGGCTGAATTAATCTTTGAGAAGATTAATTGAATTTGTCTTGATTTTGGATTTAATTAAGGCTAAGGCCAAAGAATGAAATCATTGGGCTTAGGAGGGGTTGATTTGGTTTGATTTGGCTTTGCAATTGGTTATAAATTTCAATCATTTGATTTGGATTTGGATTTGGATTTGGATTTGTATTTGGATTTGAATGAATTAAATTTAAGGTTTGGTTTAGGCCAAAGAGGTAAGCATATATTTGGTGTAAGCTATAGGGTAGGTTTGTCTCCCAAAGTCTAAGGCATAGCCTAATCCTATGGTTAACCCTTCAAAGTCTCTAGGCTTAGGTTAAGTGTTCACTTAATTGCTAGAAGTTTTTTTATGACTAAGGAAGTCTTAGTGTCTAGAATACACCTAAACCTAAGAAGAGGAGATTGAGCTCTCTCTCCAAAAGTGAGGTCAACAAAAGGACCTTCAATATGTGTGGTGTAACTGATAAGGCACACCATACGTATTGGCATTGATCAAGGAGATCAACAATGTCCAGAAGATTGCAAGCACTAACAAAAATGATCTATACCTAAACCCAAGAGGTAAATAGAGTCACAATTTAGTGCAATGAAACTTGCCTCAAGCCAAGGGCATAAGAGAGAAATCCGCTAAGGATTGAGATTTGATTGAATTTGTTTGGTAGGAATCCCCTGGTGGATGAAGATTTTATTTAATTTTTATTTTAATTTATTTGATATGATTTATGGAAGGGAGATCCGTTGAGGATATAGGTTTAAATTTAATTTGATTTAGTTTATGTTTGATTTGGGGACATATTTGCTAGGGATTGAAGCTTGAATCTATTGGGGATCAAGATTGGATTTGTTAAATGTAATTTGTGTAAATGTGGTACATATCTACTGGGGATATGGGACTGAATCCATTGGGGATCAAGACTATTTATAATTTATTTTAATTTATTATGGCTCTACTATGGAGGTTGGTTTTGAATTTGATTTGTTTGCTTAATTTTTTTTATATGATTTGGGCACCACTAGGGAGAAGGGTGTGATTTAACTCCACTGGGGAGAATCAGGTTGGGTTTAATTTGATTTAGATTGAAGGATATGAACTCAGTGAAATTTATGGATTTAATTTATGGACCATGTTGATGTGCAATGGATTCACTAAAAAGGGGTTGTGGGGATCTTAGCCTATCTTAGATTTCCAAATCCATAGGGGTAGTCTACCAGCTGCGGGGTAGAACTATCCAACCTAAAGGTTACCTTTCATGTGTGCAGCGACATTGCTATGAAGAAAGCATAGTAGACTTACATCTTCGAGGAATAGTTGCTAGGGTGATCTGTTGGATGTGTAACAAATCGAACTCGACCTAAGGCAACTACTGAGTGAGTGCTGCTTGGGACTTATGTCAACACAAGAATAGTCAGAGTTAATTTAATTTAATTTGATATGATTTATTTGAATTAATTTAGTTTGATTTAATTCATGGACCATGTCGGTGTGCGATGGATCTAATGAGAAGGAGCCATATCGGCCTCGACCTATCTTAGATTTACAAATCTAAAGGGTTAGTATATCGATCGAAGGGTGGAGCTAACCAACCTAAGGGTTGCCTTTCAGTGTATAATGGCTGTGCTAGGAAGAAAGTGTAGCAAACTTACATCTTCCAAAGTTGAAATAGCTAGTGACCTATTGAATGCATAACAAATCAAACCTATCTTGAGGCAACTACTAAGTGAGTGTGCTAGGGACTTATGTCAACTTAAGAGTAGTTAAGCGATTGCTATAGGGAGTCTTGTTGATGCTGTCTTAAAGATAAGATGTCTGCTTGGAAAAAAGTACTGCTAGGTGTGTCCTCCTAATCCACAAGCAAATATATATGATTGATTTATATGTTTGTGGACCCTGTTGGTGTGAGAGGGACCACACTAAGAAGGGGCTATATTGGTCTTGACTTATCTCAGACTTACTGGACTGGGAAGAATCTACACATCCGCAGTATATATTCTCCAACCATAGGGGTGGTTACTAGAAAGTGAAAATGTCCAGTCTGGTAGTAACCCGAGTAGTGTTTAAATGGGGTCGTAAGGACATGATCCAAATATAGTGGCCACATGGTAGGTTCTGCTAGGATGTTATTCTGATCTCAATCAGAAGAATCCATTAATCCCAAAATTCTCAATAATTTTTAGGAAATCTTAGATTAATTTGGCTTTAAAAGAAATTAATTAAACTCAAATTAATAACAAACCATTAAACCAATTGAAATGAAACATTAGAGAACTAAATTTGTGGTTAAAAAGCACCATAGGAAAATTTTTCATAATTTATCTCAAAGTAAATCAAAAGATATCAAAATTAAAACTCTAAACTTAAATTTTAATAAAATAAATTAATATTAAATAAGATAAATCATGAAAAATAGATCAATTCACTTTAGATTAGCATAATAAACCCTAATGAACTTAGAAATACTAATGAAACTTATTTAAACTTAATAAATCAAAATGACCTAATTTTAGAATTAAGTTAATTAATTAATTCAAATAATTAACTAAAACATAAGAAATCATAATAAATCAACCAAGTTTCCAAAAAATATTAATAGACCCTCTATGGATGCATTTTTCATAGAGGAATTGACGAAAAATAAAATCTTCAAATAATCCTCATTAAATTAAGCTTAATTTGGGTTTTAATAAAATAATTAAAACATTATTTATACCCTAACTATGCATATGATTAAAATGAAACTTTGGAAATGTGGAATTGGCAAGGAACCCCACAGGTCATAAAAATTTCAAACCTAATTGACATTTGGATTGTGAATTATTGAATTTCTAAATCTATTGGTTAATATAAATCAATTAATAAATTAATAAAAATCATAAAATTCATTAAAGTAACTTAAAATAGTCTTCGTCAGTACCATAACACTTAAGAAAATTCTCCAACATTTTGAATCAAAAAATTTGATAACTTACATACTTAAGGTTTAATGAAAATAATGAATGTTAAGTTTAATTAAACACTAAGGCTATTAAATTCAATAATCAAACAATGAATGAAATCTTAATCTACAATCAATGTAAATTAAAAATGGATTAAAACACTAACCTAAGTGTCTTTGGTTAACATAGTTCAACCAAATAAATTCAATACCTATAAACATAATTTAATGAACATAAACATTAATGAAAAGCAAATGTTAAATCAATTTAAATCAAATTAAAAATCAATTAAATCAAGAAGATTTAATCAAATAAAAAAATTAAAAGAAGAATTAAAATTTAATAGAATTGAAATTACAAACTTATTTCAAATCAAATCATCTAAATGAATTTAAAGGAGATAATTAAGAGACTTAAGGATCTCAGTTAGATCTTTAAAATGAATCTTCATCTGAGGATGAAGGTTTCATTCTATTAGGGTTTAGGATGTTGAGTAGAATGGGTTTCACATAAAAATATAATCTATTCTACTCTTTATTCTTGAAACCTAAACTTCACTTTAACATAAAGTGAATTTGAAAAATGAAAACAAAATCACAAATTATTAAATCATTTGAATTTAAACCATCCAAAGGTGAATCAAACAACAAAACCCAAATTGAAACTTGAACTATAAAGCATTAGAAAAACCTTAACCACACAAACCTATATTCTTTCACAACCTAGATCATTAAGTCATAAACCCTAAATTTAGGTTAGGTCATTTTATGATTTTCTATGATATGTTGTGTTGTGATGTACTTTTCATGTCTTTATGGTGTACTATTTTATCATGTCTAGGATTATTTGCCTATTAGACAAGATAATAGGATGCTCTTTTTAGAATTAACATTATCTTTTGTAGAGGCTATGCTAAAAAGGACCATTATTATAAATTATTTAGAAATTATGTTTTCATCCAGGTATGCTTATGCCATTAAACATAGACTGATAGGACAAGTTAGCTTGGCAAGCAATTAATGCTTAACTCATATGTTTATAAAGTATAACTACTGTGTTCTATTTATATTTTCTTGATATCTATTTTATAGGGCATAGTATTTAGTTTTTAATTTAAAATGAAAATTTGAGCTTAGAATTAGGTTAAGATCTATGGTGTATAGGGTTAGGAGGAGCTGACCCTACCAACAAATAGGTACAAAGGTCCCCTGTGAAGCCCAATGGAGGTCCCTAAAGAAGGAGATGATCCTAAAAATAAGACCCATATATCTAAACTTTAGTTATAGGTCAGGTTGTATAAGGGTAGAGCTTGGCTATTCATTTTTTCTCTCTTTCAGGGTATACAGTGGTAGCCGACCACATTGGCTTTTCTTTAATTTAAAATTGGCTTGATTTAATTTGGGTGAACAATAGAATCAACTTCCCTTTTCTAGATTTCTTTCTATGCTATGTTTCCTATGATGAATGCCTGGATGATTAGGCTCTTTGGAAATTCTAAATTTTCTACCCAACTTAAATCTAGGGATTAAGGAGTGAGTCTAGGTTCTTAAATTCTTTCCTAAAATGCAGTAGCCTAGCCATCTTGTATACATAAGACTTAGCATCATGGAATTAAATTGTACTTAGGTGGTGTTAGCTGCCAGCTCTTCTAGGTAGGTTATAAGTCCAGAAGAGTCAGCGATTGGTTGGTTCCCTCAAGTGAGAGGAATGGCTAATAATTTCCCAAAAGTGAAACTAGGTTGAGCATCTGACTTGTGTCAAAGGCACTTATAGACTTAGGTTCTGAAGCATCCTCCTTGGAGTAAGTCTACAACTAGGCATTTTTATAGTCTTGGGCTACTAGAATCTAAGCCATAGATTTTTATGAACATGTCAACTCAAAAATCTAAAATAAATTCTAAAATTTCAAGCCAAATAATAGGAAAGTCAAAATGCTTACTAGGAATTCCAGTATCGATAGATATTGCTTACTTTATCCGGATTGGCTTCCAAAAATAAGTATTTTCACTTTGGATCATTCCCAATTGAATAACCAAATTATCATTACCTTTGGAAACTAGCTTAAAAATCCATAGAAATAATAACTTATTTTTTAATTGAGTGTATTCTTAGGAAGAGGTCCTCCATTCCTAAGATGTAATTAACTATAAGGGTTTTCCCTTATAAGGAACCATAAACCCAGTTTAAAACCCTACTCTACTTCCAGTGTAATTCATGAGAAAACTCTCTAGTATATTAAAGACTAATTAGCTTTAGGAGTCTTTTTTAAATAATCAAATCCATTATAAGAAGGCATGTTTATTTTTTGAGATAATATGTTTATTCTTTAATGATGAATTTGATCATCCAAATAAGAAATTCTTAAACTCTATGTGGTGTCATAAATTTTTTTCATAATATTTTTTAGAGAACTTTTCATTAATAATCCTTTTATTGAATCCATAGAGAAATTCATTCTTATATATTTAATGAATTCTACTTTATGAAAAATAAATAAATTTTGAGAAAATTAAATTATAGTAATTAACTGAATATATATAGCCATATTTTAAAAACCTTTATTTAAGCAATTAAAAGATCTTGGTAGTTTTATTATACCTCGCACTGTAGGAGATAAATTCTTTAGGAAAGCAATGTATGAACTTGGTGCGAGTATAAATGTAACACCATTGCCTTTTTTTAAGAAATTTAGATTAGAGGAATTCCAACACACTAGTATTACCCTTCAGTTAACTGATAGATCTTTGACTTATCATAAGGGGATAATAGAACATGTGTTTGTTTAAGTGGACAAATTCATATTCCTTGTAGATTTTATTGTGTTAGAAATAGATGTAGATAAAGAGATTCCTACTATCTTAGGAAGACCCTTTTTAGAAATAGGGAGGAATATGATAGATGTGAAGAAAGAGAAATTAGCAATGAGAATTCAAAGTTAAAAAATCACTTTTATTAATTTCAATTCTATAAAATTTTCTAATGATGAAAATGAAGAGTTTGGGCTTAAAGAAGAAAGTGTAATTGAGGATTTGGAAATATGAGGGATTGAAAATTCCTTAGAATAAGTCTTAATTGAGGACGAGCAAGAGAATGAGAATGATCAATTTCTTAAATGTACCCCTAGGGGGTTTCAAGAAAATGTAAGCTCTCAGATGTGTTTGTTAGTACTCTTATTTCATCTATCTTAAAGACACTAGATTTGGAGTTAAAATCTTTGCTTAGTAATTTAAAACATGCCTACTTAAGTGAATCATCATCTTTTTTAATCATAATTTTTATAAATTTTGATGATGTTAAGAAAAAAGAGTGTACAAAATCTAGAGGATTATTTGAAAATGCTATGGATTAGATGTTTGTTGATAAAAAATATCTATCTAATTGATTCATCTAAAGTTAAGAAAACTTGGTATAATTAGGCTGAAGACTATAAATTATGCGCTCCATGGGAGGCAATGCAATGTTTATGTTAATTTAATGTGTGGTAGTGTGATTTGTTTCTAGTCTAAAAGTGTAATATTATTTAAAAAATATTTTTTATTGTTGAAAGTGCTTAAATATTTATTAGAACGAAGCTAAAGAAGAGGAGGAGAAAGAGTCCAAAGAAGAATATAAAAAGTTGGTGTCTTTTCTTTTATGTGTGTTTCATTATTTTATTAACGTCGCATATGAGTTTGGTTGAGTGGGAGAGATAGTTTTCTTATTGTTGAAGTCTTTGAATATACAAAGTTGAAGTATTTCATCATGTAAAACTAATAAAATGTTGTATTTAAATTATCATATTTATACTATTTTAATATTAAAAGTTTATAAGTATTAGTTTCCTTAATAATTATGTGTTATTTCTTAAAATTTAAAATTTTATTTTAAATGAAAAACTTTGGAATTAAAATCATTTAAATGATATTTAAATTTAAAAAATATAACTTGCATTCAAATTATTAAAAAATGAATTATAACTTAAACAACTAATAACTAATATTTCTTATAAAATTAATTATTCCAAATGAATTAAGAAATTTGTTACACACCACACATAGGAGATTCTTATTGAATTGTCATAAATGGCTTGAAATAAATAGAAGTCACTAGTATTTCAATAACATAATTTCAATTATTATTAATTAAAGATTATCCCATTTAGTGAAAAATATTAATTCATTTGAATTGGGTTAGATATATAAGAAGAATAGAAAAGTATGAACATCAATAATAAGTGTGGGTTATAAAGCCAATAAGGTAAACATTTCATAGAAAAAATTTAGAAAAGAGAAGGAAAAAAGAGAAAAAGTGATGAGAGGAACATACTTGCGGCGAAGTATCATATAATGATAATACTTAGAAATTCTCCTAATTATCTAACCAAGTAAATAAAGTTATTAAAGTAGCTAAATAAAATAAATTCAAGAGAGAAAATTATGTTTTTATTATTTAAATATTAAGTGATGATTATTTATTATAGTTAATTAACTAAAATTCAAAAGAATCAACTAGGTTAATATTAAGCACTAAAATGACCTAACTCCAATGAAATATTTGTTTGAGTAAAAATTTAGGTTATTATAGTTAAATTATTTTTTTGTATCTAATAGTGGTTCTTGTAAGTTTATTCTTCAATTAAAATTGCTAATTAATGATTTTAAATTCTAAAATTGTTTCTACCAAATAAATTTAAGGATTCATGAAAACACATATGATTTTTTTGAGGATAAGTAATAATTTGTGTTTTGGGGTGTTTGACAATTGAAAAAGTTTATTTAAATTACAATGTATTTTTAAGTAAATATTTTATTATTTTATAATGTTTTCATAACTTTAAGTGTTTATGATAGGAAATCTCTTATTTGAGGAAAAAAAATGCAACATCATAGTATAATGCCAAGAAGCTACATTATAGCATCGAAGCAATAGTATTTGAAAAGAACCTGTATAGAAATAGAGAAGATAACATAATAGCACTGGATTTCTAGCGCTGAGGCACCATAATGGGAAATTTGAAGCCAAAAATTAGAGAGCATTGCACCGAGGTGCTACAACCCAACTAGTGCAGTTTCAACATTTCTAAAAAGTAGTTGGAGTGATTTTCAAAGTAATTTCAAGAGGAAACATAGTGAAAACTACTACAAGGACTTAATGAATATAAATAGGGGGTGTTAAGAAGTGTTAAAGAGTTTTTTGGAGGTGAGTGAGTTTAGGAAGAGTTTGTGAAAGTGTAGTGATAGCACTTAGAGATATTACAAATTAGGAGATCAAAGGGAAGGATACACAATGAAAGGAGAGAATTTTTTGGTACACTCTTTCCTTTTACTCTTTCTTTTTTCTTTGTATTTTCTTATACTTTCTACACATATTTATATTTTACTTCCTACGAAGTTGAACTAAGTGTGTGAACTCTAAATTTATGTGATATTTGGATGTTTGCATTGTATTAGACATTATTTATGGAACAATATGACTGAATTATTTATGGTTATAATGAATATGTGTTTTCTTTTCTGTGTTGTGATCTGTCTAATTATAAAGTTAAAATCAGGTGTGATCTAGAGATATTGATCGAGCCTAGAAGAATAATTAGAAAAAAGGCAAATAAATGTACTAAATAGTCATTAATGGACTAGATAGTCTAGAAGTGCTAGATAAATATTAACATATGGCTATTTTTAGGATTCACAATCATTTAAAGATAAATATGGGTAAAGGAACAAATCAAAATCTACTTGGCACTAGGTAGAAAACTATGTAAAGGGATTTGTTTGGTTATACTTGTCTAGATATAAATGTTATAGCATTTTTTCTCCTAACTGACACTACAAGCTTAAAATTTCCCCACTACTTAGTTTAATATAATACATAATCCAAAAATTTTATAAATCCATAGTACTACTTTTAAATTTAAGAAAAATCATTGTATTTTTAATAAAAATATAAAAATTAATCATTTTAATCTGTTACAAAATCATTAATAGTAAGTTTAATTAAGCACTTTACAATTTATTAGATAAACAACAAGTTTTAAAAGATTAGTAGTTAACATAATTTAATTAATATATAATTTTTCTCTACTCATTCTATATTACTTGATTCTGCATGTGCACTTACATAGAAGGGTAAAAAATACCAATCAATTTTGGACTCACCATGATCATATTATCAAACACAAATTTAGATATAATATTAACTAAATTCTCTATGTTGATTAAATTTCTCTTAATTTGATTATTAGTGAATAATGTCCTGACTGCTAATATGTCACTATATGGTTTATTAATTACTATCTAGTCTTTCTTTGAGAAATTGAATTGGCTAATCTCTGTACTCAGTACCTATAGCATGGTCATAAAATTAATTTTTGATTATGGGCTCTTGCTCTACTTGATGACTCTTCATTTCCACCAACGCTTGAGCGAGCATATTACTTACCTTAGAAACCTTCTATCTTTGTCTTCTCATAAAGACTAGATTTTCAATTTCTATGAGACCCACCAACAAAGTTTTTAATGGTGGAATTTCTTGATGTCGTGTTTATGATCTTGATGATAGGCATAATACCTAGATCGATCACTAATTACATCAGTCTTTATAGGTGGTAGTTATTTGAAGTATTTCTTATTTTTGATTGGATTCCACTAGCTTGATCATTGACACCCTCGAAGGTGTGATTGTGATCAATTATCAATAGTTTTTACATTTATGGGGAATTGATGGATTTCTAAATTTATGCTTTTGCATCAATGCATTTTCTCTTTGAACATGATGCATTCTCTATTAATCTTATATTAAGACTAAAAACCAATCTTCTAAGAATCACTCTAAGGACAACCTATTCACCAAGACCCTTCATCGAGCCATTGATGATGATCAGGTGACCTCATTCATCAACATTCATGTAGATGTTTGCCAACTCTAATAGCTTTGGTAATGTTCTAGGCTGCTGAAGCCTAAGAGCATATCTAAGTGGACCTTCTCTAAGAATCTAGGCAAGTACAACATGTGTGAATGTGGTCCTTAAATTTACTTCAAGAATTTATGGGCACTAGCCCATTGTGTAAGAAACAGTCTCTTGAATTTTATACAAGAAGTGGTAGCTCCCACTAGCAGATGTGATATGTATATAATGGCTTACTTTTAAAAGTGGTGAAGAATAATAAACAATTGATTGCATTATCAAGGTCCAACAGTGATGTAGTGGATTCAAAATATGCTACATGATTAATAGGGTTGATGCGAACTTTGAAAGATTCTAAGTCCAAAATCTTCAACTTTGGTGGGCCTCTATGTTCTTATCAGAAAAGGCATTAATGGAATTATTATTTTCTTATTTTATTATGGTGACTTTTTCCTCGCTTGCCTAATAAGACTTGTCCTTTAATGTTCTAGTTAATTCACTTTTGTGGTATTGAGTTCAACAAGTCAGTAAAGAAGAGGACCATTCATTTTCTCTCTATAGTAACCTAAACTATGCAACTAATCTTATCCTTCATATCATCTAAATAATGTTACACTTTGTTTGGTAGTTGACTTTTATCCTTGACATCATTACGTTCATCGCACCAAAAAGGATGTTGAATACAAATTATTTTGTGGAGTTACACATGACATTCCCATAGGCACATGTGAAGTAGAGCTAGATTAGGTGGGATAAGGTGAATAAAAAATAAAATAAGAAACAGTAAGAAAGTGTAAGAAGTAGGAGAAATTCTATTATGTTAGAAAATAATAGTACAAGCACTTGATCAAAGTACAAGATTCTCTCCCACTCTTTTCTAACAGATTGTTGAATCTTTTGTCCATTAACTAATGCATGACCCTCATTTAGGCAAACAAGAAGTATGAGCTTATCAAGTGGGAAAAAGTCAACAGAGAAAAAAAAAATAAGAAAGTGTAGGAAACTATAAGAAAGTACAAGAAGTACAAGAAATTCCACTATATCATAGGATAAAAGTACAAGCAGGGAGTTAGAGTATAAGAATCTCTCCCCCTCTCTTATTGAAGAAAAATAAAAAAAGAAAAAGGTCCCCCATGTCCGGAAAAAAATCCTCCTTTATTGGGTTGAAAGGTGACTACATGAAGAAAATATATAATAGCTATTATAGTTATATAAGAAGGGACTCACCCATGATATGGAGAGTGTGTGAGTAATAAATGTTGAGTAATGAGCATCTAACTATTGTTTCCAATGCTAGTTAAATGACTAGTATGATGTAAGAATTTGGATGCATAATCATATATAAGTGGGTGTGTCTTCATATATGAGGTGAGTCACATGATGTTGGTCACTTTATTAAAATGGTCCTTCTCCTATTCCCTCATATAGAACAAATCCTTATCAGTGAGTGAATTAGTAGTTTAAAGTATACTTCTCATTACTGGTGTTCTTGTGTAAATCCTTTATTATTTATGAATACTTGATGGGCCCATGTGTACTCCATGGGTATACACCATGAGTGTTTGTCTGTATGATATTCCTACTAGATTACATTTCTATATTGATGATTTTATTGAATAAATGAACATGCAAAAAATATTTATCATATCATCATACTGTAATACATAAAATTTAATTTCATTTTGTTAAATAATAAGATACAAAGTGTTGATGAATAAGATTATTAATTTAATCAATTATTTACTAAATCTCTATGAAGCTGGCAACGGACATCATATTAACATGCACAATGGGCTCATAGCAAGGATCCTTAAAAGCCTCAGACCCATAAAATATTTTGATCAAATTTTATTCTTAAGCATAATTGTTGGCTAATAATCAAATTGTTGAGTTCAAACTAGCACTAATAAGAATGGCATGTATAATTTAAAGTAGTTGTCTTTGCAATGGATGAAAATAAAAGAACTTGAAACTTAGTATTTAGTATAAAAAATTTTAAAAATTTTAATATAGTTAGAAATCCCTATTTATTAAAGAGTTTTTTAATTTTCCTCTAAAGTTAATGTAGATAATTGATTTAAGAAGAAAGACCGAACTCTCAAATGGTACAAATAATTCACTTTCCATAAAAATAAAAATATTTGGCATTGACAACAATGAAGAATATTAAAGTTGTAGAAAGTTTGGAGTATGGACAATTTATGGACACCTAAATAAAATAATCCATGATCAATTGAAAATAATTTCAGGACAAAATAACATAGATCCTAATAACAGTGAAAGATGACTAGATGGTTAGATGCAAAATCATATGATGATTGGAGAATTTACCTATTTAATTTATAACTTTATTTTGGAATGTTTAACATGAACTAGGATATATTCTGAACTAAAATATTTATAGAAAATTTCAATCATCTTTTAAAAATAAAATATATTTAAAATGTTACTTAGCTATAGCACCTAAGAGGGAGGGTGAATTGGGTTTTTAAAAATAAATTTTAGAAAATTTAATTTTATCTTTTGTACAAGACTTAAAATATTTAATGATAATGTTTTAGTGAAATGAAGCAATGGAAAAAGCAATAATAGAAAAGTAAAGTGCAAAAAAGCAAAGAAAGAGAACATAGAGATTTTTACGTGGTTCGGACAAACCCCAAAACTATCCTACATCCACACCTAGCCACCCAAGCTAGGAATCCTCTAAACCAAAGTTAAGGTTATAAAAAATCTCTTTTACTCTCTTTCATGGGAAAGTACAATCTAACACATACTCTTCTTAATGGACAAGTATAATCCAAACATACTTTCCTTAACAGGCAAGTACAACCCAACAAGAAATCAAGACAGGGAAAAGAGAAAGATGCAAGATTTAACTCATAATTTAAAATGTTTTTGCACTAAAAACCCAATATATATTGATATTAAGCTAATTGAATTTTAATGAAAAAGAGAGCTCACTTTAACTTTAAATGAAATTAAAACAAGATCTTCAATCAAATGTTTAATGCAATTAAGTAACTTAATGTTGCTCGAATGATCTTTAAAAAGTTTGAAATGATTTTGTTGAATGACTTTGAAATGCAAACTAAAATGCAATAAAAAAAACATTACTTTGAATTCTTTTTCACATAAGCTAACTTTTATTCAAATGATAAATGTATGTGCAATTGCAATAACTAAACAATCACATGAATAAAGGTTTGAATGATACCACAAGAATGTTATCACATAACATATACACAAACTAATTTAAGACAAGTAATCAACAAGCACAAAATAATTTATGCAAGATGTGGTGTGGTCGGCCTAATAGAGAATGAAATGAAATAAGATGTTAAGCATAAATAAATTTACCAAGCCTATATGTAACTTTAAGCCAAAAGAATAAATAATGGACATTGAAATGATTAAGCACTAGGAAATCAAAAACATTTGAAAGAGGTTTCAGCCAAGCAAGAAACAAAATGATTATCCAATGATTAAGCACAAAATAAATTGATTTCCTTATGTTAGCTTTAGGCCAAAAAAGAAATCAAGGGATTATCAAGTAGTTAAGTACAAAAAATTGATCTTTTATGTTTATTCTTAGCCAAACAAAATCTAAAGATTATGATATAAATTAACACAAAAAATTTATATAATCTTGTAAACTTCAAAGCCAAGAAGAAATAAAAGAAGTAAAAAACTTAACATAATATAAATTCAACACCAAAGCTATGATGTTTTTGGCCTAGGTAAAAAACAAACAAACCTTCATTTATCTCAATCAATCTTCAAGCCAAATAAATGTCCAGGGGAAAGAGAAGGATGATGAGGAGTTCTTGCACTTGATTACCAAAATCTCCAAGTTAATGCTTTTGCAAGAATCAACCAAAGTGGAGAGGATAGACTAAGAAAGCAAGAAAAATTTTAGCTTTTTGGAACCTTTTCAAGTTGAAATAAGGCTCTTAAATAGATGTGGGAGGAGTCTAGGGTCAAAAAACTTATCCAATGATAGGGAAATTGATTAGGAATCAATTTGAATTTTAAATTCAAAAGAGAAAGGATCGGCCAAGAAGATCTTCAACAAGCTCCTTTACAAAATTATTTTAACCCAATATGACATGTTTACTATGTGATTCATAGCTAAAGATATAGGAGATCTCATAGAAAATTCAGCCAACGGAAGTTTAGATATGAGAGAGAAAATTTTGAATAAAATAAATCAATGAACAATTCATTCAAGGATTTTGACCAAAGGGGTTTCCTAAAGTAAGAAATTCTCAAAATAATGCATGATTAGATCAAAGATTATTATATTATATACTTATTTTATTTTAAATAATATATAAATATATTAAATTTAAAGCTAAGTGGCTTGACCCCCTTAAACTATTCTAAAATAGATTAAATTGAAAAAAGAAAGGAATTATTTTAAAAAAGAGGGCTGATTTGAATTTAAATTTAAAAGAGCTTGTAATAGATTAATTAGTCTCTAAATAATCATAATTATTCATGCTTATGAAGTTAAACATATTTCATAAACAAATTTGATTTAATTTAGCAAGTACATGTCATTCGTAAAGAAGTTTGAATTAAAGAATAATTAAAAAATAATTTAAATTTAGAAATTCATATAAATAAATTCTAAAATTTGAAAATGAGAGAATATAATATGGAAATATTTCAAATTAACTTTACACATTTTATTGCATATAATTCATTAAAAAATTCAGCCAAAATAAAGTTAAGATTAAAATGATAATAAGAGAGAGAAGAATGAATAATAGGAGAGAGAATAAGAGGAAAAATAATAATTTTAGGATAATTAAATTTTCATGAACTAAAAAATATGAATAAATACTATGAATGGCATGGAAATGATTTAATAAAGTTTAAACACAATTTAACTTGCTTGAACACATATTTAATGGAACTTATTTTATGTATTTAATTCATACTATCCAAAATGAATTATTAATGAATAATTGTAATATATAAAAATATAAATAGTTTTGGAATGATGAATCTAAAAATGAATGAATAATTTATTTAATTTAGTGAGCTTTTAATTTTTCCTTAATATAATAATTTCTAGAAAATTTCCACCCAGTCCATGTCTAGTGGCTTTTGCAATTTGATATAACAGAAGAACGATGAGCTGAAGAATGTTTACTGCACACTGGAATTAAACTTAATTAGTAGCATTTGAATATGTGTTTGTTATCATAAAATCAATCTCATATGAGATGGGGCTCATAGAGTCAGCAATCTCTCCCTTTTTGATGATGATAAATATATGCTGGTGTTAAATAGTGATGAAGGTACAAAGTGACCTTTCATCAACCTTTGGAAATACAATTTGCATTAAAGAAAATTTATAGCAAGTAAATAAAGAAAATTTTAAGCATTTAAATATTTTAAAGCATAATAAAGCATGAATATAACAGGAAAAGGCTCACCTTAAGACTATGCATCACAAAGAGAAAGAAATCCAACATACTATTTTCTCCTTTTGACAACATCAAAAAGGTTTAATCATGTATAGTTATAAAATTACATGCTTGGATCTAACATGCCAAACATGCCTAACATGCATCTTAGGGTACAAAATCATTATTCAAGTAATGGTTTAGTAAAAATGTCAATAATTTATAAATCAATACTAATATAATCAATATTCACATCACCTTTACTCACATGATTCTGAATAAAATGATGTCTAACTTCTATGTGTTTAGTTCTAGACTATTGGATAGGATTTTTTTCAAGGAAATTGCACTAGTATTGTTGCAATTAATAGGAATATGATCTAACATAATTCTAAAATCTTCTAATTATTGCTTCAACTAACCTAAGCAACACAGCTTCCAACATCTATATACACAACTTCAGCAGTTTAAAGAGTAATAGAGTTCTATTTTTTAGATGACCAAGATACTAAAGATGATGCTAAAAATTGACACATGTCCTTATCCTATCTACTTTACATCCTACAAAGTCAGCATTAGAATAAGCAATCAAGTCATGTGAAAGTGAATTTTAGGATACCACAAATTTAATCTAGAAGTGCTAATTAAATAATAAAAAATATGCTTAATAGAAGTTAAATGAGATTCTTTTAGAGTAGCCTAAAAATGAGCACATAAACATACAACAAACATGATATTAGGTCTACTAGTTGCAAGATATAAAAGAGAACCAATCATACTTCTATAAAGTTTTTTATCAACTCATTTTCCTGACTCATTTAAATCAAGTTTAATAGAGAACCTCACAAGAGTCTTTCTTGATTTAAATTTTTTTCATATCAAATCTCTCTATCAAATCATTAGTATACTTGGTTTGATAAATAAAAGTGCCTTTTCTTATTGTTTAACTTGAAGTCCTATGAAGAAATTGAATTCACCAATCATGCTCATCTTAAATTTTTTGGACATCAAAGATGAAAACTCAACAAATAAAGATTCATTTGTACTAGCAAATAAAATTTCATCCACATAAATCTAAACAATAATCAAATCATCATCAAATTCTTAAGGAATAGGGTGGTATCTTCTTTAACATTCCTAAAACCATCATCTATAAGAAAGATACTCAATCTATCATGCCATGCTCTAGGAGTTTGTTTCAATCCATACAATGCATTCTTCAATTAAAAAACATGATTTAGAAATTTCACATTTTCAAAACCAGGAGGTTGTTCTACAATGACATCTTGATCTATAAAGTAATTTAAAAATGAACTTTTACATCCATTTGAAACAATTTAAAGTCTTTGTAATAAGCATAGGCAAGGAGCAATCAAATAGCTTATAATGTAGCTACAGGGCCAAAAGATTCTTCAAAATCTACCCCTTCAATCTGAGTATCTCCTTGTGCAATCAATCTAGCCTTATTTCTAACAACATGTCTTGAGTCATATAACTTATTTTTAATGACCCATTTGGTTCCTATAACATTTTGATCTTAAGGAACTAATTCCCACACATCATTTCTCACAAATTGATTTAATTCATCTTTGATAGCTATAACCCAATAGTGATCCTCCAAAGCTTCATTTATTAATTTTGGTTTAATCTCAAATAAGAACATAGAATTATTTATCATTTCTTTATATTGTCTTCTAGTTTTAACTCCTTGAGAGGGGTCTCCAATAATCAAGTTTTCTAGATGATTCCTAATGAATTTCCAATCTTTAGGTAAATAATCATCAATATTTTCTTCCAAACTCATTTTTTTAAATTCTTCTACCTCTTCTTCAATCACATCACCTTTAGTAAGATCTATAGAGCTTTCATCAAATGAAATGTTTGGAATCTTCAATAATCATTTTTCTTCCATTATAAACTTTATAAGATCTATGATTCAAAGAATATCCTAAAAAGATACCATCATCGATTTTACTATCAAACTTTCCTAAAGATTCTTTACCATTATTCAAAATGAAGCATTTACAACCAAATGTATGAAAATAACCAATCTTAGGTTTCTTAACAAAGAACAACTCATAAGGTGTCTTATTTAAAAAATGTCTCAAGTAAATAGGATTCATAACATAAGATGCAGTGTCAACATCTTTTGCCCAAAAATACTTAGGAAACTTATAATCATCAAGCATAGCTTTGCTGTATTCAATTAAAATTCTATTTCTTCTTTCAAAAACACCATTTTTCTTAGGGTTTCTTAGAGTAAAAAAAAATTTTGTTTAATAACAAATTCATCAAAAAAATTTTAAAATTTTTATTTTCAAATTCACCACTGTGATCCGATTGAATTTTACTAATAAGAAGACTTCTATCACGTTGAATATGCTTAACAAATTTTCTAAAATGTTCAAAAGCATCATTGTTATGATTTAAAAATATAACCCAAGTAAATCTTGAATAATCATCAACAATAACAAAACCATATAATTTTCCACTTAAGTTAGTAATGCTAACAAGACAAAATAAATCAAGTTGTAGAAATAATATTTTTAATTTTAAAAGAATGTTTAGAATGTTTTCCATGAATAATGCATCACAAACATAATAAAAATGAAATTTTATTTTAGGTAAACTATCAACAAGATCATGTTTTGCAACTTTGTTTAAAGAATGCATGTTTATGTGACATAACCTTTTATGCCATAACCAAACATCATCAAGTGAACTTTTAAAATAAAGTAAATTTAAATTTGTATTATTTGCATTTCAAAATAAATATGGTAAATGTTTTTTTATCTATGACCAACAAGCAAAATAGTTTCTTTATTTTTGATAGTATAGAAAGATGCATGAAATTCAACATTAAATCCTTTATCACATAATTGACTAATGGAAATAAGATTATGCACTAAACCTTCAAAAAAATTAACTCTATTTTAAAATAATTCAAAATATAGAAATAGAACCAACTCCAATTATCTTTCCTATAGAATTATCACCATAAACTACAAAACCTTCTTTATAATGTTCTAAAGTAGAAAATTTTAAATTTATCACCAATCATATGTCTTGAACATCTGCTATCCAAGTACCACATGCCTTATTTGATTTTTATTTTAAGGAATTTCTACAAAATAAAATCAAGGGTCAACTTTTAGAATCCAAACATGTTTGGGTCCACATCCAAATGAAATGATATGCAATGAATGTTGTGTTTTATGTGTAGTTATTTTGTTTTAAGGCATCCAAATAAATTTTGAATTAGGAAATGTTTGAGATTTTCTTGCATGATAATCTAAAGATATAAGACCCTTTTTATTATAAAAATTACATGTAACATTTGTATTTGCATAATATTGATGCATCTAATAACTTATGTCTAACAAATGGAACATGTGAGTATAATCTACTACAAGAATCTAATTTTGCATGAAGTAATAAATTTTCCTTTTTTGAACTTCTCCACAAGTGTTGATTGATCTAATAAGGCATAATTCTTAGCCTTTAAATCAACAAATTTTTTTCTAAAGATGAAGCATGCATTTTGAAAGTTTTCTTTTCTTTTCTAACTATTGAATTTTGTTTTCAGCTATTTATATTCATATCCTAATGAATTATTTGCATCATCTAATTCTTCATAAGAAATATCTTCACATACCTCACTTGAAGAATCCACATTAGCAATAAGACATATATTTGCTTCATTCTCTAAAGTTTCATCACTTGATTCTTCTGAATTGGAGTTTGCTCAAAGTTCTCTTTTCCTTTTCATTTAATGTTTTTTATTTTTGCAAGACTTCTTTCTTTTAGCTTTTTCTTTTTTAGCTAAGTCTAGACACTCACTACTTATATGTCTAGGATTTTTGTAATTAAAGCGCATTATTCCTTCTCCTACATTCAATCTTTTGGTAGATAATTTATGTATTTTTGATTTTTCATACCTATAGTTTTCTTTCTGATCATATTTCTTATCCTTTTTGAAAGTAAAACAATCTTATCATTATTAGCATCTGAACATAAAGAATTTTCTTCAGAACTGTCTTCCACCTACAAAGAAATTTATTTTCCTTTCTCTTTCTTCTAGAAAAAGTCATTTTAATCCCTTTGTGTAGTAACTTGTTCATATGCTATCAAAGAACCAAGAAGTTAATCAAGTGTATTAGTAGTTTAATCCATAGCTTCATGAATTGAGTATACATATCAAATATACTTTGATTTGGTAACATGCAAAATAATTCATATTCATGTACTAACCTATTTAAGTGAGCATCTTTAACTTTGTTAGTACCTTCATAAGTAAGAATTAATTTATTCCTTTATTTTTGTTGTAGTAATCATGGAGATTCTCATGTAGTCATCTAGTAGTAAAGCATAATAAAGAATGTTACAAGCCTTCGCATTAAGTTCATCCAAAAACTGGCCTACATCCACACCTTGCAGAAAAGTACAGAAAAGTAAAGAAAGTGAACACAAAAAATTTTATGTGGTTCAGCTAAATCCCAAAACTAGCCTACATCCACACCTTGCCACCTATGCTAGGAATTCACTAAACTAAATTTGAGCTTATAACAAATTACTCACTCTCCTTCACAGGAAAGTACAACCCAACTTGTACTCTCCTTAATAAGCAAATACAACCCAACATGTACTTTCCTTAATGGGCAAGTACAACCCAGTAAGTAATCAAGACAAGGCAATGAGAATGATACAAGTCTAAACTCCAAAATTTAAAATGTTTTTGCACTCAAGACCTAATATATACTAATATTAAGGCAATTGAATATTAATGAAAAAGAGGGCTCAGTTTAACTTTAAATAAAATTAAAACAAGATTTTCAATCAAATGTTTAATGTAATGAAGTAACTTAATGTTGCTTGAATGATCTATAAAAAGTTTGAAATAATTTTATTGAATGACTTTGAAATGCAAACTAAGAGGCAATCACAAAAACCTTACTTTGAATTCTTTTTCACACAAGCTAACTTTTATTCAAATGATAAATGTATGTGTAATTATAATAACTAAACAATCACTTGAATAAAGGTTTCAATGATACAACAAGAAAAATATCACATAACATACACACAAACGAATTGAAGAGAAGTAAAATAAAAGGATTATCCAATGAAATAATATGTTTAGCATAATCAAAGTTACCCAACCTATATGTAACTCTAAGCCGAAAAGATAAACAATGGATATTAAAATGAATAAGCACTAGGAAATTTAAAACCTTTGAAAGAGACTTCAGCTAAACAAGAAATAAAAGGATTATTCAATGATTAAACACAAAATAAATTGATTTTCTTATGTTAGCTTTAGGCCAAACAAGAAATCAAATGATTATTAAATAGTTAATTCCAAAACAAGTTTATCTTCTTATTGTCTAAAAGCTATAGTAGGCATTACATTTTTTAAATAAAAGTTAGAACACAACTCTGATAGCCACAACACCATATTAGGTAAGGTATGAAAACACAACTTCTCACCACAACCTTTCCAAAAGACATTCAAAAAATTATTTCGTTTTAGCAGAGCACCACATCGCTCCATGCTAGAAATAAAGTATAAGACTATAACTTCAACTCTTACATTTTATAAATCAAAATTATTAATTTCAGTCCTTTTCCATTCTAAATCTAAGTAATGCTTTTGAAATTTACTCATTTTTCTTTATTAAATGTGGAATCTTTCTTTGATTTAATCATCTTATATTAAAATTTTTTAATAAGTTTAAATTTATGGTTAGATATTTTTAGCACCTCTCTAACTCTATCTTTATCCATAAATTTAACCTAAATTTTTAATGAACAATTGATTTTATGGCTTTCTAACAAAAATTAAGGAAATAATTTTTGATGCCTTGAATTATTCATTGAAGACAACTATTTTCCAAACACACAAAATGTTATAACCTCATCTATTTTCCAAGATCATACTAAAAGTTAAATGCATAATAAAAAATTAATATAGACACTCTAAAATGAATAAGACAAAGAATCTAGGAACAACATTATATGAAATGAAAGATATGACATAAGCGACAAAACCCAACTTGGGTGAAAGACTACAACATATAATTTATTTTAATGGTTTTTTGTTTTTTCTTCTTTTTTCCTATTTCTTTAATGTTGTATGTCACCTTTTTAGTTTTTTGCTTATACTTTCAAGAAGAGTTGTATAAGTAGCAATGAAAGAAAAATAAAAAGATAATAATAATTTAGTTTTTTTTCTCAAAAAAACCAAGAAATATCATCTTAAGTGGTACAATTTTTTGAATTTCTATGTGTAGATTGTATCAGCTAGTGCTCTTGTCTCATGGTAAAGAATATGGACTTAGCGAAGTATTTAGGATAATGAAAGCACAAAATGTGGAGCAATTTGTAACTTTCACTAATATGTTAAAGAAATTTAAATTGATCATGCTATCTTTGAATAAATGAATCAATGATTAATCTCAATTGCATCAAGCACCATCTACATTACAATTAGAAAGTCAAGGAAATAGAACAGTATATCTAGTCTTCAATTAGCTAGTTCTGGTATAATGATTAGAAGATAGAAATCCTCATATTTGTATGATGAAGATTGAAATACCTCAATTTAATGAGATAGTGGTTAGCATGTGGAGATTAAATGCTATTGAATTCTATGATTTTCATAGTACACCAAAAAAAAATCAAAGAACAAGAATTGTGTCTTTATATTTTGAAGTACCTCAAGCAACCTACTATCAATGATCAAAGAAAAGGGTCAAAAACTTTATGGATAAGTTTTTTAAAAACTTTGTAGCCTTAAGTTGGCATCTCTTAATTTTAATATCTAGATAGTAATCTTTCTAAGCTTACATAAATGGGTTTAGTTCTTGATTATAAAAATTCTATTGATGAATTGGCTTACACCATTCCTAGATTCTTTGAGTTTTTTTAACTAGTTTTTTTCATTTCTAGTTTGAAATTGAAATTGGAATTTATTTGAGAATTATATATGTTTAAGACACTAAATTTACTAGAAACAATGGAATTATCCAAAATGCATGATAGAAAATTTGACGAACTATGAAAAGAGAATTTACAATTATTATTAAGACCACTTTTTAATTTTTCTACATTTGTTTTGGGTTAGAAAAAATGCAGCTGTCATCATCAAGAGTAGTTCAAATGTCCATAGGAGCAATGGCTATTACATCATATACTATCAAGTCTTTACTTATAGAAGATGTGCAACTTCGCATGCACTGGCATTTTCCTCAGATATGATCTTATTTTTCCTACTAGGGCTAATTTGCCAATGTAATGGTTACTATCCCATTAGTTACTGTGTCATTGGTTGGATATTGTTTTGTGTGACTTTGACCTTCCTTTTATTATGGAAAGCACTAGATTATTGCTCCAAAATATTATTACTAATGAATCAACCCCAGATATTAAAAATAAGCTCATCTTCTTGCAAGCTATCATGAGCAATTTCATGAGGGTACCGATAGTGGTTTCATTAAAAGGGATAATAAAAACATGGCATGCCCATGTTATTTATTACTGAAATTTAAAAAAATATATTATCTGAGTCTCTGATGTTCATATTAATTGGTAAGTTCACATATAAGCATCCAAAAAATGGACATAATCTAAAAAAACTTTGATGACCTAAAGTTCATGGGGGAAGGGAGTGGTGGTCTACTTGATGGTCGACATAATATTATTTGGTTAAGTAGATAAAAAGATTATATTAAATTTTTTCCAAGAAGATTCATCATATTGAAAATATTCTTATGATGGTTCATAAATGGACTCCTTCATTTGACTATAGTGCTGAACCTCCAATATTTTAAATTTGGATTAAATTTCCAACCTATGGGAAGCCACTAAAACTAGATTTACCAACCTTTAACTTCTCTCATTCATTTAGTACAAGAGTTTTAGTAGAAATGGACATCATACCATTATATGCTCATGAAGTGGATTGGATCTCCAATGACTAGGTATTAGCAAGTTGTTCTCATTACGAAAGCCACATTTTTGTTCTAAGCATATAATGTTTGGCCTTATTTTGAAAATTTACTTTATTGCACATCTAAAATTAAAAGAGAAACATGTAGAGATGTGTCTTGATCAAACCAATTTGCAACATGGAATTAAAATAGTCACACTAATCCATTAGAAGTGCTTCTAAATTCTATTAAGATAATTCACAATAAATATCTCCACTACCACTGATCCTCAAACAAACATATTCAATGAAATAGTCACAGGTAACACTAAATAAATTAGCCATGTTAATGTAGCTCCTACTCCATTGGCTATTAATGATTGTAAAGAATAACCTGCTAGTGAAACTCAGACTCAACTAGTTGATATCCAATCTCCTAGCCATGCTAATATAGTCACAATTGTGGAACTACTAGACAAAACCATTCATGAATTTTAGGAAGATTGGACTGTTCAATGCTCCAAAATGAATAAATAAAGAAGAATAATGGAGCTAAGGTATGTTTACCCTAATGCTGCTATAAATCTTATAAACACTTCATCTACTTGTAGGATATCTACTAAAGCTATAAGAGGTAGTCACACCTTGAATAATGATTAGTTTTCAAATTTGGAACACTGGTGGCATCAACCATTTTTAGTCTCTTTTCAGAACTGAGAAAATCTCTTTAGCTTACTTCCATAGTGCATACTTTCTTGACAACAGTGATCTTGTTTGCTCTCTAAATCTAACCCACAAACCTAAGAAGCACAAGTCAAAGCTACATTATACATAATTGATGTCATGAAAACAATTGGACCGAATAGGTTTACTACACATTTCAATCAGCATTCATGGTAATGGATTAAATATGATATTATTCTTTCAATCCAAGCCTTCTTCAAAGCTCTAAATATCCACAGGTACTCATCCTCTTCCTCCATTTAGCTTGATCCCAAGAGTAATGATATGTATAGTTGCAATAACTTGAGGTCTATGAATTTAACTACCATTTAAGCAAGATAATCAGTTTAAGGCACCAACCATATCTACCTTTGCTAAAATGTAAGAACTAAGTGACCTTCATTGAAGGTAGGTATATAACTGATAATATCTTTCATGCACAAGTGCTTCTCATGAAAATTAATAAAAAGTGTAAAGGGGAAAATTTACTCATAAAACTAAATATTAAAAGGTCATTTGATAGTACCAATTGGAAATTTATTCTAGCTATTCTAAAAGCAAGAGGGCTTAATAGAAACTTGTGTCATAGATAGAAAGACTTCATTCCGACAATTACTACTCCATTGCTATTAATGGTTAAGATCAT
Organism: Cymbidium sinense; assembly: GCA_021442155.1. Lineage (NCBI taxonomy): Eukaryota > Viridiplantae > Streptophyta > Magnoliopsida > Asparagales > Orchidaceae > Cymbidium > Cymbidium sinense. Next base: position 56,682,631 of record CM038226.1, read on the forward strand.
GGTTTATTCAATTCAAATAGAGGAATTAAATAAGGTGACCCTCTCTCTCTTTACCTTTTTATTATTGCATTTAATTATTTATCTAGAATGCTAAATGGTATCCATGAATAAAATAAAAGTTAGTGCTTCGCTATAAATGGGAAAACATTTAATGTTTTTTTATCACATTTTTCTTTTTAGTAATTCAAGCAACAAATATAGTTAAAGGTGTTAAGAAAACTTTAGATCTATTTGAGAAGGTTGATTGAATGTCATCTAATAAAACCTAATGTTTGTTTGTAAGTAAGAATAATTGCTATCCAGAAATAATTAGATGGGTTAAATAATACACTAGCTTTAATAAAATTGCATTGTTGTTAAAATACTTGGGGGTTAACATCTCCAAAGGGAAATTGATGTCATATTATTTTTATGACATCATTGTAAAAGTTCAAAATTAGATTAAATCTTAGGAAAAGACCTTATTTTCTTTCTGAAGAAAGATAACCTAAATTAAAATTATTCTTAATTCAATTCAATTGTATACTATTTAAGTATTGAACATGTATTTAATTATCTAAGCCAATCTAAAAAGAATTTTCAACAAATTCATTTGGAGTAGGAATGGGAAGTTCATACATTGGACTAGTTAGAAGAGCCTTTGTAAACCTATGGAGGGAGGATTTGGTTTTAGAACACTAGTTGATTCTATCGATGCGAACTAGATAAAATAGTGGGTTATATTTAGAAACAACAACTTTCTTTGGGTGTCATACTTATGGAGAAAATATTATTTCAATAACCACCCAATTCAAGTTTAATTTCATAAAAAGATTTTGGTACTTGAGAATCCAATCTCAATCATAGAACTGAGGTAAAAAATCTTATTTTTGGGACCTTGGAGAAGGAATGATTAGTTTTGATTACATTACTAGCTACCTAATGGAATTTTATGGACAATGCTATTAATCACATTCCAAACCAATTACAAGTAAATGGACTTTTATCTTCAGCATAATTTGAACATAAAAGAGTTTAATAATATCTTCCTTCATATGTTAATCATAAAATTCTTAAAGTTCCTATTACTTCTATCAATAAAAATTGAAATAATACTAAAGAGTGATTATAACAATTGTTCCATTAAAAAAGCCATCTATCATAGCTTTCAAACTAATTACAATACTTATTTTCCTTTGGGGAAATTGATATGGAATAGAGTATAGAAGCCATCAATGTTTTTCTTCATTTGGTGGCTAGTTTATTGCAAACTAGTGATTTCCTTAAATTAAAATACTAAAAATTTCTTTGCCCTGCTATGTGTGCTTGGACAATGAAGAGGACCTATGCCACCTATTTTTAACTACAAATTCAATATGCTAATTTGGAATCACCTAGAACATAGTTTAGGTATCTCACAATATAGATATTTCAATTCAATTTTAATAGCCTTCAGAAATGGTACCCATGCAAACTCCAATATTTTAGCACTCACATAAAAACCTTGGTCCTATTGATAGCATCTTGATTCATATGGATGGCTAGAAACTCTTGTAAGCATGAAGAGAAATAAACACAACATAAAGAAACACTAATCCATATTCAGAGCTTATAGTGCTTGCTAATTAAGGCTTTTTGGGTCATTTGTATGCCTAATATGATGCACTACTTAACCTCCCTTCTAAATGATGTATTCGAATAAAGTGGAATCTGGTCTCATGAAGCAAACAAGATAAATGTTGCATTAAGTAAATATTAATGGATGTTTTATATTTAAACCTCATAAAGCTAGTATTGGTTGTATTTTTAGAGACTATTTAGGCAGGGGTATTTTCCTATTTTTGTATACCATGCTATGCTAAATCAACACTACATTTGCAACCACTTGCATGCATTATTTCCTTAAAAATTTATAAAGCATTTAATGCCACAACGTTTTGGATTGAAATTGATTCCATGTCCATTTGTAAACTTTTGAACAAAGACTATTGCTGGCTTTGGAATTTGACCTACACACTTAAACATATTCAAATGGATATTGAAAAGGAGGCGGTACAAAATTAGTCACACTTGTAGAGAAGGGAACAAACTTGCTAAACATGGGACTGACATTGGAAGAAATAATTCTAACTTCAGCACTAAATCTTACAATCGATAAACTTGTTCATAGTGATATATCAAGCTTACCATACATTAGGGGGGAACTTTCTAATATACCTCCCCTAATCCTTTTTTTTATACTTCATTATATTTTCATTAAACTTTGCATTCTAAATATATATAAAGAAAACTCTCATAGAAATTTGAGTAAGATAAGAAAATAATTTAAGTTTTAATTATGATGTCGAATATGGTCCTAAGCCAAATTTTAAATATTTTTGCATTCAAAATTTTGTGATATTTAATCAATTTAATAACATATCATTTTCCCCTCATATTATGGAATTTCAAATTCTAAAATTATTTGAATTTTGGATTTCAATATTTTGAATCTCAAATTGTATATTGCCTTGATTCATTTCTAAATTTGGTTTATTTGTTTATGGCATATTTTGGCCAAAAAGTTTTTTGTTTATCATGATATATTTTATTTAAAGAATTAATATTTTTCATATTTGAGAATTTATAAAATTTAAATTATCTTGAATTTTAAATTTTGAATCATACCATTAATTATTTTTAAATTTATTTTATTTATTTTTGGATTACTTAGTTCAACACCATATTTATTCTAATTTATTTAATTTAGTTTGATTTGAATTAATTAGATTTAATTTAAATTTAAAATCAAATGATTTAGGATTTAATGCACTTTTAATTTTTGGATTTGTTTTGGTAATATATAATGGGCTCACCAAAATCTATATTTATTTAAATAAAAATTGTGTTTAAATTTGAGATTCCTTCTTAATTAATCTCTCATGATTACTAATTGATTGAATATCATTTATAAGAGATTGGTTCATTTAAGAAAAGCTTTGGCCATCCCATATAATGAAGAATAATTTATTTATTTTTAAATTATTTAAAAATCTCTTCTTTAACTAATTTCTTAATTAATTAAAGTTTATTTAATTATATTAAATGCATTTAAACATATTCCCTTCATTGTTGAACGTCCCACATATACTTGAATTCATTAAATTCAAATCAAATTTATTTATGTGAATTCCAAATTTTGAATTTGAATTAAATCTCTTCCATATTTATTTTCCCACTTAAATTTCCCATTTATTTCATCTATCCTTGGTTGAAATTTTCATGGAATAAACTCTATTTAAGGAGCTGATTTCATGACTTAGCTCATGCAAAATACTCTCTTGGCCAAACTCTTACAAAATCATTTCTTAGTGGTCAAGTGCTCAAGCTCTCTGCTTTCCTCTTCACATCGTCAACTATATTGAAGGGGAGAATTTCTTCATCATCTTCAAGTCTTGTTCTTACATCATCAATCATCAAAGAGACTTGAGTAAGATTATTTCAAATTCCTTAAATCAATGCTCATTTTGATTTTGGATGGTTTGGTGTGATTGAAAAGAATTATTATTAACCTTGTTGAAAACTTTCTAAAGTTATTTTCAATTATTTTCCAAGTGATGTGAATACTTCATCTTATCATTAATTTGTGTTTTAATTTGTGAGATCACATCTTTAAGGATTTTATAAATATTTCTTTTTATAGTTTTCATATTCATGATCTATGTAGTTTACTTTGTGCCAATTCTTTAAATGTTATTTTTTCTAGCACATTATCTTAAAGTTATTTTAAGTTCAAACTTTCAAATCATCATTTGACCTTGTGAAATATTTTCAAAGAATCATTTATTGCAAGTACTTCACATAAAGATCATATCATTGCATGTTTTTAAATAAAAAAGAAACATACACACATTGAGCTCTCTTTCTTGGCTATCTTAATAATTTCTTGTTTGGTTTTGTGAGCAAAATTATTATATAATAAAAAATAAATTTTATTCTTGTATTTTTTCTTGTACTACTTTATTTGGGGGTGTACTTGCACATGTAAAAAAGTAAGTTATTGGGGTTATACTTCCCCAGTGTAGGAAAGAAAATTATTAGTATTGTACTTCCCTAGTGTAGAAAATTACATTATTGGGGTTGTACTTACTTAATGTAGAAGGTATGGGATATTGGTTATAATCTCATTTGGTTAGTGAATAGCTTGTCAAGATGACTAGGCTAGTTTTTTAGGTTTTGGTTGAACTACATAAACAATTTTTGTGCCTCTTGTTTTATTTTTTTGCATTTGGTTTGGTTATTTCTTTGTTCTTTCATTATAAAAAAATATTATATATTTTATAACTAACTTTTCTACAATGTTTAAAAAAAATTAAATTTTAACTTGAAAACATTTAAACACACAATTCACCCCCATTCTTGGGTTTATCTTCTATCTCAAGAATGTTTCTTTCTTAGTGATGAGATATAGTAGTTCTTGTTGGGCTTGATGTAGTTTCAAATTTGCAATGTGGAATCATTGTTTAGTACCAAGCTTTCAAGACAACTCATATTATTTTTAGCCTTAGCTACTTGCAATGTGATGTTCCCAATTGTATCTCAATTCCATTTTTTTAGTGCTGATTTTTTTATGTAGCATCCAAAGCTTAGTCTAGGGGTATGCATTGGCTAATAATCCAAGTTTACTCGATAAAATAAAAAAATTCTCATGGTGCATCCAATGTTCAAGAACCTAAAAGTTGATTATTTTGTTGTAGACAATATATTTATTGAGAGTAGCAAAGTGACATGAATAGAGCTAGTTTTACTAAGGTGCTTAATTTCAATGTGTTGATAATTACTAAGCTAGCAAATATTGATAAGTATCTTATCAAGGAATCCTTCATCTATCAAACCGCCTTTTGAATGGAATAAAAAAAATCTCTCAATGCATTACTATTTGGTTTCTTACCATCATGTTTTTCAGTCATTGGGATTAGAAGTATAATGGAACATTAGGATAAAGCTACCAATACTTGCTGCATTTGTCCAGATAAGATGACAATTACCATGGGCGATATGTTGGATATAGTAGGACTACCAATTATAGGAACTCCCACAAAGAATGCATTCCACCAGATAATGAGCTTTTTCATCACAAACTAGATGATCAATATATGAAAGGTAGTTACATATATTCTTTGGGACAACATTGAGCCTTGTATCATTATCAAAGACTATCCAAAGAATGGAGGATAGGTCGTAGACATCGAAATATGATCACTCTAGATACGTGATCAGAAAGCTTTCTCCATTTAGGGGTGCACCTGCCATATTTGGGATGAATTGAAGATCTATTCGATAATGGAGCCCATACATTTGCTAAGGCCAAATTTGAGTCAACAGGAAACGTCAACTCCAGCTAAATTTTAGCATGAAACATCGATGAGGAGCTATCTTTAGTGGCTTTCAATGCCACTTGGCTATGCTAATTTGTATTCCCTAAACACAATAGAGTATTCTGTCCATCTACCTTACTAATGGCTATCTTACTTGCTCGTGGTGAAAGGATATCATTGGTGTTTGCAGCACTGGCCTATTTATATCATGGATTAAGCAGAGTAAGTGTCATGACCGATTTACGATGCTTTGACATGGATGCACCGTGGAACTCTCTACATGGATGGATCCATGGCCATATTTTAGGAGCCTTCAGTTATCCTAAAACACCATCTTATTTTAGAGAGCATAATTTACCCATGATTATGTAACTGAATAGAGATTTAGTCTCTATAGAAAGGAATCAAATAAGGACCTTCATGTTCACCCTAGTGCACATGATATATCATTTTTAGATTATCCATAGATCATCCTTCTATTATTTGTCTATTCAAAGTATGGAGCAGAAGTTCATAGACTCTCTTACTAATAGAGGCACTCCCCTACTATCATCAAAGTCAGAATATAGACACATCATAGAATATCTCATTGGACTGAGACCCACTTGGCTATGCTATCACCACCATGAATTTATAATCCTAGTACGTTACAACCCCAATAAGGTGGCTAGGTAGTTTGAATTTACTCAAGCTACACCTATATATGGGTTACCACTAATAATGGATATAGCATAAACTCATTCCTTAGGAGCAATCCTACTAGCAATTCATTCAGTGACAGCCTCTATAGCATGGACTTTCAAACTTCACTTAGGGATTCATTCCAATTTCTATTTAGCTCTGAAGGAGACTCATATCAGGGTTTGTTATTTATTGTTAATGTGGATCTTTCATACCTTCTCTTCCTTCTTAGAGCTAGGCTTTCACATATACAATTATAAAATGCGAAAGAGAAGACCAATCCAACCTATACCACGTATGACTAATGCTTCAAAAAGAGCATTAGATGACCAAAAAGATAGTAAGAAATGATGTTGACCTCATTTTTGGATGAGGTTAATTTGAATTCTAAAATCAATAATTAGGATGTCCTAATATTAAATAGGAATCTCTTAATTTAGTGCTTAAAACACTATACCTAATGACCTAGTTCACCCTCCTTAGGTTTGATCTAACTTAACGGGCTTAGCTAGACTGAACCAAATTCCAAATTTGGATTAAATCAAAATAAATCCAAATAAGTGAAATTGATATCAAATTAAAATAATTGAAAGAATCCAACACTATTAAAGTCAAATCAAGTCAACCCATTTGGCCTAGGTTTGACTTAGGTGGGTCCCACTAAGAATTTGATGAAATTAAATCATTCTAATTATTTCAAATGTTCCAATATACATGTTTGATCATAAATATAAGGAAATCTAAATTCATTTAGTTAATTGGGTTCATTAAACTACTCAATCTAAATAACCCTAAGTGGGTCCTATTGGGTTCATCCAAACCAAATTGAAGTCAATTCAATTTGATTCCTTAAAATTATTTGGAAATGATAAGTAAGCACAATCCAACCCATTATTAGGTCTAATTTGGTCAAATTGGTCATTTAATCCAAATGAAACCTAAGCTTAACCCATTAAGCTCACTTTGGGTCAAATGGATTCAAATTAAAATCCAATTGAAATTAAATAAAATCAATCACGCCAAATCATCTCACACATGTGATCTAGCATGATTGGAGTCCAAACATAATCCAATCGAGTCAAATCAATCATTTGAACACAATTGGAATCAAACTTAATCCATTTAGGTTTAAATGGGTTGAAATGAAATGAAACTCAAAATTAATTCAACTATAAATGAATCAATTGAATCAAAACATAATTAATCATCAATTAAACATAATTGGAGTGTGAACATAATTTATTGAGTTAAATTTGGTTATTTGACTCAACTAAATCCAACTTCATCTATTTAAGGTATAATGGGTCAAGTTGACTTGGAGTTGGGCTAAACCTTCACGTGGCATGGGTTAAGTTAATTTCTAATCATCCAATGGACAACAAAAGAAGATCAAAATCAAAATTTAAAACTAATTAATGGTGGCTAAAGCATTTCAAACATAAAATTAAATCTAATGCTAAGATGGATTCAAATTGAAATGAAAACTATGGAACCTATTTAAATTCTTCCTTGCATGGATTAAAAGATATTGCCAAGTAATCTTAATTAAATTCATCAAATCTAAATCAAGCCAAAATGATAAACTTATCTAATGGCAAAGAGGGATTATAGGAAGCAAAGTCCACTATGATTTCTTTAGTCCCTTATCCATTTAAAATTCTATCTCATGGTTGAAAGACATGGGATATGGATGCCATTAACTTAAGGCCACCAAACCAAGCCTCAAGTCAAAAATAAAATTGCCTTTCTCCTAGGGAGAAGCCAAGAAAAAGAAAGAAGAAAAAGGAAGAAGTAGGCATATGGCTTAGTCGGGAAAGGGAAGAGGAATTGCCTTCCTCCCTTCCATTCCATGATTTATTCATGATCACGAGGCCAAGGGGGATTGAATCCATCCCTTAGCTAGCCTTGTTGCTACTGGTGGCCAGATTCTGGCTAGTTAGAAAGCCAAAAATGTATCCCTCGAACAAGCATGGAAAGAGGGTAGAGAGAGCGAATTCCCTCCCCCTTTTCTTCTCAAATCAGTCACCAAGAAAAGAGATGAAGGAGGAGACCCTTCCCCTGACTCCTCACCACCAGCACACTAGAAAATGAATGAAAATCAATGGCATTGGAGCTCCTTTAAGGGTGAAATGTAAGGGAGACTCTTCCACAACAAATTGAACATTTCGACACATTCAAGAGGTAGAGGGGACCCCAAACAAATTGCCACTTCTTCCTTTCACCATTGGGAGGCTGAGGAATATCCAACGCCATCAGATTCTAATCCAATGTTGGTCGAGGAAACAGTCCATGTGGAGGCAAGCCATAAATTGCATACAAACCTTTGTCACATCAAAAAGAAGCTAATGGACTCGATCCCACCATTGATGATCACCAAAATTGAGGTATGCTCCCAACCATCTTCTTAAGCTATCAATTTTGGTAATTTTTGAAATGAAATTGATCTCCAAGTGTATCAAACCACATGGAAGGGTTGAAAAATGATCCTTGATCAATTTTGTAATAAAAAATGAATAAAAAATGGCCAACAATCATCAAAATTTTGGCAAAAGTGATGGATGGTGTTCATTTCTTGTCGAGAGTTACAAGATCTAATCTCCATCATATAATCCTTCTATTAGGATTAGGCAGCTATGATTTAGTTGGACATCCAATTTTATCCCTTAAGGACACTACACATAAAATCAGGACCGTCAGATCTTTGATCAATTGGTCGAGGATCACACCGCGTGGCAACACTTTTGACTTGGATGCCATGCAGGATCTAAGTGGTCAAATCATGCATTGCCATGTGGTGACGGTGCCACACAAGCGACTACATTAGCCCATGGTCTTAAAATGAGTAAATTCTTTTTTAATTAAATAAAGATTAATGAAAAATCCTAGAAAATTCCAAAATTATAAAATATTAAATACAAATCCAAAAATTACAAACTTGGGCACTATGGATTCATCTTAATGAGAGGAATCCATTAAAAATAAATTCCCAAATTATTTTTTTGGGTATTATAGCCTTAATTTAAGTTTAAATAAAATCAATTAAACCATAATTAATCACAAACTATTAATCCAATCCAAATGAAACTTTGGGGAATAGAAATTAAGGTTAAAACATACCTTAAGAAATATTTTTATAAATTAATTCAATGTAATTCATGAGAAATGGAATTTCAAATCTTAAATCTCAATTTTAAATAAATTAATAGAAAATAAAATAATTAATGAAAATGAATTTAATAATTCTCAAATCAACTCAATGAACCCTAATGAATATAAAAGCACTAATGAAACTCATTAGAATTCAATAAATCATTAAATTAGATTAATTAAGCAATTAATTGAAATAAATAATTGAAATGATTAACCATAACTTAATTAAATCAGAATAAATCAACCAATTATCTAACAATTATGAATGAATGCTCTTTGGAAACACCTTTAAGAGAGGGATCAATGAAAAATAAAATCCCTAAATGACCTTCACCAAATTAGTCCTAATTTGAGTTTTAATAAAATAATTAAAACCTTAATTACACTGTAATTATGAATCTAATCAAGGTGAATCTTGGAAACATGACATTGACATGGAACCCAACTTGCCATAAAATGTTTAAACCCAATTGACCTTTGGATTAGTAATTATTGAATTTCCAAATTTCTAAGAAAATATGAATCAAATAATTAATAAAATTTTTCTTATAAATTCATCAAATCATGAAATAATTTGAACTAATCTTAGTCAACATCAAAAGCTCTTAAGATGGTTCTCCAAATGTCCAAAGTCAAAGAACTTAATCATTTCCATGCTTAAGGGTTAATGAAATCAACAATGCATGTTAAGCTTAATTAAACCTTAAGTTAATGAAATCAAAAATAAACACTTAATAAAACCTTAAGCTAATGAATTCATAAACTAACACTTAATGAATCTTAAATATACAATCAACCAAATCTAAGAATAAATTAAAACTTTAACCTATGTGCCTTAGTTTAACATTAATTAAACCAGTTAAATGAACTTAACTTAAAACCTAAACATAACTCAAATCAAAATCAATTCAAACTAAATTAGATGAACAAATTCAAATCATATGAAATGAAATAATTCAAACTAAATTAAGTTACAAAGAACAAACTAAACCAAGAATAAAATTAATTAAAATCAAAAGAATGAAATGAAAAATAAAAATTCCAAGGAAAAGAATTAATCTAAAATCTAAATTAAATTCAAATCCAAATCATCTAAATGAAATTAAAAGGATCAATTATACCTTTGGGATGGAACTTCATCTTAGGATGAAAGCTTCATTCCATTAGGAATTAGAATGTTGAATGGAATAGATTCCACAAAAAAAATGGGATCCTTCTACTCTTCATTCTTGAAAACCTAAAATTCACTTTAACCAAATGAAAGTGAAATGAAAATGAAAATAAATCATTAAATCATTTGAATTGAAACCATCCAAAGGTAAAATTCAAACAAATTCAAACTCCAAATTGAAACTTAAACTAAATAGGCCTAGCAAAGTCTTGCTACACAAGTATTATTTTCACACACTAGATTATCAGTAGCTGTATACCTTAGGTCATTACGATTCTTTATGATTCGATGTGTTGTTATATGATATGCTTCACATGTCTTTGTGGTGTACTATTTTAGATCGCATGTCTAGGATTATTTACCTCTTAGACTAGATGATAGGATGTTCTTTTTAGATCTAACATTATCTTCTATAGGGGGCAATGCTAGAAAAGACTACTATCATAAATAAAAATTAAAAATGCAATTTTCTTCAGGTGTGCTTAAGTCCTTAAGCATAGCCCATAGGAGATGTGGGCTTGGAAAATAGCTAATGCTAAGCTCATATGTTTGTGAAATATAATTATTGCATGCTATTTGTATTGCCTAACATTTGCTTTGGAGGGCTTAGGATTTATTTTTTAATTTAAAAATGTAAATTTGATATTAGAATTGGCTTATAATCTATGGGGTCTAGGATTAGCAGGAGCTGACCCTACCATAAGATAGGTGCAGTGGTTCCCTATGAATCCTAATAGATGTCCCTGAAGAAGGAGACTATCCTAGAAAGAAGACCCATAGATCTAGACTAATAGTTCTAGGTTGGGCTATATAAGGACAGAGCTCGGCTGTCTATTTGCTCTTTCTTCTGGGATGTATAGCGGTACCTGATCATATTAGACTTTTTATTAAATTAAATTCTACTGATTTATTTTGGGTTTGAAATAGAATCAAAGTACTTTTTTAGGTTTCTTTATGTGTTGTTTTTTTTTATGTTTGAATGCTTGGACGATTAGGCTCAGAAAAAAAAATTAAATATATACCCAACTTAAATTTAAACAATTGAAAATAATAAAAGAAAAATTGAAAGTTTATTTAAACTAAAGCCTTAGGAAAAACTTAAAATCAATTAGAAACTAGTTAGGTCTTCAAACTAGGAAATCATATTGCTATAAATCCTTGAATGGGCAACTTCTCCTATTGCACATAAAGGGCATATGACCTGTGAAGATGACCACCTTCTTGGAGAAGCCTACCTTCTATTATTGATTTGACCTATAACCATTTCTAATTACATGGCATTATGCATAAAAATGTAAATCCAAGACCTTAAATAAATCTTGAATCAAAACATTTAAAACTCTAAAAAAAATTGTGCATTAGTTAGATACATTTCATGCCCTACATAATTCTAAGGATTAGGGCATGAGTTTAAGATTTTTGATTCCTTTCCTAATAATGCAATAGCCCAACCATCTTACATTCATTAGACTTAGCATCTTGAATTTAAAATGTGCTTAGGTGGTGTTAGTTGGCAGCCCTCTTTGTGCACATTATAAGTCTAGAAGAATTAGAGACATGTTAGTTCCCTGAAGAGAGAAGAATGACCAATAATTTCCAAAAAAAATTAAGTCAAGCGTCTGACGTGTGTTAGAAGAACTTGTAGACTTAGGTTCTGAAGCATCCTCCTTAGAATAAATCCTCAACCCTAGGCATTTTTGCATTCTTGTGTTGTTAGAATTTATGTCCTAGACTTCAAAAAAAATGTCAATTCAAAATTTAAAGCCTAATGATAGGATATTTGAAGTGCCTACTAGGCATCCCAACATAAATAGGCATATTATACTTCATCTCATTAGGCCTCCAAAAAAACTTTCTCTGATTTGAATCAATTCTAATTGAAAATTCCAAAAATCAATCCATTGAAAACTAACTTAAAACTCCTAATAAATAATAATTTATTTCTTTAATCAAGAGTATTCTTAAAAAGAGTCCAATATTAAGATATAACAAACTATAAAAGCTTTCCTCTATAAGGATCCATGAAACCAACTTAAAATAAAACCTTCTCTACCTCCATGAAGTTCAAGTGAAAAATCTCTAGTACATGAAAGATTTATTAGTCTTAGAAATCTTTTATTAAATGATTATATCTATTATAGAAAAATATGTTTATCTTCTAAGTTAAAATTTGTACTCTTTAATGACACATTTGATCATCCAAATAAAAAATTCTGAAACTCTATGTGGTGTGACAAATTTTCTCCACACATGATAATGTCAAAATTCATCTACTCAAGAGAAAGATGATGGGGACCTATAAAACCACCCCCACCCTACCCCCCCCACTAGTTGATTTTAAAATACGTGTTATAGATATAGATAACTCTATTCATATCCCTACCTCACCAATAATAGTTAAGCCACTAATAGAGTAGAAGGAGAGTGATGTCACACTGGTATTATCCATAGATTCTACTTTAGTTTCTCCAATATATATCCAACCTACTAGCACTGCTCATATATATACTAGAGAAAGTACATATACAGAGGCATCTGGCATAATGGCTTCTAGTTTTGATCCACTTTTATTATATTCAACTTGGGTAATGGTGAGTGTGAACCAAGATGACTCTTTAAACATGGATTCTTGTGTAGAAAATTACCCTATCTCTTTTGAAAAACATATAGTACAATGGCAGTTATTTGGCCTGAAATTTCATGTTCTTTTTCTAGACTATGTCCAAGGGCTTCAATTCCCTTGCATGGTAGTCCTTCAAAAATGTTATACCATATAACTATAATTTTGCATCAACTACTTCTAAATGTCAAGTTAGATATTCTGCTTGATCTGACCAGCTTCTATGTAGAGGTAAATTCTTTACTAGATTATGTTGTTGCTCTAGATCTCGAAGCAGAAGAATTATAGTCATAGGAATCCCTCTGTAGAGACATAGAATTTAGAATATTCTCATTGTGCACTAACCATAAAGAGGTGTTGTCATAAGCACTCACTATAGTAGAAACATCAATCAATGCCATTTTGCATCAAGTCTCCCTAATTCTCCAAGATCTATAGCATAGTATCAAAGCCTTAAAATCCTTCTAAAGGGGCTTTCTAGAGCAAAAATGAAACTCCTCAATTTCTTTGTTGAATTGAGAGAACTATAGAGAAGACAATATTTTCTAGAAAGGAGGGCTATGATCAAACAAGCTGTTACAACCATAGAAAAACAAATGTTCATAGGTAAATGCTAAAATGTTCAAGCTTGAGCAAACTCTTTCTTCATTAGAGTGTGATCAATAGGCCACTTTATAGCATCTCCATGAAGCATGAGAGAGGTAGCAACTATGGCTTATAGAGCTAATACAACTTCTATTTGTATTCAGAAATCTATGCCAACCAACTACCGTAGCTAAAATTTCTTCATGTAACTATCTCTATTTTCATGTAATACATAAACCTATTGGAGTAACATGTCAATTACTTCAACTCTTTTATTTAATCATCTTTATATATGTATAATGTAACTAATAGAAGATCAAGACAATAAATCCATCATGTCCTAATGATATGATATATTCATTGGGGGGAAATTTTGTTTACATCAAAAAAGAAATGAAATAAAAATAAAATTTTTGGCTATAAAGTTGTGGCACTACGTCCATAGCACTGAGGTACTGCCCTCGACTTCTAGAACAAATGACTACCTGGTCTAGCTGTGAAAGTATAGTAGGATCATGGTGCCATAATCTTGGTGCGAAAGTGCTGCTTAACTGTCTGGTCTAGCTGATAATTTATGGTACAACATTGTGATACCATGATCTTAGCATTGAGGCACTGCACTGGCCATTGAGAGGAAATAGTTATCAATTTACTCTTATAAATAGGTGAGCAATCCATCCGAGAGACTTTTTCACCCACTTTCTCTTCTGCCCTTTTTAAATGGTGCTTACACTTCTCTCCAAGTTTGTCACTTCAAGTAAAGAATTTGTACCTTTTTCTTAATAGTTTGATAAATTCCACCATTGATCTTTGATCTATTGTTAAAAAACTTGGAGATTTGAAGATCTCAACCATTGAAATTTATTCTAGTAAGAGATGAAACCCTTGTCCCCTTTGTTGATCTTAGATCCAAAATAAAGGAGAAGATTGCTTTACATTATACAATTTTGAAACATAGCACTGCTAAGGTAAAATGCTACTAAAATTTTTCAATAAAAATTTGAAAAATCTATACTTTAAGTTCAAATTTTGGCTTATAGTGCCAAGGCGTTGGATATCAGCATTGTGGCACCATGCTCTTGGGTAGCCATATTACTTAATTATCACCACAAGGCCAAAGAATTAGCATCAGGTGCTTTAACAAATATCCCATGGTGCCATGGTGCTAGGGCATCAGCACTGCAATGCCATACCCCCGTGTCACTTGAAATATGACTTATGATATTTGGATCAAAATATGAAAAATCCCACACAGCTATGGCACTGAGGGCACATCATCACAACACAATGCCACAATGCTGCAAGCAAAAAATGACTTAGAAAATTTTTTGCTTGGTAAAAAATAATATCCCACATTATTGCAGCATTATGGATAGCACTGTGGTGCATGCCTCTCAGGTCTTTTGGTCTATTTTCAATGCTAGGTCCAAGCATACCAGCACCGCAGCACTATACTCTGATTTAATTTTTTTTATATGTGTTAAAAAATTATGTTTCTTAGAGTATTAATAGAAGAAAGAAATATATATGCAAAAACACAACATAAACATAATAAAAGAAAATTTTTAGTTTCTCAAAAGAAAATTATAAATTATAAATTATAAATGAAAGAAAAGAAAAAAAAAAAAGGGAAATCTAGTAGTCATACTCATCGCCACCATCTTCTTTTTCTTCTTCCTCTTCATCTATGCCAAACATCGGTGGGGTAATCACACAAGGAAGATATTGAGGTGCCTTAGGGAAGGAGACCTAGCTTGGATATGCAAGATTATAATTCTAAAATATATTCACTATCATAGGGTTGAGATAGGCCATGTAAGAGAATTGCATTTGTTGTTGATCCATGTGATGATCAAATTTGTGGTCCATCATCTCATGCCAATGACTACTATTATCTACCCTCGTTTAGAATTTTGAGACCTGGCTGTCAATCTCTCAAACTTTCTTGCCAAGGACTTTGGAGTTCAGTATTTAGATTAAGGAGGACATGAACTCTCACCCACTTCAAATCTATACCCTAACCTTTTGATCACCCTCTTTGTTAGAAGAGCCTTTTGAAGGAGTACCTCCTCATCACGCCCCCTTACTACACTCCTTGCTACATGAAAACCATAAATAAGAGAAGGGTGGTCATACCCAATAGTTGAGCTCACCATTAGCATATTACAAATTGAATTAAAAATAACTTTCTAGATATTGATCAAAAACCCATTTTGAATAGAAAATTCAAAATAGTCCTATCATTAGTAACCTCACAACTGTTACTGAGGGCATAACCTTAGCAGAAATAAAATAGGGCTAGCCTTAGAGGCAGGAGAAAAGTTGATAATCCGTTCCTCCCATAATTTTTCATTACAATTTCATTTCTACTACAAAGAAAAAGAATAATCTCATAAAAATTGAGTTGATCATCATAGTAAAAGAGATATTGATCAAATTAAATATTGAAATGATTATAATATGTATTTATAACACTACTATCATAACTCACCAGCTTTCTTGGGATGTATGCCTTATTTTCCTAGCCATCCCATGCATTTTTAAAGAATTCGTGCACCACCAGAACATCACATGAATTATTATCATAGTCCAGCTTGAGCCACCTCTACTCACCAACTTTCCCCTGACATATGCCTTTTTTGTCTTGGTCATCCCATGCACTTGTGAAGAATTCATGCACCACCAAGATGATGTATGAAATATTATCATAGGACAACTTGAGCTACCTCTACTCTATGATTATCTCCTCTATGCTGTCATGGACATTTTGGAATTCCTTCTCCGAATCAAGTGTTTGTGCAAGAGAGCGTACTAGTACCACTTCTCGATGTTGGCACTAATGAATAGTTTGGCATCGCTGGATGCTCTCTTCTTGCCCACAACTCTTCTAAGAGGCATGGTTAATAATAAAAATTAAAAAACTGAAGAGATAGATAAGAAAGAAAATTTAGAAGAAGGGATCATTGAATGAAAATTCTTAATTACCTGGGCCTCTATTTATAAATCAGGACCCATCATCATGATGCCTAAACCCAACACCAAGGTGCTACCCTCTAGGGTTGTTGAACATGGCCTTAGTGCTATGGCATCCACATGTAGTGTCGAGGAACTATTCATCTCATCCCATCAATTACTGTGTGGTCAAAAAGATAAAATTAATTATAATAAATTTTTGTAACCAACACGCGTAAATAGAGCACAATGCTCAAATGCCTAAGTGCAATGGTGCTAATTAAAATGAGGCTATCATTTCTTCTTAAACCCCACTACATGTCTATTAGGAATCTTGATCAGAGCCATAGTGCTACAAGGCGATGCTGTAATGCAGTTCAAATAGTCAAATGATCAATAATAGCGGTGCTATAGTGCTACATATGCAACATTGAGGTGTTGATCTTATAGCTCACCCCATGTTATGCCATATAAGCACTGGACTCCACTATTGCAGTAATGTGGTGCTAGATCCTAGGATTGAGGCGCTAAATCCCAAAATGAGAATTTAGATATAGAATTCAAAATTTTATTTATTTGCCATGGAAACACCAGTATGTCTACCTAATATGTAGACAACCCTAATTTTTGGTATTTCAAAGAGATGTAAGCCCAACAATTTTTTCACCATATGAACATGTATTTTTTCACTGTGAACATCCCATAATGCATTCATCATGTGAACATATCCATATCCATTTACCATGTAGAAAATCTTAAATTTTGGCATTCAAAAATGATGTAAGCTTCCTATCTGTTCACCATATGAAAATCTATTTTTTCACAATGTGAACATCACCATAATTCATTCTCCATGGGAACAAATTTGTATCTCACCATATGAACAACCCTGACCATATGAACAACCCTGATTTTTTCATTCTAAAGGGATGTAAGCAAAGCCTTATATTCTTTTACAATGTGAACATCTGCCTATTCACCATATGAACACCTCATAATATATTCATTATGTGAATACTCTTATACCACTTACTCTAAGATTCTAAGTCTACTCGAGGCACTTGAAATGAGGCAACCCAAGGCTGCTAATCAGATTCTCTAGACATTACGACTATGTCCCTCTAATGTTGATAGGCTGAAATAAAGTAATCGCAGGATGACAAAACCATGGGATCTTGATTAGAATTATAATCCAATTTTCAACAAGATAATTATCAATTCCACACACACCTCCAAGACACTAATTACCTATCAAATATATATGTATGTCTATGCTTAATTGAGAGTGCTCTAATTAAGAGGGCTAATTAATTATAGAGTGGTTATTAACTATGGAAGCTTGCGTCCATAAGAAGTAGATCCTAGATCAAAATAAACCTTAACCTAAATGTTAGGGTAAATCTAGTTGAATATATATCAATCTATCTCATGAAAAACATACTGCTACCCATCCCATATAGAGGGTGGTGTGCATCCTTAAAGGTTTTTTTCAAAGCATTCACATTATTTACTTTCCCCCTAATTGAATTTTCCTTGGGTAAATCTCTCTTGAGGATTAATTACTTGAGATACTTAATTAATCTATGTGACATCTCTCTTTCTTTTCTCTCTTGATTGACCAACCCAATGCATTTGAATTTGAAGTTTATTTCAAATTGTTTGCATGTGCCAATTCTTAAAAATCAAACTCATTCATTATTTAGATTCCAATCCTATTCTCTTTCCCTCTAATTTCCCTCATGTTTGACTGACCCACTTATCTATTTAATGAGGTTAAGATTTAGATATTCATCTTCTTGATTCATCCCAACTTGGTTAAGCTTTTGCAAATTAGATTCTTGGAGAAGTCCTCTTGATTCAAGTGTTAAACTATCAATCACCATTGCTCTCTCTTTGGCTGAAACCTTTCTAAGGTTTTGGTTCTTTCAAGGTGACAAGGGTCTCTCTTTCTCATTGATTTTCTATTGGACAAGACATCTTTAAGTTCTTTGATTGGAACAAAGTGTGACTTAATTTATTCCTTCATAGTGCCCAAGATGTTGCTTAAAGATCTTTGATGGTTTTGTGTTTAAGATCATCTCCTCACTTCTCAGTTTCATCAATCATGTATTGAGACTCTATTTAGCCTCATTCAAAATATATTAAATAAAATTGAAAGGTTCAAGATCAAGTCAACTTCTTCCTTGATCATACATCAATACTAGAGTAATAACATTAAATTTATTTTAATACTTTGAATTTGTGATTCCATTGGCTTGCCTTTGAATGAAAGGTTTCACATCCCTTAAAGTTCCTACTCTTCCTTAGTCTCTTTCCATTCCTAATTCAAGTAATTTAAAACATTATTTTGATTGATTATTTTTGATCTAATTATGACTTTTGTTTTAAAAAGTTTGATTTGAAAATTATTGTTTACTTTCTTTGTGAAAGTTTTCACAATCTTATTATAAAGGAAATATTACGTTTAAGTTTGAATTTCTCTTTGCATATTTATAAAGCATTTATAAATAATGCACATATCTCAAGCTCTTCTTTATTTATCTTATCATTGTGTAGTATTACTAAAAGTAGTATATTTTTAAAACTCAGAGTTAGACATACAAATTGTATTTTCTTTTTGTTGTTTTTATTATAAAAGTGTTTTGGTTGTGCTTGCCCATTGTATGAAAGTATGAAGTTGAGGTGGTACTTGCACGATGAAGAAACATATGGGAGATTGGGACTAACCTCTTTAGATTAGTGAATTCTTAGTTAGTGTGATCAAGCATGGCCGTAGGCTAGTTTTTGGGTTTGATGAACCATGTAAAATTCTATGTGCCTCCTATTCTTTCTTTTTTAACACTTTTATTTACTTTCTTGGTTGCTTCCTTATTTTTTATAGTATATCTAAAAGGTCTTTGCAACTACATTTTCTATGAAGTTTAAAATTAAAGTTTTAAATTGAAAAAAATCTTTAAATACAAAATTCATCCCCACCCCCTCTTAGTTTCCATAAGTTCTTTATAATTAGTATCAGACTCTTGGCACAATTTGTAGTTTAACATTTTTGAGTAGATAACTATAACAAAAGTATTTCCTAAAAGGTGCACTACCTGAAAGACAATCTACCTTCACTTGATAATGTTCTATTTGGCTATTGGAAAAATCATATTAGTATTTTTATTGTGGTCAAGATTCTAGAATGTGGCATATGCTAACACATCAATATCACACACCAACTATTGAGATAAATAGCTCCAAAATTAAAACCTTTTGATGAGTGGTTTGTTGTCAAAAAGAGTTAGACAAACTTAATGTAGTGGCATATAACATTTTATATTGTGCTTAACTTTTTAATAATTACATGAGAATTTCCATGCTTAGTATTACTAAAGAAATTTGGGATAATTTGGTTATTACATATGAAGGTATTAATGAAGCAAAAGATGTTCATATAAATAAATTAGTATACGAGTATGAATTATTCAACATGTTGCCAAATGAATCCATTTTGATATGTATGCCCATTTTAGGAAGATAAATAAAACATTGCATTGTCTTAGAAGAAAAATACTAAAATCAAGATTTGGTTTACAAAATCTTGTGATGTCTTCCAAAAGAATGGGATCTAATGTAACTATAATAAGTAAAGCTTGGGATTTAACTACATATATAGTTGATCAGCTTCTTGTCTTTGATAGCTCATGAATAAGTTTTAGGATAAAGAGATTAGAATGACTCCATCTAAAAGAAAGAGAATGGAAAAATAATTACTTTATAGGTGGAGGACACCTGTTAGAAAGATGCTTCAAGATCTAAAGTATATAGTGATGAGATTTCCATGCTTTCAAGAAAATTAGAAAATATGCTCAAATAGAAAAAACTAAAGGCATGGAAAGTCAAAAATGCATAAATTATCTACAAAAATGTCTAGTATGTGAGGGATAGTTTGCTACATCTGCAAAATGTCTAGACATGTAAGAGGAGATTGTCTTGAATTAGCTAAGAAAGAAAAGCAAGTTAAAAATAATAAATAAAAATTGGAAAAATAAAACATCACAAAAAATGAAGAAAAGAACACTATGGACAAACTCAGATTCAATTACTAACACTACTAAAGAAGAAGCAAATCTATGTTTCATGGTGGATATGAACACTTCTAATGAGGTATGTGAAGAAGTTTCATATGAAGAGTTGGATGATGCTTCTGATGATATATCTTATAAATATAAAAAATTAATAATATATATAATATTTTTGAAAAAGAAAAAAATTCAAAAATTCATGTTTTATCCTTAAAAGATGAATGCAGTAAGCTAAAAGTTAAAATACTTGCTTAGTAGATCAATCTTTTCTTGTAAAAAATTAAAACTAAAATTGTTTTATTACATGCAATATTGAGTACATGTTGCAGTTCACACTCACATGCTTCATCTAATAATGGTAAACTATTTATGGCAACAAAATCATCTAAATAACCCTATGTAAATACAAATGTTTGGTGTAATTTCTATAATAAAAGAGGCCACATCTCATTTGATTTTCATGAACGTAAATCTCAAGAACTTTCTAGATCAAACTTCATTCAACTACCTAAAATTAGAAATGCAACATCACACACTTCAAATAAATCAACCCAAATATGTTTGTGTTTTAAGAGTTCAACCTTAATTTTCTTTTGTAGGAATGCCTTCAAAGCAAGATTAAAGAAGACACGGTGGATGCTCAAGAAATATGATAGATGAAAAATCTAAATTTTATTATGTTAAAGCATAATTTGATTATAATTAGATAAGTGAGTTATAAAGGTTTAAATGTTGAATTTCATGTCTCATTCTATTTTATAAGAAATAAAGAAAAAGTTTTTCTTGTATTCCATTAGCATAAAAATATTTATTTAATTGACTTTGAAAATTTTTGTGATACAAATTTGAATTTACTTCAAAAGTTCTCATGATGATGTTTGGTCATGGCACAAATGAATGTCATATTAACTTGCATTTGTTAAATAAAATTGTAAAACTTGATATAGTTGATGGTTTACCTAAAAGTAGATTTCATTTTAATTATGTCTCTGATGCTTATATTCAGGGGAAACATTCAAAACATTCTTTTAAAAGCCAAAACATTATTTCTACTTATAGACCCTTAGAACTTCTACATATCAATTTGTTTGAACCCATTAACACTGCTAATTTAGGAAGTAAATTATATGGTTTTATTATTATTGATGACTTACCTAGATTTACTTGGGTTATGTTTCTAGGACATAAGAGTGAAGTCTTTGATATTCTTAGAAAATTTGTAAAGTACATTAAAAGAGGTCAAGGTTGTTTGATTATTAGAATTCAATTAGATCATGGAAGTGAATTTAAAATATATATTTTAAAACATTTCATCAGGAATCTTGAATTAAGCATAACTATTTTGCTCTTATCACTCCTCAATAAAATGGTGTTATAGAAAAAAAGGGTTTTAATTGAATTGAGTAGATCTATATTGAAATATTATAGATTACTTAAATATTTTTGGGTCTAAAACTACTAATACTATTTATTATGTTATGAATAGTGTTCATTTAAGATTGATCTTGAATAAGATCCCCTATGTGTTCTTCTTTAGAAAGAAACCTAAGATTAATCATTTTCATATCTTTGGTTGCAAGTGTTTCATGAGATCAGATGATGGAATCTTTTTGGATTACTCTTTATTTGGTTGATCTTATAGAGTATTCAATAAAAGAAAGATGATTGTAGAAGAATATGTAGATATCACATTTGATGAAAACCTAATAGATTCAACCTTGAGATAATTTAGTTGAGGATGAGGTACAAGAATTTTAAAAAATTAATTTTGAAGAAAATGTTGATGATTCTTTGCCTGAAGAGTGAAAATTTATTAAGAATCATCCCAAGAATTTGATTATAGGAGATCCATTCTAAAGAGTTAGAACTAGAAGGTAATTTAAGGAGATGATTAATAATAATATTTTTCTATCTAAGGTTGAACCTAAGTCTATTGATGAAGCATTAAAATATTATGATTGGATTATAGCTATGGAAGAAGAATTGAATTAGTTTGTTAGGAACGTTGCTTGGGTAATAGTCCCTAGACCCCAAGATCAGAATGTAATTGGAACTAAATGGATCCTTAAAATAAAGTTAGATGACTCAAGTTTCATTGTTAAAAATAAAGCTAGGTTAGTTATACAATGATACATACAAGTTAAGAAGATAAATTTTGAGGAATCCTTTGCACCCATAGTAAGATTATAGGCTAATAAGTTTCTCCTTGCATAGGCCTATTCTAAAGATATTAAACTATTTCAAATGGATGTAAAAAGTGTATTCTTGAATAATTTTATAGATTAAAATATCTTTGAGAAACCCCCAAGTTTTGAATGTCTTGATTTTGTTGATCATGTATACAAATTGAGGAAAACCTTAAATGGTTTAAAATAAGATCCATAAAATTGGTATGATAGGTTGAGCAATTTCTTTATTGTCCATGGGTTTACAAAGGGTAGATTAAACACCACCCTTTTCCATAAAAAGTATAGGTGATCATTTAATTATTATGCAAATATATGTGGATGACATTTTGTTTGGAAGTACAAATAAATCTTTATGTGTTTAGTTCTCATCTTTGATGTCTAAATAATTTGAAATGAGTATGATGGGAGAACTTAACTTTTTCTTGGGTCTTTAAGTGAAGCAACAAAAACATTATACCTTCATTTATTAAACTAGGTATACAAATGATTTGTTTGAAATGTTTGACATGAAGAGATTCAAATATAGTAAAACCCCCTTGAGCCCTTCTACTAGATTAGACTTAGATGAATCAACTAAACCCATTGACCAAAAGATTTATAGAAGTATAATAGGTTTACTTTTATGTTGCTAGTAAGCTTAATATTATGTTTATTATTAATTTTGTGCTAAATTTTAAGTTGCATTGAAGGAAATTCATTTAACTACAGTTAAGCATATATTTTGATATTTGATAGGAACTTCTATTAGGCGTATGGTATCCTAAAAATTTCTTGTTATGTCATTTAATTATTGATTCTGATGCTAACTTTGTAATTTGCAAAATATATAAGAAAAGCACATCTAGCACATGATAATTTTTAGGATCACCTCTTGTGTCTTGGTCCTCAAAGAAACAAAACTCTATTACTCTTTCTACTGGTAAAGGTTATTACATAGTTGTTGGAAGTTGTGTTGCTCAAGTTCTTGGGTTAAAGTAACAATTACATAACTTTGGTATTAGGCTAGAACACATTCCTATTAGTTGTAACAATACTATTGCTATTTGTTTATCAAAAAATCCTATTAAGCACTCAAAGACCAAACATGTTGAGAGTAAACATCACTTTATTTTAGATCATGTTTGTAAAAGAGTTGTTAATGCTAAACTTATTAGTTCTATTTGTAAGTTGTTAATAATTTGGCAAAACCTTTACTTAAAGAATGCTTTTGTACTTTAAGACATATGTTTGGCTTGTTGGATTCATCTTTTCAAATATAATTTATTTTTAGCACATTTTACTTGTTCATATCTTTTTTATGCTTCTAAAAAGGGGAGAAATATGTTATTTGTCTTTTAAAAAAAATTTATTATTGTTTCTCAAAAATTCTCTTATATGCATAAATTTGGGTGTTATTTTACTTTCTTATGACTACATGTCTTACTTAGCAATTAAATATTTATAATTTTATTTTTTTGTATTATTTTTAATCCTTATTTGAAAATTTTGGTATATTAATCTTTGCTTAATAGAGGAAGAAAGCTCACTTTACACATTCATCTTTAAATGCTACTAACAAAGCTTTGTCATCATCGAAAAGGGGGAGATTGTTGACTCCATAAAACCTATTGGTTATGAAATTTATTTAGATGATAACAAATATATGATTGGATGGATATAAAGCTTCATTTCAAGTGTTTTAGGAAGCTCACCAGACTTTGTAAGCTCAGCCAAATTTGGAAAGTCAATATTAGCTAGATGTTGGTTGTTTGGGAAACTCTCTAAGTTATGCAATAATAAGACAAATAAGAGATCAATAATATGAAAATTATTATTTAAATAATTTCATATCATTCATTTAAAAATTTGAATATTTTTTTATATTTAATTTACATTATATTTATAATTACTTTAAATTATCCTTTTTAGATAATTTAAGCACTTGCGTGAGATTAAGTCTTATCCATTATGTTTTAAATTTAATTTGACTTATTTCACACTTCATTTAGTTATTTTCATGGTTTGTCTTATTAATCATCCATTTATTTTTTTGCATGAGAATAAAATTATTCATCCACTTTGTTGTTTAATTCAAATTTTTTGTCATGATATTGATTATTTTGAATTCAACTAACCTGCCTTATTTACTTTCCATCTAATTGAATTTGCCTTGGATGAAATTCTCTTTAGGAATAATTACCATGAGATGCTTAATTAATCTATATGATCTCTCTCTCTTTCTTTTCTCTTCTGATTGGCCAACCCTATTCTTTTGAATTTGAAAATTAATTCAAATTTTTTGCATGTGCCAATTCTTCAAAAATCAATCACCTTTTCAATATGGATTTCCCTCATATTTTTCTTATGTTTGGCTGACTCACTTATCTTTTTAATAAGGCTAAGACTTACCTAATCTTCTTCTTTCTTCTCTCCAACTTGGTCAAACTATTGCAAATTGGATTCTTAGAGAATTCTTATTGATTCAAGTGCTAAATTTTCATATCACCATGGCTCTCTCTTTGGCTGAAACCTTGCCTATAGTTTTGGGTCATTCAAGGTAACATAGGTCTCTCTTTGTCATTGATTTTCTCTTAGCTGAGAATTTTTTGAGGTCTTTGATTGGTTCCAAGTGCAACTTCATAAATTCCTTCATTCCTTCAGTCTTGATCGAGACATAGCTTGAAGATCTTTGAATGTTTTTTTTTTTTGAGATCATCTCCTCACTTCTCATTTTCATCAATCATCAAGTAGAGACTCTCTTCAACCACTTTCAAGATCTATTCAAGAAAATTAAGAGATTCAAGTATAGGTCAACTTCCTTTGATCATACATCAAGACTTAAGTAAAAACTTTAATTTCATTTCAATTGAATTTGTGATTCCATTGGCTTGTCTTTGAATGGAAAAGTTTTATATGCTTTAATGTTCCTACTCTTCCTTAGTCATTTTTTATTTATAAGTCAAGCTATTTGAAAAGAATTTTTTTGATCTATTATTTTTTATTTGATGATTTCTTGGTTTTTAAAAAGTTTTTTATATCCTATGCAAATGATTTGAAAATCATTGTTCACTTTTTTATGCAAGTTTTCATAATCTTATTATAAATGCTATATTGAACTAAAATTTAAATTATCTTTTCATATTTATAAAATAATTATAAATAATACATAAATCTTGAGCTCTTCTCTTTATTTGTGTTATAATTGTGTAGTATTTAGCTGAAAGAAGTGTAATGAAGTCATTCAACTGATGTCACCAACTTAAGAAAAAGACTTAGCAAGGAGGTCTCCTCTAGAAAGATTACCTATAGGCTGGTATAGAGCATGAAGAATAAGAAAAAGGAGGCAACATGAAACACTAATAATCGAATGGGGTTGTAAAACTCTTGCAACTTGTTATGATGGAGTTGACTACTCACAAGCTACCTTAGCAACACCTCTCAAAGTATTGATGGCCAAGTTAGTAGAAACCATTCAAAAAAAATGAATATTTTAAGCAACCACCATCATTGAAACTGATGGAATTCAAGATTAATCAAGGTACTACACCTAACACCATGACCACAAGCATGAAATTAAGAAGTGCCACCACTTGAGGAGTCTAGTTGATGAACTCATTAAGGTAGGAAAGCTTATGGAGCCACTAGGAGGAAAGATGGAGATGTCATCAATAATTACACGTGCCTGTCCCCAAGTGTATAATCCATATCAGTGGAGTCATACCCACTATATTTGGAGGTGAGGGGGTATTTTTAAGAAAGGAAAGCCAAATAAGATTATGGTCTAAGGAGGTAAACTTAGCTACCATGATGCAAGCATTATCTACCACCATAGTCTTATAAGTTTCTAAGAGAAAGACAAACTCACTCCAAGCAACCCTTACAATGATGTAGTCATTGTCACCATATTAGTGACTAACTGTCATGTAGGAAGTATTATGATCAACAAAAGGAGTTTGATCAATATCATCTTCAAGTCCATGTTCAATATGCTAGGGATGGCTAACTCTAAACTCACAACTTCAGCAAGGCCACTGTATGGTTTTTCTAGAGAACAAAAAGAAATTGAGGGATGATCAACCTCACCATGTTATGGGGAGAAGTAAGAAATAATTCACAACCATAAATGACTTTGATGCTCTTTTTACTTACAACACCATCTTTGGTCAACCTCTACTCAATACATTCTGAACAATAGTGTTAACTTACCATATAGCTATCAAAATCCCACTAAGAGCTAAAAGATCTCTATTAGATGAAATCTTAGCCAATCCTAAGCTTTCTACTTGAACAACATTAGCATGCTTGGTAAAGAAGATGAAGTCTTATAGCTAGAAGTCACAAGAACTGGGACTGAAGTTCTTAAGGAGATAGAAGAGATTCCCATGGTGTCGAGCAAGTTCTAAAGGTTAGCTTAATCTTTTTCCTCGAGTATAAAGAAGAACTCGCTAAAATACTCTTCGATAACCTTCATGTATTTTCTTGGATTACTGTGAAGATGTTAGACATCTACATCAATGTGGCCTACCATCACGTTAATAGATTTAAGGATGTTCAACTTATCAATTAGAAGATGAGGAAGATGGATGTATTACTCACCAAGACCATAAAAAAATAGGTTACCAAATTGTTCAAACAAAATTTCATTAGAGAAGTCTAATACTTAGTGTGGGTTTCAAATGTAGTCATTGTCTAGAAGTCAAGCAAAAAGTAGAGAATGTGTGCAAACTTCACCAATTTGTAGTTAATGTACCGAAAGGATAGATACCTTCTACCATGTATAAACACACTTATTAACTCAGTAGTTGGCTACTCGATGAGCTTCTTTGACACATTCTCCGGATATCATCAAATACAAATGCACCCCTCCAACTTTGAGAAGATGGCTTTCATCACTAGAGAAGGATTATATTACTACAGAATCATGCAATTTGAGCTACAAATTTCAGGCGACCTATCAAAAGTTAGTAGATTGAGTATTCAAGGAGTAGAAAGAATGAATTTAAAATTTTATATCAATGATCTGCTAATCAAAAGCATGTTGCTCACTTAACACATCCAGGACATCAAGGAAACATTTACCACTTTAAGAAAAGTATAATATGCTCCTTAATCCTTTAAAGTACATTTTTGGCATAGGGTTAGAAAATTTTTTGGGATTCTTCATTAACCTTAAAGACATCAAGGTGAGCCTTGATAAAGAAAGGCTTACTCAAGATGTCATCACCCAAAATAGTGAAAGAGGTGCAATGGCTTACAGAGGGAGTGGCAAGGCTAAATAAGTTCATTTTCAAGGCTGCAGAGCATTGTTCTTTATTCTTCAAAGTTCTCATAAGAGCAAAAATATTTGAGTGAATCCAAAAATATGAAAGTGATTTTATTACTCTATTGAATCACCACTTTTACTATACAATTTAAAGGTAGGAGAGATGCTATTATTGTACTTAGAGTTGGAGAAGACTTGATTACTTTTATCCTCATTAAAGAAGATGGTAGGATGTAGTTGTGCATCTATTATGTTAGAAAATATCTATGAGGCATAGAGTTGAACTACCTACTCATAGAAAAACTCATAATCGCACTAGTTATCTCTATTCGATGATTGTTATGTGCTCATAGAGCCCAAAACATTAGGATCTTAGAAAATAAATTTTTCTACCCCATTAAATTAAAATAACTCAAATATAAATTGAAAACTCATAAGCTCACCTAGAATTAAAGCCTTAGGAAAAAATTAAAAGTAAATAAAAAATAATTAGTCTTTGCGAACCATGCTAACATATTATTCATAATTCTTAAATTAGGCACTTTACCCATTGCACATAAGGGGGCATCTGACTTATGAAGATGACCACCCTTCCTGAGGAAGTGTGCCTTCTTGTATTGATTTGTCCCATGACCCTTTTCTAATTACATCTCATTATATGCATAAAATTGCATACCCCAAGTCTTAAATGAAATTATAAGTTAAAATACATAAAAAAATATTACATTATCTAGGTGCGTTTAGGCTCTTATAAAAAATACATAATATACCAATCATGATCTTATGATTAATGAGTGATTTTAGGATCTTATCATCTTATCTTAAATATAATAGCTCAGGCATCTTGCATAACATAAGACCAAATTCATGGTTTTAAAATTGATTAAGTGGCATTAGCTAGCAACCATTTTAGGAGGGTAATAAGTCTAGAAGGGTCAATGATGCATTCATTTTCTTATCTTAGAAAGAGAGCCAATAATTCCTAGAAACTAAATTCAATTGATACTTTGACTTATGTTAAAAGAATTTATAGACTTAGGTTTTGAAGCCTCCTATCAAAAAAATTCTTCAACTCTTAGGCATTTCTACAGTCTTGTGCTATTGGAATTTAAGTCATAGTTTTCTAATAAAATGCTAACTAAAAATCTTAATAATTCCAATTCCAAAATTTTAAAGGCCAATAATAGGATAGTAAAAATGTTTACTAGGAATCCTAGTATCCAAAACCGTTTCCTACTTATTCCCAATTGGCTTCCAAAATGAACTCTTCCTCTTTAAAGTGTTCTCTATTGAATTTTTAAATTAACAATCCTTTTAAGATAAGCTTTGAAATCCATAGAGGTAACAATCAATTTTTTTAATGAGATCATTGTTAAGAGGAATTCTCTTTCTTCTAAGATGTAATTAAATATAAGGCCTTGCACTTATAGGAAACTATGAATCATACAATAAATAAACCCTATTCTACTTTTTCATGTAGTTTAGGGGAAAAATCTTTAGAACATCAAAGACTCATTAACTTTAGGAGTCTTTATTAAGTAATTGAATCCATAATAGGATAAAATATTTATCTTTCGAGTTAACATATTTCTTCTTTTATGACATAGTTGATTACCTAAATAAGTACCCCCAAGATTTTTATGGTGGCACAAATTTTCCTCACATATTTTTAGGCGACTCTATTGGGGACTAGTTTCTCTCTCCATTTTTAGAAATAGACTTTTATCTCTATACATTAGCAATTTACTTGTGTCATACACAGGTCAGGATTACTTTTTGTTTTGTTTGGCACCTCTCCATTTTATTCTTGGTGGAGCATACTCAACATCTATAAAATGAATTATGTAACCTCTCTATTTGTTAAAATCAAATAGATGAGTCCTATAATTTGAGCATTTTCAAATATTAAAATAAATGTATCTTTTAAAAATTCTGGCAAAAATAAAAATGGCTAAACTCTTCAAATGGGTTAATAAATTTTTCCTTCATTATATTAATTAACGCCTATTATAACTTATATAATTTTCTTACTTGAAAATTGAAAATGATCAGACAACTCATTTTTATTGTTTCTTCTAGAATCAATTTCTTTGTTAGTAGTGGTGAATTGCTTGATGGCTCTATCATCAAATTTGGAGCTGGTTTTGATGACTTGAATACTATTATTAATTAAGTAGCCCTTTCTTATATTAGTAATGCTTTTGATCAAGAAAAAAAAATCTTAAGGTTTTTCAATGTACCTCATAGAACCCTTACTATTGGTAATGTCGTAGCCACTGAGAGGGTTCAGGTAGGTCCTGTGTTGAATAGAGAATCAAACTACTTACTAAAAAGACACATGCTCTTTTTTTCCTAACATTTTTGAGATAGGTTTCACTTTTGAGCCTCCATTGATAACCAAGAGTCAAAAGAAAAAATGAAAGTATGAGACTTAGATGGAAGTCCTTTAAGGAAAGGAAGCAGAGTGAGTTGCTAGAGATTGAACAAGCTAGGCGAGGGAGGGGTATACCTTTCTCGATACTTCTTTTCTAGGAGGTAGTAAATTTTGCCTTCTTTCTATAACCCAAGGAGAGGAAGAAATATCTAGAATTATTCATATCTCCACCTCCCCACTTTGCTTATGAAAATTAAAATAGTTTTAAATTATTGAATAAAAATACTTAAGGTAGACTGCAATTGGTCCTACATAAAACCACTAGGTCCTTTGCATACACTAAGGAGGAGCTACTCGGGTTATGAAGGGAAAGGTTTCTAGAGAACTTGAAAGAGAGATTTTAGCAGAACCTATGAATGCATAAAATAAGGGAAAATGAAAGGTAGTCTTTCAGGATAGAAGGAGACCCTATTGACTCATGCCTGTTATACTATACCAATATTATCACCTAGTAAGGTCACTCACTTGGCATAGAGGTCAATTGATTAATTTGGGGAGTGATATGTTTATCCCTAGAAAAGAGACCATGAGAGTTTATGTGAGAAAAATTGCATTAGCTATTGAGCGAAAGTTACACCTACCATCACAACTAGAGAGGTCATTAGTTTGTAGGCCAATTAGAGAGAGGCATTCATTTCCCTTATTTAGGTTCCAGACTAAGGGGCTACATCACCATCTTATAAATGAGGGATAGAGCCACTTCATCTATCTCTTTATAATAAAGAAATTTTAGATGATGGACACCTTGGTTTGGGAGCCACTCTTACTAAAGAAGAAATCCCTATCATTTGAGAAAGTCATAAAAGAGAGGCATTCAAACCAAAACCTATGGATGTAGAAATTAATTAAGAATTTAAAGAAATCCTTGACAATAATGGTGTTCCACTTCATCTAATAGAAGAAAAAATGGAATCCATTTTGAGGAAGGATGAAGAAAAAATAAATAGAAATCAAAGCAGTTTTAACTTAGATCAGTATGACCTTTTATGTGACAATTCAAAGCTAACAATAGCCCATGTATTTATAGTAGACATGAGAGTATTTAAAAAGAAGCAAGAAGAAACTCAAGATATTACAAAAGAGAGTCCTATAACTGATCCAACCCAATAGTTAATCCTTTAATTAGAAAGAAGAATGACCAAATTTTAAGAATGGAAAGAAAAATGGAGGAGATGATCATCACTATACAATCACTCTAGAATCAAATTCTTGCCACTTCATAGCTTCATTCACAAAAAGAACCAGAGGATTCCCATCTCATGGTTGACAAAAAGTTTGGTTTACTAGATCATCACCAGGACATAAAATAATCGATGATGTGCACCCAAAACTAACTTAAAAGCTCTAGTTGAATATCAAGTGAAAGAGTCATTGCATAGTTCTAAGGTACAACTCTAATTGCTAAGGTAGACCTTACCCAGTGGAATATGATTCATCTTGCCTCTGACTTATGTGTGAAGCATTTATAGACTTAGGTTCTGAAGCCTCCTATCAGAATAATTCTTCAACTCCTAAGCATTTTCACAGTCATGTGTTGTAAATTTAAGTACTAGATTTCTAATAAAAAAATAACTCAAAATTTTAATTATTTCGATTTAAAAAAAAAAAGCCCAATAAAAAGATAGTTGGCATGCTTACTGGTCATCCTAGTATCGAAAATTATTTCCTACTTATTCCCAATTTGCTTTTGGAAAGAACTCTTCCTCCTTGAAGCATTTCTTATTGAATTTTTAAATTATTAATCCTTTCAAGACAAGCTTTAAAATTCGATAGAGTTAAATGTCAGCTTCTTTAATTAAGAGTATTCTTATGAAGAATTCCCTTCCTTCAAAGATGTAATTAATTATAGGGGTTTTCCCATATAGGGAATTATGAACCTTGCAATAAATAAACCACCCAATTCTAATTTTCCATGTTGTTTAGAGAAAAAAATATCTAAAATATCAGAGACCCATTAGCTTTAAAATTCCTTGTTAAGAAATTGAATTCATTATAAAATAATATGTTTATCTTTCAAGATAATATATTTATGTTTTAATGACATAGTTGATTATGAAATTAAGTACCCCCATGATCTATTTAGAATCACAAATTTTTTTCACAAAATTTTTTGGCAATCATAAACAACATTTAGCACACTTTCAGAAAAGTTATCATGATGCCAAAGGAAGTGATGCCTTATTATTTAGACAATTAAGGAATATTTGAACTAGGGTTACCTTTGATTGGCATGCAAAATTGCTAAATGATTTAGTGCGTATGTTCACTGAACTTGAAAATTTATTTGTGAAGCGATTCATCAATACCTAGCATCATATTATAGTAGGTGACTTAGTCTTAAAAAAATAAAAACCCGATGAATCTATATAGATTATATTTTAAGATGGAAGATTCTCAGCCTCAAGTGTGAACCCCAGCAAAAAGAATAGCAAGTTACAGAAATTCTTCTCTAGAATATCCATTATCTTTTCACTTTTTTGCTAAAATGATTTACAATTTAAACCTTTAAAAAAATATTAAGTAAAGCCTCTACCCTTCAAGTGGAAGCACCTAAGATGATATTACTAAAATACCAATCCACCACAAACCCTTCTAAACCTAAGAAAGTGTTGGAAAACTGAGAAGGTACTATCTCTATAGTGGACAAGAGAAAAACTCTAATCCAAGTCCAAGTAGAGAGCCCTCCACCTCAAAGGCTGTAGCAACAACAACAACACCATGCAAGAAATAAGTTGCAAGCCCTTTCAGTGAGAAATTAAATAAAAATTATTCTTTTAAGAGATGTTGTAAGGAAAATATTTAAGAATTTGAAGAAATAGTCAAATTTCAAGCTCCCTGATCCAAAGAAGCCAAAAGAAGTCGGTAAGGTCAATGACCCAAATTATTGTTCGTATCATCAAATATTAGGTCATACAATTGCATACTACTTCTCTTTTAAAGGTTGGCTTGAAATAATTTACAATAGAGGGTTGGTGATTATTTTTAAATAATACCTTATAGAGTCTAAGCAGGGGTCCGTTCATGTGATGATGGGTGAATCTTTCACCTTTTCTTTAAAAGTTATTTCTCTTTCAAATGTTTGAGATATTGATTTATCTCATTCTTCTAAAAAGTACTATATGTATAAGATTAAAAATTTCATATAGGATCATATGAAGACCTAAAAAATGATCATCTAGTTTCATCCATCAATGTTAAAAGCAATTCTTCTTCATCCCTATTCAACACCATCATATGCTCAAATGCTTGAAGAGAGTGGTGAGATAGGAATAACTATTATATTAGAAAGAGTATTATATAATAAGGGCAGAAAGGCTAGGCCCTATGTCTCTTTATTTTAATGTACTTATTTCAAAATTTTGAATAAAAAGTCTGCCATAAAAGGCATTTCTTATGTTTTTACTATCGATGACTATAATATAAATGAATTAGAAAACAAAAAAGATAGAATATTTTCATGATGAATGCAATGTATTTTATGAATTAGGATAAAAAATGATATTTCTATGGGTGATTTGTTGGGAGATCATGTTAACATAGAAATAAAATTCTCAAATTCTAACCACTTTTTAGAAATGAACATCACCAGTCAAGTGAGTGAACTTCCTTGGATAGTCACGTGAGTGTTGTGAGTACTCACTTAATGATTTTTTAGTAACACTACTTGTAACTTAGTAAAATATTTTTAGTCTTAATCAATTGAGAGAACTTCTTTGGAATAGCCGTGTAAGTATTGTGGGTTTTTCTATACCTGTTAAATGGGTTTTTGTTATTTCAATAATATCTTCCCATGAATTTAAATATATTTTGAGAGAATATCTCTTGGACAGTGAGTTTATGTATACTCATTGAGGTGATACTTCCTTACTGATACTTGAATAACTCATCTCATGAATTAGAATATCTTCAAGTCACTGATCAATTGAGAGAACTCTCTAAGGATGGTCATGTGTAATATAGCGAGTCTCTAAACTTGTTGGAGTGATACTCACCTATTAATTTTTTGAATAACTTTTCTAATGACTTAGAATATTTATGTGTCACTGCTTAATTAAGAGAACCTTCCCTAGGTGGTTGCACTTAATATAATAATTTAAGTACACACTTTTATTTGTTGAACAACTTCATGAAAGATCACATTATGAGTTTAGTCTCCATTTAAAAGACACAACCTTGATTTGACAATTATTCCTCTATCACCAACTAGGAGAGATGGCCTTTTTAGAGTTTGAGTCACCAACCTCTAGAGGGGTCAATTTTATACTACAATCACCAACCACATAGAGTGTTGATCTTTTGGTTGACAATTAAGAGAGCTGGTCTTTTTTGAGTTTAGTTGTCAACCTTATGGGGTTTCAATCTTACACTATAGTTACTAACCATACAGAGTGTTGATCTTTAAGTTGCCAACTAAAAGAATTCTTTTTTATTTTTTTATTTTGAGTTTAGTTGCCAACCTCACAAAGTGTCAGCCTTACACTACAGTCGTTAGTTTCACAGAGGGTTGGTGTTTTGGTTGCCAACTAGGAGAGTTGGCCTTTTTGAGTTTAGTTGCCATCCTCATGGAGTATCGGTCTTACGCTATAGTCAACAACTATATGGAGTATAGGTATTTTAGTTGCTAACTATAAGTGTTAGCCCTTTTTTAGTTCAGTTGCTAACCTCATGAGGCATCGATCTTACACTTTTAATTTAATAGAGAAAATTCAACTCGAGGGTTGCATGACTGACTTTAGTATTCTTAGGCCAAGAGTGGCACACAAAATATTTGTACCTCCTACTCAGGCTTTCACTGCTCATAAAGTGGGATGTTTCATTGGGTCAAAAATAACACACCAAATATCTTGAGTCATTATATAACTCCCTGAGAATTCTAGCACTAAGGATTTGCTTTGCTAGACATTAATATTTTTTGAGTTAAGAGTGGCATGCTAAGTTGGTTAAACCCACTACTCATACTTTTGCCACTCACCAAGTTAGACCTTTCTTTAGGCAAAGATGGAATACTGAGTATCCTGAGTCATCATGTAGCCTTCTAAGTGCAAGCTCTCCTTTTGTGTTTGGGTATACTCTCTTGGTACTTGCCATTATCCTATGAGTTACCTCATTTAAGAGCCAATAAAAAATTTATTATTAAAAATAAGAACATACATTATATTCAAAACTTATAAAGTGACTAGAAATTGGAGGAACTTCTCCTTAGGGTTAAAACTTCTTCAAATTTGTAGCATTCCATTTCCTCAGTATGTCTTAATTGAATGAAATTGTAGTCAGTACACTCTAGTACTAACTTGTTCCTTGATTATGAAAAGTCTATCCTAGTTGTGGGAGAGTTTGTCTAAAATATTTTGATGAGCTATGGCATCTACTTTCTTCAGTATAAGGTTATCACTTTTTAAATGTTTCTTTTTTCATATAATGATTATAGTATTTGGCCATTATTCTTTTTATTTCTTCTTGTCTTAGTGATGCCTCAATCCTGAGATTTTTTAGCATGTCAAGCATAACTTCCATAGCCTATGAATTTACTTTATTCCATTCACCATGTTTCATTTCACATTCTTTTCAATATTAGGAATGTTTGGCTTTGGACTTCATACTCGATCAGAAGGATGGCATCCATGTGATAATGTAAATGGTGAGTGTCTTATTACATTAGTGAGAGTCAATATGAGCACCTAGAGTACCAAAGGTAAAGTGTTTACCCATTTAGCCTTCGCACCTTCATCTTCTTTTTTAAGCAAATTAAGGATATTTTTGTTAGTAGCTTCCACTTTTTTCGTTGCTCTACTAGTGATGCACTATTTTATATTCCAACAAGTTTCCTCGAGACTCTCATAACTCCTTTAGGCCTCTCCTAGGGAATTAAGGCCCATTGTTAGTGATGATTGCTAATGATAATCCATAATTGTAGATAATGTCTAAATAATTTTTCTTACTACCTGAGAAGTTAGCTTTGTAAGTGGATTTCTTTGGCCCACTTCTTGAAATAGTCAATCATGCCTAAGCTAAACTTTTTTTGTCCATCGACCATTGACAAAGGACATATCAAATCCATCCCCTAATCAATAAATGACTAATGACTGGTGAAGGGTTGCAAAGGTTGTGATGGATATTGCTAGAGTGTTATAATTTTTTAGCATTGTACACATCTCCTTACAAATTATTCTATTTTTTCTAAATCTAAGTCTAGAAAAACCTTTGCCTTAAGATTTTGTTGATGATCATCCTTCCTCCTGAGTGGCTACCACACTCACCAAATTGTATCTCCTCAAAGACCTTCCCAATTCAGCCACTTTCAAACATTTGAGGTTGAGTGAGGTCACTGACCTCTAAAATAACTTCCCTCCAATCAATAGGTATTAAATTGCCCTGATTTTGAACCTTCTTAAATCCTATGACATTTCTTTGATTTATCTAGTTTATATGTAATTCTTGATTAGGTCAACCCTACTTGGCAAAGTGTTCATGATTAGCTTGCATTAACTCTTCTTATTCTATGCTTGATTGGGTGAGCTGAATGATTATGTGCTCATTGACTCCACTAGATCAGGACAATAGATTAGTGAGTTGGTTTGCTTCTCTAGTGAGTTGATCTATTCTAAAATATTCAAGTTGTCCAATCTTTGCTTCTATTTTAATAAAGTTTTTTTTATCAAAAACTCATCTTAGATTTATTTTCTCCATTTACTTATCTCACATCAAGTTACAAGTCTGAATCATCTGCTATATCTACAACTCTGAGCCCTCTAGTGAATCTCAACCCAATGAGTAAAGCTTCATATTTGGCTAGATTATTCATTACCACGATGCCAAATTTGATTGACTATGTCACTATGATTTATGTTGGACTTTTTAACTCTATACCCACACCCATTATAAGTTCACCAGAAGAACCATCAATATATTGTTGCTACTAAAGGTTTCTAGGATGATGAGAATATTCTATGAGCTACTAAAGTCAATAAAAGATTCTATGCACACTTGAGCCTTAATTGTAGCTTGAGGCTAGTATGATATAAAAAACTCACTCAATTGCATGAACCTTTTCAGAAGTCTTTCTGAATGATCAAGCTTAGTGAGTACATATTTAAGCGAGCAATTAGTGAAAACTTGTATGGATTGTGACTAGAATTAAGGTTGTAGTCGTCTGGTTAAAGTGATTTGTACGAGTCCACAAGTTCATCTATTCATGGGAGAGGATACCTATCCGTTCAACATGTTGAGTTTAGATTGGTGAAGTCTAGGAGAGTTCAAATAAAGGTTTTTTTATGCTCAAGATATAAAGCTGAATAGAGTTTTAATTCTCACGCATTGCTTTACATAGTCTAATTTTTTCTATTTCCTTGAGGACTTCAATTCTTATCCATGGCTACATCCATATGTAGTACTTCATATTCATTATTTGACCCATTAAAGGCTTTCAAGTAGCACATGTGAGATTGGTTATGATTTTCTTTGATAGTAATCTCTTCTTTTCTAGTGAACAACTACATGATATGTCAGCACCACTGCTTTGAATTTGTTGAGTAGAGGCAGTATAAGTTAGCATTGTAAGTAGTAGGGGTCTCTACTACAATGATGTTAGCCATGGCTGTGAACTATTTCTTGGCTTCTCCCCATGTGATGGGGATAGAAATATCCATTCAATTTCTCTCAACTCTCTAAAGAAATTGCACAATGTTCCTTCAATGGGCACAAGTTTGGAATTTTCTAGATCCAACTTGCTGAAGGTTGATTTAAAAATAATATTGACTGAGCTCCTCATGTCAATCAAAATTCTTCCTACTTGGTTGTTGGCAATCAAGTCTGTCATCATAATTTCATCATTGTAAGGATTTCTATTAAGGTCTATCTTTTTCTATAAAACTCAATGGTATGATGGTATAGATGCTGCTTGCATCATGACAACTAGGTTAACTTCTCTAAATGATAACATTTTCATACTTGCCATTTTGGATGACTCTCCATCACTTCTAAAGATAGCAGGTTTGACTCCAGTGATATGAATAGTATGTGTAGGTACAAGTTTTTTGCCAACTTCAATAACTTCATTATCATTCCTCTAGATGAACTCTTTGAGCTTCCCCACCTTTATTAACTTGTCAACTAAGCTCTTCATTTATACCCAAAGTAGCAGGCTGGCCCAAACGAATGAACCAATCTATTAAACAATTATACTTGCATAAAGGGTACTCGATAATCAAGAATAAGTTTACTTTCTAGAAGGTTTGTTTGATAAAGAAAAGTTCAACCTAATCCATTGAGTCAAAGACTTAGAGAATAGTGACCCAAAGAATGAGGCATGAATCAACACACTGGCAGCAGGCAACTACTCAAAGGAATGAGGTGATAACTCTCCTTGGTCCCATCCTTTCTTGCATACTCAATGGAATGATGGGCTACTCTCCCCTACTAATTGGCTAATATATACTCATTTATATGCATACCCATTTCCATCCTAAGTAGGAATCCACTTGTACTAGATTTACCTCATATGTATATCCCATGTATGGCCATCCCTTGGTATTATAAAATGGGAACTTGTTTCTTACATGAAACCATTTTCTTCTTTCTCAATGCCCCTGGTCATTGTACTTTAGTTTTGTGGAATAAAGATTATGATTTTTATATTTTTTTTCATTATCTCTTTGTCTTCTTGATTGTAATATTTTTTTGTCTAACCCTATTTCCCAAGAATCCCAAAAGGTTCCTTCTACATTGAGAAATAAATTTGGATTCAAACTCTTTTTAAGTGCAGTCAAGATAGATGGGGATAAGTATGAGAAGCTAGATATAAAGCAAAGCAAGACCCTCAACAAAAGATTGCTCAATAAGAATGGAACAAAATGTCAAGTAATTCACAACATAGTAGGATTTATAAATAATGGAAGATAAATCATTTACCTCATGCAAGAGACCATTCATGAAACAGACCATGAGGAACCAAGAATAAAGAATAATGAAGAATCCACTAGATCATTTACTTTCCAAGCTAGGTGAGAAAGAAGAAACCCATATATTATCTCTATCCCTTATTTATCAAACCCTAATGATTACTCCTATGGCATAAGTGAAAAACAAAATGTGTCAAAGAGGCTGCCCCAACCAACACATGCTTTCTCCCTAAAGATTACTAAAGCTACCCTCCTAACAAATTCATGATCCCTCATCTTGAATTGTGTCCCATTGAGTATATTATGTATTTTGAGTTGATCACATCACTACCAGACTTTGATGACATGATGAAGTGCCAACTAAAGTGGCTCGCACCATCCTTTAGAAGTCATAACATTATTACCTGACTTCAATAAGATATTCACTACACAACTCACCAGTGTGCAGAAGTTGCTGAAGAGTTATCAAGCTCTCCTATAAATGAGGCAAGAACTTGGTGAGTCTCTAAAGATGTTCATCACTCACTTCTAACAAGAAATGCTAGAAGTTAATGACTTAGAACCTACAGTAGCCTAAGTACCACTCTCTTAAGATTTGAGGGAGGAGCCCTTCAGTTATGCCTTAGGATTTCAACAACCTAAGACACTCACTAAGTTATTAGAGCAAGATAATAGTCATGTCCATGTTGAAAAATACAATGAAGTAATTTAACCATCATCATTAGCTAGAACCATAGATTCATTAAAGAGTCACTCAGTGTGATTACCCAAGGATGGATATTAATGATAAAGAATAAACAAGACAAAATAACTTGAACTACCAAGGTGAGGCATCAAAAACTAAATAACTTATTATCAAGTAGTTGAATATACACAACATCATCTAGTAATTCATTTTAAAGTGTTAAGTTGAGCTTGTAGAGGAAATTTAGAATAAGGATTATTTCAAATGTTTATCACCTATGAAGGCTTATGGAGTGCACAGTCAGTTAAGATATTCCACTTATCATTACGATCATGGCCACAAAACTAGGAGTGTCACCATTTGTAGAGCTTAGTAGATGAGTTGATAAAAGCAGGGAAGCTCAAAGAACTCAATAGGAGAAAAGATAAAAAAATTCATTTAAGCTAGCAAATAACCTATACCCATGCATATAGTTCATATTAATTGGAGTCATACTCGCTATCTTTGGGGGCTGATCGGGAGTCCTCCAAAAAGGTAATTATGAAGAATTTACAATCCAGAGAACTAAACTCGATAGCCATTATGCGAGCACCATTTACAAACATCATTCTAGTCAAATTTTTAGAAAGGGATAATCCCCTTATTGGGATTCACTATGACAATGTGGTTGTAGTGATAGCCCTGATCATAGATTACTTGGTAGGAATGGTTATGATTGACAAAGAGAGCTCAATTTATTTTATAAATCAATCTTTAATAGGTTCATCCTAGCAAACTCCAAAGTCACGCTCACTAGTGGACCATTGAATTGTTTCTTAAGAGATTGGAGTGAAATTGAATGAATGATTACTATCCTCATCACTTAGAGAGAAGGTAAGAAGCAATTTACGACCATGCTAGTTTCATCATAGTAGAAGCCCCTATTGCTTACAATGCTATATTTGGTCAACCACTGCTCAACACATTCAAATTGGTGGTGTCAACGTATCATGTAGCCATCAAATTTTCCACTATATGAGAAGAGATTATTGTTAGAGAAAACCTTAACTAATCTCCCACATGCTACTTAAAATCCATTGGCCAATCAAATAAAGAAGAGGTGTTGTAGTTTGATATCGGGTGGATAGGAATTGAAGTCCTTAAAGAGATAGAGGAAATTCTAACCATGCAAGAAAATGGGTGAGTATAATGGGTAAGCTCGGCTTTCTATCTCAAGCATAAAGAATCCATCATTTTAACTATGTTTAATAATACAGAAGTATTCCTTTGGAAAATAGTAGAGATGATAGGCATAAATATCAATATTGCTTGTCAGTATTTGAATGTTCATACAAACACACAATCTATCAAGCAAAGAATGATGAAAATAATGGCTATACTCACTAAGAATATTAAGAAAGAAGTAGCCAAGCTTCTCAAAGCAAATTTCATTAGAGATATTCAATACCTAGAATGGGTGTCCAACTTGGTGAAGGTGCATAAGTCGGTAGCAAATGATTTGTATTAACTTCACGAATCTAAACTAAGCATATCCAAAGGATGGGTATCCTCACCTATGAATAGATGGGCTTGTAGAATTAATGGCTACATTCATAGTGATGAGTATCGTAGATGCATTCTCAGAATACAATCCAATTTAAATGCACCTTGAAAACTCTAAGAAAATGACTTTCATTACTACTGAAGAATTATACTATTATAGAGTTATTTCCTTTGGGAAAAAAATGTAGAGGTAACATACCAAATAGTGGATCAAGTATTTGAAGACCAAAAGGGGATAAATATTGAAGTTTATGTAGATGACCTACTAGTCAAAATCAAGTCTCCAATGCAGCACATCCAAGAACTTCAATTAATGTTCGCCACACTTAAAAGAAACATGCACTTTTACTTATGAATGCATTTTTGGTATAGGAACAGAGAAATTTTTGGGGTTCCTCATTATCCTTGAATGCGTGAACGTAAATCCAAATAAAGTAAATATTAAACTCAATATTTTCTAACCTAAAAATTAGAAAAGAGTACAATCTTATTAGATGAGTAGCAGGATTGAAAAAGTTCATCTCTAAAGCATGGGAGTAGTGCTCACAATTTTTTAAGGTTTTCAAATGAGGAAAGAAATTTGAATGGACTTTAGAATATGAAAAAGATTTTATTAATTTGAAGACTCTACTTGCATCACCCTTTTTATTATAGAACCAAAAAGAGGGAGAAGTCATGTCATTGTACTTATGAATGAAAGAAGACTCAATTAGCATAATTTTAATCAAAGAAGATGGTGGGAGGTAATGGCCCATCTATTATGTTAATAAATCTCTATGAGGTGTAAAGCTAAATTACCCATTTATGGAGAAGCTCACATTACACTAATCACCTTGACATGATGACTTTGATCATAGTTTCAAACACACTCCAAACAAGTTATCATTGATCCACTTATATTTGTACTCATTAATCCTGATCATTCAAGAAGATTACTGAAATGGTCTGTTGAGGTGAGTGTGTTTTGCATATTATAATTGGTGCAAACTACAATCAACTCACAAGCACTCTCAAACTCTTTGTTGACTTTTGTAACTCTCAAGATATTCTCATCAACCCAGAACCATTGTGGTGAGTGAACATTGATGGTTCTTCTAACGAACCAACCATGGTAGTAGGCATAATACTTAAATGTTTAGAAAAAAATTACAATAACATAATTAATAAAATTTGGCTTTAAGGTGATGAATAATCAAGCTGAATATGAAGATTTACTCATCTTGATTTATTATTTCAGCAAGTAAATAGAGGCAAAGCCACTAACAAAGATCACTCCATAGGTAATATAAAATTATATTTGGACTGCCATTTTCTACATGTATAGGTTACCAGTGGCCATCATCATTGATAACGGAACCTAATTCACTAAGGGAGGCCTAAGGGAGTTTTGTGAGTCTTATGGCATCAAGCTGAAACTAACTTTAGTGCACCACCCATAGGGTAATAAATAATTTAAGGCTACAAATAAGAAGATCCTCAATTTTCTTAAGAAAAAGGTCGATGGTGCCAAAGCTAAATGGGTAGATACATTACCCATGGTACTTTGGGTGCTTATAATAACTCCCACCAATGCGACAAGATACTCACCATTCACATTATCACATGGCACAAAAGCTTTCTTAATAGTCAAGTATGAAGTAAAGAACTCTCAATAAGACACTCACCTTTCTAGACTTCTATAATGTACTCACACTCCCAGACTCTGATGATGATGAGGATTAGGGTGGTTCGAGTTGACACATCTTTTCTTCCTTCAATTTTATTTATCAAAAAAGTTATTTTTTGATTAAAATATTTTCATCATACTCACTTCCATGTAAAGATTATATTTAATAAAATGAAGATTATAGTTGAACACAATTATATTTTCTTGATTAACTAATACACTTAGCATCGATTAGTTAAAATAACTTCCTTAGATAGCTGCATAAGTGTTAGTTTTTTTTCTTCTTAAGCTCCAGAGATGGACATGTTTCACCAATTTGGTGATAATGAAAGAGGCATCATCTTTGAACTTCTGTTATGGAAGCTCTTTGTACTCATTAAAATTGATAATCCTAGTGAACATGGTTGTTTTTCTTCTTAAGCTCTTCAATATGATGAAAGATTTCTTTTTCTAACACTCTTTATGCCTCTATAAGGTGAGTAAGCTCCACAACCACCCATCCTTTTCTTCTTCATTGGAAATAACTTTGGCCTCAAGGTCTTTATGCTTGACTTTAAAAGATGTTAGCTTCTTTTTCATACTCACCAGCTTAGACTTATTGGTATAGGCTTCCTTCCTCTTCTCAAAAATATTTGGTAGACTTCACATGTCAACTTCCATGCCATTTCCTGAGCAGTAATAATAGCATATAACATGCAAGCATTAGGAAGGTCTCTGAAGAAATAGTAAAAATCTTTTGAGAAGATGGGTGTGCCAAGTTTATAGGCTTCATGGGTAGACACACACATGTTCAATGGGATGTTGCAGCCATGCTAGTGACTTTGAGGAGTTGAGCTTATGATTTTTTATCTAGTCTTCTTAGGAGCGGCACTTAGCTCTGCTTCTTTGATTGTCTCAATGGGAGTCTAACTTA
Source organism: Cymbidium sinense (assembly GCA_021442155.1). Classification (NCBI taxonomy): domain Eukaryota; kingdom Viridiplantae; phylum Streptophyta; class Magnoliopsida; order Asparagales; family Orchidaceae; genus Cymbidium; species Cymbidium sinense. The sequence continues at coordinate 56,726,758 of CM038226.1, forward strand.
GCTCCCCCTTTCTCTTCTTTCTCCTGAGCTTGAGATTTGATGGGTCCTTATCTCTAACCACTTGTTTGTCCATTGTGTACTCACCTTCTTCAAGGAATCAGAACACATCAAGGCTTAGTTCTAGGGATACCGAAGTCACCTCTTTTATGGGTAAACAAAGAAGATAACTTTAAAAATAACTAGCAAAAGCAAAGAGAATAGCAAGTATGTAGATGATATCTCAATGCGAAGACTAACAACCTTGCTGAAGTGAAGATAGAAAGAGATATTCATAGTGTAACCCTATAATCTCGCCATGACCTTCTCTTCTTACACAATCATCTTACCAAGCTTGTTTGCTTGACCCACTAGATTGGAATGAGGAGCAATCAACATTAGCCATTATGATGCACTCTTGTCAAAAAGAAGTCTAGAGCACCACCTCTTTACCTTATTCTATTAATCATGAATTTTAAGCAAAATCATTGAAAATTAAACAACCCCATCTTGGTGAGTTCTTGCCATGAATAGTAGATGGAAGGAACTTATACTCCATGGAATTCCCTCTTCTTGCAGGTATAAGATGAAGGTGGTGATGATTTCCACTATGCTATGAAGGATTTAGGTAGGCACCACTTTAAATAATTTAAAACATCTACCAAGTCATGGGGGAGAAGAAGCCTAAACCCATTTCTAAAATCAATGAGTGGAATGCATAACTCCTTCATCTTGATCAGTTAAGGCACTCACTTTTATCAGCTACTCACATATTGAAGTTCTAGTCACCCCTATAATAACCATAAAACACAAAGGTCATAATGAAAAAGCATAACACAAGGACCTCTTTAATCTGACCTTGATGAAAAGTCAATGCAGCCTTCTTTAATAAAGTCATACTAACTAGCAACAAGAATAAGATCAAGATCTACTCACAAAAAGGTTCTACTTGCTCATATCAAGAGGGCAGTAAAGTTTGAACTACTTCTCGATAGGAAGAATTTATAGACACTATAAGAAAGGCTTGATAACATGGACATCACATAAAGCATTAAGTGAATAAATGATTATTCAAATCTTAGGCTACAGAAAAATAACTAATATGCATTAATAGTAAAAAATCAAATTGTTCATGTGAGCAAAAAATACAAATTATTTACTATCTTTATAGCTTTGAATAAAGTACAACACATTCTCTATAACCCTTACACATTATTTTTTTTTAACAATTTGATTACAAGGTTTGAGTGCTAATCATTGGTGAGACCACCTTTTTCACATATATAATCAAATAAAAATTTTCTACTGGAAAGGAGAAGGGATGTGCTTTATGGCTTAAGTAGTGCTGTCAGCCTTCATGGTTGTGAAGTTACACTGCTACTCTACCTCTAGGAACTACTACCACTTTAACTTTAGCTCTAACTGTGATAACATCTTACCTACATCTCACCAGGATAAGTCAAAGGCTTCTCTCAGAAGAGTGACCTCCCATAATAAAGTGGTGACCCCAAAAGAGTCAGTGAATGCTCACTACTGTTTCTCTACATCATCACCCAACCACCAAGTAGACTCACCCTTTGCAGACTCTCCTTGATCTTTATAAGTAGGAGAGGGAAAAGCCATAATCATTTTCTTATTGCCAATAGAGGTGAAGCTGCACATAGTGATGGGGCCTTCAATGGTCTCTCTCAATTGATGTGAACTCTCTGCCAAGTCCACATGCAATGCCAATTCACTCTACAATAAAGCTAGAGTCATCACTAGTTGATGAGATAGGATTTCATTTAAAATTGGAGAAAGGAATTTCAATAATGGGATTTGCTATAGATCCAACCCATGAGAGGGGAAGCCACCTACCGACTAGGTAGAATTACTGATTATTGAAGAAGTCAAAGTTTAAATTTTAATATTTAGTATGGTGAACATATTCTTAGTTTTTTAAGTTATAGTTTCAATAGAGGGATTCACCTAAGTTATAGTGTAAATGTTCAACTTTGGTAATGCTTCAAATATTAAATGTTGCATACTTTAAGTCCACCACTTCTTATTAAAATTTTTTAACACTATGAAGTGCTAGATATTCTTTACCAATTTCAAGGAGTTTGATCTACGATGGTTAATATGCCTTCTTATCGGAGTCATCATAACTTTTGTAAAGTCAAGAAAAATATTGACTCATTTTGCAAATGCCATGTTGAACAGACATCATTGTGAAATGATATATGAAATTAAATCCTAAAGCCCTATATTTTTTTCTTCTACTAAAGAATACTCTATAAATCCATTCCACTTATGTTTTATGTTAATGCATGTTCTAAAATTTTGTTTCATCATTTTTGGGCTTATATTTTATGTCAAACCAAATTTTGAGTTAATTTCAGCTTAATTGCATTAAATAATCTTTAAACCTAAATTAAATCACAAAAATTATTTGTTTAACTTTAAATCATCTACTAAATAAAGAGGGGTTGTGGGATAGTTTTAAAGTGCTAAATATCCACTTATAAGTTTAAAACACTTTAATTTAACTATCTCAATTAAAATGCTTCATGAGGTTTATGTAGTGTTGAACAAAGTGCAAGAGAAAGGTTCCATTTAATGTGTCTTCAAGCATGATAAATTAAGTTTAGACTTCATTAAATTATTTCCATGCTTAATCATAATTTTTATTCATGTATTTATTGCATGAAAATTAAATTATTCTAGAATTATTCTTTTATTATATTGTTTTGTCTCCTATTATTCTATCTTCACTCTTCTATCATCCTTATCATCCTCATATTATTTTGGACAAATTTTTCATTCAATTTTAGCTAAATAATCATGTGAAATTTACTCAAAACATTTCCATATATAAGTTCCTTACTTTTTAATTATTTTAAGAGTCATTAATATGAATTGATCAATTCAAATTACTTTGAATTTAAATTGCATAATTCACATATCCATGGAAAATTAAATATAATATTTTATGGAATGTCTTGAACTTTCCAAGCATGAATTAATTTAATTATTTAGAGTTTAATTAAAATATTTCAATTTATCTCATAATTAAATTTAAATCAATCTTAAATTAATAATCTTTCATTTTTTCATTAAATCATATTAAGGTAATTTCATTGGGTCAACCAATATTAATCAAATTTAACTTAATTATAATGTTTTGTAATACTTAAATAGTAGTTAAATAATTAGCATGGATTCCAATTAATTTATTGCCTTAATTTGAGATTATTCTAATTATGGAAATATTAATGGCCAAAATTCTCATATTTTTATAGAAATTACTTTTTTCAAATTAATTCATAATATTCCTTATTCATTCATATTTGTATTATATCATGCACCTAATTTGAGTTAATCCTTTCATGGAAGCTATCCTTGGCCGACCACCTCGTGTGGATTCAAATATTTTTTGAAAATTATCTTATTAAGGTAAATCTTAATTCTCATCTATGATTTTGTTTGATTGATATGAATAATTGCCATTCTCTCTCTCTCTCTCTCTCTCTAAAATTCATGCTTGGCCAAAATATCTTCATAGGACTTCTCATTATATCTTTGAAATTCTCCATTATTTCATTATTGGATTTCCTTATCTTCATTTGGTCATGAGCCTCTTTGGTATCTTTCCAATTTGACTTAAGGTCTAATATGCTAAAGAGCCTTATCATTTGATTCTGATCCAATGGATTTCCCTCATGTGCTGTTGAATTCAAAATTCAAGTCATTGCCAAATTAATTTTGCCCTCTTATAGATTCTTGCTTGGCCAAACATCATTCATCCTTCTTCTATATATTAGAATTTTGTATTATTTAAATAGGATCGACTAATCTATTCACTTCTCTTGGTTGAATTATTGTTACATCATTCTCTAAAAGAATTTTGTGATTCAAGTGCTAACTTCTTTTTCATCCTTCCTCTTCCAATATATTTCTTTGAAGTTTGCTTAAGACTTGGAGGATTGGTGAAAACTCCTTTGTTCCAAAGCTACATAAGGTTAATTTGATTTGTATTGTGCTTAATTTCTTTATATAATCTTGAATTATATCTTGGCCAAAAGTTTCATATAGATTATTCAAATTATTTTATGCTTAACATCTCACTTCACCTTATTCTTGAGTTGGCAAAAATATTAGATTTGTTTGAATTAAAATTTCTACTTATAAATTTCTTCCTCTCATTTTATTTTTATATATCTTGTTGAATTTTTATGTTTGGAACACCATATAGATCATGAGGTACTAATTTAGGTAATCAAATACATTATGAAATGATAAATATATTATCTTGAAATATAAATATATTTCCTATAATGGATTTGATTACTTAATAAGGACTCCTCAGGCTGATGGGTCTTTGATGTACCAGTTTTTCCCTAAACTACATGGAGAAGTAAAATAGGGTTTATTTTATTGTAGGGTTTGTAGTTCCCTCTAAGGGCAAGCCCCTATAGTTAATTACATCTTAGGAATGAAAGATCTCTTCCTAAGACTCCTCTCGATTAAAGAAATATATTTTTATTTTCATTGAATTCAAAGCTTATCTTAAAAGATGATAACTTATGTTATTTAATTTTTTTTATAATTTAGATTAATATTTAATCGTATGTTTCTTTTGATTTAATTACATGTTCATTTGATCTTCTTCACTTTAATTATTTTTTATTTGATTTTTGATTGATCTCATTTATTTATTTTATAAATGTTTATGCTCATGTTTATTAATGCTTATTAGTTTGAATGAACTAACTTAGTTAAGTTAATATCTTAATTTAAACTAGGTTTTGGTTTCATCATCTAAATGATCTATTATGTTTCACTTTCATGATTTATTCATTTATATATTAATAATTTATTATTTAGGTTTACTTGATTTTAAATAATTTCATTTATACGTTCCATTAATATTATGTTGGTGAATTTGAAATTAACTTAGTTAATTTTAAGTGATGATTTCAATCATTCTTTTCATTAATGTTTATGTATTTGGATTTAGATAAGTTAGTTAAGTTTCAATCAATCTTTAGGAAGTCTTGATTTTATCATTTAAGGAATTCATTACCTTATGTCTTCTAATTTCTTAGTCAAATTGAATTTACTATAACATTATATATTAAACTTTCATTATTTGGTTTAATTTATTAAGATAGAGTTTTGTTTACAAACCATAACCTAGGAAACCTAAGATATGAACTCTACTTTAGGGCTTCCAACTTAAATCTAAGCCATTTCAAGTTATTTATTTAATTTGATCAATTACTTTTACTTATATTTAAGATTATGTTGTTTATTAACCCAAATGAATTCAAAGAATTTAATGGATTCCATATTTAGGTATAAAATTAAGATATTAATTGATTTATTATGAATTTAACAAATTATTAACCTTGGCTTTGACTAAATTTTTATATTCTTAAATTTTATTAAATTTTAAATGTATGATTAATCTAATTCCATGACTTTAGAGGGTTGGAATATTTTACTTAAATGTTTTCATGTTAATAAGAATGTTTTACATTGATTTTATAAATTTTATAATTGTTGAAATTTTTTGATTTATTCTTTCAATTATATTGACCTAGAGATTTGAAATTCAACACCTTCAAATCTAAAGGTCATTTGACCTTGAAAGGTTTATGGAAAGTGGGATTCCCGATAATTTAAGTTCTCGAAAGTTTCATCATAATCAAATGTATAATTTAGGACTAATTAAAGTTTTAATTTTTTTAAAAAATATTTATTAAGCCTAAATTATAAGGAATTATTTAGAAGTTTTAATTTTTTTTTTAAATTCTCCTCTAAAAGTTGCATCCATATAGGGTTTATTTAGAATTTTTAAAAATTTTTTGATTTATTATGATTTTTTGAAGTTTAGATTGATTAATTGAATTAATTAATTCAATTAATTCTCAAATTAGGTCATTTTGGGGATTATAGGGTTTAGTAAGTTTTAATGATGTATTTGGGTTTATTATGGTTTATTAGAATAAATTAAATTGATTTTATCATTTCTCATGATGTTTCTAATTTAATATTAATTTATTTCTTTAAATTAAGTATGGCTTGAAAATGTTGCATTTTAAGATTTACTTACCACAAAATCATGAAAATTTTACCTAAGATAGGTTTTAAAACTTAATTTCAATTCCCAAAATTTCAAATTAATTAGATTAATGATTTAACTTTAATTATTTTCTAAACCCAAATTAATCTAAAAATACCCTATAAATTTGAGGATTTGGGGTTTAATGGATCTCCTCATTGAGATGAATCCATAGAGCTTTTATTTGCAATTTTGGGTAGAGTATTTTATTTTCTTTGATTTTTTGAAGTTTTGGAGATTTTTTTACCATTTTTTTAAATTAGAATTTCTTTTTTATTTATTTTAAACACTCAGCACCATGTGACATTAATGCGGTGCTATTTTCACATGGTGTGGCACATTGGATCATCTAGATTCAGATCCATCTCAAAAAGTGGCATCCAAGTAGAATGATTTACGACCGTATGATCTTCAATTGGACATTCACGAATTAACCCAGATCCTAAATATAATTCAATCAAATTTCCAAGTAAATTTTGATCATCGATTCCTAATAGAAGGAAGGGATAGCAGAGATTGCAACTTCCTTATCAACGATGAAAACTATGCTCTTCCATTAATTTTATGTGATTTATGATGATCTAGGTGGCATAATATTTGATTTTCATTTACAAATCCTTCAAGAATGAATTTAAAACACATATATATATGGCTTGATCTCACTTGAGATCAATTTCATTTTGAAAAGGATGAAAAATAAAAGCTTAAAGGGTCAGTTTAAATTAATAGTTTATCGGTGGTGATCTTTGGTGATGGGGATGATTCAAAAAGAATTTTGGGGATGTGGCAAGCCTCTAAGTGTAAGAAATCTGATTACCTCCTCATGGATTAGTCCATATGCTTTGCTCATTTCTCGGTAGGGTGTTGTCGAACTCTAGCTTGCTGGCGGAGTGGGCATTGAGGGAAGGGTGTGCTCTTCTTCATTTCACTTGAGGAAGGTGATGGAAAGCTCAAATTGTCTTGAGATAAGCTCTATTTCATTTTTCCATGGATGGTTAAGAGCTTTAAGTGAAGGGAAGTCAACCATGGAAACCTAGGTGATTGCCACCCTTGGAAGCTAGCTAGGATGAGGAATGGAGGTGAGCAAGTGGATTAGGGAAGATATTTGTCTCCATGCTTCTCTCTTCTTCTTCATCCCTTGTACATATTGACACTCACACACTAGTATATTGAATCTGTATAAGTATGTGCCATTATTAAACTAGAGATGTGAGGTAATTAGAGACCCCCTTAGGACTACTTAAAGTCTCATGCTCCCTAGATGTCTAGACTATACGTATGTTGGTTCACATGCACTTGCACAAGTGTATGTATAAGGATGAATTGTAATTATTTTTATGATACTTGAATGTATATATAAGAAAGTAGTTTAAACTTACTATTTATTTCACTACAAACTTTAGGGTATGGGTCAATACTAGACTAGAGAAATAAAGTAATCAAATTATATACCTTTCAAGTATGTAGATCATACATATAAGTTTAAATTTATGTTAATATATTTAGATTAATTTACATTCATATTAATCAATATTTTAAGTTTATTAAAGAAAATAATTTAAAATTTACTAGTGATAATAACCACATTATTAACAAAATCATGCAATTAAAATAAAAGTTTTATTCATTTTAAATTATAAATGCATAAAACATATGGAACACAAGTTTATAGGATAATTGAAGTAAACGAATTAAACATTACTAAATAACTTATTTAAAGCCATTAACTATAATGGTCATTCATATGAAGGTAATTACAATTAAGCCTAATCAAATTCATTATATGTTGTCTTTGGAACATGAGTTATTTAAGCCTAATGAAGAGATAAAATATTCAAAATTAACCTTATGCTCACTTATGTTCATTAAGTGATTCAAAAGTGATTTAAATAAATTTTATGGATTAATTAATATTATATAAATATTTTAATCAATTAATCCCAAATGAGCTCAAAATTTTAATTATTCCCTAAACATAAGCCCAGAAAGTATGAAAAGATTATTGACATGCATAAACATGAAATAAACTTGTCCTAAAAGTTTTAATTGAATTGGGATTATACTTAGAGATTAGTTGAAGGAATGACGGTAAATTAAAAATCATCAGTTACACTCAAAATACTCCAAACCAATTGGAGATTTTGATTTCATTTGAAACCTCTTTATTAGATGTACACAAAGAGGGGTTGGTCATAATCTTTATAGAATTTGGCTAATTGTTATGATTTCTATGTCTTAGGATAATTAGTGATTTTAATTAATTAATAAAGTTTATTAATGGTGATTTTAAGAAATAATTAGGATCAATGGTCTTAATTACTTTCTCTTGTCACCAATATTGTTTTAAAATGTATTTAAGCTCCCATAATTAATTTCATAATTATTCTATTTATATAAATTTATTAAATGTACAAAATGGCCATTTAGAGTTTGAAGAGTTGGATTTCCTAAATTACCCAACCAATTGACTTGAAATAATTATGGGAGGCAAAGGTCATCCAATTGAACAATCACGCAAAGTTCCATGCTAACTAGTAAAGTAACTAAGGATTAGTTTCACTAATTAAGTAAAAGTTCAAACTCTAATTAGTATGTACACTTAATAAAATTTGGAACTTTTGCTTTTCTTAGATTCTCCTTTGTCTAAGCTTTCTATAGAGGGTATATTTGTACATTTTAAAATTTTCTTTAACTAATTATAATTTTTTGATATTTTGAATATTTAGTTAAAATTTTTAACCTAATTAATCAATTTACACAGTCGACACCACAATAGCATTGACACGACAATGCTTTCCAAGTGGCATCATGCATTTCATTACTTGAAATGTCATGTGTGGCACGTTAACTCAATAAAGGTCGACAATTTCTTCTTGGCCATTCGATCATAGATCAAATAATCATGATTAATTCTACATACTAAAAATTTTAGCATGATTAATCACAGACCATTCATTTTAATCATGTGGAACTGATGATGGATGATCCATCATCGACTTCGGTGAGAGATGAACATTGTTCATCTTTCATTGCTCGATCCAAGCTTATCAGAGCTTGTTTTATGGTGAAATCAACTCCAAAATAATCAAGGAATGAATTTAAGAAGGATTCTACTAATCGATCAAAAAAACACCATCAAGAATGATCTCTGCCATCATTATTGAGATGTGTAGGTGTATATTTTTTCATGAGGCAGATTGACTTATATTCAACCATATTTCCTCAAACATCATATTAGGATTTATTTAGATATGGGTTCTACTTCTTATGGATGCAAGCCTCTATAGTTAATTATCTCACTTACCATAAAAAGGAGCACTCTCGATTAAGATTGGAAACAAACATATATATCTAATATTCATTTGGTGCCTTAGAGAAGTGTGTGACATAGATGACTATCATGAGAATTTGCATAATAAATAAAGAGATTGGGCTTACATCCCTTTGGAATGCTAGAATAAAACTTAAATGTTTGCATAATAAAAATACAAGTTTCCAATGCATTGCATATAATGAATAATGAATGAAGATATCATTTATCTTAAAACATATATTAGGGGAATAATGACATGCCTGATCAAGATCCTATAGTTTCATCAACCGAGGCATGATCCTTAGTCTACTTTGTCAGCAAAATTATTCTTGATTGAAGAATCCTTGTCAGTAGACATGTGTTGCATTGCCCAAGGTGTTCTTGTAGACTTGGGGTGATATTTATATAAGGGAACAATTTCAAGTAAACCTTAGCTAACAAAAGGCTTTTTATCTATTAAATATATTCCATGATTCATAGGTCAAGGAGAAAAGCCATTAAGAAACATATGGTCTATTGCCATAACCATAATATAGTGGAGTTGTATAAATGTCAAGCCACCTGATCAGAGGGTTTTGGTTATATCCATATTTAATATAGTGCCATTAGGTAGTAAAACCACACAAATAGAGCACACAAGCCACATCCTTACTAGCATGGGATTTTTTAGGATGAAAATAAGTATATTTATTTGACATATGCTATTTTATGAGGAAAGATTTTCTTTGCTCATCATCCTTAATAAATAATGATGGATGGATGGTTGATTATTTATTTTAAGTTATATTGAATGATGAACTTCATTAAATTTAACCATATCTCCTCTGGATAAATTTTATGATTTACATGGCCATCATCAGAGAAAAATTAGGTTTTGGTAACACGGACCCAGACAGTAGATCGAACCAGAGAATCAACCCAAGAAGCACCCTCAAGTAGTAAAATTAGGCAATTATTATTGTGTCAAAGCCCACATGAATAATTCATTTTGTATTATGATCAGTGCCTTGGCACTGTGAATATGGCACCTCAACACTATAATGCACTGTGGTGTCGCATGGTTAGTGCCATGGCTTAATAATTATTGGTCATGTTGATGATTTGAATGGCTACTTGGCACTAGTTGTATAGCATCATTGTGCTAGCTAAAAGTTAGTTTGGGATGACTGACAATCATTTAGGTACTTTAAAGGCATGGGACAAACTGTTTTAGCTACTCCTTTATGCTATGTCAATGTGCCATGGTGCTACATTAATGCGATGTGTCTTTTAAGTTTTAAAAAATTAATGAAAATAAATGTTCCTTATGATCAACATAATTAATAACTTAACCAGTTGACTAGCGCCTCAAAGCTGCATGTGAGCATCACTCTAGCCCTTATTCTAGAGAGGTTAGCACCTGTTCTTGTTGAAACATCACCGCACTAGACCCCTTATAAAGTTGTCAAATGTTTTTCATTATATACTCCTTAGAGCTATCCTTAGAGTTTTCTCTCTTCCTCTCATTTTTTTCAGCTCTTCTCCCACACTAAGAAGATAATCATGCCACTCAAGAAGATCATTGGTAAGAGGAGAGCCACCTCCTTAGGAGAAACTAATAGATTTGTTAGCTCTACATTAGAGGAACGCTATCAACATGCTCTCACCCAAAAGCATCTTATCCTGGAGTGGTACTTTCAAAACCTGGGTGGAAAAGTGGTGAGCGTGATTATCAATCACTGTTGAAGAAAGTATACCTATGAGGCTAATTTTATATAATTCCTATGGTGCGAGAGTTCATTCCCAATGTGAAGGAATACTAGGACAACCAAGCCTTTATTTGGGGAAAACTAGTAAGCTTTAGTATTATTTTCATTAATGCATATCATGAAATGCCAAATGTGGCGTATGATCATTATCTTTTCTATTTAAATGATAGATTTTGATGAGGTTCTTGGTTTTCTTACAAGCTACAATGCCAACATTTAGTAGTAAATGTAGGAGGAAATGATCATCAACTTTCTTGCCACCGGTCTCACTAATGAGTCTAAGGCTTAACACTTTTCATTTTTGTCAAGCTAATGCCAACTAGTAATATCAATGAGGTGAAAAAGGATTAAGCCATTTTGAATTTTGAAATTCAAAAGGGCTTTATAGTAGATTTAAGAAAGATAATTTATAATTCCATTTGTAATATGCTTAGCAGAAGTACTATAGTATGTTATGGTCATCCCTCCCTCATTTACAGTTTATGTAACATGGCGTGTGCGTTAGGGGAGCCTGATGAAAAAGTTCTTATTCATAAGGCTCCTATAATGTAGAGGTTTATTGGGGAGGTTTAAAGTGGAGGAAGCTCATGTGCCCCACAACCTCAGGCCTAAACTTTTAAATCATTAAATGAGTAAGTCTTAGACTTAAAGAAAGAAGTGGGTGAGAGTTACTGCAAGCAAAAGGCTTTAGAAAAGAAAGTTGACTATAACATGGATTAACAACAACAAAAATATTCATATATGGCCTAGCTTAACATAGCAATGGTCCATATGTTTGAAAATTATGGACTTGGGGATCCATGTAAAGTCTTTTTTCCTCCTTTCATAGCTACTTAGAGGTGTCAGAGGAAGAGGAGGAGGATGATGATTATGACTACTAGCTTTCCTAACTAGAGAGGAGGAGGATGATGATTGATCAATGGAGGGAGGTTTCTTTCATCTCGCATATGAACTAAGTTCAACGGCATAGATTTTTTCTTTTGAATCGCTATAATTCTAGAGATATGTGAGCATTCTTTTACTCTGGATCTAAGATTAACAAAGATACACTGCTTTTATTTCTCACCGAATCCATGATCAATACTAGAAGTTTGATCAAAGCTAATTTTTAGAGATAAAAATTATGTATGCATTATTTTAGAATTCTATTACTTGGAGTGAACGAGAGATTACTTTGTGGCTGTGAGAATCATTCCTATAAAGACCACCAGTTCCCAGAGCAAGAGCACTCTAGAAAACCTAGAGTCAATAGCAAGAGAAGAAAAGAAAAGAGTGGAAGTTAAGAGAAGAGAAGTAGAAAAGAGGAAAGTAATTTTCCCCATTTTTATAAGGATCTCTCCACAAATGGGTTAGTTTTTCACCGTATAATTGTTTTCCTCCTCTCCTCTAAGAGGTTAGCACTCATGGAGCTGGAACAATGGTTTTTCTTGCTTCTTGAAACTATAGGTAGTTGTCATAGTGCCATGGCCCTACTGTTACAGCACCTCGACACCATACCATTGATTTTATAACTGAATTATCAATCATCCTTCTGTAAAGGTTGTCATAGTGCCACAATGCCAAGATCATAGTGCCATGGTGTTATGGCCAAAATTTTTTATTTAATTATTTTTTTATGCAAACACCTACGGCTTGATTCACATCAAATGTAAAATGTAGTTCAAAAGACCAACAATCTTATGATTTTCTATAGTTTGCTAGATCATACCTCGCCAAAGATAAAGATTAATGGACCAATAATTGAGATAGCTTCATATAGTTGAGGCAATCTTGCTGAAGAAGTCACAAGCTACCTCTTTACTGATCACTCTCTGGACCAAACACCATCACAAACATTACAAGAGTTGGTCTAAAGGCATCTACAAATGATTGAATCAAGTGGTGACTTACCAGAGCTAGGGGAGGTGTGAAGAAAGTTAATTTGGGTTTTTGTGGACTTTTTGTGAAGTTGTACATGGAGGGTTCTCAAGTTGAGGGATAGTTTGGCCTCATCAGTGATGGGGTGCTTGAGGAGCTCTAAGAACTTTGGGGATTAATGCTAGGCTTATAAGGATGGTCTCATCTTAGTTTGAATTGAAGAGGAGGTGTATTAAATCCTCTCTAAGTTAACCAAACAAAATGGTTGGTTCAGGCTATGGCAGCTGGTCCGATAGAGGGGGTGGCTGAAAATGGCATGGGACTAAAGGTTAATGTCCCCTAGTGTTTAGAGAAGTTTAGTAGTTAGTGGTTAGAGGGACAAGGCTTGGTGGTTAAACTAAAGTTTTTCTAAGGTGAGGTTGACTTTATTTTAGTCAATGGCTAAGGCCAACATCTTTCGCTCAGGTCTAGTCAAAATGGGTAAGCTCACGGCATGCTAAAGTGGCTACCCAAGGCAAAGTGAGGGGTTGGACCTTCCTATTTTGGGTTTTTGTCCCATATAGGTGTCTTTGTTCACTTTGTTTGGCCTAAACTAGGTTCACCTTGGGTTGGGTCTATTTGGGCTGGTCAAATGGGATCTATGGATGAGTCACGCTAAGTTTTGTTGGGTTTTAACTTGATTTAGTTTTGTTTGGTTTAATTGATCTATATTGGCTACTTTGGGTTCAATTGGGTTAGGTTGACAATTTGAATAAATTGGGTCAAGAAGGCTATCAGGTTAGATTCAAATGATGATTTGAAACTCATTAGTGTAATTGATTTGAATTAATTTGTGTTATATTTGAATTTGGCTTAAATGGAACAAATAGGCTAACTTAATTAGTTTGATAAAACTAGGTAAATTATGTTAGATGGGAGATTCAGTCATGTTTCATTAGTCATTTGAGAATGATTAAAGACTTTGATTTGATTGAATTTTAGTTTAATTTGATCTAAAGGGTCAAATTGGCCTAAATGGGTCAATTGAGATGGATTGATCAAATTTTCTTCAATCAATGACTAAAAAGTGTTCAATCATCTATTTATGAATGATTGTAGGCATTTGTTGAATTCAATTTAGCTTTGATAAAGTTTAACTCAATTTATTTCTTTTATCAAATTGGATCAACTTGGGTCAAAGGACCAAATTGGCTCAACTGGCTTTAATTATTTGCAATTAGGTGATTAGTCATGATCAACAATCATTTTATAAGTGATTGGATGTATTGTCTTAGACTAATTTCGATTGAACTAAAGTTTGACTCAATATGGGCGTTTAGGCCAAATTGGATCAAGTGAATCAATTGGTTTGACTGGGTCAATTGGGATCAATTAGCTTGGAATGTGATCAATGATTAATTTAGAGGTGACTGATGGTTATGATTGAATCCAATTTAGATTGAATTAATTTTTGGCCCAATTTGGTCTTTTAGGCTAAATTAGGTCAAGTGAATCAATTGGTCAAATTGGATTGATTGGAATCAACTATAATGTTTAAACAAGGGATTGAGATGGTCATGAGGCTTAAATTAATTCAATTTATCTTAAATCTAGTTGGATTGGATTTTGGCTCTATAGGGTTAAATTAGGTTGTATTAAAAAACTTTATTACAAACACCACATAGATTTTAGGAATTTATTATTTTGGTAATTAAATACATCATTAAGAAATAAACATATTATCGAGAGATAAATATGTTATCTTATATTGGATTCAATTACTTAACAAGGACTCCTAAAGCTAATGGGTCTTTGATTTTCCAAAGATTTTCTCTTAAACTATATGAATAGGTAGAATAAGGTTTATTTTATGCTGGGTTTATACGTCCTTATATGGGAAAACACTTATAATTAATTATGTCTTAGGAAGAAGGGAATTCTTTCTAAAATCACTCTTGATTAATGAAATAGACTCATATTTCTATGAATTTCAAAGATTATCTCAAAACATGTTTAATTTGGAATTTCAATAAGGAACACTTCAAAGAGGAAAGAGTTCTTTGTAGAAGTAGGATTGAGTAGGAAATTCATAGATATTAGGATGCCAGTAAGCTTTTCAACTATCCTAGTAAGCATTTCAACTATCCTACCATTGGGCTTTACAATTTGAGATCAAATTTAAAGAAATTTTGAATTAGCATTTTATTTAAAATCTAGGACTTATATTCTAGCAACACAAGACTATAGAAATACCTAATTCTTAGAATTGGCTAAATGAGATAAGTTGAGACTTAATGTAAATTTTTGAGAATTATTGCCAAAGAAAAATGAACCTACCTCCGGACTTATAACTATTTAGAAAAGCTATTTGGAAAGTGATGAGTCTATTCTTATGTAAGAAAAATGGTTAGGTTGTTTCTTTTAGGAAAGAAGCTAAGAACTTAACTCACTCTCTTTCCCTAAGATAATATTTGGCATATTATGCACTTAACTATTGTAATATATTTTATCTTTTATATTTTAACTCACAATTCATTTTAGATGTCTAGGGTATACAATTATAAGTGATCATGGGCTAAATTAAAAGAGAAAGAATACTTCCCCAGGAAGGGTGGTCATCCTCAAAGGTTAGATACTCCTTTATGTGCAATAGGTGAAGCACCTAATTCAAGGAGAATAAACAATATACTCCAATGGTTCACAAATGCTAATTATTTTTTTATTACTTTTAAACTATTCTTAGGGCTTTTTTTTAAATGAGGGGTGTAAAATTTTAATTTTCCTAGGCCTAACATTTCAGGCATTTCATCATAGAGCACAATATAGAAAAAGTATGTATTTTTATTATGCACTTGAAAATAAATCAAGCTAACTCAAATTAATAAAATAGGCCAATGCGGCTGGGTATCATTGTAGACCCTAGAAGAAAGGGAAAATAGGTACCAAGAACTACTCTTATACAACCTAGCCTAGAACAAAATTTTTTGATCTACCTCAGTATTCTTTTTGGATCATCACCTTCTTTAGGGACCTCCATGAGCTTCAGAGGGAACCAGCAACTACTAAAGTCAGCTCCTACTATTCCTAAACCTCATAGATCCCAACCAAATTCTTGGCTCAAATTACATTTTAGTTTTAAAATAAAATTATAATCCCTGCAAAATAAAAGTTAGGAAAACACACACAACACACTAATAATTTATATTTCAAACATACAAGCATTAATTGCTTGCCAAACCAACTGTGAGGAAAATTTATGACTCCACATAGACTTTAAAATTTTTTATTAAGGGAATCAAATTAGTAATTAATGAATAAACATATTATCTCAGAAGATAAACATGTTGTCCCATACTATATTAGATTAATTAAATAAGGACTCTTAAGGTTCATCAAATGTTCTAGAGATTCTCCTTTTAAAGAACATGGATAGGAAGGATAACATTTATTTTATACTGGCATTGTAGTTCCCTATATAGGTAATCCCTTATAGTTAATTACATCTTAGGAGTGAGGATCTTTTCCTAAGAATACTCTCGATTAAAGAAATAGGTTCTTATTTGTATGGATTTCAAAGTTGGTTCCAATGAATGATTAAATTGGAATTGAAAAAGTTAACACTTCAAAGGGGAAGGGTTCTCTTTGAGAGGAATTGGAATAAATCAAGAAATGTATATAGAGTCTCAGATACCTAGTAGGCATTTCAACTATACTATCATTGAGCTTCATCTCTTGAGATTGAATTTATTATGGTTTGAATTAGTATTTTATCAGAAATATAGGACATAGATTTTAGTAGCATAAGACTACAAAAATGCCTAAGATTGAGGACTTATCCCTAAAAAGATTCTTCAGAACCTAAGTTTACAAATGCTTTTGACACAAGTCAGCTACTCGACCTAGTTTAACTTTTGGAAAATATTGGCTTTTTCTCTCACTTGAGAAAAGTAACCTTCTCCTGACTCTTCTAGCTTTATAACCCCGAAAGGGCTGCCAACAAACACCACCGAAGCAAAATTTTAAATCCATGATGCTAGTCTTATGTATGCAAGATGGCTAGGCTATTAAATTTGAAATAATCTAGGAACCTAAACTCACTCCTTAATCCCTAAGATCATGTTATGTATGATATGCTTCTAACTAATGCAATAAGTTTTAGCTTTCAAACATTTTGACTCATAATTCATTGAAGGCTTGAGCGGTATGTAATTTATGCCTATAATGAGATGCAGCTAGAAGTGATCATAAGCTAAATCAAAATAAGAAGGAACACTTCTCCATAATGGTGGTCATACTCAAAGGTCAAATCCCCCTTATGTTCAATGGGTGAAGCACCAAATTCAAGGATTTAGAATAGTATGCTAGCATGGTTCACAAATGCTAATTATTTCTAGTTGCTTTTAAGGTTTTCCCAGGGCTTTAACTAATGTATAAAGTTATGAATTTCTTTATTTTTGGTTAAGTTATTTAGAATAAAATAGGGTAGAAAATTTAATTTTTTTTAGGCATTTCATCACAAAAATATAGCATAGAAAGAAACTTAGAAAATTAGGTTGATTCTATTATGCACCCAAAATAAATCACACCTGATTTAATTTAAAACAATAGGCCAATGTGGCTAGGTATCAATGTACACCTTTTAAGAAAGAGAAAAATGTGCATTAGAGTTCAACCTTTATAAAGCCTAGAATTAAAAGTCTAGATCTATGTGGTGTTGTATCTATGATCATCTCCCTCTTCAAGGACCTCTACGGGCTTCACAGTGGACCACCACTACTAGGGTCATCTACTATTCCTACACCTCATAGATCTTAACCTGATTCTAAGCTCAAATTACATTTCAAATTCCAAAAATAAAATTAATAAACCTTGCAAAATAGATATTTGGTAATACACACAACACATTAGTAGTTATATTTGCAAACATATGGACCTTTCATTAGTCACTTGCTAAGCCCACCTATCTTATTGGGCTATGCTTAAGGATTTAAGCATACTTGCAAGAAAATAGAATTTATTTTATTTTATGATAGCGATCCCTTTAAGCACATCCCCCTATAGAAAATATGTTAGCCTGAAAAGAACACTCCACCATCCATACTAGTGAGCAAATAATCTTAGTCATCCAATCTAAAATAGTATAGCACAAAATAACATAAACATTTTACATCACATTACAAAACATCACAGATCGACCTAACTAAAATTTAGGGTCAATGACCTAATAACCTAGCATGCGATAGGGGAGTTTATATAGTAAGATTTGGTAGGCATTTTAAGTTCAAGTTTTAATTTAGATTTTCTAAAGTTTAGGTTTAATTTTATTTGGAGATTTTGTTTTTCATAATTTTTCTTCATAGGTATGTGTCATTGTTAAACTAGAGGTTCAAAGTATCAAGATCTCCTTCGTACTAGCAGCCCTATGACCTCCGGTGTCTAAACTATATATCATATGTTTGCTAATTATGAAAAAACAAATTCATTCTTTTAATTTCTTTTATTATTAAAATTAGTTTAATTTATTATTGGGTTTACTTAAATTGATTCATCATTTCATTTCCATTTTAAATTTCTTTTTATGTTAAAGTGGAATTTATGTTTTCAAGAATGAAGATAAAAATAAATTCCACTTTGGGTGAAACCAATTCTATTCAACATTCTAAGTTCTAGTAAAATGAGGTTCTTATTGTATGATGAAGATTCATTCTTAGGGTTTAACTAATATCATAAGTATCTTACTTAACCTCTTTTGAATTCATTTAAGTTGTTTATTTTAAGTTTATGAGTCACTATAGTGTGAATTAGGAGTTATTAAAAATTCTAAAAGTTAAATCTAAAATTTTAATTTTTAGTAGAAATATAATTTTTGATTATATAATAACGAGATATAATTGTCAATGTAGCAAAAAATAAAGTATAGTAAAGTAAAGAGAGACAATAAACACACAATATTTATGTGGTTCAACTAAATCCCAAAATCCGCCTATGTCCATGCCTAGCCACCCATGGCTAGGAATCCACTAAATGAAAAATAACTTAGAAGTCGTACTCACCTACAACGGGGTGAGTACAACCCCTACAATCATATGTACTCTCTTACAAAGGGGCAAGTAAAACCCCAAAATAAATTTTATAACACAAAAAGAAAAATATAAAATAATAAATTTTGATAAATATATCTCTCACAAATATACTAAGCTATCCAATTCAAAAGTGATCTCACGACTTATAAATGATCACTCTACAACTTACAATTTTGATAAGGTAAAATGCTCACTTAATTTTGATAAGAAATAATATAATAAATATCTTAAAGTGATCATACTAAGATGTTAATGTTATTATAATTTATAGACTAATATAAAAATGATTTCAAAATAAATTCACAATAGTCTATTGCACAATAAAATAAATTTCAGCAAAGAATAATTTTAAGTTTAAGAGAAACTATAACTAGTATGTATATAATAGTGTATGAATGATTAACTCTCTAGTAAACTTTTTTTCATAATTATTAAATAATAAAAATAGCAAGCTTTACTAAATTTCAGCAAGATAAGATTATTTAAATGAAGGATATTAATTGGAATAAAATGATATGTCACAAATAAAATAATTTAACATTTTATAAATTTTACTTTGATAAAGAAACTTGATTTGTAATAGATCTAGCATATACTCTAAAATTTCAGCAATAATTTATATTATTTTAACCAAAATGATGCTTTCAATTACTGCAACTGATCATAAAATACTTAAATAAAATTAGTATATGATAGATTTAAGTAAACTAGTAAGCTTTTAATTAAAAAGAGAGATCTATCAAATATGAAAATATTATCAGCACAATAAATTAAATTTAAATTCTTAAAATATACTTATAAAATAGATCTAAGAATAAATGATCTTTCAAATAAAACTAATGAAGAAATATTTCAAGAAAATAAAAGAAATTTGTAGGAAGATAAAAATTTTAGTAAGAAGAAATAAATCCTACAAACTATCACAAGAGTTTTTCACAAAAATAATGATTGAAGAAATTTTGATGTAAAAAACTTAAACTTTGATATCCAAAGAATAATCCACCAAAAATTAAAAAATTTGAAACGAACAATTAGATGGTGAAAATTGTATGACAACTAAAAGAGATTGAGTTCAAGAAAAACAAACTCAAGTAATTTGTGAAAGCTAGCTTAGTTGAAGATGTTGAAGCTTCCAAACCAAGGATTTGATCTTGCAATATTTGGAGAACACTTGAAAGAGAAATCTAAGAAGTTTTCTCTTAAATTTGCTAGAGTGATTTTGAATTTGAATGATCAACACTTTCATGAAGAGAATGAGGGCTATCTATAAGCAAGCTGGCCATTTTGAATTATTTCAATAAAATATATTATTCTAACATCATTTTATCATATAATAATATTATATTCAATAAAAATATGATTTATATTAAATAAATATTAAATTCAAATAACCAAAATTTGGCTAGATGGGTAAGTTAAAATTAATCAAATATAGCTCTTAATATATTCAAAGCATGTAGCATGCATTCATTATTAAAATCTGCTAATGTTTGAAAAATCTTAATAAATTCAATTTTAATCAAACATAGGTCATCTAACCTATCCAATTAAAAAAAATATCCAAGGAAGCCATTGAAGATGAAATCAGAGCTAAATGTCTTGATTATAAAGCGACTTTGGCTAAAATACAAAATTTCAGATATTTTTGTTAATTTTGAAATATGACATTTAAATATTATGATATATTTTAGATATAACCATACATATGTTAGTTATCATATAACCTTTAAATTTAATTAAAATATTTAATTATGTTAAGCATATAAACTAGTTACACTCAATAGTCATAATTAATTATCATTTATTATTTTGATAATTTAAATGCTATGTATGAAGCATTGAATGTTAATTAGATAAAGATTTATGTAAATTAACCTCATTATCATTATTTAAAAATAAACAAAAACAATATGTTAAGTTGTGAGCAAATTTATTCATGCCAATTAACTTATATGAAACTCTAAGAAAGTTATAAATGCATACAACCTAAGTTATTGGATCTTGAGCTTCAAGAAATCTATTTTGATCTATCTTTTATTCTTCCATACTTGCAATTTCATCAAACATATTGTGAGATGTACTGGATATATAATTAGCAATTAATATATCTGAAACACATAAAACATACATTAGAACATCCAAGCATATGTTTGTTATCATCAAAATTAATAGGATTGAACATGATGCTCATAAAGCCAATAAAGTTGAATTTGTTTTATCTTCCACCTCTACTTCTTTTAAAGCTAGAATTTTATGTTAATGATATTAAGGTTAAGGTTTAAAATATTTCCTTCATCATTAATTAAGAATTTAATCAAATATCATTATTAAATTTAATGTTCATTTAATTTTGATTCATTTTAAAATGCTTTAATCTATTAAAAATTTTAATCTTTAAGATTCATGTAATTTAGAGACTTCATTTTTATTGTACTTCCTTTGTTTTGAGTCTTTTTTCATCTAATTTTATGTGTTTAGATTATTTGCTTTATTTGAGTTTGAATTAATTTTATTTAGACATTTCATTGTGTTTATATTTTTTTTATTAATGCTTATTAACTTGAAGGAACTAGCATATTTAAGTTAGTATCTTAATTCAAACTTGCTTTTCATTCCATTATTTAAATGATCTATTACATTTTAATTTTATGAATTATTCCTTTATTATCATTTATTTTTATTTAATTTTGATTGATTTCATTTAAACATTTTAGTTATTGTTCTGAATTTGAGTAAGTTAACTTAATAAATTTCAAGTGACAATTTCATTCATTTATTAATTTTAAGATATGAAGTTAGATAAGATGGTTCAATTAGTATCAATCAATCATTGAGAAGTCTTGAATTTGTTAACTGAGAAGTTCATTATCTTATGTTTTATGATTTCTTATTCAAATTAAGCTTAATGTAAGATTAGATGTTAAAGCTCCTAAAAAAAGATTAGATGTTAAAGTTTCACAACATGGCTTAGTTTATTAATATAGAATTTTGTTTACTAATCATAACATATAGAAACCCATGGAATGAAATACTTTTTGGTTCCCAACTTAAAGTTAAGCCATTTCAAGTTATTAGGGTTTAGGATCATTTGAATAATTTGAATAATTTAATTAATTTTATTAGTTATTTAATTATATTTGCATGTAGAATTATTTTATTTATTAACTTAAAATGAATTCAAAAGATTTAATAATTTCATATTTGGGTGTAAAATTCAGAGATTAATTAATTTTACATTTCAATTGATTAATTGGTTCATTGTAAATTTGATAAATTATTGACTTAGGGTTTAATTAGATGTTTTTACTCTTTAAATATTTCATTAAACTTCAAGTTTATGATTAATCAAATTCCATTAATCTCAAAGGATTGAATTTTTTTTCAATTGTTCTGATGTTAATAATAATGTTTTAAATTAATTTTATGAATTTTCATAGTTCCCATGATTTTCTGATTTATTATTTCAATTATATTGACCGAAGGATTGGAAATTCAATAACTTCAAATCCAAAGATGAATTGGCCTTGGAATGTTTATGCTAAGTAGGGTTCCTTACTAATTTAAGTTCTCTAAAATTTTTCCCTAATTAGATATGTATTTTGAAAGTTAATTAATGTTTTAATTATTTCAATAAAATTTAAATTAAGCATAAATTAAAAGTAATTAATTGAGAGTTTTATTTTTT
The DNA here is from genome assembly GCA_021442155.1 of Cymbidium sinense. Taxonomy (NCBI): domain Eukaryota; kingdom Viridiplantae; phylum Streptophyta; class Magnoliopsida; order Asparagales; family Orchidaceae; genus Cymbidium; species Cymbidium sinense. The sequence goes on from CM038226.1 coordinate 56,749,505, forward strand.
ATTAAATTAGTTTCTAGAAGATGTATCCATAGACAATTCAATTTAAAATTTTTAGAGTTTTAGTTAATTTATTGTAATTTCCCTAAGTTTAGATTAATTAATTAGATTAAATAATTTAATTAATTATTAAATTATACCATTTTATGGTTTAGTGGATTTCAAAGAGTTTTAATGAAGTTTTTAGGTTCATTACGATTTATTATAATGATTAAAATTTTTTTCATAATTTTTCAAGATTTCTCTAATTTAATATTATTTTATTTTGTCAAAATTAAGGTTTAAAGTTAAAAATTTCATATCTTTAGATTTACGTTACAATAAATCATGAAAAGTTTTCCTAAGGATGGGTTTTAACTTAATTTCATTTCCTCAAAGTTTCAAATTAATTGGATGAGTGGTTTAAGTTTAATTTGAGTTCTATAATTTTCATTTAAACTTAAATTAACCCAAAATTAATTGAAGATTTTGGGTTTAATAGATTCCTCTCAGTGAGATGAATCCATAGAGCCTTTATTAACAATTTTAGATGAGTATTTAAGTTTTATGATTTTTTTGGGTAATTTTTTAAATTGATTTAAGTCAAAATTTTAGGAATTTCCTTTTAAACAATCAGCACCACACGAGATCCTGCATTATTTTGATGTATGCAGTTTGATTCAGGACCATTCGATTGATCAAATGGCTTGGATCATCCTGTGATTTCTATAAGGGATTCAATTGACGATCCTACTAAATCATGGTTGTATGTTCCTTGTATAAGGAACGAATGGAAGAGATTTCATCTCTCTCAATGATAGTGAAGATCGAGCACCATCTTTCTTTCATGGCTAATCACTAGGGATCTATGCAATGAAATCTCAAGATTTTAATTACAAAAGGATTAGGGCATGATTTAAAATTGATCTATACAGCTTGATCAATCCTAAGACCTACTTCACTTCAAAAATGACCAATGTCAAATGCAAAGGAGGTCAGTTTTGTGTCTACCACACTGGAATTTTATTTCGATGGTGATTTACATTTCAAAAACTATCAAGGAAGTGAAACAAAGTTTTTTTGATGTAGAAATGAGCTTTTCCTCCCTCTAGATCATTGTTGAGGGGATGTCTTTCGTGACTTGCTGGAGTTTGGAGTCAGAGCAATTAGGGAAGTTTGGGAGGATTGGGAAGACCTAATTAAACTCAATTATTCCTCAAGAAGGTGGAGTCGAGCAAAAGTCCCAATTTGATCTTCATCTTTCCTTTCAAGCTTGGCTAAGAGCTCCCTTATTTGATTTCAATGGAGGCTGCTGACCATGGGAAATTGGACTCCAAATGATGAAGCTAAAGGTAGTGAGAAGGTCAAACATTTCTTATAAATTCTTTAGAGCAACTCGAATTGGACACATGTAAGGGATATTGGGGCTTGAAAGGGGCATTTGCTTGGTTTTGTCCTTTTATCCTCTCATGTCATATTTCATCCTCTTAGAATGGCTTGAGCTCATTTGTTTTTCTTAATCTTAGCTTCCATTCCAATAAACACATTTTAGAATAAATTTAAATGTGTTTCAAAGTGATTAGGTTAGGTTAATGTTCAAAAAATTTTTACTTATGCCACTTTAAGCATTTTCCCTCTTGACTTGGGATAGCTTCTTCCATTTTATTGATTGATGCAAGATGATAGATGACTAAGATTCAGGGACTTAATAAGAATAGAAAGATCAAGAGGTATTATGAGCACATCCCCAAGGATGTTAAGGATGCCTCCCATATAGCTAAAAAAAGGAACCATTTATGAGTCCTCTCCCTTTCTTCATGGCAGTGGGTTTCACCCCTTTCAACTATATACGGAGAGGAGGATGTTAGAAAGATAGCTTTATCACCCCCATGCCCTACTGAGTATGAGATATTAGATGAGATAAGATAAGATCCTATGTTAACCTTAAGTCTATGCTCAAGCGAGTTGAGAGAGCATATTGATGATCTGAGTCCACTACCCTACATGATTTGAGGCAAGTTATCCCTAAGAGTGTTATGGATCAAATCAGGAGAGAGAGAGAGAGAGAGAGAGAGAGAGAGAGAGAGAGAGGGCCATAGAGGCCATGATTGTTGTCCAGGATGACAAAATAGATAGGAATAGATTCATCAAGCAGCAGTCAGAACAGATTGTTCTTCTAGCTCTAGCAGTAGGAGAAGACCTTCCGTGGAGAGGCAGCCAGTGTCATCCTCACCACACCACTCCATTCCCTGACCACCATCACTAGTTAATATTTCACCACCTGATGTTTCTGCTAGGTATCAGAAGTCAGCATTTGGACAAAAATCATCCTCCTTAGTGATATGATATGTCCCAAGGACCACACTCCATTCACCTTGCCAGTTGATGCAATGTTGAGCTCTCCCACTTGACTTCCTTCCTTAACAGTGGAGAGGAAGGAGTGGTGGCCCAAGAGTGTTGTAGTTTGTTCACCATCCCGATAAGAGAAAGAGAAAGAAGGGAGTCCCAAGTTGGCTCTTATGATTGTTGAACTAGTCATAGCTAGCATCCCTCCCATCTAGGATATATAGTGCATCACCTCTTCAGAGCATAGTCCAACAGTGAGTCATCACCCAACATATGTCTCAGTAGTCCCAAGTAGAGTAGATGATCAATATTTGGAGGAGATATTTAAGGAATATCATATCACAGTGAGGCTGATATTAGGAGATGACCACTTTGATCAAGAGAAGGACATGGTAGACTATCGATGAGGATGACCTCCTAGATGATGTAACAAAAGTCCATATGGTTGATACCTGAGGGTCATTGCATTGAGAATAACCTAGCTAGTAAGCTTAGGGCATTGTAGTTGAAGAAGGTGAGGCATTAGACTCAACTCAATGACTTCTCCAACAAATCAAACTAAAGGATGATCAAATTGATAGAATGGAGAGAAGAGTGGAATTGCTGATGGAAGTAGTGTTAACATTGAAGAATCAAACTCCTATCCCCCAACCCAATCCTATGGAGGCTGATATACATAACTTGGTACACATCTTAGATCATCTTAAGAGCACCACTCTAATGTATGGGGATACCAAGAGCCTACATAGGAAGACAATCGATAGGATCTTGACTCATGTGAAGGATATCAAGCACATGGTAGAGCAGCAAGTTAAGAAAGTATTTGCAAAGGGCCAAATGAGCTCTTTAGTTCTAAAAGATAGGCCTTACCCAAAGGAATTAGATGTAGTTCAATACCCCAAGGGTTTTGTGCCACCATCCTTCAAGGTATTTGATGGCAATGGGAACCTTAGGTAGCATATAACACACTTCAATGCTAGTTATTGCAATGCCGATGGCAGTGATGCCCTCCTTTTTATGTAGTTTGTTAGTAGCCTTTTTTTTAATCACACAACAATTTGGTAAAGTCTTTTTCCAAGTTAGAACAAATTTTCATCAAGAGATTCATAAGAGCCTAGAAGAGAGTAACTGTAGTGAACTTCATTGTAGAAAAGCAAAAACTTAATTAGTCTCATGTTGATTATATTCTTAGGTGGAACAATCTGAGTATAAAATGCGTACCACAGTTGTAAGAACAATATGCCATTGAAATCCTTCTTAAGAATATTCATGGCTCATTTGCTTTCATGCTAAGGGATTCACCATTAAGACAACTAAGAAGCTAATTAGCAAGATCTACAAGAGGAAGCCAAGTAGTTACCCTTCTTAGACTAATCATTTAAGTTAAAGCTTCAAAAGTTATTTGAGAAGAAGTCAGGGGTTGTGGTGGCAATAGATAAGTAGAAGCAGCTAATGAGATCTCAATTTAAGAGGCCTAGAATTTAGTAACCTCCACTTCCACCTCATCTTCCTACTCGGCCACTACAAAGGCCACCTCAGTAGCCTGCACAATTGCAACATCAATATCCACCACCATGTAACTATTATCCTTATAGTCTTCCTGATATACTCAACAAGCCATATTCATTCAAGATGGTGGTAGTCAAGAAAAGTTTCAAAAATATTCTTAAGAAGCCTAACTTTCAGCTACCCGAGCTTAGAAATCTCTAACTACTGCCCCTACCATTGCATGCTAGGACATGTCTTGGAGAATTTCTTTACATTCAAGGATTGTCTTGAGAATAGCTACAAGTTAGGAGCCATAGTGATCCCCAAGAATTCTAATGGAACAACCTTATAGTTTTATTAAGGTAATCTTTGGGGAAACATCAGATCCTCTCAAGATAAAAGAAGGTTGAGATATCTCTCTATCTCATACCTCTAAAAAGATCATATATAAAATCAAGAAACTTTATCTACAAGTTCTTGATTAAACTCAAACCTTCAATACCAAGGAGGTTAGCCAATTGTGAGGGACAACTCAGGGAGGGTTGATGCCTAACAACAACAGCAACCATCACATGCCCAAGGTAGTTACATAGCACCATCACTATTTGGGTCTAGCATTCTCTCTTCCACTATTGCAACTACCACATCCACTAGCTCCACCACCACTAGTAGTAGTATTGTATTCATGGATGTGAGGGCACTAAGCCACTCAAGTAGCCTACTTTGCTTGACTTTTATCATGTACCTCAGAAAATGAAGAATAAATAATGAAGATTAATTTAGCTTACATCTTATCTACTATTGATGATCTCAGTGATTTCATTTCTATTGATATCTCTCCAAGTTACAAAGATAACAATTTAAGTGATTTTAATTAACTCCACTTTGATTTAGAGATTGATTGCCCTTTTCTAAATCATCAGGGTTCACCACTTGAGATCATCTGACTCCTATGATCCTTTAGGAGAAGTTGTGAGTATACCTGATGATCATGTAGAACTTTCTACAAGCTCCTCATCATAAGAATTCATTGAAGTTAACCTCCATAGTGGCAAAGTTTTACCTCCTAGGGTAATACCTCATGATATGGGTTAATATGTCATTAATTGTAGTGATCAAATATCCCCTCCATAAGATGCTCTGTCTTTGGATTTAATTATGGAGGACCAACCCAAAGTTGACTATAATATAGATCATCTTAGAAAGTTTCCAGCTAAGCTAAGCATATATGATGCCTTTATTTTATTCAAAGAAATGAGGGACTCACTAATCAAAATATTACTTGAGCCTGAGATCTGCTTAGCTCAGTTGGCTTCTACTGATCCAGCCGAAAAGGAGGCATATTTTTCAAAGGAAGTCCTAAGAGTCACCTTCTTAGATGAAGACCTACTACTATGGATAATTGAGCACAACCATCCCCTCTATATTATAGTGGATGTTAGAATGTTCAAGTTATCCAGAGTGTTTGTTGATCTATGTATAGTAGGAAACATTATGAGTCTATGAACACTTACTTAAGGGTTAATATCTCTAAACATCAATCTAAAAAGATGATATTGAAAGGATTTAATGAACAGGGTGGGCCTGAGGCTCCATAATGTTGTTAATGGAAATAGAGGATTGGAAGACTAATGCCAAGTTTCACATAATAGACTCAGATACATCTTTCAATGCTTTGCTAAAGAGACCTTGGATTCATGAGACAACATGGTTCTATCCTCCTTAATTAGTGCATCAAGTTAATTAGAGATGAGATTGAATATTGTCTTAAAGGAGATCTCAAGCTATTTGTAATACATGAGGTTAGGATCTATGAGGATGCAACTTATTATATCCCTAAGGAACAAAATGTTCTTCACCCATTAACTTAATGAAAATAAAAAATAAAAAAAGAAGGAAAAAAAAGAAAAGAAAGAGAAAATGAATATAGAAAAGAAAAGAAAAGGAAACTCGAAGAAGATATTAAGGAGGAAATAAAACCTCTGATTAAATTCCACCCACAGTTTGTCACTCCATTTGAAAAAATGGATAGGATAACCTAACCTCCACCAGAACAAGGAAGAGGCAAGTCTAAAGGAACTTTAGAGGTGGAATACCCCCATACTTACCACATATCAAGAGATTTATTCCAGCATCCAGAAGTACACCTTCCATTTAAGTAGACTTGGAATCTAGTTTGGAGGATGAGTCCTATGTAGTGAGCACACCAGCTACTTCTCTACATCAACAGACCTTGCTGGAGGTGACACTAGAGCCTGATAGTGATGAAGACCAAGTTCCTAAGCAAAGCATGAGTGTATTTGAGCACTCTTTATTTGAAATTATCAAACGACATGTGAGCACCTTAGCACTAATCATCATAAATTTTTTTGGGCTTGGTAGTTAAGGAAACTCCTGAAACATATACAAATGCTAAGCTTAGAGATTTTATCCAGAGCAACATCCTCAAGCCTAAAAGTTGATGTAGAGCTTGAGGATGAATCAATTAAAGAAATTAATAGAATTACCTTTTTATTGATACTCGCTTGTGTTTTAAATTTGGCAAAGAAAGGTTTAATTCCTCAAGCATGGTCTAAGAATAGGTTAGAATACTTTGAAAAGCTATGGGACAACAAATGCAAGAACTCTTAATCAAGATCGGGACTAGGATTTGACATAGTAGGGCTAATTGATGATGTCGATTACTACTTAGTCATCACCAATCATTTGAAATCTAATAGGGTCTCCCCATATCACTTTAACTCATATGAAGAGGTGTACTTAGAAACTTCATATGATCCATATGAGCTTCAAGCCAAAGATGTACCCCAAAATTTGAAGAATAAATCAAATCAACCATCGATGAGCTCAAAATAATTAACGTAGGCACTAAAGATAATCCATTCCTGACATACATCAATATCTTATTGAATGAATCTAAAACCATGACTTAGTTAGACTACTCACTAAGTTTAAGGATTGGTTCATATGGAGCTATAACAAAATTCCTAGATTTTTTTTTAAAGTTGCAGTTCATAAGCTAGTAATATTGCCTGACGTTAACCTCATCAAGCAAGTTCCTAGAAGCATATGATTAGAAATTGAACAACAAATCAGTTCTAAAGTCAAGAAACTAATCAATGATGGCTTCATCCTAGAAGAAGAAACCTCACTTGGTTGGCCAGTGTCATCCCAGTCAAAAAGATGAATGACCAAATTCATATATGCATCAATTTTATGGATCTAAATAAGGCATGTCTAAAAGATGAATTTTCACTATTGATACTAGAATTGATGGTGGACATTGCTTCATCTCATGATGTCTTCTCTTTCAAAGATGGTTCATCTAGTTATAACCAAATCAAGATGACACCTAAAGATGAAAAGTACATTGCTTTTAGAACCCTATCAAAATTTATTATTATAAAGTCATGCCTTTTAGCCTCAAAAATGTTGGTGTTACATATTAGCAGGCCATGATTATAATTTTTCATGATCTCATTCATCATCAAGTCAAGTGCTACGTTGATGATCTCATGGTCAAAAGTAAGGAAAAGGAAGACCATCTCTTTGACTTAAGAGTAGTCTTCAAGCGGTTGAGGCAATATAACCTTAAAATGAACCCACTAAAGTGTGTATTTGGGGGTAACATTAGGGAAGTTTCAAGGGTTCATTATCTAACACTATGAGATTGAGATCGAGCCGGAGAAGATCAAAGCGATAATGGAAATGCCACCCCCTAAAAGTTGAACTCAACTCAAATCATTCCAAGGAAGGTTAGTGTATCTAAGACACCTTATATCCAACCAATCAGGCAAATGTCAACCATTCCCAGCATTAGTCAAGAATGATGCCAAATTCAAAATGGATGAAAAATGTCAACATGCCTTTAAAAGTATCAATTAATACCTTATGATGTCTAGTCCTAGCTACCCCTATTTTAAGCAAACCTCTCATAATCTACACTACTTCATTGGACAACTCCCTTGGTGCTTTGTTGGCCCAAGCTAATGACGAAGGGAAAGAGAATGCACTCTACTATCTTTATCATTGCCTTATACCTACTGAGGCAAACTATCCACCCATTGAGAAGCATTTCCTAGCCTTATTCTTCGTAGCCTAAAAACTATGACATTATATTCTCTCTCATAAAATAACTTAATTTTTGGAGTTAATCCATTACAATATCTCATGACATGGATGACATTATCTGGACGATTGGCATGATGGTTCATGATTTTGTCATAGTTTAAAATTACATTTGTACCTCTCCATGTAATGAAAGGGTAAGAGCTCATAGACATCTTGGCAGTGCACACTCTCCATACAGATTCTTCTCATGATGAGCTTCTCAATGAACAAATCATCAATCTAGGGGATGCAAATGCTCACCATTGGGAGATGTATTGTGATGGTGAGGTTTCCTCTCAAAGAGGAGATGAACCATAATCTACTCTGCCAGGAAAGACAGGAGTAGAAATAGTTCTTCTAGCACTACAATATGATATGATGCGATTCTCACATCATCTATCCAAACCTTGCACTAAAAATGAAGCTAAATATGGGACTCTGATCATCAATCTGGAGTTAGCCATCTCCTTAGGCATTTAAATCATCAACATATTTAGGGATTCACAATAGTGGTTAACCAAATTGTTGGGTCCTACATGGTTCTAAAGCTCAAACTTCATCACTACCATGAGTACACCATAGAGTTACTAGCTCAGATCATCTAAGTCATAGTTTATAAGATCCCTCAATCATAAAATGTCATTGGGATGCCTTAGCCAAGCTCGCCAAAGTGTTAGCATGTCCAGAAGATGAGTCCATATTAATAGAGGTTCATAATAGATAGATCCTACTTGTTATTGGATGTTGAACTTATCAAAAGGTACACTCTTAATGGAGAGGTTGCCATCACTGAGAATGATAAATAGTTATACTGGAGGCAACCATTCATTGATTAACTAAACAAAGGAAAGCTACTTCAAGAGAAATCTCAGGCCCACCAAATCAAGCAAAGAGAACTCCCCTATGCACTTATTGATGGTCTTTTGATCAAATGTGGTTATGTTGTTTAAGAAAACATGAAGCCCATAAGATCATGACCAAGGCACATTCGGGGTTATGCGGAGCTCACCAGTCTAGTCCCAAGATGAAGGCCTTGATTAAGAGGCTTGGGTACTATTGATCGATGATGATCATAGATTGCATGGATGTAGCCAAGCATTGCCACTAATGTTAAGTGCTTGGTGTAGTTCTACATCAACCACCCAATATTATAGACCTGACTACAACTTCATGGCTATTCGAGTGTTAGGGTACTGACATAGTGGATCCAATTGATTCTCCAACATCCAAGAGTCACTAGTTCATCCTAGCAACTATGGATTATTTCTCTAAGTGGGCGAAGGTGATTCCACTTAGGGAAGTCATTGTTTATCATGTGCTCTAATTTTTTTGGAATGATATTGTATATATATTTGGAATATCCCACTAAATCATATCTGATAATGGTATCACCTTTAAAAGCACCAAGATCAATAACTTCGACTGAAGACACAACACATCATAGATTGGAGTTATTATACCATCTACTACCAATGGGAAAATGGTTTTGCGAAAGCATTCAACAAAACTCTCATTCAAATACTCAAGAAGATGGTCGACGATAACAAGCTGTAGTTACATGAGTAGTTAGTTGAAGCTTTATAGGCTTAGCGCACCATATATAGAACTCCAACACAATCCACCCCATTCTTTCTAGTGCATGGGTCTAAAGCCATTCTTCTCTTAGAGGTCCAAATCCCTTCATTAAGGATAGCTTTGGGTGGTAAAATTACAACCAAGCAAAATGCTAAGCTAAGTTGGAAGATCTCAAAGGTCTAGAGAAGAGTGCCTGTTGGCTAGAACCTCAAACTATACACCAGAATGGTTCAAACTCATAGCAAGATGGTCTGCCCCATATCTTTTTAGGTTGAAGAGCTCATTTTAATTCTAAGGAGACCAATTTCAGCTCATCTCAAGATGGGAGGCAAGTTTAAATTTACTTGGGAAGACCCTTTCACCATAGAAAAGGACTACTAAGTTGGATCCTACTAACTAATCATCCATAAAGGTGAATGCCCTATGCATCCAATCAACGGGTTTTATCTAAAAATATTATGCATAAATAATGTTCCTACTAATCTCTTCATCAATAAAAAAATTCCATTCGGTCAATTTATTCTCTAAATTTGAATGTTTTTGATTGACAAATTCTCAATGTGTTTAGGATATGTACAAGAGAACCTGAGTGGCATTCTAATCTGATAAACACAACATAAACACAAAAATTACACACAAACATGAATCACAAACAAGTCCAATTGCTTCAGGCTACTTTATATTGAGGTAATATTCCAAGCAGCCCTCATTTAGTAGCTTCCCTAGGACAGGTTTGATTCACTGCTTGGCTAGTGGGTCACCCCAATAGCTGCTCTTGCTTTAGAAGATGTGAGTCCTCGTGCATTCTTCCTAGCTTCACCATTATAGATCGATGAGCCGCTTTGTTGGTTTATATGTTCTATTATATAACTATTAGACCATCCCAATGGTTGATCATGTTTTTAAAGATGTGAATCCTTGAGCATTCTTATTAAGCTGACTATCATATGTTGACTGGGTCAAAATATATATTTGAGGATTAAGGTAAGATCCCTAGTGGTTCCTCTTCCTCTTGTCTACTTCAAGCTTGGGTTTAGTCCTTCTTTGACTCCCCACTTAGTAGTTACCCTAGGTCAGATAGTAGCTTTCTAATCGATGACAAAATGTCTCAATGATTAGTTCTCTTACGGTGATGTGAGTCGTGATGCTTCCTTCCTAGATTGATCATCGTAAATCGATGGGCACCTTAAGTTTGCTGGTGTTTGCTTGCTAACGGTAACCCACCCAGTGGATAACACCGTATACCTATAGGATTTGTATATTTCATAGATTAGGATAATACCCTCATAGGCACCTTCCTTGTGGGAATTTATTTGGATTATGTCTTCACGACCCCATCTAGACATGACCCGGTTACTAACAGATTGGATAATTCTCCTTTCCTAGTAGTCACCTCATTAGTTGGAAGCTTTGTACTATGGATGTATGGATTATTATTTTGGACAATAAAATATGAGATAGGTCAAAACCCTCGTGGCTCTTTCTTAGTGTGACCCATCGCAAACCAACAAAGTCCACACTACATAAACAAAAAAATTAAACCCCTTATGGATTAAGGTAAAACCCCCAACAGTACCTTTTCCCAAGTAAGCATCCTATCTTTTTGTATAGTGTTAGTAAAATTCCTTATAAGAATCACCTTAACTATTTAACCTAAGATAAGACCCCTAGAGGTCCTTACTTAGTAGTCACCCTAGGTCAAATTTGACTTGCTACATGATTAGTGGGTCACCTCGATGGTTGATTCAACTTTGGAATATGTGAGTCCCCAAACATTCTTCCCAATTTAGCCATGGTAAATTGATAAACAACCATAGGTTGGATAGTCCCTACTGTACTGCCGGTAGACTATTCCTTTGAGTCAATAAATCTAAGGTAAGTCTAGGCTTTTGTAGCCCTTCCTTAATGTGATTCATCGCACACCGAATGTTCAGGGTTAGGATCATGCCCTTGATTCTTCTTTCCTAGTGGCTATCTTAGGCATGGATTAAGCCATTATGGCCCTCTCCTAATGGTTTCCCTTTTAGGTTGACTACTATTATTGTGCAGATAAGCAAAGTACTCCTTTAGGTTAGTAAAGTTAAGATAGGTCTAGGCTCCTGTAGCCTTTCCTTAGTGCAGCCCATCATAAACTAATACGGTCAACATCTATTCAACAATTAAATATAAAATTGAAATCAATATGAGTCACCAAAATCAAACAAAGTCCTTCAATATAACAAATCAAAATAATGAAACTAAATCAAATCAATTAAATAGTTGAATCAAATCAATCAAATCAAACCAATCCTAATCCAAATCCTATCAATTCCTAACAAATATTTATTTATGCCCTTGGCATGATTCAATCCCCAGTAGATTCCTCTTTGTGTTCTTAGCACAAAGACAAACCTCAAGCATTCATTTCTAGCAAATTCTCATTCATGCTCATGGCATAATTCAATCCCAAGCATCAAATTTCAAACAAACTGAATTAAATTAAAGTTGCTCTCCTTCCATTCCCATGACATGAAACAAAACAAATTGAACTTGACTAAGATGTGAATTCTTGGTACCCCTCAACTTTTGTCTCCCCTGATATTCATGATCTTCTTGGATGCTATTGATTGCCTCGATCAATGCAAATACGTGCGGTGTTCCTTGTCAGTTACACCCCACCTATTAGAGGCCCTTTTGTTGACTTCACTTTTGGAGTGAAGATTGATCACTACAAACTTAGGTCTAGGATACTTTTAGACAGATGGGTTTTATTTATGCTAGGTCACTTCTAGTTACTAAGGGAACACTAAACATAGACTTAGAGACTTATGGGGCACAACCTTAGGCTTAGAGCTCATCTTAGGATAAATAGGCGTCATCTACCCTAAGACCTAAACTGATACTCATGCCCATCAATTTATTTGAACCTGAACCAAATGATTGAATTATCAACCTCAACTCAGCAATTGGCCATGATTGAATTTGATTTCTAATCCAAGCTCCAAGCCAAATTAATTTGAACCTTAACTTAAGTTAATCTATTACAATCCTATAACTTCAATCAAATTAACCTAAGAAAACCAAACTTAACTCAATTCTTTCAATTATCTTAATCATTCAATGGATCATTTTAAACTATTCCAACACTTGCAATCAAGCCAACTAAAATAACTAGACTTAAGTGACCCAAGTTAGCCCATTTGACCTAAAGAGTTCAAATGAGTCAAAATCCATTCAAACTTAATTCAATTGTAGCCAAAGCCACTAATCAACTTCAAATTCCTCATTGAATACAGTACAACCATCTATAGCCTCAATTGGTCCAAATTAACTTAAATAAACCACTTAACCCAATGTGACCTAAAACATCTAATTAGGCCAAGCTTCAACCAAACTCCAATGGATCAGATCAAGCTACCCAATATCTTCATTGATTATTGTAGGTCACTATTGAACACTCCACTACAATTAGTTAAACCTAACCAAGCTAATTTAACCCCTTAACCCAAGTTAACCCAAAGTAACCTAAAGGTCCAAATTGGCCCAAATCATGTCTTAAGCTAAACTAATTACAATCAATGACTCTCATGAACCAAAAATTAGATATTGAACATGACTCAACCACCAATTGAGTCAAATGGACTCAACCAAGGCAATTTTACCTCTTGACCTAAGTTGACCCAATTTCACCTAAATGGCCAAATTGGGCCAAATAAAATTCTAAACCAAATTGTTTGAAACCAATACTTCTAACCAATCAAAAATTAGGTATTAGAGATGATCCAACTTTTAATTGAACCCAATTTGGTCAACCCAGCCCAATTGACCTACTTAGCCGAATTTGACCTAAAGGGTCAAATTGAACTAAATCACTCCATAATTCAAATAAATTCAAACCAACTCTTCCAATCAATTAAAATGACCAATTGAACATGACCTAACTCATACTCAAGCTAATTTGGCCAATTTGGTCAAATTGGTGAACATGACCCATTTGACCCAAATGAAACCATATAAACCAAATCTAAATCTAACTAAAATTAAACCAAACCAATTAAACTTATTCATTCCAAATGATCAATTGAACTTAACCAAACCTTACTTTGACCCAATTTTGTAAAAATGGTCAACTTAGCCGAACATGACTCATTTGACCTAAATGAGTCAAATTGAGCCAAACCCAACCAAACTTGGCATGACTCATCTTTGGATCACCATGGGCCTACCCAAGTGGGTCCAACCCATGGTGAACACAAGTTAGGTCAAACTCATTGAACCAAGCCCACCAAATTAGATACAATCCATATTTGGATGGGTTCTCCAACTCCCCACCCTTTGGTAGCCACCTTTGGCCTTTCTTGGACAAAGGACTACTGACCCAACCTAACTTAAGGTTCTTGGGTTCAACCTTTGGCCCAGAGAGGGTGAGCTCACCCATCGTCAACCATTGGTCCACTAAAGGGGAGTGTAATCTCCATGGAAGCCCACTATACTCTCTCAGCCTCTTATACACATCCACCTCAATAGTCCGCTGGCACCTCCAGCCACCAACTTTAGCTGGATGATTGCCAAAGGCTGAGCCAATGTCAGCCTTTGGTTCAAGTGTGGAGGAGAATATACTTCTCCCCACCCATTTAAACTCATCAAAGACCTTCCTTAAAGCATTCTGAGTAGTCCTAGAGCATTCCCTAAGCTCCCCATGCACCCATCCCCAAGACCAAGCTCCCTTCAAGCCCAAGAGCTCCATCTCCAACCTCACAAAACTTCCACCAAAGCCAAATTAACTTTCCCTTAACATTCACCACACTTCAGTGACCCAAAATGAATCAATTCCCGATCGAAGGTGTCCCTAGACCAACTCTGGTGACTTTCATAGTACCATTTGGTCCATAGATCGATCAACTAGGAGGTAACTCGAGCACTTCTCAATAGGGCTTTATCTCATCATGATAAAGTTATCTCTATCAACTGTCGGTCTTTAGCTCCTATGAGGTAAAAAATCCAACAACCATAGATTTGGCCCCAAGGTGTTGGTCTTTTTTGAAACAAATTATATTTTCATGTGATTTCCATAGTAGGATCTCCTTAGATTTTTTTTAAATGGTCATTTCAGAGACATTTTCACCATCAAACAAGCTCTAGTGAGCTCAGATCAGTAGTAGGAGTACATCATCCATCTTCTAGTGCTCATAATATGATGGATCCACATCTGTCCATTCTGCATGATTGGAACAGACAGCTATGATTAATCATGCTAAAAATCTTGATTTAATCCTTCTATATTGTTGGATTAATCTCAACCATCTAATCTGAAATTGGACGGTCGAGATGAAATCGCATCCACTACTACTACGTTAATAATTGCAATAGACTTTTTAAATAGCCAATGCCATGGTGTCACATTGAAAGTGCTGATGTGTTAACGTCAATGTGGTGCTGATGCTTTAAAATGAGTAATAGGCTTAAAAATTTAATTTTACATGGAAAAAACTTCAAAAAACCATAACTAATTATAGAAAAATACAAAAAAAAAAAAATAAACCTATTTTAGAAGGCTTAGATAAAAGAGAATTTAATAAAAATAAAATTCCTCAATTAATGTCTAATCATAGTGCTTAATTAATGTTTGAAGCTAAGGCTAATTATTTTAATTAAGATAAATTACATGGCTAATTAATTTCAACTTTAGCATGTTGATTCTATGGGATGTCCTCCCATATTTTTCTTGGAATTATTTTCCATGTAATTTAGAAAATTCTAAAATTTTAATCCTAATTACCCCTTCTAAGTGATTTAATAATTATTAAGATTAATGAACATCAAAAGTTGAGTAATTAAGGATAATTGTGTTAAGAGGCTATGACACCCAAGGTAGGGGAGGGGAGTGGGGTGAATTTGGTTTGTAAAAAACATTTACAAAACTTAATTCTTAAATGATGAAGATTTAAAGAAATAAAACAACAATCAACAATAGTAGAAAAGTATAGTGTAGAAAATAAAGAAAAAGAATAGGGAGATTTTTACATGGTTTAGCTAAACCCCAAAATCAGCCTACTTCCATGCCTATCCACTCAGGCTAGGGATTCACTAAATTAGAAATGAGATTACAACAAATATCCCATACTCTCCTTCATGGGAAAGTACAACTCAACACCATACTCAACACAATACTTTCTTTAACAAGCAAGTACAACACAACCACATACTTTCCTTAATGGGAAAGTACAACCCAACAAGAAAATAAGAAAAATAAATGTAAAGTATCTAACTCTCAATTTTAAAATAATTTTTCTTTCAAAACCCAACAACAACAATATTAAAGAAATTGAATTATTAATGAAAAAGTGATCTCACTTTAACTTTAAATTAAATTAAAACAAGATCTTCAATCAAATATTTAATGCAATCAAGTAACTTAATGTTGCTTAAATGATCTTTAAAATTTTAAAATTATTTTCTTGAATGACTTTGAAATGAAAACTAAAATGCAATCACCAAAAACTTTACTTTGAATTCTTTTTCACACAACCTGACTTTCATTCAAATGATAAAAGTATTTGCAATTTGAATAACTAAACAATCACTTGAATAAACATTTGAATTATATTACATGAAAGCTATCACATAACATATGCACAAACTAATTGAATGCAAGCAATCAATAAGCACAAATAATATATGCAAGAAGTGGTGTGGTCAGCCAAATGGAGAAAGAGATGAAATAAGATATTAAGCATAATCAAATTGAACCAACCTCCTCCTACGGTTCTCTCAATTTCATCTTCCCTTTGATTTTCCTTCGATTTGCCCGATTCTCTACATGATTGTCGCTGGTGGATCACGTGCGTGATGGTCCTATATCTTTGTTCATGGATTTGATTCCTCTAGCCGCACTATCGAATGGCTCTGCCATGCAAGCAGTGGCTAGGGTATCAGATTTCTCTGGCTCTTTGGATTCAAATTCCCCGTCAAACTTGAATGTGGTTAAATCCTTTAAGGATGCGCTCTCTAGTAAGAGTTTTTCATCTAATTCTTCTGAATTTAGTATTAACTTCTTTTCATGGTATTCCGGTGATCATGTGCTCTGATAAGGAGGTTGAATTGTTGGCTAAGCCCTATGAATTCACTTTAGTCGGTAAATTTTCATTACGTCAACCAAATCTGGATAAAATTCACTCATTTTTTCATAATTTGAAACTTTCGGGTGCTTTTTCTATTGGCTTGATTGATCCAAGGCATGTCTTAATTCAACTTAATAATGACTAGATTATTCAAGGGTTTTTGCTAGACGTTCCTATGTCATTTTCAATTGCCAAATGCATCTTCTAAAGTTGACTCCTCTTTTTGATATAAAGGAGGAATCACCAATTGTTCTAGTTTGGTTGGCTCTTCCTAATATGCGAATTCATTATGTGACGCACCAAGTGCTTTTGGGGGGGCTCTCTTTACCGCCTCCCAAAAATTGATCCAATCGCTATAAGAACCCGACCATTGGTTGCATGTATTTTAGTAGAAATTGATATATCCAAAAAACATCCTAAAGAAGTTTGGATTGGCTCCAAAAAGTATGGTTATAATCAAAATATTGAATTTGAGAATTTTCCTGTGTTCTGCTCTCAATGCAAAATCCATGGGCATGATAATTTAGAATGTTTTGTGTTACACTCGCATCTTAAAAAGAAAAATATGAATGAGGCAACCCTAATCCTCCAATTAATAAAGCTGGTAAACCTATGTATGTGCCTAAAGCTACTCTAAAAGGAAATTATTTTTCTAGTTCTGTGGAACCCACAAATTTGCCTAATGAAATGTTGAATGATGCTAATCTGAAAGATTTTTATGATGTAGATAAGGAAGATTCTGCTGTTGACCCTAAGGCTCATTATGATGGCTTGGATACCAATCATTCCTTGCATAATAATTTGGATGCTAAAGAGAATGCCCCTAATCCAGCTACCTTGACTTCCTTAAATGTTGAACATGAGAAGGAAAATCTAAAAGGGTTGGAGGAATGAAATAATACCCTGAAACTGATCCTCAAATTTGTGCCCTTGATGCTTCCAATATATCCCCCTCTCTTAACACTGAAATTGCTAACTCCCCTTCTCTTATTCCTGATATTGACATACAACCTAATCATTCTTTGCATACGGATACTGAAATTGAGGAAGGGGAAGTCACCATTAGAAATGCTTTGACTAATTTTAACCCTATTCTCAACATAACCAACCAGTCTCTCTCGGATGGAGACTCTTTGGACAACAATAGACCATTTCAAACTATTGTCATAAAGAAATCACTTAAAGTAAAAAATGTTCACTAATAACTCTACCAGATCTACTAGATCTAGATCCTCATCTCATAAATAGTAGCTCTTCCCTTTATCTATTTTCTTTAGATAAACACTTTCCTTTGCTTTTATTTCCAATTTGATTGCCTTTATGTTTAATGCACTTATTTGGAATATTCGAGGGATTGGGACCCTCATTGTTTGTAATCACATTAGAAACCTCTGTCGCATCAATAATATCCCCTTACTTGTTATTATTGAACCTCTAATTCACTCTTCTAAGATCAATCATGTGGCAAGAATGCTTAGCTTTAATAACTTATTTTACAATATTAGTAATAAGATCTGGTGTTTTTGGAATAACTTGGTCTCTGTTTCTATCCTTGATAATCTTCAACAGGTAGTCAACGTTAACATTTCTTAGGGTGCTTATTCTGCTCTAGGCTCCTTTATGTATGCATCTTATAATAGGGATGGTAGGAACATCCTTTGGGACAATTTAAGATCCTTTGGCACCAATCACAATAAACCTTGGTCGGGTGATTTTAACACCATCCTCTTCTCTTTGGAAAGAAGGGATGTTCTCTAACATGCATTCTATGAAAGATTTTTCTAATATGATTCTTGATTGTAACCTTTTTGAGATTGGCTACTCGGGATCGGAATACACTTGGCACAAATCTAGACTCTGGCAACGGCTGGACAAAACTCTCTTTAACTCTATATGTATTAATCAATGGTCCCATACTTCTGTTAAACATTTAAGTAGAACCTTGTCAGATCATGCTCCTCTCTTGATCTCTATTAAAAACCCATTAAATCGGACCTCCCACTCTACATCTTTTAGATTTAAGAATATGTGGATTCAGCATACTGATTTTTAAATGTTGTCACCACTAACTGGACTCTCCACGACAAGATCAAGGGTATGATCACCTGGTTTAAACTTAAATGACTCAAGCAAAACCTTGTTTGGTGGAACAAACATCGCTTTAAAACCTTTTGCTAACATCAAAAAACATTGGTATGCAATCTTGAAAATGTAAATTTTATTTTATTTTATTTTATTTTATTTTATTTTATGCAATCTTGAAAATGTTATTTTAACTGATTCTTCTAAATTGAAGGATTTAAATGAAGCTAAAGATAACGTTGCTACCTATCAAAATATTGAAGAAACTTACTGGCAACAAAAGGCAGCTAGTAGACACATTGCTGATGGGGATAGAAATATCAAATACTTTCATACTCTTGTCAAAAAAAGAGAGCATTAAATTACATACAAAAATTTAAAAGTGCTAATGGAAATTGGGTCACTGATAATAATGAAATTAAAGAATATGTTATTAATCATTTCAGAAATTTGTTGAATAAGAACCATACTTTAGATGCTATCTCCAACACTCATTTTATTCCCTCATTTATTTCTAGTGATGAAAACCATTTACTTACTATGATTCCTATAGAAGATGAGATTATCATTATTGTTAATAACATGAACTCTGACTCAGCTGCTGGCCCTGAAGGTTATACTACTCATTTCTTTCAACATTATTGTACTATTATTAAACAAGACTTAGTTGAAGCAGTCATTGACTTCTTTAATGGAAACTCTATACCTAGATATTTCTCTTGCACCTCCATTATCCTAATACCAAAATTGACAATCAATGTGTGACTTTAGACCTATCGCCTTTTGCACCTTCTTTCAAAACTTATTGCTAAATTACTTGCCAATAGACTTACTCCTTTGCTTTAAAAATTTATTTCTCCCAATCAAACTAGCTTCGTCAGAGGCAGAGCTATATTCAATAATATTCTTCTAGCCCAAGAGCTAATTCATGACTTGGATGCCCCCAATAGAGATGGCAATATCCTTTTTAAATTAGCCATTTCTAAAGCCTTTGACAATATTTCTTGGAAATTCCTCTTTCAAATTCTTAAATTATTTTGGTTTTCTGAAAGATTCATATTTCTTATTAAAAATTATATTACTAATGCTTGATTTTCTATCATTTTAAATGGAGAGGCCTTAGGTTTCTTCCCCTCATCCCATGGCTTGAGACAAGGAGACCCATTATCTCTTTCTCTTTTTATCATTGGAGTGGAATATCTTTCTAGGAGTCTTAATGACTTATTCAACAATAATCCTAGCATGTACTTTAGAACCCTAGGTGGCATCCTTATCTCTCATTTGAGTTTTGCTAATGACTTCATCATTTTTTCCAATGCTTCCATTCATCACATCAAAAAAATAATGAAATTGTTAGTTAAATTTATGAAGGAAAGTGGGCTTTCTATTAATGAAGGAAAATGTTGCTTCATTCCTTCATCTAAAATTCTAGTAGCAATTGACCAAATCTTGAGAATCACCAATTTTCAACATCACCTCCCATTAAATATCTTGGTGCTCCTCTTTATAAAGGTCGAAAAAGATCACATCTCTTTGATGAACTTATCCAAAAAATCTAAAATAAAATTTCTATTTGGGAATTTCATTTTCTCTCTTTTGGTGGTAGAATTACTTTGCTCAAGAGTACCCTAAATTCCATGACTTTATATCTTATTAAAACCATTGTCCCTACTAATTCTACCATTAATAGAATTGAGCGCCTCCTTAATAAATTTTTTTGGGGATCTAACAACTCTTCTAAAGGATGCATTGGACTTCTTGGTATAAAAGGCGGCACCCCTTGAAGGTGGCCTGGGTTGTAAGACAATCCATGAAACTATTACTACATTCTCCCATAAACTTTGGTTGAACTTTAGAAGCAAGAATAGTCTTTGGGATAAATTTATGATTGCCAAATACTACCAAGATAAGCATCCTCTCATCTATCCTTACAAAGTGGGCAACTTTCATATATGGAAAAGACTTTGTAACATCAAATGGGAAGCTGAATACCTTATTTCTTGGGGTTAACTCTTCTTCCTTTTTTGGTAAGATATGAAATGGTTCCATTGATAATTTATTAACTACTCATTCCATTGTTGATATTAAAGTCAGTTCCTTCTGAATAACAATTGGAATGATATCATGCTTATTGACTATATTCCTACTCCTTTTATACATAATCTCACCAACATATATATTAATTCTACACTTTGATCAAATCCTAAGCTCTCTCACAATGGAGATTTTAATCTTAAAGATGTTTGGTTTCCTATTAAAGGAAATTAGGACTTCTCTAATGTATTTTTTAAACTTTGGAATAACACTATACCTATCTCTTATTCTATCCTTACTTGGAGAATTCTAAAAAATTTCATACCCGCGGATGCTCTTATATGGAAAGATTTTACTTACCCTCTAAATGCTATTGTTGTTATCACATTGAGGAGGTGAATCATGTCTTTGTTAATGGAGCTATTGCCTCTAAATTATGGGTTTGGTATGATGATCTTTTCAATATTAATCTTTTTAATGGAACTCTATCTCTATAGTAACTTATGGAGGCTTATTTTCAAAGAACTGTTAAAGGTGATATTAAAGTGATAACTACCATCACTCTCATATGGTTTATTTGGATGGATAGAAATGATGCTAAATATCATGAGATTCCTATGAATCATAATAGAATTATTGCGAGAATCAAAGATAAAATTTGTGCCTTATTCAATGCCAATTTAAATACTAACAATCAATTTAAAGGTTATAAATTTATATGGGCCTTACCTTGAGCATTTGAATTGTAAAGAAGATAAGATTGTCTATTGGATTAAGCCCTATGATAATATTATCAAGATTAACACTGATGGTTCTGTTTCTCAAAATAATTTTGGATGTGGTGGCATTTTTAGAAACTTTAAAGGCATGGTAACTTGTGCTTTTGCCTATCCTTTACCTACATGCTCTGTTATTTTTGTTGAATTAATGGTTAATAAAGTTGAGATCAGTTTGAAAAGTTAACATTTGGATTGAAGTAGATGCTCTTCTACTGATTGGTATATTAACATCTAATAAAATGGATAACACTGAATTGTATTATCTTCTCAATCAAACTATAATGCTTCTATCTCAAGTTTGTTATAGAATCACTCATGTTTGATAGGAAGGAAATGCTTGTACTGATTATCTTACTAATCTGGGTGCTAGATTAGATGATCAAATTTTATTTGATCATTCTAATCTACCTAGGCATTTATGTGGATTAGTTAATTTGGATAATACTGGCCTACCCTACCTTAGAAATTAGGACCTCTGTCCTTTCTTACTATTTACTATTTCTTATTCTATTAAGCATTCCTATAATCTAATTTTCTACTTCTCCTGTGCTTCTAACCGAATCCTTGCTCACTTCATATGGGGAGTTTTTGATAATGTTGTGTCTCATTTTGAAAAATTTTTTACTTATGCCTTTTTACTTGGCTGGGCCTATTTTCTGTTGGCCTTTTATTTGGTGTGGGTTTATTTCTGCTATATATCTCTAGCTACAGAAGGAAGGAGTTTATTATGAGCTGCAGGAATGTGTTGTTTCATAGAAAATGTTGCTTCATGGCTTTGCACTACAGGAATACATATGTGTTCATGAGGTTAAAGCTTTCATTCGTGTATTTAGTTTGCTATTTCTGGGAATCTTTTTTATTTCTCAATTAGGCTGGCATGAGCTGATTCATTTTCTATTCCACTGGAGCAAGTGGTGTTTTTGGTTTCTCAAACTTCTAGAAGATGCTGTTTGTGTATTTTTTGGCTTCCTTGTGTTTTTAGCCTACTATTGAGTCTGCTGTTTGACCTGCTGGGTAGCTCGAGCTACTTGGTGTGCTGGTTACCTATGGCATTTGTTTTCCTGGTTTTCTCCAATAGGTTGGGAACATTTTTTTATGTTCCTCCAGCCTGCTGGATTGTGTTATGTTTTTGGAATTGCTGGAATCTTTGTGCTTTTTGCTCTAATCTAGACTTGGCTGGCATGTTTCCATTTTGGTCTTGTTTGGTCCATTTGTGTGTGATGTGCTGCTTGTGGTGGTTTTTTATTCATGGATTTAGTCTTATCATTGGCATTCTTGGTTTGGTTATGATCATGGCTAGATCAAGTGCTTGTGTTTCTTGATTCGGTATGGATTCATGTCCTTGACTTGTTGTTGGTCCCTCTAGCATATGTTGGGATTACTGTTATTTTCCTAACATCTGGATCTACTCTAATTTTTTTGTGTGGCAATTAGTCTATATTAACTGCTACTATTATTCCATAAGGATCTAGTGTGATGCATTAAAATGGTGGGCATTACTAATGATGTTTGGGTTTCTTTCTTTTGGAATGTCCTGCTTCCCTATAAATTCAATGAATTCCTGATGGTGACCTCTTCATGCTAATTGTTTTTTGCTCTTTGGTTTCTCTTGATTGTGGGCATTTTTCTCCCCTTTCTCGATTTATATTCTGCTTTTACTGCTAGGTTTACCATTTTATGCCTCTGCTTATGGAGGTTTGTAGGGATTCTAATGCTATGGTGCTTATAATGGATGATGGTTATCCTACTTGGGATAATGGCTTGCATTTTGCATATACATGGTATTTGGATTTATTTAGGTTTTCAGGTACTAAGGACCACAAATCCTTCATCCTTTGGATGTTATGTTGGCATAGGTCTGGTATGATGGCTTCACCCTTTATTGTTTCGGCAATTGCTCTTCTGTTGTATCCATGCAATGGTTGGTTGGATGCACACATTTGCTTCTGCCCCAATGTGGTGTGAACATCTTGAGCCCTCTCCCTCAAACTTTCACTTGGTCTTTATTGCTACCCTCTTATTGCATCACTAATTCTTCCCTTTACATATTTACAGATGCAGCTTTCCTTTTCTTTTGCAGGTGCATTGCAGGCTCATTCTATTGTTTTTTTGCATATGGTTATGCTTTGGCCCAGATCTTCCATTGCTGATCTCTATGTATCTTTTACTGTTCTTTTGCTTTAACTCATTTTTTAGATGTAATTAGATAGGGGATTTACTCTCTAGGCTAATTGTAGCTCTTTGAGGGGTAGTTTTAGAGTTTATCCCCTTTTAAGGACCTTGTAACCTTCTTTTTGTGGTAATAAAATTCCCCCTATATGTGGTTTCCTAAAAAAAATAATAAAAAAAAAAAATAAAAAAAAAAATTGAACCAACCTATATAAAACTTTAAGCTAAAGGGATAAACAATGGATATTCAAATGATTAAACACTTAGGAAATTAATAAAATTTAAAAGAGACTTTAGCCAAAAAAAAAGAAACAAATGGAATATCTAAAGATTAAGAACAAAATAAATTGATTTCTTTATGTTAGCTTTAGACCAAATAAGAAATCAAAAGATTATCAAGTAGTTAAGTCCACACAAATTGATCTTCTTATGTTTGTTCTTAGCCAAACAAAATATAAATATTATGTCATGAATGAACTTTAAAAAATTTATGTGAACATGTAAACTCTAAAACCAAGAAGAAATACAAAAAGTTTTAGAACTTAGCACCTCAGAAAATGAACACCAAGGAATTGATGTTTTTGGCCATGGGTGGAAACACACCAAACCTTTACTTTTACCAATCACTCTTCAAGAAAAATAAATGTCCAAGGGAAAAAGGAAGAATGATGAGGAATGCTTGCACTTGAATCACAAAAAATTCCAAGAGAGCTTTAGCAAGAATCGACCAAGGGTGTGCAAGAGAGGAAGAGAACAAGAAAAGTTTTTAAAATTTTGGAACCATTTTAAAGTTGAAATAATTCTCTTAAATGTATGAGAGAGATAATAGAGTTGGCCAAAAACTGATCCAATGAGAGGTAAATTAATTTGGGATCAATTTGAATTTCAAATTCAAATAAGAGTGGATCGAAGAGATCTTCCATTGGCTCTTTACAAATTTGGTTAAACCCAATATGGAATGTATGCTATATGATTCATGGCTAAGGATGGAGGAATTATCATAGGAAATTCGGCCAAGAGAGTTTATATATGAAGGAGGGAGTTTTGAATAAAATATATCCATGAAGATCCTTTTAAGGATTTCGTCCAAAAGGGGTTTCCTAAAATAGAAATTTTTAAAATAATGAATAAATCAATTTATATCAAAGAAAATTTCATTTTATACTTATTGAATGTTTAAATAACATATAAGTTTATTATATTTAAATCATAGTGGTTGGCCTCCCTTAATCTTTCCTAAAATAGGTCAAATTGAAAAAAAAGGAAAGGAATGGTTTTGAAAAAGAGAGATGATTTGAATTTAAATTTAAAATAACTTGAAATAGATTAATTAGGCTCTAAATAATCATAATTGATCATGCTTTAGACCTTCAACATATTCCATAAATAATTTTATTTTATTTCGCAAGTACATGTCATGCATAAAGAAGTTTGAATTAAAGAATAATTCAAAAATAATTCAAATTTAGAAAATCAAATAAATCATTTTTAAAATATGAAAAATGAGGGAAAATGATATGGAAATGTTTTGAATTAATTTTACACAATTTATTACACAAAATTCAATGAAAATTTAGGTCATAAAACTATTAAGATGAAAATGATAATAAGAGAGAGAAGAAAGAATAATAGGAGAGAGAATAAGAGGAAAAATGTTAATTTTAAGGTAATTCAATTTTCATGTGCTAAAAATTATGAATAAAAATATGAATGACATGGAAATAATTTAATAAAGTTTATACATAATTCATCTTGCTTGAACACACATTTAATATAACTTATGTCTTGCATTTAGTTCATACTATCCAAAATGGATAACTTAATGAATAATGATAATATTAAGATATATAAAAATATATAACATTTTATAATGATGAATCTAAAAATGAATGAATCATTTATTTTAATTTATTGAGCTTTTTATTTGCTTTAATATAATAATTCCTAGAATTTTTTCTACATGCTTAAATTTAACTTGATTAATAGTATCAAAAATATATATATATTTATCATCAATATAAATCTAAATTAAGAATGTCAATCATAATGATTAATGTTAATAATTTAATCTTCAAAGAAATAATTAGTTCTTATTACACAAGGTTTGTTATCATCAAATCAAATGGTGAGATACATAAGGTGTATAATCAACAAATTAATCATTAAAAACTGTAAGGATAACATAAGAACCAATTAGGACCCCACTCCTAATTAAATCTAAATATATTCCCTTAAAGAATTCAATTAACATGTTTTGTAATTAAGGATAAATTAAAGAAATTAAAAATTAAATTCAATTGAAATCAACTCAAATAATTCAAGTGCCAACTCATTAATCCTTTTATGTGTTTAATAATATAAAGTCATTAAAGAAATTATGATTTCCCCATTGGTGTGGAGAAATCATAAAAGTATTTAACATAAGTATTTTGCTTCCTTAATTGAGTTAACCGTTAAGCATGAGCCTAGTTTCATTAGATCTCCTTAGGTGCACTACTGATTTTATTTTCCCAAAGCATATCATTGAAGGCTCCTGATTAAGTTGTTAAGTAAACTAAAGAAGTTTGGGAAGGGTAATCAAACTGATAAAATTAATGATTGAACCTAACCAATTCAAAAAAATATCTATTTTCTTTCCTTCAACATATTAAGTAACCAATGTGGGATGGAGTGAATCCTATGTATCATTTCTCATCTTTAGGTTTTATTAACTTGAACATTAAAATTAAACCTTAAAGAAGCTTTAATTAGGCTTAATGGATGTCTATTTAACTTAATTGTCTTTAGGGTTTAATGAAACCAAGTATGTTGTGTGGTGATATTTAATTACTTTCTTTCAATTATCATAAATGTGTATGTCATGTACTTCATAAAATCATGTTTTAAAATTAAAAGAATATGATTGTGTTCAAATTGCTTGAGTTCGATAAATACTATTATATGGTGTGGAAATTAGCACTAGTAAATCTCAAACTATTTTGAAACTATATGTTAATTATGAATCAAATGATTTGATACTTAAATCAAAGCTTATTATAAAGAATTAATAATGTGAAGAATAAATTTTTATTTATTTGTAACCAAAAGATGGAAATTAATTATTTTATTCTTATGTTCTATGTATATGTTTACATATATTTGAATTAGGAAGTATATATTCCACACATCTCAGGAACATGAGGATTTAAGTAACCTTAAGGAGGTCTTAGGTAATCACTTCCATGGTTTAACAATGACATGTACTTGCTTAATTTTATTTTTATGTATACATATGTTAGAATATAAAATAAAATCTTTTTCTTTATGACATTAAGCTTTTCATAAATGAAGGATTTTTATACACAAGTTTTCCTTGATTTTATTTCCATGCTTATGTATATGTTTACATTTATTTGAATTAACAAGTATATAGTCTGGACATCTCAAGAACACAAGGCTTTAAATAACCCCAAGGAGGTGTTAGATAATGTCACCTTCCTAATTTAACAATGGTACATACTTTCTTATATTCTTAATACGCACTTGCATATGCTTAGTTATGAGATGAAATCTTCCTTTCCTACTAAATTCATGCATCAACATTCAGCAAGTATGCAAAAATATGGGTATATTTCATGAACATTTATATATTAAATCAAATATAAGAGAATTTAAAAATGTAAGTGTGTGGATATGATTGATAATGAATGGAAGTAGTGGAGTATTTCTCATATGATGGTAACTTAATTTTATTAATCTTAAGATGTCTTCCATGTTTGAATGAAATTCATCAAGGCTAATCTAAACTTAAGCTAAATAAAATTCATAAGTGGTTCATTAAGTGAATGAAAGCCATAATATTCTATCTTTAGAAAATAACTTAGGCTAGGGATGAAAGAATTAACCCTCTTTCTTCTCTTTATAATGATTAGATCTTAAGTAAATATTGAACAAAAAAAATTACATAAATTAAAATTCAATCAAGCTACTAAAAGACTTAAAGTGAAACCAGCCTTAATGATTAATTTAAATAATCCCAGGGCTTTAGACAATCATGATTCTCAAGATTAATCAAGGCATACCACACTAAGCCTTAGCACACACACTAGAATACTAAGTCACTGACCTTAGTAGTAGGTTAGGCAAGTGCATGTTGTCATGATATATTTTATTTTATGATGTGATGTTTTAATAGTTAAAATTCTAGGCTTTAAGATGATGTGATATTCTAGACTGTATGCTAGGTCATTATTAGCTTAACAATATTTTATTAAAGGGATTGTGCTTGAGTGACCACTGTAATAATAAATGAATATAAAATGCTTTTTCTTGTAGGTGTTTCTTATATCCCTAAGCATAATCCAACTAGGACATGAGGACTTGGTTACCTAAATGTATGTGAAATATAATTGTTTGGTTAGTGTGTTTGTTTATCTAATGTCTATGGTATATGTTTAGTTAGATTTCGGTTTCATGAAGATCTAATTTTTGTAAAAGGATTAGGATTACTGCTATAGGGTTTAGGATGAGCAGTGGCTAGGAGGCAAAGACTTGGGATGCCCTGTGAAGCCTCGAAAAAACTAATCTAAAAAAGTTAAGGAAAATAAGAATTGAAGACCCCCATAACATTTATTTTAATTATAATATTAAGTGTAATCTGGGGTATATAAGGATAGGGCTTGACTACCAAACTAATTTCCTTTCCTAAGGTGTATAGTGGAACCCAACTGCATTAGCCTTTTATTCTTTTATGAAATTTAAATGTTTAATTACTGTGTTTTGATTGTGTAACAGAAATTCCATGCATTTCATAGTTTCTTAAAGTTTGATCGTTTGATGTGTAGCCTAGATGTGGTATGCTCTTTAGGATAAGATTAAATTTTTTATCCTCATTAATAACTTTAACTAAGTTTTAATTAATTCATAACATCATCTTAAAGCCTAGAATTTTAATCAAGATAATAAATGTTTTAGAAACCCCTTGGCTGAATGGTTGTATGTTATACCAATATGCATATAGTGTTGTTTCACTCTTGAATATAAAGGATCTCCTTTCTTGCATGATAGGGGATATACTTGACCTTTGAGAGCATTTTTTTAGCCCAAAACTTAATTTCATCATCCATGTAGGTATAATTGTCCCATGTTTTGCTCCAAAATAAATGCATCAAAATGATCTTTAAAATTTTGTAAATTTTCAATGTTAGTTTAAGTCATGTTTGCATATAAAATATTATCTAGTCTATTAGGGAGTGAGTTTATAATTTTTATCTTCCTTCTTAATTATATAATAGCCTAACTATCTTGCATTTACATAAGACTAGCCTACATGATTTTAAATCATAATAGCTATTAACTTGCAGCCACTCCAAGCAGTTGTAAGCCCGGAAGAGTTGGGATGTATTCTTTCTCACTTATGGAGGTGAACCACTTTATCCCATTCTCCCCAGTTAGATTTTAGGTTGTGGTTCTAACAAGTGCTAAAGCATTTCAGACTTAGGTTCTAAGCCTACTTATTTACCTCAGGCTATAAGTTTAAGTCCTCACCTCTTAGGCATTTCCACAATCTTGTATTGTTGGAATGAGAGTCCTAACTTTTTAATAAAATTTCAACCTACAAAAAATAAATTCTTCTGTTCAAAAATATAAAGCCTCATCATAAGGTAGATTGGAGCATTTATTAGTCTTCCTAGTATCTTGGATGCTTCTTACTTGTCTTCTTATGGAATCCATAATATGACTTCTTATTTGAACTCCTCCCATTTTATTTTTGGTAATAACTAATCCTTTGATAATTTAGCTTTTAATCTTTGGAGACATTTATTTAGTACTTTAATCGAGAGTGTTCTTATGAAATTTTCATTTCTTAGGATGTAATTAACTATGAGGATTTACCGTAATAGGGAACTAAAGAACCTTACATAAAATAAATCTTACTTTACCTATCCATGTAAAGCAGGGGAAAGATCTCTGGTATATACGTAGACCCATATGCATTAGAAGTCTTTATTAGGTGATTAGGTCCATTATAGGGTGATGTTTCTATCCTTGAGATAATACATCACACCTTAATGTCACACCCTAGAAGTTCAATAAGTACCCGCCTAAGATCTATGTGGTGTCCTTAGAACTCCAAATTAAAACAACACAACATCCTAACCTAAGTTTATGATCGGTGATTTAACATTATAAGTGTGTACTAGGGCTTAGTGTGGTATGACAAAACTAGGCTTTGATGTTTGAATTATTCTAATAATGAGTGTTTAAATTTACCATTAGAGTAAGATTATAGTTCAATGGATTAAAAAATTTCTTAAAGTGAATTTTAGATTTTAAATTTTTTCTTTCCATTTTATTTGGATTTAGAATTTTAAAAAGATAGAGTAGGGATGGAAACCACCTCAAACCCTAACCTTAAGTTAAATGTAAGAGATGAATTTTATATCTTTTAATCATCTTAAGCATTTTAAATTTTCTTATTTAATCATATGTTTGGATTTGACTTATTTATCTTATTTAAATATAAAAGAAATTCTTATAATTAATGAATTCAAAACATAATTAATTTAGTAATATTTTTTTAGCTTTGTTTAATCATCTCTTAATATTAATGTATTGGAGTAGTATAAAATATGATTAAATTTAATAAATATATATGTACATGAATTGAATATTTCACATATTGATGAATGAATAAATCAAATATTCACTTGTTGATATTTGATTTAAGATTAGAGAATATAAATATATATGATCCATGCATAAATTTTTTAGAAAAGGTGATTTAATTATCCATTATACATATAGACACACACACAAGTATGTTGAATTTGTACAAGTATGTACCATTATTAACCAAGGAAGTGAGGTAATTAGAAATTCCCTTGGGACTACTTAAAGTTTCATGTTCTTGGGATGTCCATACTACATGTTAATTCATATACACATGCTCATGTGTATAAGTTTAAGAATAAATTGTAATAATTTTTAAGATCTTGAATGCATATATAAGAAAGTAGTTTAGCCTTACAATGTATTTCACTACAAACTTTAGGATACATGTCATTATTAAACCAAGAAAGGGAGTTAATCAAAGTCCCCATTGGGACTACTTAAAGTCTCGTATTCTCAAGATATCTATAATATACACCTTTCAAGTATGTAGATCATACATATAAGATTAAATTTATGTTTAGTTATTTAGATTAATTTAGATTCATATTAATAAATATCTTAAATTTATTAAAGAATATAATTTAAAATTAATTAGTGATAGCAGCCATACTATTAACCAAAGCATGCAATTAAAATGAAATTTTTATTCATTTTAAAATATAAATGAATGAATCATATGGAACACAAGTTTATAGGATAATTGAAGCAAAGAAATTAAACATTACTAAATAACCTTTTTAAAGCCATTACCATTTGAAGTCATTCATATGGAGATACTCACACTTAAGCCTAATCAAATTCATTAAGTTTTTATTTTAAATCTGAGTTATTTAAGCATAATGAGGAGCTATAATCTATAAAATTAAACCTTATCCCACAACTATTCTTTATTTGATTCAAAGTAATTTAAATGAATTGTTTGGATTAATTAAGATTAAATAATTATACTCAAAATCAAAATTAATAATTATACTCAAAATATCCCAAACTAATTAAAGATTTTGATTTCATTAGAAAACCTCTTTGTTAGCTAAGCACAAAGTGGAGTTGGTCACAATTTTTTTGAGAATTATGCTAATTGTTAAGAATTTTCTAAGTCCTATGACAATTAAAGGTTTTATTAATTAATAAAAGCCCCTTTAATGGTGATTCTGAGAAATAATTAGGATCAATAGCCCTAATTAATTTCTTTGGTCACCAATATTTTTTAAAATACATTTAATCTCCAATTATTAATTTCATAATTTTCCTAATTATATAAATTTATTAATTGCATAAAATGGCCATTTAGGTTTTCAAAATTTTGATTTCCCAAATTACTCAAACAATTAACCAAAAATAATTATGGGAGGTAGAGGTCATCCCATAGAATAGTCACCCAAAGTTTCAAGTCAATTAGCCAAGTAATTAAGGATTAAATTCACTAATTAAGTAAAACTTCAAACCCTAATTAGTCATTATACACTTAATAAAATATGAGGCTTTTATTTTTTTTTTAATTTTCCTCTATCTAAGCTTCCCATAGAAAACTTATTTGCATTTTTTGGACTTTTCTAAAATTAGTTATTATTTTTGAAGTTTTGGTCATTTAATTATATTTTAAAACCTAATCAATTGATTTATATAATTAACTAACCATATTCTGACCTATGGTGATGTGTTGTCCATTATTTAAAACATGCATGGCACGCTAATGCAATAGCATCAGACGTGATTTATTCTCGACCATTTGATAATAGATTAAATTGATCGATATTAATTTTGTGGATTAAAAGGAATAAAATCAAAATTTCTAATGGAATTAACCACTTTCGTTCATTCTAATCATGTGTAAAGGATAATGGATAATCTTTCATCAACCTCCAATGAAAGACAAACACCATAACTACTCAATTCAAGCTCACTTGAGTTTATTTAATGGTAGAATTGACTCCAAAATGATTAGGGAATGAATCTAAGGGGTCCCATGCAATGATTCACATTAAATAGAAAATTACTTCATAAAAGACCAACAATCCTATGGTTTTCTATGATTTGCCATATTTTACGTCACTAGAGCTAAAGACTAGCAGCCCAATGACTAAAGTAGCTTCATTTAGAAGAGATAAAGCCCTACTAAAGAAGTTCTGAGCTGCCTCCCTATCGATCACCCTATGGACCAAACGTCACCATGAACCTCATCAAAGTTGGTCTAAAGATGTCTATCGGTGATTGAATGGAGTGGTTCTCAATTCTATTTTACTCATCAGAGCTAAGGAATGGTGTTGAATAAGTTAAATTATGTTTAGTGTAATTTTGGTGAAGTTGGATATGGAGGGTGCAATAGCTAAGGGAAGGCTCAGTCTCACTGACGATGGGGTGCTTGAGGAGCCCTCGGAACTTGGGGGGAGTGAGTATGGCCTTGTGAGGATGGTCTCTACTTAGTTTTAATTAGAGAGGGGGTGTATACCCTCCTCCCCAAGTAAACCAACCAAAAAGGGTTACTTCAAGCCATGGCAGTTGACCAGGTAGTGTGGGTTGCGAGAAATGGTATGGGACTAATAAGGTGGATGTCCCCTAGTGGTTGGAGAAGTTTGGTGACTAGTGGTGAGAGGGACAAGGTTTGGTGGATGAACCAAGGTTTGGCCAAGGTGAGAACAACCTCTCCTTAGTTAATGGCTAAGAC
This sequence comes from Cymbidium sinense, assembly GCA_021442155.1. NCBI lineage: Eukaryota > Viridiplantae > Streptophyta > Magnoliopsida > Asparagales > Orchidaceae > Cymbidium > Cymbidium sinense. Next base: position 56,782,483 of record CM038226.1, read on the forward strand.
CAACAACTTTGGATTAGGTCTAGTCAACATGGTTAAGCTTAGTGCATGCTAAGGTGGCCTCCCTAGGCAAAGGGAGAGGTTGGACCTTCATATTTTGGGTTTATATCCATATAGGTGGCTTGGTTTTGTTAGTTCAAGCTAAATTGGGTTCGCCTTAGGTTTGATCCACTTGGGCTAGTCAAAGGTGACCTAAAGATGAGTCATGCCAAGTTTGGTAGGGATTGGATTTGATTTGGCTGAGTTTGGCTCAAATGGACCAATATAGATCTATTTGAGTTCAATTGGGTTAAGTTGACTATTGGTTAAGTGAAAATGAGTTTCTAGAACACATTAATGTTATTGATTTAATTTAATTTGAGTTAGATTTGAATTTAGCTCATGTGAGTTACATGGGTGAAATAGGCTAAGTTGATCAATTTTGTCAAATTAGCCAAAATGGGTTGGATGTGACGTTGAGTATTATTTGGTTGGTCATTTAAGAATGATTGAAGGCTTTGATTTGAACTGATTTGGTTTAAATTGAATTTTTAGTTCAATTTGACTCTTTAGGTCAAATTGGTCTAGATGGGTTAATTGGGTTAGGTTGATAAAATTGGTTTCAATCAATGATTGAAAAGTATTAAATCATTAATTTTGAATAATTGTATGTATTGGTTCAATTCAATTTCACTTAGATAAAATTTTGGTATAATTAACCTTTTAGATCAAATTGGGTCAAAGTGCCAAATTGGCTCAAATGGGTTCAATTTTTGCAATTGGCTGATTGGTCATGATCAACAATCATTTTTGAAGTGGTTAGATGGGTTGATTTTGTCAAATTTTGATTAAATTAAGGTTTAACTCAATTTGGACTTTTATGCTAAATTGGGTCAAGTGAATCAATTAGCTTGATTGGGTCAATTAGGATCAACTATGACTTGGAATGTGATCAATGATTAATTTAAAGGTGATTGATGGCTTTGATTGAATCTAATTTTGATTGAATTAGGTTTTGGCCCAAATTGAACTTTTAGGACAAATTAGGTCAAGTTGGTTTAGGTGCATGAATTGGTCAAATTAAATTGATTGCAATCAATTGTAATGTTGAATAAAGTGATTGATATGGTCAAGGGACTTAGACTAGTTCAATTTGGCTTAAATTAGGTTGGATAGATTTTGGCCCTATAGGGTTAACTTGGGTTAAGGGAAAAATTAGTTTAATTTGGTTCAATTGGATCACAACCAAGATTTAATCAAGTTTAATTGAGTTTTAGTATGGTTTAGGTGAGTTCAATTTCAAATGGATTTGATTAATCTTGGGTTTATCCATTAAAGCCAAAATGGGTCATATTAGGTCAACTTAGCCAATTGGCCAAATTGAACCTTAATGGATTAAGCTAGGTTTAATGTCATTTATTCTTGGTTCAAGTTTTATTTGTGGTCAATTGGTTTTAGTTTAAGGGATTGGCTAAGGTATAGGTATTAGTTTGGGTTTCAGGTAAATAAGCCTTTATCTAACCTACGCCGGGGTCTAACCCTAGGGTTGAACCCTTTGAGTCTTCTAGGGTAAGGATTCATGTTTGTCAACCTCACTCAAAAGTAATGTCAATAGATTCCAAGCATCAAGCAATAAAATTTCATATTATTGATATTGTATTTGTAAAAGTTAGCCCATTATCAAACTAGTACTATAAGGGTTGTTAATAGTTGTATTTTCTAAGTTTTATACATTAAATTAAGCATACTATTAAATATTATAAATTAAACTAATATTTTATATTAATAATTTCTTATATACTACTATGAAATATTCACACAAATTAAAATACTGAATTCATATATATTTATGTATTATAAATATCCATGTTAGTATGGCTTAATTAATAGATTAATTATAAATTTTTATGTAAAAGTAAATTATGTTTTATTGGGGCCTAAGTAACATGTTTACTTATAGGAAGGTACAAGATCCTAATGATATATACATACATACATACATATATATATATATATATATATATATATATATATATATATATATATATATATATATATATATATATATATATATATGATGTATTTGAGAGGTAAAAGGTTTTATAGGGAAGTTGCAATGATCTATCTAAAGATGTTAATTATTTTTCCATTTATTATGATTCAAATGTCAAGTTAAAACATAACTATATACCACAAATTTTAAGATATGCTTTTCTTCCTATAATTATATTGGCTTAATAAGCTTAATATAAATAAGTAATAGATCAATTAAATCACTGTATGTAATAGAATTATACCATTGTAAATTTTATTTTATTTATAAAATGCATTACTTATTATAATGTAGAAATAAAATTCTATGGATTGTTTAATATGGAATTTTAAAAATTTAGGGTAGGATTTTCATAACCTATTGAGCATTTATGCTCATTTCTATTTTATCTACATATTTTAATTTTAGAGAAAACTAAAGGGTAAAGGGCAAGTTGATTAGAGATAAAGGTTGAAGGTTCTTGTATTTAGGCATGTTTTTATGTAGATATTTCTTTTACAATCATGGTGATACAATTTTGGATAAATATAGATATGTACCATGATTATTGTCAATGAAAATTTTGTGATTTTATAGTTTATGATAATAACTAAATTCAAGATGATGACTTTTATTTTATGATGCTTTGATAAATTTAGTGGCTTTATTTAAAAAAGATAATATAATTTCATCCAAATAATGTTTATATTTTATGCATCAAACACAATGCACTTCACTTTCAGAGTTATGTCATTTCAAGTCGTGACACCTATTGTTCCTAGTAATGATAAATAGGCTTCATGTATATACTCTTATGCTAGCTCATTCACTTTTGAAATCTATGAGAACAATCATCACATCATCTCATTCTTAAGGAACAACAAGAACTATAGAGCTTGACATTAGTTTATCACTTTTTCTTAAGATCATCTATAAGTTTGGCTTTAGCAAATAAAGAAAGAAATTGGTTGAATAAGTGTTTATTTGTAAAGTTTCTAAATGAATGCTTTATGCTAACTAGTTCAATTCTCTTTCTGCGTTGGGTAAAAATAAGATATAGTTTTCCAATTAACATCAAGACAAGAATCTTACTATTAAATTTTATATCAATAATAACAAAGTGCATAATAACTTTTATAGTATGTACTTATTATGTGTGTTGATTAAAGTGTTATGCGAAGCTACTCTTATTAATTAATGTACTTGCATTCTTTTTCTATAAGTGGTATCAAAACTATCATATACCATATTGATCTAGAAGTGCTTGTCTTCTTGGGGGCTTCTTGTCTTGGATCTCTATGAGTTAGTGAAGAAGCAAACCATTTTATACCACTCATCATGATGGAACTAGATGATTAGTGTTACTTTTAAGGAGATGACACACCTAGTTTTTGGTTGTATAAGAGTACAATTAATGGGGAACTAAATCAAAAGAGATTGTCAAGTTTTCATGAAGAAGAAGAATATTAAATAGGACAGTGTCACCAACACATGAAATAGGCTCTTATGAATATCATTTAGTCTATCCTAATAATAATGTAAATGAGAATGAACTAGGTATTTTAACAACACTAACACAAGGATCTTTGATTGGAGCTCAGGTAAGGGAGGTGAAACTTACTCATGTAGGTCCCATTACTAAGGTGATGTGAGACCATTGTGACTTTTATGATATGAAGTTGAATACACCGACAATTCTTAAATCCTCACAAAAGACTAATAATATATGCACACTACTATTAAGCACATTCATAATATTTAAAATTTAATGAAGTTGAACATATTTTAATTAATGTTAAATTAACCATACTAGAGATTTGAATCTTATTAGTGAAAAGAAAAAATTGAAAAGCTATGAACAATCTAACTTATAACAATTTTAAAATAACTAGTGCAAAGCTAGGATATATTAAAGTTGACCTCTAAAAAACGTCTGTCATTATGGAGATTTCTTTTCTTCTTTACAAGTCCTTCCTTAAGGTGTGTGCTCACACACTAAAGTAGTTGTCACTCTAGAGGAAAGCACATAAAGAAAAAATAAAAGAAACTTAAGAAGTTAAGTTTTATTCTAAAGCCAATTACAAAGCATTACAAAAGTTTCCCAATTTGTAGGATTGAGAAGGAAGTTCAAAAATACTCAAACCTAACTCTAAATTAAAACTTATGGCCATCATAACCACACCTACCACCACCTACTACCAAAACTACCATCATTATCAAACCTACCACCCTTACCATACTGACCCAAAATATCATACCTAAAATGATAAAATCGTTAGATGGGCCATGACATAAGAATATCCTAATACAAGTATGTCCAAAATAAGATACAAAATTGAAATCCCAATAATACATAACCTAAATTATAACATAAAGCCCTAATACATAAACTTAAATTTTATGATGATGACATTGATCATGTTGATGAATATGTCATTAGCACTCCCTAGCTTTGAAGGATTCTCTTCTAGAGAATGAAAATCTAGGTACTCTAGTAATAACTATGGAACTAGATGATGTAACTTGTCAAAAGTAAGCCATGAATCTTTAAGTGAAGAAAGACCTTTCCAATGAACTAGAAACCTCTGAGTGCCTTCATCATATGTGGTGATAATCTAGTCTCCTAAAATTTTATATGGGTGACGTGATCTTAAGTGAAAAAATAGTAGAAAAATTAGTGATGAAGCATTACCCTACATTTTAGTACTATTTTTTGAGGGAGTAGTGTTATTAGTGACTTGCCCATGATATAATGTAAAATATGATACACTGAATACTAGAAAAATTTTAGAATCTATTGGAATATCTATTTCATAAATATTATTAATTTTTTTTACAACTTTGTAGGGACTAGATCTCGTAAGAGTTAATTTCTTAAGAGTTATAGTTGAAAATATCTAAGGTCTAACTTTAACAAAACCAAAATTTCCTTCATTAAATTCTACAGATCATCTATGTGCTCATACATTAGCTTTTATCATAACTAAAAGAAAGTTTCTATTGAATTTCTTAATTTAAATCATACATATATATGTATATATATATATATATATATATATATATATGTTCAACATCACATCATTATGTCAACTCATAGTAACCATAAATATCAAGGACAAGCTTTAGATAAAAAAACATGAGCTTTATGAATTATTATTAGAGAAAATTGAAAAGCTCACCCTTATCACCAAAAAATCTACAATGAATTCCAAAAAAGATTTAAGATCTTAGAAGAAAAGGTTGGTGTGCTAGCAACACCTTCATTAAAAATTAGCCAAATCTTAGAACACCAATTTGAAGAGAGGGAAGGTCATCCTACCAAAGTCATTCCTCCTCCTCCCCCTCTTAATCCACATTCTTGTATTAGTCCCCACTATTGCCTTAGTGATAACTTCATTTTCATTAGTAAATTAATTATAAACTGGGTTGTATAAGGGTAGAGCTCAATTACCTAAATTTTTTTTCAGGGTGTAGGGTAGTACCTGGTCACACTAACCTTTTATTATCTTAATCGATAGAGTTTGATTATTGTGTTAATATTGATTGTGCAATAGAAATGACATGCTTTATATATTTTTTATAGTTTGATTATTTATTGTGTGGCCTGGATGCAGTAGGCTCTCTAAGAAATTAAATCTTTTTACTCCAATTAATTAACTCTAATTAAATTTTATATAACTCATAACCTCATCATAAATCTTAGGTATATTAAATAAGAAAAATTATTTAATAACCCTTTAGTTGTATGATTTTATGTTTCAATATCATGCATTCATATTGTCTCACTCTTGAAAAAGGGATCTCTAGTCTTACATGATAAGGGACAAGGATTAACTTGGATCCTTTATAGTGGAGAACACCCTTCACATTGATTTAAATGATCTAATTTTATCATGCATTTTGGCATAAATTTTCCAAGCATGAGTTTAAAATAATGAGTCATAAATGAAATAATAATCTATAAATTTTAATGAATTAATTTAAGTCATAATTTACACACCAATCATGACATAGTCTCTTGGGGAGTGATTTCAAGGCTTTAGAATCTTTCCTATTAAATAATAGCTTAGCTCTCTTACATTTACATAAGACTGGCCCACATAGTTTTGAATCGTAGGAGGTGTACTCTTGCAGCCACTCAGAAAGTTATAAGTTTAGAAGAGTCAATATCAGTTCACTCTCTCTAGCGGAAGTGAACCATTATGTCCCACTTTCCTTGAGCAAAATTAGGTCGATCTCTTAGCTTATGCTAAAGCACTCTAGATATATGTTTGAAGATTGCTTGTTTCTTTTTTGCTATGACCATAAGTCCTCACCTATTAGGTAATTCCATAATTCCTAACATTTTAATTAAATGTCAATTCAAATAAATATAATTATCACCTTCAAAAATATAAAGCCTCACTATAGGAAAGACTGAAGTGCTCAGTCGGCTTCTCAGTATCTTAGGTGCTTCCTACCTATCCTTCTTTGAAATTTATAAAGAAGTCTTTCCATTTTGAGCCTTCCCAGTTGATCTTCCATAATTTACAATCCTTTAATCATCATTCTTTAGAATCTTTAGAAATAATATTTGGCTATCTTAATAAGGAGTATTGTTAAGAAATCCTCATTTTTTTATGATGTAATTAACTATGGGCACTTGACTCCATATAAAACTAAAGAATGTGTTATAAAATATATTTTACTTTACTTTATTCATGTAAAGTAGGGAAAAATCTCTAGTATATCCAGATTAATTAGCTTTAAGAGTCTTATTAGATGATTGAGTCTTGGGTGACATTTCTATTTTTTTAGATATTACATCATTCCTTAGATGTCGTACTCAATCATTTCAATAAGTATCCTCAAATATCTGCATAGTGTCCATATGACCCTAAATAAAAACACTACAACCCATAATCATAATAATAAGCATAGTACCTTAAGAAGTGTGAACACTTTCATGGGTGGTGGTCATTTAAACTATTTTTTATTCAAGTTTGCTTTCACTAATTCAGTCATCGATACCCTTAGAGGAGTTGGTAGAGTAGAGTTGTGAGTAGTCATCTCCTTGATATAGAGTCATTGGATTTCTAAAATTTTTCCAAAGTACTTATATTTTAGGTCGCTTCCTTTTGCCTAAACTTCATTCTTAAAGCTTGTTCCTAGGCAACTGATCATTAAAAAAATAACTTTGAGGATGCGCTCCATCATCTTTGGAAAGATGAGTAGGAGTATGTTTTCTTCATGAAGTATATTGACAAATATTCATCTAGATTTCCCCTAACATCATCTTAGGGTTTATTTAGATCTAGGTTCTGCTTCTTATGGATGCAAACCCCCATAGTTAATTACTCCTCTTATTGTAATAAAAGAGCATTCTCGATTAAGGTTTAAAATAAACATATTTATCTGATATGCATTTGGTGTCTTAGAGGTGTGTGTGGCATAGATGATTGTCATGTAAAATTCACGTAGAAATTAAATAGATTAGGCTTACATCTCTTTGGAATGCCAGAGTATAACCAAGATATTTACATAATTAAAAATATATGTTTCTAATGCATAGTATATAGCAAATAATGACTAAAGTTATCATTTAACTTAAAGTATATATTAGGGGGATGATTGCACACTCAATCAAAAACTCATAGTTCTATTGTCCCTAGTCTACCTAACCAAGAAAATTATTCCTTATTGAGGAATCCATTTCAGCAACCATAGGTTACCTCGTCCAAGGTGTTTTTGTAGACCTTGGGTAGTATTTATCTAAGGGGATAAATTTAAGTCAAATTTAGATAATAGAAGTCTTTTTTCTTATTAATATATTCCATGATTCATAGATCTATTTAGTTGACATGAGCTCTTTCATGAGCAAAGGTTTTCTTAGCTTATTATCCTTAATAAATAATTATGGATGGATAAATGATTATTTTATTTAAGTTATACTGAATGATGAACTTCATTCAATTTAAACATATTCCCTCCAGATGAATTTTATAATTGACATAGACATCATTAGGGAATGATTAAGTTTTGTTGACCTGGAACTAATCATAAGACCCAACCGAAACCCATGAAGCATCCTCAAGAAGTAAAAATAGGAATTTTTTATTATGTATGGGCCCATGCGAGTAATTCATTTTGTGTTATGCTCTGCCTCAACACTATGAATATGGCACTTCGGAGCTATAATGCACTATAGCACTACATGGCTGGTGCCATGGCTTTATAATTATTGGTCATGTTGATTGTTTGAAAGACAAAATGGCACCAATCATGTAGTGCCATAGCACTAGTCCAAAGTCAATTTGGGATATCTAGCTGGCATTTAGGCACTTTAAAAGCATGGGAAAAACTTTTTTGCCAACACATAGGCACTATGTCAGGGTGCCGCAGTGCTACATCAATGCGATGCATCTTCTTATTTTAACAATTCAATGTTAATAATTGTTCCTTTTAACTAGCACAGTAATCGACTGGACCAACTCGCTAGCGCTTTGGTGCTGGATGTGAGTGTCATAGAGCTAGGTCATTATTCCAAAACTTGAGAGGTCGGCACTACTATTGCATTATCGTAACAGGCCTAGCTTATAAATGGAACCCTTGGACAATGAAAATTTTCATTCTACATCCCTTATAGTTTTCTTTAGAGTTATCTCTCTTCCTCTCATTTTCTCAACTCTTCTCCCCCACTAAAAAGGTAACCATGTAAATCCACTTGCTGAAAAGTAGCTAATATATTTGTTAGCTCTGTAGCAGAGGAAGGCTATCAACATACTCTCACCCACAAGCACATCATCCTAGAGAGGAGCTTCCACAACTCGGATGGAAAACAAGAGAGCATGATTATCACTCTTGGATAGACAAAGTGGCCTATTAGAGTAGCTCTTGTGTAGCCCTATGGTCCAAGAGTTGTTTTCTAATGCGAAGGAGCACCAGGAAAATCAAGCCTTCATCTAACGAAAACTGATATGCTTTAGTAATACCACCATTAATGCATATTACAAGTTGCCAAATGTGGAATATGAATAATATCTTTCTTATTTAAATGATCATCCAAATTTTGATGAGGTTCTTATTTTTTTTCATTGGTTATAATGCTAACATCCAGTGGAAATGGTGGGAGGAAAGGATCATCAACTTTCCTACCACCAGTCTCTCTACCTACTTTATAGCTTTTCACTATTTCATTTATGCCAAGTTGATTCCCACAGGTAATCAATGAGGTGTCCAAGGATCGAGCAATTTTGAATTTCTTTATTCAAAAGGACTTTACAATAGATATAAGAAAGATAATTTATAAATCTATTTATAATATGCTTAAGGGTAGTACTATAGTAGGTTATGGTCATCCATCCCTCATTTATGATTTATGTACCATAATAAGTCTATTAAGGGAGCTTGAGAAAGAAGTTCTCATTCAGAAGGTTCCCTAATGAAGAGGCTCATTAAGGGTTTTGGTTTGAGCTTTGAAGTGGAGGAAAGTTCACATGCCCTACAACCTCAACCCGAAACCCTAAATTCTTAAGTGAGCAAATCTCAAACTTAAGGAAAGAAGTGGGTGAGAGTAGCCGCAGGCAAAAGCCATTAGAAAAGAAATTTGACTATCACATGGATCAAGAATAAAAGAAGATATCATATATGGTTTAACTTAATACAATAATAGTCCATATGTTTAAAAATTGTGGGCTTAAGATCCAAGTCAAGTTCCTTTTCCTGTGGTGCTCGAATATAACCCTTTTGTAGCTACCATGTAGGTGTCAGAGGAAGAGGAGGATGAAGATGATTATGACTATTAGTTTTCCCGTATTTTTATTTATTTTATATTTTCTTTTTTTGTACAATCTATGTAAGTCTCTATTTTTATAATAATTAATACATCTTTCTTTATGTATATATGTATTACTATGCATATGTGTTGTTATTTATAACTTAGAAAGCTTTAGGATTTAGATAATAAAATCTCCTTACTTTAAAAAATGACATCATAGAGGTAGCACCTCGGCATTAAGGTTGCAACGCCTAGGTGCTCTTATTTTGTAAGACTTAGGCTTAAGACCTGAGGGGATGGCACCTCAGTGCTCGATATGCAACACTGCAGTGCTCCATAAAGAGTTATTTTGTTTTTTATATCTGTGTGGTTGACACTTCGACGCTCAATGTGTAGTATCGTGACACTATGTAAAGAATTATTTTATTCATTCTACTGGAGATAGTGGCACCTTGGCACTATTATAAGTTAGATATTTATATTATCTAATAAAGAATATTAAGTTATTTCGATGCCTCAGTGCTTGCAATACAATGTTGAAGCATTGTTAGATCTTTGACACAGATAATCTTGAGAGTTTGGCTTCTCGACATTGAGACTACAACACATAGGTGTTGTTCTCTTACTACCTAAAATTCAAAATTTTTGGTAGAGTAACACCTTAGCATTGCAAGATTTTTACATGTTTTAGTGTGAGCACTTTCCACCCTTATTCAGATCTAAGATCAATAGAGAGAGGGTTTTGTTTCACACCGGAACTAAGTTCAATAATGGAATAACCTTTTAAGTGTGGCATCTCAGCATTGAAATGATGATGCTATGATGCTATTTTGAGTGAAAAAAACCCCCAAGATCATAGCACCTCAACACAAAGTATCCTGCACTGCGTTGCTATGGGGTATAACACCAAGACTTTATTTTCAAAGAGCTTGGTGCCTCGACGCTAGATCTTTGCATCACGATACTACAGAACTGGAATTTACTTTTCAAATAAGAATTCTCAAGAAATCTATCAAATTTTATAAAAATTTTTGGTGGAGAAACATTTTAGAAATTGTAGATTCTCATATTTTAGTGCAATCCTCCTTAGTTTTGGATCTAAGATCAATGGAGGGAGGTTTCTTTTCTTCTGGCACCAAAACTTACTTCAACGGTGTAGATTTTTTCATTTTGACTGTGGAATTTTAGAGATAAGTGGAAGTCTTTTACTTTGGATCTAAGATCGATGAAGATACACAATTTTTATTTCTTATTGGATCCAAGATAGGTGGTGTAAATTTGAATAAAGCCAATTTTTAGCTATAAAAATTAGGTAAAAGAGGTATTATTTTAGAATTCTTTTACTTGGAGTGGATGGGAGATTACTTTTTATGGTGGCAAGAGACATTATTGCAGAGAGCACTAATCTACATAAGCAAGAGCATGCCAAACACTTATGGGGTGAGAGCAAGAAAGGACTTATAATTCAGTTATGTATTAAATGAATTTGGTTTACTTATAGGTTATTTAAGCCAAGGACATAAATGGGAATTTGTTGGGGATTGCTATGATTTGGTTGAATTTATTTTGCTATGATTTAATTTATTAATTAGTTTTAATTATGTATTAATTTGTTAGATGGGTGTGGAACACGTCAGTTTGTGATGAACCACTCTAAAGAGGGGTGTGGGAGACTAGATGTACCTTAGGCTTACTAGCCCAAAGGGGTAACTTGCTTATCTGTAGAATGATGCTACCTAACTTGAAGAGGCAACTACTAAGAGAGGAGCTACAGTGGCTTGATCCAAACCTAGAGTAATCACTTGGGAATGGGGCTTTAAGAGCATGATTTTGACCCTAAACATAAAAAAATTGATCTAGTTACGATTAATCACACTAAGGAAAGTCAACAAAAGCCAAGTCTTGCCTTAGATTTATTGGCTCAAAGGAATTGTCCATTGTCTATATAGTAAAGACTATTCAATCTAAGGGTTGCCCATCAGATTGTAATGGCAGAACTAGGAAGAAAGCTTAGAGACTCACATCTTTCTAAGAGAAATCAACCATTGGGATGGACTATTGATTATGCAATAAGACAAACCCGAACTAAGGAGAACTAAGTTAGGGCCACTGGGATCTTATCTCAACTTAAGATAGTCAAGGTCATTCCTAAATAGAGTTTTGCTGACACTGCCCAAAAATAAGATGCTTATTTTTACATGGTGTCATTATGGCTCTTATCCTAACACTCAAGATATTTCATGTTTATTTATTTATTATTATTTTGTGTAGATCCCATTGGTTTGTGGTGGGCCATACTAAGGAGGAGCAATAGAGGCTTTGAATACTTTAGGTTTACCAGCCAGAAGTGATAGTCGTACATCTATTGTGCTATTCGACCAAAAGGGTGGCTACTAGGAAAGGAAACTTCCTAATCTGATAGTAACTTAGGTCATGTCTAAATGGTGTCATGAAGACATTATCCAAACAACTTTCCTACAGGGAAAGGTGTCTCTATGTGTCATATCTTGTTTCCTAAAACACTAATCTTGTCAATATTTAGAGGCCAATTTAGGAAGAAAATGTAGTGCCTCACATCTGCCTAATTGGTGTTGTCCACCGAGTGGGTTGTTGTTAGTAAAGAAAATACTAGCTTACTTAAGGTGTCTGTTAGTTTATGAAAAACAATCTAAGAAGAAAGTATTTAGAACTCATATTTTCCTGAGTGGAACTGATAACATGATAGTTTGTCACCAACTATACAACCACCATCCAACCTAGGGTGACTACCGAGTGGGAAGCCACAAAGGAGGGGTAGTCCCAAGCTTGAAATAGTCAAAAGGGAAAGGAACTGATGGTGGTCTTACCTTAAACACTAAACATATATTCAAACTAAGTTAATATATGACAATTATCATAAAATGAAAGTTTGAGGACTCACATGTTCAGAAGCATGGCCAACCTTCAGATATCCTATCAATTGTGTGATAGGTTACACCTAATTGATGGGGTACTCTTTACTTTGCACTGATTAGGCTATAAACAAAGCATAGGGACTCACATTAGTAAGAGTAACTACTGGGGTGACTCACTAGCTAAGTAGTAGATTGAATCCAACTTAGTGTGACTACTAAGTGAGAGTTATTGGGGGTCTTATCTCAACATGAAGTAGCCTGAAGAAATTATGTTTGTGTTGGTATTTTGTGTATAATGTTTGTGTTTCTATTAGTGTTTTATGCATAATGTTTGTGTTTATGTTATGCTAATCAGAATAGGATGCCACTCATATTTTCTTACACTTATCCTAATCACACCAAGAGCAAACTTTGGAAATGATTCAAGGGTTGAACATGGTAAAGTTAGAGAGAAATACTTTTACGGGAGAAGAATAATTTGATTAATAAACATGTATTTTATTCATAGAAATTTAATTTAAATTGGATCATGTATAATATTTCTTAAGGTACATCCCATTGATTGGAATCATAGGGTGCTCATCATTGTGGTTGATTAATTGGTATGACCCACCTTGGTAGATCTTTTCTAAAACAAAAGGGCCTTCCCATGTTGGTTCAAACATACCTCTCATTTTTCAATGGGAAATAATTAGTCTTCTAAGAACTAAAGCTTGCTCTCTAACCTAAAAGGCTATTCGACAAACCAAATTTTTGTGAGCTTGAACCATCTGTGCCTTGTACAAATCAAAGTTTTGAAATGCCTAGAGGCATCTTTCCTTAAGACCTTCAAGTTCTTCCAATTGTAGCTTAGCATTTTGCTCAATTTTTTTCCACTACTTACAATAACCCTTAATGATGGGAGTTAGACTTTAGAGGGAGAATAACTTCAGAACCATACACTAAGGAAAAGGGATTGGTCTGTGTCAAAGTCCTTTGAATGGTATGGTAAGTCTTAAAGCTTCAACTGACCACTCATGCCACCATCATTTATTATCATTAAGTGTCTTCTTTAGGGTTTGAATGAGAGTATTGTTGAAGGCCTCAACTAACCCATTTTGTTGAGGATAGTAGATGGTAAAGTATCTTGCTTTGTCATCTGATAAAGTTATTTATCTTTGTTCTCTTAAATGCAGTACCATTATCAAATATGATTCAGTGAGATACTATAACCCTATATATAAACTAGTTGCTATAAAACTAATGACCATGGTGGGCTTTAATCTCTATAAATGTAATTGCCTCTGCCCATTTGTATAAGTAATCCATAGTGACTAGAATAAATTGGTGACCCTTAGAATAAAGAGGGTCGATTGGACCCACTATGTGGGTGCCCAACACTTGAATAGCTAAGAAGCTATAGTTTAATGGAGAATGTTTGGTGGCTAATATAATAATACTCCATTCACCTGACATTGGTGGCAACATCATGCTACATTCATGTAATATATGATCATCATCAGCCAATAATACTTAATTCTTTTAATTTTGGCCCTCATCTATAGACTAAATTGGTGTGCTCCATATAGTCTTGAATGTATGTTAGTCACAATTCTCTAGGCTTCTTGTTTACCTAAATAATGTAATTAGTATGGAGTGTCATCGAAAGAAAATGTAAATTATTCTTTGCCCAAAAATAGAAATTTATTAGGAATCATCCCAAAGACTTGATTATTAGAGATCTTTCCCAATGTGTGAAATTAAAACTAGAAGATAATAAAAAGAAATGTTCAATCCTTTTGTATTCTTATCATAGATTGAACCAAAATCAGTAGATGAAGTATTAGAGGATCACTGTTGCATTATAGCTATTGAAGAAGAAATAAATTAGCTTATAAGAAATGATGTATCATAATTAGTTCTTAGACATTAAGATCAAAATGTTATAGGAACTAAATTGGTCTTTAAGATTAATTTAGATAACTCAAGACACATTGTTAGAAATAAGGCTAGATTAGTTGCACATGGATACACACAGATTGAAGGGATGCATTTTAAATAATCCTTTGCCTCTGTAGCTAGGTTAGAAGCTATTAGATTACTCCTTGCTTATGCCTATTATAAATACTTTAAACTATTTCAAATGAATGTAAAAAAGTACATTTTTAAATGGCTTTATAGATCAAGATGTCTTTGCAGAACAACCTCCTAGTTTTGAAAATGTGGAATTTCTGGATCATATCTTTAAATTAAAGAAAGCCTTGTACGAATTGAAACAAGCTCCTAGAGCTTGGTATGATAGTATGAGTAGCTTTTTTATTGACCATGACTTTGAGAAGGGTAGAGTAAATACCACCCTTTTTGTTAAGAATTTAGGTGATGACTTGATTGTCATTCAGATTTATATGGATGAAATTTAATTTGGTAGTACAAATGAATCATTATATGTTCATCTTTCATCTTTGATGTCTAAAGAACTTGGAATAAGTATGATTTGTGAGCTTAATTTTTTTTTTTAGGGCTTCTAGTAAAATCACAAGAAAAAAGTACTTTTATTAGTAAAACTAAGTACACAAATGACTTGATAAAAAGGTTTAATATAAAAAAAATTAAATCTAGTAAGACTCCCATAAGCCCCTCTACTAAACTTCATTTAGATGAGTCAAGAAAACTTAATGATCAGAAACTTACAGAAGTATGATTGGTTCTCTTTTATATCTTGCTACTAGTAGGCCTGATATTATGTTTGTTGTATATTTATGTGCTCATTTTTAGGCTACTATAAAGAATCTCATTTAACTGTTGTTAAATGTATCTTTCATTATTTGATTAACACTTCTAGATTAAGTTTATGGTATCCTAAAAATTTACTTTCATGTGACTTGATTACTTATTCTAATGCTGACTTTAAATGTTGTAAAGTAGATAGAAAAAGTTACATCTGGAACATGTTAGTTTTTAGGATCATTTTTAGTATCTTGGTCATCTAAAATTAAAACTACATTGCACTTTCCACTACTGAACTTGAGTATATAGCTACTAGAAGTCAACTTGATTTATTTCAAGATCATGCTATCTAAATTGATTATAAATCAATCATTGATCTATTTGCAATCAAAATCCTACATTTTCACCGCCTTGATCACCAAAATTAGCCCAATAGGAGCGAATAGCTCTCAATTTATGGTGAGAGGTGAGGGATAAAATCATGATCATCCATTACTCTTAGAATGGGCAGTCATGATCAAGAAGCACCCTGTGATTTAAATCTTTTAAGAAATTATGGGATGAATCTAGACCACCTGATCCTTGATTAATCTTGTTTTCCCATCACCTTATTGTATAGAATCCAGGTGGAACTCGTGCGACTCAACAAAGTACCAACACAAAAATAGTTGTACCCAATCAGTGCCACATTAGTGCTGAGTGGGTTAAGTAGAAAATAAAAAAATTTTAATTTAAAAAATTAACAAAATACCCATAACTTAAAAAATTTATAAAAAATATTTAACCAAAAAATTCAAATAAGGGCCCTATGAATTCCTCTTAGTGAGAGGAATCTTTTAAACCCAAAAGCTCAAATGTTTATTAGGTAATTTAGGTTTAATTAAAAACATAAAACACTAATTAAATTCAAAATAAGTATCTCATCAATGCAAAACTTTGGGGAATTAAAATTTCGGTTAGAACAAGACTAACGTAATAATTTAAAGACGTAATTCTAATTATATCATAAGTTTACAAAGTTTAAGTTAAAACTCCTTAATTAATAAAATTAATTAATTCAAAAATATAAAAATTAGACAAATGCATGGGATTAACTTAAACATCATAATCAATATAAATGAATTTAAATAAAATATCAACCCCCTGTGAAACCATGAAAAATACTAAAATTCTCAAATTAGGATTAATTAATTAAATTATTTAATTTATTAAATATAAATTTAAAAATTATAAAAAAATTATTAGAGATCCTAAAAATATGAATAACCCCTCTTTGGATTCATATTTTAGAGAACTAAATAAAAATAAAAGCACCAATTTATTATGCATAATGTTAGCTTAATATAAAATTTAATAAGGATAATAATATATTAATTAAGCTCATAATAATTTTCCAAATGGTATAAGATTTTCATAGAATGAAATTGAAGTTAAAACACACCATAAAAAAAATTTTAAGAGTTAGAGTTAAGTGGAATAAGAGATCTAAAATTTCTAAGTACAAACTCTAATTTAATTTGAATAATTAATTTAAAAATTAGAACAGTTTAAAATATATATAGAAATGATTTAAAACATCTTAAATGACCTTAAGGATTTTAAGAAAAATATCAAACTCTTCTAGAATTAAAAAACCTAAAAGATCACATAATTAAGTATTATTTGCATTAATTAGTTAATTTAATTAGGTTGAACTTCAATAAATCATAATAAGTAAATGAATAATTCAAAATATTCAAATGTACCCTATATGGATTCATATTTCAAAGAAGAATAAAAAAACATTAAAAGCTTTAACTAATGTTAAATGGTTTAGAATTAATTGAGGATTAATTGGAAATATCTAAATCTAAATTTCACTTAAAATGCACCCTTGATTGAAATGAAATGTTAAGCAAATGAAATTGACATGAAACTCTACTTGCCATAAAAATTATAAAAAAATTACAAAATCACTTTAAAATATTTCTAATAATATCACATAACTTAGAAAGATTTCTTTAGCTCCTTTGAAGTAATTTATCTTAAGAATCCCATATTTAAAGTTGAAGAATAATTAAAAAAAATAAAATTAAATAAGAACACTAAATTAAATAAACTAGAGTTAAAATAATAATAAATCAAACATAATGGCTAATTTGAAATTCAACATTAACAACTAAACCTAAATTAATTAAATCAATTCATTAAGTCATAAACTAAAATTTGAAAATGTATTTTAATCAAAGTTAATCACATAATCAAATCATAAAACAAATTTAACAAACTAATAAACTTTAATATTATTTAATCTAAACTATCTAAGTTAAATAATAAAACTAATCCAAATTAAAAATAAAAAACTAAATAAAAATACATAATAAAACCAATATAATTAATTAAATCAATATAAAATAATTAAAACGTAATTAACATCAATAATAAAATTGAAAATGAGCCTAAATTAAATGATCATAATAAATTTGAATTATTGGTCAAATGAAATAAACATTATTCAAAAATGAACTAAATCAAAACTTTTCATATTATGACATCACAAGATATATAGTCTAAACACTTTAGGTCACAAAGCAACTGGTCCAAATGAGGTCTCGAGTACTCAAACCATTGGTTTAACGATGACATGTGTTGTGAAAATAAAATTATTAAAAATTAGCTAAATAAAAAAATCAAATTAAACTTAATCAAAATTTAATCAAAATTCATTAGGTTTAGAAGATTTAGCTTGGAAGATAACTATGTATCCTTTGTTAAAAAATTTCTTTACTAAGGCTAGGGTGTTGATTAAAAATAGTTTTGTCTCAACCAATACCTATTTTGCTCTTTAAAATTAACTTCAACATAAGAAAATTAACATTTATTATATATCTTTAAATTATTTAAATCACTTTAATTGAAACGCTAATGGTAAACTAAACAAATCTAAAACTCAAAGTAAAACTTAAACTTAAAAGATGCTAGTACAGTCTCACCATGTATGCTTGTTTCTTCACACAGAAGACTATTAGGTCACCGACCCTAGACTTAGGTAAGAATGACAATGTGTTTTGTCACATGATACTTTTATTATTTTATGGTATATTGTGTTTAGTTTAGATGTTAGGTTTATTTGCTTGCTAGTCTAAATGTTAGGGCATCATTTATTAGACTAACACTTTTTTCTATAAGAGTTGTGCTTAAACTAATCACTAGTAATAAATAAATAATAATTATTATTTCCTTTTAGGTGCTTTGCCTTTAGGAGCATAGCCTAATAGGTTTGGTGGGGTTGGCAATCTCTAGTGCTAAGCATGTATGCTTATAATATAAACTACTAGTGTGCTATTTATTTTTTCTTATAGTTATTTTGTATGATTTAAGATTTTAATTTAAAATTTAAAATGTAATTTGATTCTAGATTTAAGTTATGATTTATGGGATTTATGGTTACTAGGAGCTGACTATACCCATTTGGTGGTCCTCTATGGAGTCGTAAGAAAGTCCCTAAAGAAGACAACAATCGTAAAGAAGTATAAATGAAAACAACCATAAATAAAAAATTTTGTTCTAGGTCAGGCTGTATAAGAGTAAAGCTTGGCTACACTCTTTTCCTTTTCTTCCAAGCAATATAATGGTACTCAGCCACACCAGCCTATGTATTTAATTATTTTTTGTGAGATTTTCTTTTGGGGTGCACAATAGAACTACATGTTTCTTATATGTTTCTTTCTATGATATATGATTTCTATGATGAAAAGCCTTGATGCATTTGGATCTCATGGTAAAATTAATTTTCTAGCCCATTAAATTAAATCAATTCAAACATAAAAATAAATTCTCATAACCTTACTAATTAACACCCTATGAATAAACACTAAAATAACATTTATGTCATATTTTTTTCAAATTCTTGAATTAGACCCTTCTCCCATTACACATAAGGGGAGATCTGATTTGTTAGAAAGACCACCCTTCTAGGAGAAGTTTGTCTTCTCTTTTAATTTAGAACATGATTCATTTCTAACTACATCTCATTGTTGGTATGATTTGAACACGCAATCAAAAATTTAACTATGAACCAAAATATATAAAAATTGACAATTGCTGCATTAGCTAGAAACATAGCATGCCAGCCATGATCTTAGGGTTAGGGAGCTAGTTTAGGGTCTTAGCTTTCTTTCATAAATGCAATAAATTACTATCTTGTATTCATAAGACTAGACTCATGGATTTCAAATCATTAGGAAGTGTTAGCCATCAATCCTTCTAGGCCAGAAGTAAATCCATAAAAGTCAACAAAGGTTCTCCTTCTTAATTAAGAAGGAATTAATAATTCTTAAATTCTAATAATTAGTTTTAGATGAGCTTTTGACTTATGTCAAAAGTATAATTTAGACATAAGGTCTGAATCATTCAATTTAAATATGTCTTCACCTTTTAGGCATTTCTTTAATGTTGATCTATTAGAATCTAAGTCTAGATATTCTAATAAAAATGTTAAACTCAAATTTTAAATAACTTAATTTTCAAAATTATAGAGCCCAACAATATGATATGTTGAAATTCTTATTAGGCTTTCTAATCTTAAGAATTTTCTATTTACTCTCGATTGACCACTCAAAAGAACTCTTCCTTTTGATTTCCAAAATCATCATCCTTTGAATGCGAAACTTTAAAGTCCAAAGAGATGAAGTAAATTTCTGTAATTGAGAGCATTCTAATGGGAATTCTTGCTATTCTAAGATGTAATTAATTATAAGGGCTTACCCTTGTAAGGAACTACAAACCTTAAATAAAATAAATCCTATTCTTTCTCTCTATATAGCTCAGGGGAAAAATCTTTAGTACATTACAAACCCATTGCCCTTAGGAGTTCTTATTAAGTGATTAAATATATTATAAGGTAATATTTTTATCTCTTAAGATATTTTATTTATTTCTTAATGGAATATTGAATTACATAAATAAGTAATCATGAGATCTATGTAGTGTCCCAAATAAAAACACTAGATAAAACTTTGTTCTCTCTTTCTCTCTAGAATAAGGGAATTCTCTCATCTTGTATTAGCACTACTTAAAAGATAACAAAATTAGGCCTTCTTATCCTAATCCCCTTTACTACATGCTATCCTTCTCTTCACTAATCTAATTTCCTTGGTGGCTGTCGAGGTTTCGCTTCAGCCCATTATGAGAAAAATTTATGAAACCACATAGAGTTTAAGAATTTCTCATTTAGATGATCAAATGCATCATTAAGAAATAAACATATTATCTTGAAAGATAAACATGTTATCCTATAATGGATTTGATTATTTAATAAAACACTCTTAAGGATAATGGGTTTTTCGTGTACATGATATTTTTCTCTAACTACATGGAAGGTAGAATAGGGTTTAATTTAAACTGGATTCATGGTTCCATATATAGGCAAACCCCTATAGTTTGTTACATCTTAAGAAGGGTCTCTTCATAAGAATATTCTCTATCAAAGAAATAAGTTATTATTCTTAAAGATTTCTATGGTGTTTTCGAATTGATTGAGTTTTAGAATTTTCAATTTGTATGGTTCAAATTAGAGAGTAATTTTGGAGGCCAAACGGGATGAAGTAAGAAATGCCTACTGATATTGGGATGTCATTAGAAATTTCAACTATCCTATAATTTGGCTTTAAAATTTAGAATTTAATTTTGATTTTGAGTTGATATTTTCTTAGACATTTAGGACTTAAATTCTAACATCACAAGACTACAGAAATGCCTAGGGTTAAAGACATATTCTTGAAAAGGATGCTTTAGAACCTAGTCTACAGGTACTTCTAACACATGGAAAATGCTTGACCTAGTTCTATTTTGGGAATTATCAGCCATGCCTCTCACTTGAGGGAACTAACCTATCCCTAACTCTTTTGAACTTACAACCCACCTAGAGAGGGCTGCCAACCAACACCACCTAAGCATATTTTAAATTCATTAGCCAAGTCTTATGAATGTAAGAAGGTAGGACTATTATATTTTTAAGAAAGGAATCTATGAACTGATACTCACTCCCTAATCACTAAGAAAATGTAGGGTATTAAATGCATCTAACTAATACACATATTTCAAATTTTAAATATTTTGACTTAAGATTTCTTTAAGGTCTTGGGTATTCAATTTTATGCCTAAGTGTCATGTAATTAGAAATGGTCATGGGCTGAGTCAATAAGAGAAGATAGGCTTTCCCTAGAAGTTGGTCATCCTCATAGGTCAAATGCCCCTTATGTGTAATGGGAGAAGTTGCCCAATTTAAGGATTGGAGTAGTATGATTTCATGGTTTCTAATTGATTATAAGTTTTTCCTAAGGCTTTAATTTGTGTGGGATTTCAAATCTTTATTTATTTTTATTTTAGTTGTTTAGATTTAAGTTGGGTATAAAATTTCATTTTCCCAATGAGCCTAATCATCCTGGCATTCAATCATAGGAAAGCACAACACAGAAAGAAACCTAGCAAAACAGGTTGATTCTATTGCACAAATTTTTAATTTAATAAAAAGACCAATGTGGATGAGTATCGCTATACACCTTTGAAAGAAAGAGCAAACAAGCAGCCCAACCCTGATATAGCCCATTCTAGAACTATAAGTCTAGATATATGGGTCTTCTTTCTAGGATTATCTCCCTCTTCAGAGACATCCATTAGGCTTCATAGGGTACCATTGCACCTATCTTCTAGTAGGGTCAACTCCTACTAATATTAAACCCTATAGATCTTAACTTAATTTTATGCTCAAATTTACATTTTGATTTCAAAAATGAATCCTATGCCCTACAAAACAAATGCTAGCAAAATACAAATAACATGCAATAGTTATATTTCATAAGCATACTAGCTTAGCATTAATTTCTTGCCAAGTCCACCTGTCCTTTGGGTTATACTTAAGGACTTAAGCATACTTGAAAGAAAATAGTATTTTTATTTTATTTCTGATAGCAGTCCTTTCTAGCATAGCCCCATATAGAAGATAATGTTAAATCCAAAAAAAATGTCCTATCATCTAGTCTAACAGGCAAAAAATCCTAGACATATAGTCTAAAATAGTACACTACCAAGACAAGTGAAGCACATAATATCACAACACATCACAAGGAATCAAAAAGAATTATAGAATGGCCTAACCTAACTCTAGTGTCTGTGACTTAAGGAAAAAATAGACTTGTATAGCAAGACTTTTCTAAGACTGTTTAGTTCAGGTTTCAATTTGGAGTTTGAATTTGTTTAATTTTACCTTTGGATGGTTTCAATTCAAATGATTTAGTGATTTATTTTCATTTTCATTTCACTTTTATTTGGTTAAAGTAAAGTTTAGGTTTTCAAGAATGAAGAGTAGAATATATCCCACTTTTGGTTGGAATCCATTCTATTCAACATCCTAACCCCTAATGGAATGAAACCTTCTTCCTAAGATGAATATCCATCCCAAAGGTTTAACTAAGATCCTTAAGTATCATAATTAATCCTTTTAATTTCATTAGTTTGAATTCAATTTGGATTTTGGATTAATATTTCAATTCTTTTGAAATTTGATTCTTCACTTAATCTCTTTTGATTTCATTTGGTTTTCATTCTTGGTTTAGTTTTCAATTTAGTTTGGTTTGAATTATTTCATTTGATTTAGATTATTTCATTTATTTCATTTGATTTTGTTTGAATTGTTTCATTTTATTTGCATTAATGTTTTGGGTTTGTTAAATTATATCCATTCATTTAGTTTGGTTTATAAAAACCTAAGGCACTTAGCTCAATATTTGAATTCATTTTTAGGTTAGATTGATTATGTATTCAAATTTCATTAAGTGTTTGTTTATGATTTCATTAACTTAGGGTTTAATTACTTTTAATATGCATTATTAATTTCCTTAACCCAATAAGGATAAAATTGATTAAGTTCTTTGATTTAGGATGTTGGAAAATCATCCTAATGTTTTTGATTTTTCATTATGATTAATTCAAAATATTTCATGATTTCATGAATTTATAAATTTTTTTTATTTTATTTGATTCATATTGACTTAGGAATTTGGAAACTAAACAATTCACAATCCAAAGGTCAATTGGGTTTGAAATTTTTATAGTAAGTGGAGTTCCATGCCCATTTCCTATTTCAATTGTTTCACCTCACTTAGATTCATAATTAGTGTGTAATTAAGGTTTTAATTATCTTATTAAATCTTAAATTAGGACTAATTTCATGTAAATCAGTTAGATATTTTATTTTTCATTGATTTCTCTCTCAAAGATGTTTCCAAAGAGTTTTATTCATAATTTTGGACATTTGGTTTATTTATTATGATTTAATTAATTCTTGGTTAATTATTTGAAGTAGGTAATTCTATTAATTACTTAATTAAGCAATTTTATGATTTATTTAGTTTGAATGAATTTCATTAGTGTTTTATGTTCATTAGTATTAATTAAGTTGATTTAAGGTTATTTAATCCATTTTCATGAGTTATTTCATTTTATAGTAATTTATTTAATTAAAATTGAGGTTTAGGATTTGAAATTTCATATTTCATGAATTACAATGCAATAATTTATGAAATTATTTTCTAATGTGCGTTTTAACCACAATTTTAGTTCCCCAAAGTTTCATTTGATATGGATTAATGGTTTTCGATTAATTAAGATTTATTTAATTTTATTCAAACTAAAATTAAGGCTAAAATACATCAAAATTAATTGGGGATTTTAATTGTAATGGATTCCTCTCATCAAGATGAATCCATAGAGCCCAAGTTTGTAATTTTTGGATTTGTATTTAAATTTCTATAAGTTTTTATATTTTTTTGTGTATTTTAATTAATTTCTAAGGGATTTACTCGTTTTAGGACTATGGGCCAACGTGGCGGCCTATGTGGTGTCGTTGCCATCTAGTGCGGTGGGAATGGGCCATGTAGATCTTGCATGGCATCCACTTTAAACGTAGTTCCACGTTAGATGAATGTTGATCCTGATTCATTTCACAAAATCCTTAAAGAAATTAATCAAATCGTTCTGCTAAATCTTGGCCGTCCATTCAAATAATATGATAAAATAGTGAAGATCAACTCCCTAAAATATCTTGTGAGAGACAGACCCTGTCTATCATTTTTGCCAATCAACGATAAATTTCAGTTTGATTTTGATTGCAAAATGATCAAGGATCATTTTGTAACCAATCCATGAGGTTGGATCATCATTGGGATCAAATTCCCTCCGAAAAGGACCAAAATTGAATGCTTAGAGAGACTGTGGTGGAGCATATCTCATTTTCGGTGATCACTGGCAATGGGATTGACTCCATTAGCTTCGCCTCAATTTGACAAAGCTGTGTATGCAATTTGGTGTCTTGCCTCTCCATGGATCGTTCCTTAGACCAACCTCGCATTGGATTCTATCGGGTTTGATCATTTTTATCTTGCAGGCACCAAGGGGACAAGGTGGCGATCCGATTTAGGTTGTATTAACCTCTTGAATGTGTTGGAATATTTAATTTGATGATAGAACCTCTCCCTTGCATGTAATCATTAAAGGAGCTCAGTGGCCACTGAATTTCATTCTTTTCCAGCATGCTAACAATGAGGAGTCAGGGAAGGTCACCCTCTTCATCTCCTCCCTTGGTGAACAATTTGAGATGAAAAGAGGGAGAGAATTGGCCTCCCTCCCCTCTTTCCATTTTTGGATGAAAGGCATTCTTATGGCCTTCTAGGTGTCTAGATTCCGGCCATCGGTGATAGCAAGTGACCAAGGGGTGGATTCAATCCCCCTTGGCCTTGTTAACATTATTAGATGAAGAAAAGCAAGGGAGGATGGCATCTCTTGCTTGCTTGCCTATGCCCCCCTCCTTCCTATGGCTTTCTTCCTCTTCTTTCTTGGTCAAGCCTTAGCTTTTTCACTTGCTTCTTTTTTCTTTCTTTTTGCCTTCTCCCTTGGAGGAAGCAAACCTTTCCTTGGTTTCCTCTTGGTGGGCATCAATTGATTGGATTACATCCAAATTTTTTGAAGTCAAGAGGTTGAGTAAGGAATATCGAAGAGGGGGAATGATACTGGCCTTATTTTTCATGGATTATCAAGTGTTCCCTCTTCTAATTCCACTATTTTGAATTTTATTTATGATTCATGCCATCACCAACAAAGTCTTTAGATCAATGTGTGGCTACCCACATCAAACTCAATATGGCTTTGAGTTCAAATTTAAATCTATTTAAATTGGATTAGAAATTTGAATCCAATCCAAGCATTTGCATTCAAAGCATTTGGTTTTTTATTTAATTCTTATAATTTTGAGTTTAATCATCTTTGATTGATGATTTATTTGGCTTTTATTTTATTAATTCATTTAAACCTGACTTAATTTTGGATTTCATTTCATTTCAACCCATTTAAACTTAAATGGTTGAGTTTGATTCCAATTGGGTTCAAATGATCAATTTGGCTCAACTGGATTGGGTTTGGACTATAATCATGCCTGATCACATGTATAAGATGATTTGGAGTTATTGATTTTATTTAATTTTAATAAGATTTTAATTTGAACCCATTTGATCCAAAGTGGGCTTAATGGTTTAAGCTTGGGTTTCATTTGGGTCAAATGACCAATTTGACCAAATTAGACTAAACGATGGGTTGGACTATGTTTGATTATCATTTCCAAAAGATTTTGAACAATTAAATTCGGTTAATTTCAATTTTATTTG
Organism: Cymbidium sinense; assembly: GCA_021442155.1. Classification (NCBI taxonomy): domain Eukaryota; kingdom Viridiplantae; phylum Streptophyta; class Magnoliopsida; order Asparagales; family Orchidaceae; genus Cymbidium; species Cymbidium sinense. The sequence goes on from CM038226.1 coordinate 56,808,544, forward strand.
GGTTCGAACCTAATAGGAGCCATTTAGGATTATTTAGACTAAGTGGTCTAATGAACCCAATTAAGGTCTAAATGAATTTAAATTTCTTTAGATTCATAATTAAAAATGTTTATTTGATTATTTGGAATATTTGGAATGATTTAATTTGGTCAAATTCTTGGTGGGTTGACCTTTGACTTGGTGGGACCCACCTAAGTCAAACCTGTGCCAAATGGATTGACTAGATTTGACTTTGGTTTAGTTTTAGTTTTGTTCCTTTCTTTAAGTTTGATTTTATTTTGATTTATTTGTATTTTTTTAGTTTAATCAAGATTTGAAAATTGGGTCAACTCTACCTAAGCTCATTAAGTTAGAACGAACCTAAGGAGGGTACACCAGGTCACTAAGTATAATGCCCTAAGCATTGAATTAGAAGATTCTTATTTAAGATTAGGACTTCCTAATTATTCAATTCAAATTATATTATCCTCATCCAAAAATGAGGTCAACACCCATGGATAGATTTAGATCCAACAACATATTAGGTTAGATAAGCATCGATAAAGCCAAGAACTAAAAGTCAAATGCAAAGCAAAGTATGACATTTAATATGGAATCAACTAGCAAAAATAGAGATAAACACCAAATAATTTACAACACAATAGAACATAAAAGATATAGAAGATAGAATCAGTTGCCTAGTGCAAATGTCTAGAGAGAGTTAATCACAAGCTAAGAATGGCAAAGCACAATGGATCATTAGCATAGTCAACCCACCAAACTCAAGAATCAAGAAGAATTATCTAGAACTCCCAATTAGGATGATGTCTTATTTTTCCAACAAGAAAAAGAAGACATGACTAGATAGTAGGTGACTCATATTAATGCATCCTCTATGTAGGATTGCTCAAGCTCAGCTTCGTATAGACTCAAACTTTGCATTTAAAATCATATTGAAGTCAAATAGACTGGACAAACCACATTGCTTATTTTGAGACAACAACATTGTTATTAGACCTAGACAATGTAATGAAATATCACCTTCTCTTTACTAACTTTAAAGAATTAGCTTTAAGGTGGTTCTCGCCTCCAATGAGGTCATCACATCTTTGTCTAATTTCAAGAGGATGTTTGCCACGTAGCTAGTACCTAGAATCCATTAAAGAGCTCTAATGCTCACCTTTAAATGAGAGACAAGCCTAGAGAGTCATGAGGTTTATTACCACTTTTAGTGTAGGATGCTAGAAGTCAAGACCTGGATTGTGAAGTGGCTTAGACAACACTCACTCAAGAGTTAAGAAAATGGCCATTTAAGTAAGCCCTTAGGTTCTAACAACTAAAAATACTTATCAAATTAATTGAGATGGCAAATAATCATATAAATATCGAGAAGCATAATAAAGTGACTCAGTGAACTTCATTGGCTCATGTCAATTACTTGTTGAAGGGACCACATTCGGACGATAGACCAAATTATAATTTTAAGCATGACAACAAAACAAGTGAAGGTGAGTAGAAATATTCACACCTAGGTGAGACTTCAAGAATCCTATGACTCACTAATAAAAGAATAACTATTTATAGTTTTCCATAATGACTCCACTAAGGGTATCAATCACTGAGTTGGTAAAGGCCATCAAAAATAAGGATTTTTTTTAAAAGACCACTTTTGATGAGAACTGATGGTGTCTAAGATCACTCTATAAGTTATGCCTACAACAAAGACCATGGGTATGACATGGAGGAATGTTGCCACTTAAGAAGCTTGGTTGAAGAGTTAGGAAAGGTTAAGAAGCATAAAGAGTTCACCAAGAAGAAGGACAAAGAAGTCCTCAAGGTAGGTAATGAACCCACCCCATCACTTGTCATTCATATTGCAGGAGTAATACCGGTCATTTTTGTAGGACATAGAGAGTCTTTGTGAAGGGTGAGTCTCAAACAGCTATGGTCTAGAGACGTCATATCTGCGACTATGTTACAAGGTGGCACACCCCTAAATAATGCATATGACTTTATTAGAAGGAGATAAACACTCCATGGGTAACTCATACAATGACATAATTATCATCACAGTGTTAATTGCTAACTATAAAATTGGAAGTATATTGATCGGCATGAGGAGCTTAATCAATATCACTTCAAATCTTTTTTTGATAAATTAGGCTTAGTGAGTTTCATACTCTCCCCTACAGGAGGACCATTTTATAGATTCTTAAGAAAAAAGAGAGGATTGAAGGAATAATCACTCTCCTCATAATTTAGTGGGTGAATAAAGAACAACACATATTAATGGTTGACTTCATCATATTGGAAGAACTACCTACTTATAAAGTCAATTTTTTCTAGCCATTACTCAACACATTTAGGGAAATGGTATCTACTTATCATGTAGGTGTTAAATGCTCTAGTAGGGGAGAAGAAATCATTATCAGGGGTATTATAAACAATCTAGGACCTTTATCTCAGGGCAATGGGTAAGTCCAATAAATAAGATGAGGTTTTATAATTGGACATTGCACATACTAGAATTGAAGTACTTAAAGAGATAGAGGAAGTTCCCATTATTTTTAAGCAGGAGTGAGTCCTTACATTTAGCTCAAATTTTAACTCTAAGCATAGAGAAGGCCTTATTCAAAACTCCAAGAAGATATCGATGTATTTGCATGGACTAATCAAGATCTCAGGCATCAACATCAATGTCATTTTCCATTACCACAATGTTCATAAGAATGCTTAGTCCATTAACCAAAAGATAAGGAAGACTGTGGTGTTACTCATATGACCTATAAAAGAAGAAGTCTCCAAGCTACTTATACCCAACTTCATTAGGAAATCCAATGCCCTAAATGGGTATCAATTCTTGTCATGGTGTAGAAGTCTAGTGGTAAATAAAAAATTTCCATTGACTTTACCAATTTAAATTTATTGTGTCTAAAGATGGCTATCCCCTTTCATATATAGACATACTTATTAACTCTACAGTAGAAAATTCCATGATGAGTTTTTTTTGACACATTTTCTATGTATCACCATGTTTAGATGCACATGGGCGATTGTTAAAAAAACATCCTTTATTATAGGGAAGGACTCTACTATTATAAAGTAATGCTTTTTGGGCTTAAGAACATTACGGTGACTTAGGATGGTGGACTTAGTGTTCAAGGAGAAAAAAAGAGGAATGTTAAAGTCTACATTAATGATTTGTTGGTCAAAAGTCTACATTAATGATTTGTTGGTCAAAAGCAAGTCACCAATGTCGCATATCAAATGCCTCAAAGAGAGTTTTACCACCATGAAAAAAATATAATGTGCTTAAATCCTTGAGGTACACTTTTTCCACCATGTTATGTAAATTTTGGGGTTTCTCATTATAGATAAGGGCATAAAAGTTAATCTAGATAAGATAAAGGTAATAATTGAGATGCCTTCATTGAGAATGGAAAAGGTGGTACAATGACTCATGGGGTGAGTTTCTTATTAAATTAATTTATTTCTAAAGTTAGAGATTATTGCTCACCATTTTTTAAAGTTCTTAAGATAGCTAAGAAGTTTGAGTGGACTCCTGAGTATGAGAAGGCTTTTTATGACCTAAAGAATCCACTCACTTTACAAACTTTATTATAAAGCCTAAAAGAAGGAAAAGCCTTATTACTATACCTTGGAATTTGGAGAAGATTTTGTTAGGTCCATTCTCTTCAAGGAAGAGGGCAAAAAAGTAATGGTCCATCTACTATTTAAGATAATCTTCGAGAGGAGTTGAGCTAAATGGTCCAATAATTGGAAAACTCATGCTCATGCTCAATATTTTGACATGATGACTTTGATTGTATTGTTAAGCTCACTCAATCCAATTCAGCATCGATAGCCAACTCAAATTTGCACTCACCAAACCTTATCATTCTGGGATATTATTGAAATTGTCAATGGAACTAAGTGAATTTGACATATCATACTCTCCCAAATAGTTTTTAAAGCTTAAGCACTCACTAATTTTCTCATTTATTTCTAAAACTCATAATAAGTATCGATCAATCAAGAGCCACTATGGTAGCTATATGTGGATGGGTCATTTGGCGAGCATGGCATGGATGTAGGTATAGTACTAAAGATCCCTATAGGTATCACTATAACACAGTCAGTCAAGTTTAACTTTAAATCAATAAAAAAACTATTCAAAATATGAGGCTTTATTCAGTAGACTCTAATTTTCTTAAGATATCAGGGAATTACACATTATGGCTTATTCAAAGTTACAAATAGTGATAAGGAAAGTCAATGGAGACATTGAGGTTAAGGATGAGCTCTTATTAAACTATTTACTCAAAAGTGAAAATGAGGATAGGGTGAATAGAGTATTTCAAAATCAAATAGATTCTTATATAACAAAACCAGCTCATCGACCTACTATCAAAAATGACTGGCTCAAAGGACACTCCTCTATTCCAATCACCTGATCGAGTACCGAGGAAGAGAAGTCAAAACAAATAAATAGTTAATAATTACCAAAGCAACTTAGGTAGTTATTATCTCGACTGCCATCATTTACATGTATAGGCTTCCTATGGCTATTACCATAAATAATAGGCCACAATTCATCAATCAAGAGTTAAGAGACTTTGATGAGTCTAAAGGAATAAAATTAAAATTTAATTTAGTACATCACCCATAGAATAATGGACAACTTAAAGTGGTGAACAAGAAGATCCTTAATCAATTAAAGAGAAAAGCAGAAGGCAACAAAGCTAAATTGGTTGACACACTTCTTGCCATCATCTAGGCCCTTAACATGACTCCCACTACTACCACTAGGCATACACCATTATCACTCTCACATAGTATAGAGGGCATGTTGCCAATCAAGTATGAACTACATAGCCAAAAGGTCTTGTTGACTAGAAGATTGGGAGAAAACATCAGCACATGGAAAAATGTGAGCTTTGAAGCCATGGATGACACACTCGACATGCTTGAACTATTAAAGAATATGGCTTCATTAAATAAAAAAGGAGATAAAATGGTGAATGGTGAGGTACTATAATCATTATTTAAAGATAAGTACTTCAAGAGTGGAAACTTGGTTCTCAAGATGATAAATACAACAACTCAATAGAATGTCCTAGGTAAGCTCACATATACATGAGATATCCTCTTTATTATCAAAAAGCAAGTTCTCAGAGGTTACCAACTTCAAAACAATGAAGTGCTAGACATACCACATTCTTCAAATTCTAAAAACCTCAAAAAAAATTTACCCTTGAGGTAATCAATGTTTAATTTAGTGTAATCTACTATCTTCTCGTTCATTAAAAATCTACCTAATTATGTTAGAATTAGTTACTTGCATAATTCCCAAATTTGATTTTAAATTGCTTGGCAAGTATAAAAATAGTCAAGGAGCTATGTCATGACTCAAAACACTCAGCATGCTAATTTGGCTCAATAAAAGATTCCACTCTGTGAGCAACAAAAGCCCAAATAAGAGTCTGAGTACTTAGCATGCCATTCTTAGCCCGAGAATACTAAGATTGAGTGAAGCAATCCCTAAAAAAAGGAACACTCAAGTAGCTGCATGATGACTCAAGGCACTTGGTGTGCCATTTTGGGCCAAGGAAAAGGTCCCACTCAACGAGATACAAAATCTTGAGTTGGCAATCCAAGTACTTAGTGCACTGTTCTTTGCCCAAGGATACTATAATTGGATAGATAATTCTTAAGTTAACTTCATTAAATACTCACCTAAGCTTAATTTATAAAACTAAAGTATAAGATTGACACCTCGTGTGGTTAACAATTTAATAAGAGACCAACACCCCTATGAGTTTGGAAATTAAAGAATAAGACTAACATCCTGTGAGGTCGGTGACCTAATGAAACACCAATAGTCCATAAGGTTAGCAAATAAAGTATAAGACCAACACCCTATGAGGTTAGTGACTAAAGTGTAAGACAAAAACACCATGAATTTGGCAACCTAATGAAATACCATCTCTCCTAGTTGTCAAGCTCAAAGATAAACTCTCAAAGTTGGAGACTACAAAAGAGAGAAAAGGAAAAAAGAAAGGCTAACTACTGTAAAAATTAACACAAAGTTAAATTTGACTCAAATAAATATCGACTCCTCTAGTTTGCAAACTCACCTCATAATTAACATTTATTTATTTTTGTAAGTACAAGACAAATTACCAGATGTTAGTGAACACAATATAGTTCAAACATAAAACATGAAAAGTACATAGCTAGAAAATATTAGCATATTTTTTATTTATAAAGTAACATTTATAGGTAGGTGTGTATGGAATTACATGGAGCAATTTTCCTCTCCTAACTAATAGAAAAAAATAAATAAATAACAACAAAAAAAGAAGAGAAGAGAAGGAAGAAAGGAGGTTGGATTGTCTTGCTTTCATCATCATCGAAATCCAAGAAATCAACTATGTTGGAGAAGCCCAAGAACTTGGGATCTAACTGGTCATTCTTCATAAGCTTTGTGATAATAAAGTCAAAATTTACATTAAACTTCTACTACAACAACCGCTTGTAACTTTCAGTGTCTATAAAGCTTGTAAATTTGGCCTCTTTCTTCTAAAATTCTTCTGTATAGTGATAAATCTCTTCCTCCACTCCCTCTTCACCTCAGTAATGTGAGATAGCTCCATGAAAACTCACTCCTTCTCATCCTTTTATCACTTCACCTCTCCCTAAAGCTTAATAAGCTTGACTTCAAAATAGATGAGTTGCTCCTTCACACCCACTAGCTCTGCCTTTGCCCTGATAAACTTTTCCTCTTAATAAAGAATTTATTGTAGATCTCCTAAGTTTATTATGAAGGCCATTGCTGAGCAGTCATCATAGTTAATGGCATCTAGCTATTGGTAAAGTTCTCAAGAAGATCATCAAGATCATTGGAATAGATTCCTCAACTAAGCATAAAGTCTTCACTAGTTGGCTAGGCAAAATTAAGATTGAAGTTGTACTCTACATTCTCCTCCTCCTATTTCTCTTTCTATTTCTACTTCATTGGCTAACTCCTCTTCCTAAAATGACATTGAGAAGTCGAGCTCATAGCTCTTTTCTAATACTTCTGCAGAGTACCACTCGACCCATCCTCCCACCTCCTTCATCACCATCCTCCTCCTCAAGGAATCTGATGACTAAAGGGTCGACTACAAGGGGTCATGGTACTTTTCCACTTGATGCATAAGTAAGAACATTAGAGTTGGAAAACCAAAAAAAATCATGTCAATGATTAAAAAAGCTAAGTATAAATACTTTCCATAGAGGACACTGGTAACTTGGCTTTAGAAATAATAGTGACTATTATTCAAAGTCTTATCAGTTAGTTAGTTTAACACCTCCTCTAGCTGAGCATTCATCTTTAGGACAACTGCCTTACTTACCAAAAAGTGGGTAAGAATGGTCATCATAGGCCAAGGTAATGAGCTCTTAATAAATAAGAGCTTAGAATGCCACTTCTTGATTTTATTAAATAGGCCACATATTCTCTGCAGAACTACCAAGTTTTGAATAGTCCTATCACTATGTCCCCTCACCATGAAGATATAAAAAAGGCTTAGGTTCCACAATTGTTGCTCCTCCCTCAGTATCATTAAGAAAGCAGTTATACTCGCCATAGAGTTTTACAGGATTTGGGTAGGTATGACCTTGTGATCCTTTAAAATATCTACCCACTTATAAAGCATAAAAGATTCAAGCTGAATTAGAAGTGGTTAAGTAGGATGCACAACTCAACTAACTTGGTTGAGTTGTACCTCTGAACAAAATTGGCCACCCTCATTGTATAATTAGTGTGACTAGGATAGTGACCATGAAAAGTGAAGGTCATTGTGCAAGGATCAAGGTCAGGGACTTCTTTGACCTTTGATAGCATGAACGAGCTAGCCCCCTTCTTTAGAGCTACCATTGAGGTTCCTCATTTCAATGGAATGAAGCAATATATTTTATTCACTTAAATTAAGAAGTCATTTGCTCTATAAAATATTGTAATAAAGTTTCAACTACTAATGGTTAAACTACACCTATAAGCATAGTATGTAAGGCTTAGTAACATTGATGTCCAATTGAACATTTAATAAAGAAACCATTACAAAATCTTACAAAAATCTTAAATGGAACCTATGAAGGCAAAAAAAATTAATGAATTCTTACTCACAACTCCTAATGATGGAATAACATTGATAAAAGGAAAAGCAAGTATAAGGTAAATATATGTTATTCATTTCTTTATTTAAAATAATTAGTAGATTATAAATGCACTTGCTTGGACCCTACTACTATTTTTAAAGCTATTTTACAATGGGATCAAAGTGCCGCTCCTCATTAAGCTTTCACTTCTCCCACATATACTCAAATCTAAAGTTGGTACCAGAGATGAATAGAGAAGATCCCTTCAATTTCATCAAAGTTTTAGAGATCAGCTCGGCCATCATGATCACCAAGTCTCTTTAAAACCTGACCTTGGTAGCCTACCTTCACTATGACTCCACCTCTAGTAGGGACTTAAGCTTGCCCAACTTTTTCCTTGAGAAGCTCAAATCCTACTTTAGAACGTTGACTTTTTTCTACAAGTTAACAAGAGTGGTCAAGTCTGCAGGCGCCCCTTGTATGCAATTTCAAACTCCAAATGAGCTGACTTGTTCCTCTCAGACTCACTAGGAAGAGGAAAACATGCCAAGATCTTCTAGATGCTAAAAAATCTGAAGTTAATTGCAACTCCAGTAGACAAAAGGATCATCTTGGCTAGTGTTGCCTATGAAGTTAGCCTTTATATTAGAGGAAAACTTAACACTGCCACATCAACTCGTGGTGAGTCTAAGAGTCCCCACTAAATTATAAAAAAAGAACTTGTCAAAAATAGTAAGGGGATTTTAAAAAGGCAATCTGCAAGGGGTAGATTCTTTAGAGAAGGGAGCCACTATCCAAACAAACAAACTTCTTTTTCCCTCAAATGATGACATAGTATATCACCCATAATAATATAAATAATTCTTTTTGAACTAAGTTGACTGTCTAGAGGAATAATCTGAGTAGCCACCAAGTGCCACTATCACCCTTCAATGTTTCTTACACACTCACTATTAATTAGTTGAATGCTATCATAAAGTCTAAAATCTAAATGTAATTAATCCTACATCAATGAAACTCTCCTCTATAATGAGGGTCATAGGAGAGATAGCCACTCACCTACTCACTACTAACTTCTTACATCAAACAATAAGAGCAATGACCTCCTCTTCTTGCACACTCTTCTCCCTCATTAAGAGAATACTCAACTACAGGTGTGTTAGAAGAATGCAACTCCACCATATAAAAAGTGATGACTTCCACTAGCTTTATGGACTTCTTTAGCTTTTTTTTTCTAAGGCTAGCCCACAATTCTAAATAGTCAATACCATCATGTGGTCTCTTGGATTCCATAACTAGTATATGTATTATGCTCGTAATGAAACTCTATAGAAAAAAGAAATGTATCTAAGGCCATGAACATAAGATCTTGTAAAATTTTCCATGGAGACTAGGGCTCTTTTTATAGCTTAAAGACCTAGGGATAAGCCAAAAGGACTAAAACAAGTCAAAAGGCGATGTAATATTTAATGAAACATTCACTTTTCTTTTTTAGCATTTATTAAGAGATAATTGATGTTATATTCTTTTATTCTTTTTGCTAGTCATTTCTACAAAAGAACAGAAGAATTAAAGAGCAAAATTATACCCCAAATAAGTATGCTATTCAAATATTAAAGACTCACTGCACACGTGGAAATCATAAAAATTTTTTTGGAAAAGGAATATGGGCATCAACCACATAAACACAAACCTACCCGTAGATGGTGAGTACATACAGAAGAATAGCCAGCATAAAGCTATTCAAGTCTAATACTTCACTAAAGTTGGAAGAGTAGCCACACATAAATCAAGTTGAAAACCACTCATCATGAGTCTCATCCCTAACCAATGAATACTCACCTTAATTCAAGCCGAGTTCCTTTGTTAAATTCAACCAGTCTTCTTTGTATTCATTTCTTATATTACCCCTTCACCTAAATATTATAAAAAGCGGGTGAAAACCCCTTTCCTCCTGGCCCTTTTTAGTGGATGGTGAGCATAGTTTATAAATAATTTGAGGGAACTTTAACTCAAGATTCTCACCTCCCAATCTTTATTTTCTCTTTCTCTCTAGAACTAGAGAATTCTCTCATCTTGTGATAAGAACACTTAAAAGATAATAAAATTAGGCCTTCTCATTTCATCCATTTCCTATTATCCCTTTCTTTATTAATCTTGCTTACAAGAGGTCTTTCAAGATTCTACTTTAGCCCATGGACATATGAGATCAAACATTAAGTAAACATTAATTTAATTACATCTAGGTAGCCTTAGGCTTTGTTTAGTAACAATCTAGGCTATTAAATTCTATAAATCTTGCTAAACACTAAAAGTGGATTTAATAAATATTGTAAATCATAATTCCCATAATTCTTAGATTTAGTAATCCAATGAGAAGTTGGATTTAAGGGATTTACACAAACTGAAGTGTGCGAAGGAAATGAATGATGAGGGTTACCATCATAATAACCTTTTCCTGATAGTTTTGGGTAGTAAAGGAGGGGACGGGGAGACAAAGGGTTACCTAAAAAAATCATTCTATACTGGATAAATTGATCTTCTTAACCTTGAGTTAACCATTTATCCCATTGGCTTGACTCTTAAATTTTATGTTCTATTTAGAATGTGCTATTATCCTATTATAATATGAATAATGCTTTTAAAAATGGGTTAAAAATACTATGATGATGTCTATTTTGAGAATAACAAAATTAAATTGATTAATTATATATTTGTTCCTCTTAAAAGAAATTTATTAGATATGTATGCTTATAAAAATTTTGTGTTATGTATGTAAATGGCCTTTCTGGTTATTCTTAGTTACTTAAATTGATGTCATTGTTATCTTAATTTATCTTAATTTTATTTTTAAAATTTTATTAAGTACCAATTATTAATTAGGTGATATACTAACTTAAATTAGTTTGAATTGAATATATTAATGATTTCTTGATACGTCATTCAAAGCTAATTATAATTTATGTGATATAATTATAACATAACTTATTTTGAATTGTAACAAATTTAAATTAATTTAATAGTTAATATTTATTTTTAATTTAAGCTAACATAATTATAACTATTTAATTAGATAATATTAATGATTAATTGATATATCATTATATAAGTTAATTTTCAATAAATATAAATATGGTTATTGTAAGTTTTATATTTAAAGAATGTTAAATAATTGAAATGACTATTAGAGTTAATAGACTTAAATCGTTAAATAACTTTCAAAACACCTCAAAGTTTAATAATTACATACCAAGAACTTTTAGGATTTAGTAGCTCAAGATTTACTAAATCTAGAAATATATGAATTAATTGATCACAATTAAAGTAAATATAATACATTATCAAACACCTCCTTAATTAGATAGGTAATCATAGCTTAACTAAATAGGCTTATAAGTTCAAACTTGAGTAGCTCTAGTTGTGTATAATTGAGGTATCTCATTCTTGTTTATGTTATAGACATTTCTCTATCTATATTGTGATTGCATCTTATATGACCTCCAAGCCTTATCCATGGAAGCACTCTATCTAAAAGAACTCTCTTATTTTTCTTGGTCTAAGGTCATTAGATTAACTTTAGATACATAACTTGTGTTTACTGATAAGGCATCTCATAACAAAATTAGATTGACCATCTTCCCATGCTAAATAGATATTGGCTTGATAGCTTTGAATGATGGATTCATGAGATTCAAACTAAAGCTATCTCTACCTTTTCCTTGATTACTTTCTACCCATTAACCTTAGAGATCTTGGCACTCTTTGTTGAGTCCATGGTGGTTTAGCAATCATTATCTTGTAGATACTTTGTATATTGAGTTGTCATCTAATTCACCCAATACTTCATTGGAAAGAAATTAGTACAGATTTTCCTACTATGAAAATCATTGTTAAGCCATGAACCACACCTTAAAAATCCTAAAATAATAAAGTCTACATGAATATGTGCTTTCACTTATCGACAGTTTCTCATAGAAGTTTTTTCTAGCATAATTAACTAAAGTTGATATATATATATATATATATATATATATATATATATATATATATATATATATATATATATATATATATATATATATATATATATATATATATATCTCTAATATTTAACCCATAATCAATTTTCCATTATATGCTTAATGGTATACAAATAAATGAATAGACGTATAATTCACAAATCTTAATTTAGCTTGCATTAAGGCTGAGTATCTATTGTCATGAATTGCCATTATTATCAACTCATTAGTTGGGTATCTAGTTATGATATTCTATTAAGGGTGTAAATGTATTAATGTAGTTACATAATTTATAAACAATATATTACACAAACACAACATATAACCTAAATTCAATTATATCCCTTATCTTAGCTCATGGTTAATATATTTTTGTATGTATTTCACTAAGTTAATTAAGAAAATAGAATTGTGGGTTATCCATTCTCCCAAAGAGACATATCTACCCTAAGTAATTACACTTAAGAACATCTCGGTAAGATACTCTCAATTAGTGAAGGCATAAAAATTGATTTTGGTTCAATTATTTTGGGATTTTCAAAAAAAAGTGAGAGAGAGAAAGTCTTGTGATTTTGCAAGAGTTACCATGATGATATGACTTATATATTGAATGTTAATCTGCAAGGTTGATGTTGAATGACTGCACCCAACCACATTATTTTTGAAATGTCCACATAGTAATAATTTCTAAACCACCAAAGTCCCTACAAGAAATGTATGGGCTCAAAGGGTTACTAGTAAATAGATTGATTATGGAAAACATAGAAATGGACTTATTATAGATCTAATGAATCCTCCATTCTAAGCCAAGTCTAAATCATTTAACTCATGATGGTAACTAAGAGGTGCTCTATCAGCAACCATGAGTTACATTGTACAGAGTTGATCTCATGATTTTTACCATGGAAGGAAAATAGGAATCATTAGTAGGGGCCCAATGAGAAGGGTTAAAAATGTGTATGACATATAATCTTTTCAAAAGTTAAGATCTACCCATAGGAAGAAAAGATGCTTGATATTCTAAACTTATGACCCAATTTATCAAGATCAAACATACTATCTTACTTGGGTCAAGCTAATGCTACCTAACATGTTCAGACTCTCCAAGTTGCCATTAATAACATGCCTACCTAAAGCTCTATCTTAAGAGGGCTATAAATGCCATGCAAATTATATGACATTAATTGATTTCTAATGCCTACTTCTAGTTGAGGTCATCACATGATAAGTATCAATAGCTGATGTTGGAAAAACTCAATTATCTATCTCTTCTAGAAGATATCCAAGAATCCAATGGGATTTTAGTTTTTAAAAAAGGTTGGCTAGGGAATACCTTAATCTTATTATTTAAAAGATTATCCTAATCACTTTTTATGTTATGTAAAGCTTGTTAAAATTGATAGAAAACAAACTTTCCCATTCTAAGAGCCTATTATAACATGCAGATCTAAGATATTACACATCAAAATAAAAAAAGAGAATAATGCAAGACAAACAAAGTAGTCAAACAATCACTATGATGATGGTTGTGAAGGAATAGGGGAAATAAACTAGTGCAGTTGGGCAACCTGCTCATACATACCCAATTAAAATTTATTTGGAGGTTGCCAAGTCCTACCCATTAACACACACTTGGGTAAATATAAATAAATATAATATTCATTATATTTCTCTATACTCTTAGTCCCTCATCTATTTCATGATACATGTGCATCCTTCAAAGTACAATGTCCCTAAGTATTTGGTTGGAAAATCCTATATTTTAATTTTACATCATGATGGTCCAAAATGTTATAATAAAGTAAATTCCAAATCTAAATGAAATAATTACAATACAACAAAAATAATATGAAATATTCATATTACAGGGAAAATATCACAAAATAATTACTTTAATGCACTACCTGTTGTGTGGTAAATAAAGCACTAGTTGTATGTGTAGCATGTAAAATAATTATATTTCTAAACCAATAACAATACAGTAATAAAGAAATGCAACATATTACAACTTGTACAATCAATGAATTTAAAAGAGTTCATGCAAACTCTCGCAACTTCATCCTAAATAGCCAAAAGAATAGCCAAACAAATGGCCTATCTATATTATCCCTATATTTATGACTATGTGGTTATGAACTATCACAACATGCAGATGATTATAGGATAGAGGTTTTCTAGAATAATCTTTTATGAATTAACTTACTAAACTTTGTCAAATAAATAACTATTGACCTCATTTTTAGATTGAGCTCTCAACCCCTCCATCTTAGGCATAGGATTCCTCTTAGACTTTAAGAGTTCCTTAGTCTTAAGGCACATCTAGTGATTTGGTGGACACTCAACTTAGCTTTAGAGATTTAGAAGAGTTAATCATAGGAATAGGTCATGCCTTAGGGGTGTTAGGAAAACTTGCCTACCCTTAGCTTGAACCATTCCTCACCTTCCTTCCTTCAAGCCAAACTCCAAATAAATCTTATTTTATTTTATCCAAACTCAAATCAACTCCATATGATTGAAATTCATGATTAAAATCCATGATTGAAATCCATGAATAAAACTTTCTTAAGCCATTAATCTTCTCTTAAGGACATAAGCCTAAATCATGATCAAACTAAATCAAACTCATGAGATTTTCTCATAATTCATTTATATTCTCATTTATATTCACATATATAAATGAAATATAAATTCAAACTAATCAAACTAAACTCAAAGCTCAAAATTAATTTATAAAACTTTCTTAAGTCCTTAATCTTCTCTTAAGGACTTAAGCTTAAATCATGATCAAACCAAATCAAACTCATGAGATTTTCTCATAATTCATTTATATTCTCAATTATATTCACATATATAAATGAAATATAAATTCAAACCAATCAAACTAAACTCAAAGTTGAAAATAAATTCATAAAATTTCTTAAGTCCTTAATATTCCTTTAATGGACTTAGCCAAAATCTTGATCAAAATCAATTCAAATTTATGGAATTTTCTCATAACACATTTATATTCTCATTTATATTCACATATATAAATGAAATATAAATATAAATCAATCAAACTAAATCCAAATATTCAAACTTCAAACTACAAAAATTTCTTAAGTCCTTAATATTCCTTTAATGACAGCCAAAATCATGATCAAATCAACTCAAATTCATGGGATTTTCTCATAACTCATTTATATTCTCATTTATATTCACATATATAAATGAAATATAAATATAAATCAATCAAACCAAATTCAAATATTCAAACTTCAAACTCTAAAAATTTCTTGAGTCCTTAATATTCCTCTAATGGACTTAGCCAAAATCATGATAAAATCACTTCAAACCCTTGAAATTTTCTCATGAACCATTTATATTCACATATATAAATGAAATATAAATTCAAAAAATCAAAAAAACAAATTCCAAAAATTGAACTCAAATCCACTCAAAATCCAACCTAAGCCTTTCAAGTCAAAATCTTTAACTTAGCCAAATCAACTTCAAATCAAGCCAAACTATTGATTTTACATCATGATTCAATCAACCCTACAATCATGAATCCAAATATAATTACAAACTTTAATCACTTAACTAAAATCCAATTCAAAAATCAAACCCCAAATCCCTTCATATTCTTCCTTTGAATATGAAATTGTCAAATGAACTCATTTGACTTCAAACCACTTGCAAATGGATTTATACTTAAACCATAAGCCCATATACAAGTTCAATCAAACTCAAATCAATCTTTCACCAAGCCATTTGACTCACATAGGCTCACTTGATCCAAAGTGACCTGACGTACTCTTATGAGCTAAATTCTAATCCTAACCAAATTGGATTGAACCAAACTCACCTATGCCTCTCATCATGATCAACAATCATCATGGGATGATCAATCAATCAAATTGGGTTAAACCAAGTCAAACCTAAGGGTTGACCAAGTCAACACTTAGCTTAAATGAAACCTAACCTAGCCAAAATCCACCATAGGCCAAATTGATTGAAACCATTGATCTAAGTTCATTCATGAATGAAGTCATATGAGCCAAACACAAAAATAAACCAAATTGAACCAAACCAAAGCCACAAAAATATTTCAAATGATCATATGAACTTGACCCAACCCTTGGTTTGACCTAGTTTGACCAATTGGTCAACTTGACCCAAGTTGACCCATTTTGACATAAATGGGTCAACATGAGCCAAACCATATCAAATGAACTCCAAATCCAATGAAACTTGGACATACCTATTTTCTCCACATACCCAACATATTTAAATTCAAAAATTAGTAAAATGATCATTCTATCCCTTGGCCATAGAAGAAATTTTGGTCTAATCCATGGGGAATTTGGTTAAGCCCTCTTCATATCAACTTGATACCTCCCTAATAGGTCAAGTGAACCCTATGGAGGGTGGTGCACCAAACCCAATGGGTTTGGGTTAGCCCAAATGGACCCAAGGCCAAAATTGACCCCTAGCTCAAATTGGCCAATTTGAGAACCTCCTCACTTGATTTGAAGCACATGGGAGGTTACCAATCCACTCCTAAGCTCTAAGCCCAACCAACCCTTTCCATAAGGTTAATTGGATCAAAAATGGCAGCCATAGCTTCAGCCGTCCGATTGCCATAGGGGGAGATATCCTCCCCCTAATTCAATTTAATTCACACATCCTCATTATTGATTAAGAGCTAGAGAGTGTTAGGAGCCATCAGAGAGAAATCTTAAGCTTTCTAAGAGGGATTTGAAAAGAGCATTTCTTAGTTTTCTTCCTTGAAAAATAGGGGATCTACTCATTTCCAAACTTCTTCCACACTACTATCCACTTCAATTCTCTTTGCACACTCCCACAGGGGATGAAGTTTAGTGCACCCAAGCCTTCACATAAGTTCCCAAGGTAAGGAGGAGTTTAATTCGATCAAAGCTACAAGCAAGTGGAGGAGGTGTTGGTCCATAGAGCCATCCACTCAACGTCAAGAACTTAAACTTTTAGTACATCTTCATCTCAGCCAAACGAAACTCCTCCAAGGGAATCGAGTGTCGGTGATCACCTCCAGAGGTATGAAATTTTTTTACCACTAGGCTTATGAGGTGTTGGTCCTTTCTAAAGAAAGTGTCATGGCATGAGAATTCCACCATTGGATGTGATCTTCTATGCTTTATGATGGTGTGTGCAAAGTTTTACTCTAATATAAACTTGATCGAGCTCGGATCTTCTTTTAGATCATGGACAGTCTCCATTGATCCTCAGGGAAGAACAGAGGTGATCCTGGCCGTCCATCCATACATTTTGGATGGACAGTCGAGATTAACCATATGTTTTATATTTGATTTATCCCTTTTAAAACTACGGGATGAACCTTGGCCATTTGATCCTTGATCGAATGACAGGTATCAAACCGCATCCCACCTCCATGGTGATGGGATCTTTAAGTGACCCACTCACAGCACGATGAGTGTAAAGCAAGCTGACCACCACCATCATGTGTTGTGATGTTGGCTAATGGGATTAATTAAGGTTTAATTAAGTCTAATTAATCCCTAAGCTTTAAAAATTCATATCTCCCTAAATAAAAATCATAAAAATATGATGTAAAATTTAAATTGAAAGATAATTCCATCGAAAATATCCAAAAATTGATTTTAATGGATTTTGATTATATTTTTCTCTGATTTTGGGTTTTAATGGAAATCTTAATTTTTTAATTACTCCTTAATTAATCCTTTAATTAATCCCAAATTTCTTGGGGGATGACTTCTACCTCCCCTAATTTTCTCAAGATTTATTGAAGGCTTGATTGGAGGAATTACAAATGCATTTCCTAATTACTCCCTTAATGTAATTAAGGATAATTAAGGGTTTGATTAGTGTTTTAATCCCTTATTGAAGTTGATTAATGTTAGATCCAATGAATGGGAGGCTTAGAAAATAATTTTGGGATATTTCCCCTAAGCTATTACCTAATCCCCCTTTTCTTTTCTCAATCCTCTTTTAATTAAAGGTTAATTCATTAATTACTCTCTTAATTAATTTCTAAAAATTCTAAAACCTTCCAAAACTTAATTAATCTACTTTGGGTAGATTCTTAGGTGTTCAAGAGCCTAAGTTCAATTAAGGAAATCAAAACCCAACTCATATGTGTGAGGGGTGTTTTGAAATTACTTAAGTTAAACCCCTTAGCTTAATTAACCATTAATCATGAGCTAAATTGCATTAGGCCCTTTTCTTCCTAGGTACATTACAAATTTAAATTCCTTGAGAGGTTCTATGTCATCTCATTGGCTCAAAACTATTTGGTTAACTATGCTAAGGTGGTGTAGGTAAGGGTTAATTAACTTATTAATTCATACCTTAACCTAATCAAAATTTAAAATGAATATAATCATCTAAAAATTAAACAAAAAATGTCAAACACATGTGGGAATGGGTTAGGAACAGTAAACTCAAGTCACATTTTAAAATTCAATAAAATTATAAATCAAATAAAAATCATACTAAATTAACTTTGATTTATTTTAAGCTTCCTTATTCATAAGATTGTCTTTAGGATTTAATTAAAGTGAATGTCTTTACATGCTTTCATTGCTTTAGTTCTTTCCCCAACATGTTAAATATGTGTGTCATGTGGTTTCATGCATTCATACTTCTCAAAATTTAAATTTAAAATGAAAAATGTTTACTTTATGTCAAATCAGCATCTCTTACCTAAGTAGAAATATGAGTGGCTATTATCACTATTAAATTCAAATAATTTTCAGAATATATGAATCAATTATCAAAACTAAAAGTATGCTACTTATATTTAAATTATAAGCTTGCATGTGAGAGAATATAAGGATGTGCTTAGTATAGGTTTTTCTTCTCCTCTCTTTTTGTATAATTTTGAGTAGGAATTGGTAAGGAGTGTGGTTAGTTTGAAAAAAAACCTAACACTTGCCTAATCCCATATCCTATTCAACCCTATACTATCACTTAAGAAGGGTACCTATGCTTGCACATATAAATTGTATAAATAAAATGAATCAACTAATACAAATTTTTTGCATTCTTTCTTTTCCATTCATTTCTTTTGTACACATTGTTTGTATTTAAGGAAAGTGCTATATTAGTCTAGACAACCCTGAGATTATGAGACTTTAAGTATCCCTAAGTAGGTCTTATATCTTACACCTCTAGTTAACAATGATGTTGTACTCATTTATGCCATTCTTACTTTCATGTGTGCCTATGAAAATTTAATAAGAAATCCCTTTTATACTTAATAAAAATCATGCATCATAAACTTTCAAATTTTCTTAAATTAATTACTTTTGTGTTAGATTTATAAATTGATTGATGATTTGTTTAGCTTTTGCATTAAGTGGCATCTTTTTTTCTAATTTCATCCTTGCTTTATGTATGGCCTGGATGTGTATTAGGCTCTTAGGGAAAAATAAATATTTTACCAAACTTAACAACTCAAAACTAAAAATAAAGAACTCATAACCTCACCTAAAGATTAGATTTAAAATCAAGATAAAAGAATTAGCAACCATTTAATAGGATGAGTATTTTTTTTATAACATCATGCACAAATGCATCTTGTTTCACACTTGATTGGAGGGTTTTCACCTTTGCCAGAAAAACTTGGCTTGACCTTTGAGAGCCATGGTGGAGACACACCTCCTCTCTTCTCATTGATTTTGTCCAATAACTTTATTTTTTATGCATTAGGCATATGAATCCTATTAGCCTGAGTCAAAATAATTGTCCAAAATAAAAATAAAATGAAATCTAAATTGCATTAGATTTAGGGCATTTGAAGCATGTCCTTACATGATCTAGTCTCTTTAGGGAGTGAGATTAAGGACTTAGTCTCTTTCTAAATAAATAATAGCCTAACTATCTTGGATAAAGCATATGACTTGCCTACATGAATTTAAAATCATAGGATGAGTTAGTTGGCAGCCGCCCCCTGGCAATTGTAAGTCAGAGCAATCAGGTGGTTTGTCCTTTCTTGTAGAGGCAAACCAATTACCCATTTTTCACCTTAGATTTAGGTTGTGCTTTCGGCCCTTGCCAAAGCTCCCTAAATTTAGGTTTTCAGGTTGCTTCTCCCCTTTGTGGGTCATAAGCTTAATTCTTCACCTCTTAGGTATTTCCATAATCTTGTGTTATGGAATCATAAGTCCTAAATTTCTATTGAAAAATATAACTCAAATAGATTAAATCAATTTCAAAAATATAAAGCCCAATCATAAGATAGTTTGAGATGCTCGCTAGGTTTCCTAGCATCATGGGCATTGCCTACTCATCTTTCTTTTGGCTTCATTAATAACTCCCTCTCATTCATCAATTCCATTTGATCTTCAAAAATGAACCAATCAATTGATATTCCTTTCTTATTGAAATCTTTGAATACAATGATCATTTACCTTAATCGAGAGTATTCCTAAGAGATCCCATCCCTTAGGATGTAATTAACTATGGGGGCTTGCCCCTATAGAGAACTTAATAAACTCGATTTAAAATAAACCCTGCTTTACTTTTCCATGTAAAGTAGGGGAAAAATCTTTGGTACATATGTAGACCCATTGTCCTTAGGAGCCCTTATTGAGGTGATTAGGTCCATTAAAGGGTAGTGACTTCTATCTCCCGAGATAGTACACTATTCCTTGATGATGTGCTCGATCACCTAAATAAGAACATCTGCGGATTTGTGTGGCATCCCAAAAAGATGAATTTTTATATTCTTATTTTTAACCACAGATGATGGCAACTATATAGAAATTTTCTCCACAATAACTCAATCATCCTAAGGCTTATTACCTTTTATGTATTTTATCAAGAATGAAGCTATAAGATTTAGACTACCTAATAATTATCAACTTGTTATATAAATTTAAAATATGATTAAAGAATCATTTTATTAGATTAATTTTTTATTTGTTAGCAAAAATTACTTAACCATAATTCGATTCTAGTATGGGTTCTAATAGGTCATAGACTAACCTAAAGCACTAACTATCATACATTTGATAAATAGTGGTTGACACAATCAACCATTAAATAAAACTTAAGTATTTAAACAAATATTATACACCAAAATCCAAAATAAATTATGTAAGGATCATAATGTTCAAGGTGAAAATGGTACAAAGAATGGAGACCATCCTTTCAAAAAAGTTGGAATAGACATTAGAGCAAGTGTATATTAAGTCATGATGTTGTTCATTCTTAGTGGTTAGCTGAACTAAGGAGAGATTTGGTCATCAATATATGACCAAATCAGGTATAGACTAACCAATAGTGAATAGTCAATCATAGCTAAACTTGATCCAAATTGGCGATCATGTTTAATCATGTAAATTTAGTTAGGTTAAAAGAAGGAAATAATATTAAAAATGAGTTATCAATGTTTGCATAACCAACTCATGAAGATTCCACTACTATACATATGTAAATAAGTGAAATATCAAAGATATTAATTTGGTATGAGTTTAAATATGGGACAACTACACTCAACCCAAAGGATTAGCTAAATGTAAAAAATTGAACAAATATTATTGAGTTTTCAAGAAAAGGTTGCATGACATGGTGTAGTTATTTATCTGCTTGGGTAAAATATGAATTAATTAAACCTTAGAATTTTGTATTGTGAGCTCCATGTTTATGTGTTTCTCCAATAAGTTGATCCATCTTAGAGAGATGATCATTATATGTGTTCATGTGGTACTATAAGTAGGTTTGATTGATATAATCAATCTAAAAAAAGATAATGTTGAAAAAAATTAATCAAACTTGATAGTTTATAGTGATAGTGCCTATATATGGTAAATGCTTAACCTAATTCAAATTCATGCATATAGGGCTATGATATGTGCAAGTGTTCTAAGATTTTTTTCTAAAATTCTTGCATATAGTTTGATATTACTTTAATTTCATTCAAATGGCTTCTAAAATTTGCAAAACTTTTACAAACATAAAGGAATATGAAACTTTTCTAAGAGTCTTAGATTGATACTATGATCATTTTATCAATTTTACAAAATTTTATTTAGCCTATCTCAAAGTTCCATTAATTTATTAATTTTTGAAAACTCACTAAAGCATTTGTGGAATTAATAATTAATTCATTTTAAATTTAAGATTATGAAAATTTTAAGGTGAATTTAGATGATCATTTTAGACATTCTTGGAGATTTTCATATTTTTTAAAAATATTTTATAATTTTAATATTTGTGAGCATTAACTATAAATAAATAAAATTTAATAAATTATTTATTTCTATCTTAAAAATTATAGAAAATTTTCTATAAGCTTTTAGTAACATTTTAGACCTCTTCACAAAATTTCATAATTTTGTAACCAATATACTAATTTCTATAATTTTTCCCATAATAGTGACATAAAAAAAAGTCATGCCACTTTCATTTTATTTAAACTTAGTTGAAATTTCTATAAGAAGTTTATATTATTATTTTGCACCTTTTGTATAAATGTCATTACGTTTGGACAAGTGTAAGTGTTTTTAAACACTTGAAATAAAAGAAAAAATGGTTTTCTAAAAATTTAATTAAAGCAATTATTTTAGTTTAACAATTTTAAAAGTGTTTACTCTAAAGGTTTCAAGTTATGGTATCCTTTAGACAAGCTAAATCTAAATCTAAGGAAAATCCTATGAATTAAGCTTGTGATTTGATTTAAGTCATCAGATTTAAAATGATTAAATCTTACGCCTAGCCATTCTAACGTTTCTAGAAATTGGATTGAGTGCTAGATAGCATGGGTTGGGCTCAGGTAAATGCAACCTGACCAAAACATGTAAGATTTTACCTCCTTTGGAGTTGATGGAGCATCATGGAGAGGACATCAAAGCATATCAATGAAGAAGAAATGCTTCAATGTCTTCCACTCACCAATGAGAAAGAGATGTAAAGAATACCCATCCAAGTAGAACTAGAGTGAGAGATCACCAAATTTTGTACATGGTCGGCCACAAAGCTCCAACCATTGATCTAATGTCCTATTGATGAGTTCCATCTATCCATCAATTTATAAATGAAATGTAGATGAGTATTTTAGTGATGTACCCTCAATTTTCATAAAGTTTTTTAAAAATAAGATAGAAATTTGACATCTCTATCTAAAAGTAAAGTGGATTGGACTCTGTAATCTAACAATCTTTTTGAAGAATAATCTTGCTATGTGAAATGCATCATTTGATTTTGAATAAAGTATAAAATTTTTTATCTTAGAAAATCCATCCACAATGATAAATATACTTTCATATCCATGTCGCATCCTAAGTCAACCTAATATAAAATCTATGGATAAATTTTCCCATGGTCTAGAAGGATAATGTAATGATGTGTGTTGACCCCTTTTTTGTTTGATAGTTTTAGCTTCACGACAAGTGTAATATTAGGCTACGATATGTTCAACATCCTTTCTTATAGACGGTCAATAAAATCTTCACTCAACTAGTGTTTAAGTCCTTAATTTATCAAAATTTCTATATATACCTTTTGAATGTAATTCAAAAAAAGTAATTCTTTAAGAGATATTTTAGGAATACATAATATGTTACCTTTATAAAGATATTTATCTAGAAAGATAAAGTAGATATTAAAAATCATGATAAAATCTGTAATCTTCCTTTAATGTCTTAAATCTAGGTACTTGAAATTCAAAAGAAGAAACCATAAGAAATACTCTCGATAACACATATGCTAATTTATTTTTTATTCTAAGTTTTCTATTTAAGCACAAAGAAAATGTCTTGAATGTATTCGACCCATTTATTTTGTCTATAATTTAATTTATTTTAAGAGTTAATAAACTTTAGGACTTGATGATTAGCATTCAAAGTAAACTCATTATGTAACAGATAATTCCTTCAATACTTAAGAGTTTAAATAATCACATAGAACTCTTGATCATATGTAGAACATTTTTTCTAGCATCATTTAATTTCTAACTAAAAAAAGTAATTGAATAAATTTTGAGACTTAATATTTGACTAATTCCAATATCTAATGAATCACAACTCAGCTCAAATATTTTATTGAAGTTAGTAAGTCTTAATAAAGGTGAAGAAGTAATGAGGATTTTAATTTGTTTGATGGCCTTTTCAGCATCTATGGTCAATGCGAACTTATCATTTTTTAAGATGTCAGTAAGATGAGCTACAATAGTGCTAAATTTTTTAATAAACCCCTTATAAAGAGTTATTAATCTATGAAAACTTTTAACATCCATAAAATTTAGATTTGGCCAATCTATAATATACTTAGTTTTTCATGGGTCAAGCTTTTATTCTTCAATAAATACAATAAAACCATAGAAAATGACTTTAGATTGACAAATAAAAACATTTATTAAGATTTACATATAATTATGTTGCTCTTAATTTTTTGGTGACCATTCTTAATTGATGTATATGTGACTTCTCATTAGAACTATAGATAACAATATTATCAAAATAAACTATAAAGAATTGACCCATAATGGTGTTAGTATAGTGTTCTTTTGAAAGACCAAATGGCATGACTAACCATTCATGTAGACCATTAGTCATTTTGAATACTATCTTCCATTCATCACCTGCTCTAATCCTTATTTGATGGTATCAACTTCTCAAATCAATTTTAGAGAATAAAAATGAGCTTTAAATAAGATCTAACATGTCATCCAACCTAGGTATAGAAAATATATATCTTTTTATGATTTATTTACTGTATAAATATACATCTTCAAATTTCTATCTTTCTTATGAGTTAAAAGAGATGGTACAACATAAAGACAAAGGCTTTCTTCTTCAAAATTTATTTACTTGTCAACTTAATTCTACATACTCTATTAGATTCAATATATATTAGGGTATGTTAGGTATTTGTAAACTAGAAATCAAGTTTATATCATGCTATATATCTTTTAACGGTGGTAATTCATTAAGTAAGTCATTTGTGATCAAATCAATAAATTCAGATAATAGATCTAAGACCACATTAGGTATGTGGTGATCATTAATACCATTGGGGCTGCATGAAAGTGTAAGATGAATAGATAAGTAGGATCATTGACCTCCCTAACAATCATTTAATCCCTAAGGTTTGGTTTATATTTTAGTAGATTCACACATATGAAAATGTATATCAAAAGTATCATTTCTATCGTAGGGTGGTGATATCACTATAACTAGTGTTTCATAATTTTCTATTGGTTTGGTTTAGGTTATAGTTTAAAATTGGGTTTGTGAGGAGGTACAAGAAGAATTATATGAGGGGTTGTATTTGACTTCTTTTTGTTGGGCTTATAAGTAATAATTTTATTATTTTCTCATAATTTTTGAGTACATAAATATTTTCATAACCATAATGTATTACTTTTAAATCATAAATCCATGGTATCCTTAATAGAATATGAGTTATTTTCATTAGAATATCATCACACTAAATTTAATCAATATAGCTACCTATCCCAATTAGAATAATGCATTTATAAATGATAAGTAGGGATGTGTGATTTACTTAACTGACTTGGGCTGATTCTAGTGAGGTTTATTTGTAAGATTGGTTCTAATAATTTCATGGGTTGATAGAAAATTCGTAGCACTACCTCCATTTATTATTAGCTTACACCTCTTTTCTTACATAAGATATACATTGAGAAAATACTTTTCTTTAACTAGTCTTCTTCTTCCTCAGAAGTAGTCATACACATAACTAACATTAGATTATTTATGTTTGGATCCACTTTTTTATCTAATAATGGTGTATCATCATGTATCATCAACATTCTCTTCTTCTCCTAACTCTTTCAATTCATATTGCATATGACCCTTCTTATGACATTTGAAGCAGACTATTTCTCTCATATTTTTAGAAGAGATTCAATGGAGGTTATATTAGAAGGTTGTTTGATGTAGAAGGATTAGGTCTTATGATAGACTTTAGAGTTTGGGATGTGGTTGGATATTTAGAGGATATTTGAGCTTTTAACTTGGATAAGGTTGCATGTTCCATAAAATTTTATAGGAGTAAATTATAGAGAAAAGCATACTCTAAGGTATAGTGGTTGTGAGGCTCTACTTCACTTCTAATTTCTATTCTTAAACCAATGACAAATTTATTAGCTACTTGCCATTCTAGATCTGTAGTGTGTGTTCTAGCTATTATGTTCTCAAATATATTCATATAATCTACTATTAACATATTCTCTTATTTAAAGAGTAGTCAATTATTCATTGAGCCTTTTGTAATGATTTTTATGATAATATATATCACATAAAATTTCTTTCATTTCTACCCATGTCATAAGCTTTCTACCAAATCTCTCTTATTTAGCTAAAATGTTACTCCAAAAATTTTTTGCAAGTCCTATTAATTTTATTTTAGAGAATGTAGTCCATTGATAATTATCCATATGATACCAATTGAAGAAATCATCTATTCGGATTAACCAATCTAAAAATTTATTGGGATCATGAACACCATCATATGTTGGAGCTTCTATTTTAATTTATTTTGTAGGTTCATGTAAAGGTTCAAAAACCTTAAGATGAACTTGTCTAAGGATTTTCCTTAAGTTTGGCCTTCTCACCGAATAGTCTTACCTAGGAAATTCAATATTTCTCCCTCCTATGGGTTTCATATTACTGAATGCACAGTAGTCGGTGGGATTTGAAGCCTAGTACTCAATGTTTGAACTTGTGTGGCTAGGTTCATGAGAAGGTCTTCTACCCTAGTGAGTGTTGACCTAATTTTTAATGAGGTTAATATCATTTTGAAACTAGTAATTAATCACAAATAGGAATCTCCTAATTCAATGCTTAGGAAAGTATACTTTGTGACCTAGGGCATCATCTTTGGGTTTGATCTAACCTAATTGGCTTAGGTGGAATCAACCCAATCTTCCAATTTGGATTAAACTAAAATAAATCCAAATAAACCAAATTAAAATCAGATTAAAATAAATGAAAGAATCCAAAACCAAATCAAAGTCAAATCTAGTCAACTCACTTAACATAGGTTTGACTTAGGCGGGTCCCACCAAGTTGAAGGTCAATTCACCAAGAATTTGACCAAATTAATTCATTTAAAATGTTCCAAATGATCAAATAAACATGATCCAAATTCATTTAAGCCTTAATTGGGTTAATTAGACTACATAGTCTAAATGAACCCAAATGGGTCCTATTGGGTTCAAACCCAAATCAAATTTGAATAAGCACAATTTGATTATTAAAAATAATCTTGAAATGGTACTTAAACATAATCC
Organism: Cymbidium sinense; assembly: GCA_021442155.1. Taxonomy (NCBI): domain Eukaryota; kingdom Viridiplantae; phylum Streptophyta; class Magnoliopsida; order Asparagales; family Orchidaceae; genus Cymbidium; species Cymbidium sinense. The sequence goes on from CM038226.1 coordinate 56,835,943, forward strand.
AACCCTCCATTGGGTCTAATTTGGTCAAATTAGTCAGTTGACCCAAATGAAACCTAAGCTTCCCATTAAGCCCACTTTGGGTCAAATGGGTTCAAATTAAAGTCCAATTAAAATTAAATAAAACTAACCACTCCAAATCATCTCACATATGTGATCAAGCATGATTGGAGTCAACCCAATCCAATTAAGTCAAGTTGGTCAATTAAACCCAATTGGAATCAAACTTAACCCATTTAGGTTTAGATGGGTTGAAATGAAATGAAATTCAAAATTAAATGAATTAATTAAATCAAATTCAATAAACCATCAATTAAAGATGGTTGAATACAAAATTATAAGAATTAAATTAAAATCAAAATACTTTGAATACAAATAGTGGATTTGGATTCAAATTCCTAATTCAAGTCAAATTGGGTCTAAAATTGAAATAAAAATCCATTTGAGCTTGATGTGGGGAGCAACCTATTAGTCCAAATACTTTGATGGTGATGTAATAAACCATTAAAAGTTTTAAAAAAAAATGGAATTAAGAAGAGGATATAAAATTTTATAAAAAAAAAGAGAAGGGAAATTCCAATTCCCCTCTTCTTATCTCATTCCATTTAATAATTATAAGAGATGGATGCCATCAATTAAAGGCCACCAAGCTAAAGAAAAAGAGGACTTTTCTTTCTCCAAAGGAAGAAGCCAAAGAAAAGAGTAAAAAAAGAAGGAAGAAGAAGTGAAGATGCTCAGCCAAGGGAAGGAAACAAGCAAGAAGCCTTGCTGCCTTCCATGTGAGCGTCAAAGCATGTTCACAAGGCCAAGGGGGGTTGAATCCACTTGGCCAGCCTTGTTGCCACCAGTGGCTGGATTCAAGCTACCAAAAAGTTCATAAAGGAGTTTCAGCTATCTATGGAATGAGGGGAGGGAGAACCTATTCCCTCCCCCCTTTTCATTTTAAAATGTCCATCAAGACAAGAGATAAAGATGGGGACCCTTCCTCCGGCATGTCGATGAATGAATGAAAATTGAGCTCCAATCATGGTGAAATACAAGGGAGTGGTTTTCTCATCAAATTGAAGGTTCCAATACATTCTATAGGTCATGGCAATCTCAAACAAATCACCACTCTGACCCCTCACCATCGGCGAGTCGGATAATGGTCGAGACCACTGAAAAATTGAATTGTTGTTGGTCTAAGGATCAATCCATGGGGAGGTAAGTCGTCAAACGTCACCCACACCTTTTTGAGTTAAAATGAAGCTAATATAGTCAATTCCATCATCGGTGATCATCAAAATCAAGGCAAGCACCCTCACCAAGCCTCCAGGTCATCGATTTTGGTTCTTTGCCGAAGGAATTCGATCCCCAAGTGGATCAAACCATATAGTGAGTCTTAAATTGATCATTGATTGATCTACAATCAAAATCATGATGAAAATAGCTAGTGATCATGAAAGATTAGGCAAATAATATGGACAGCGTCCGTCCCTCACTGGCAAAATGCGGGATTGAAACTCCACCGTCTGATCCTTTTAATAGGAATAGATGACCTTGCTTTAGTCGGATGGATTGATTCAAACCACTTAAGAAACCACATAATGAATCAAGACCATCCAATCTTCTATCGAGTGGTCAGAGATGATCCCACGTGGCACTTCTTTCGACACAAATTCTACATGGGATCCACGTGATCAAATGGCACCCCGTCATGTGGTGATAGTGCCATGGAGGCACCATGTCATCCCGTCATTATCAAATGGTAATTCCCCCTTTAAAATTGTTTAAAAAGTAATTAAAATTTATAGAAAATTAAAAATTCATAGAAAATAAATCTAGAAATGTGAACTTGGGCTATATATATTCATCTTGATGAGAGGAATCCATTAAAATTAAAATCTCCAATTAAATTTGTATAATTTATCCTTAATCTGGGTTTAATTAAAATTAATAAAACTTTATTTAATCTCAAACCATTAATCCAATTAAGTTTAAACTTTGGGGAACTAAACTTGATGTTAAAACTTTTCATGAATTATTGTAATCTATTCTTGTGAAATGAAATTTCAAATTATAAACCTCAATTTTAATTAATATAAATTAATATAAAATGAATTAAATCACCTTAAATCAACTTAATAAACCTTAATGTACATTAATATACTAATGAAACTCATTGGAACTTAATAAATCACAAATGGACTTAATTAAGCAATTAAAAGAAATAAATAATTCAAATATTTAACAAGATCTTAATTAAATCATAATAAAAGCTAAATTTCCAAAAAATATAAATGAATCCTCTTTGGAAACATCTTTTAGAGAGTAATCAATGAAAAATAAAACCCTCAAATAATTTTCTTCAAATTAGGCTTAATTTAGGTTTTAATGAAATGATTAAAACCTTAATTAAACCCTGATTATGAATCTAACCAAGATGAAACTTTGAAAACATGAAACTGGAATGTGACACCACTTGCCATACAAATTTCTAACCCAATTGATCTTTAGATTGGGAATTACTAAATTTCCAAATTCCTAAGTCAATATGAATCAAATATTGAATAATCTATTAAATCATGAAACAACTTGAACTAATCTCAATCAAACATCATAAACTCTTAGGATGGTTTTCCAATTTCCTAAGTTAAAGAACTTAATCATTTCCATACTTAAGGGTTAATGAAATTAATAAGTCATATTAAGAGTAATTTAACCTTAAGTTAATAAATTCATAACCAAAAACTTAATGAACCCTTAAATCTACAATCAAATTTACCTAAGAGTGAATTCAAATCTTAACCTAAATGCCTTAGGTTAATATAAATCAAAATCAAATAACTCAAAACACCAAATCAAACTAAATCAAATGAAACAAGTGAAATAAATTAAATGAAATGAACCAATTAAAAAAATCAAATGAAATAATTCTATCACATCAAATTAAAATCAAATAAACCAAATCAAATCAAATAAAATCAAATAATTAAACCAAACCAAATTGATAACTAAAATAAGAATCAAATCAAAAGAAATGAAATGGAAATCTAAATTTCTAAAAGAAATGTTTATATCCAAAAAAACCAAATTGAATTCAACTCCGAACAAACTAAATAAAATTAAAATAATTAACTAAAATACTTAAGGATCTTAGTTAGATGTTTAGAATAAATCTTCATCTCAAGATGAGGATTTCATTCTATTAAAAGCTAGAATGTTGAATAGGGTGAGTTCCATCTAGAAATGGAATCCATTCTCCTCTTCATTCTTGAAAACCTAAACATCACTTTAACCAAATAAAGTGAAAAAAAATGAAATTAAATTGCTAAGTCATTTGAATTGAAACACCCAATGATAAAATTAAAACAAACTCATATTCAAAATTGAAACTTGAACTAAAGAAACCTAGTAAAGTTTTACCACACAAGCCTATTATCGACACACATTAGATCATTAGGTCACGGACCCTAGAATTAGGTTAGGCCATTCTGTGATTCCTTATGATTCCCGATGATGTGTTGTGATATGATGTGTTGCACATGTCTTTGTGGAGTACTATTTTAGACTTCATGTCTAGGATATTGTTTGCCCAATAGAATGGATGGTAGGATGTTCTTTCTAGATCTAACATTATCTTCTACAAGGGTATGCTAGAAAGGATTGCTATCATAAATAAAATTAAAAAAAATTGTTACTTGTAGGTATGCTTAAATCTTAAGCATAGCCCATAGGATAGGTAAGCATGGAAAGCAACTATTGCTAAGCCCATATATTTGTGAAATATAATTGATGTGTAATGTTTGTATTTACTAACTTTTGCAAGGCTTAGGATTAATTTTGAAATTTAAAATGTAAATTTTATCTTAGAATTAGGTTAGGATCTATGGGTTCTAGGAATAGCATTAGCTAACTCAACTAGAAGATAGGTGCAGTAGTCCCCTGTGAAGCCCAATGGATGTTCTTAATGAAGGAGACTATCCTGAAAAGAAGACCCATAGATCTACACTTGTAGTTCTAGGTCGGGCTGTATAGGGGTACAACTTGGCTACCATTTGCCTTTTCATCCAAGGTGTACAGCAGTATAGAATCACATTGGCCTTTTTCTTAAATTAAATTATCCTGATTTATTTTGGGTGTGCAATATAATTAACCTACTTTTCAAGTTTCTTTTTGTGTTGTGCTTTCCTATGTTTGAATGCCTGGACAATTAGGCTCACAGGGATAACTAAATTTTATAACCAACTTAAATCTAAACAATTAAAATAAAATAAAAAAAAAACTTTAAACCTCACATAAACTAAAGCCTTAGGCAAAACATAAAATCAATTAGAAAAAATGAAGTTTCGAAACCATGAAATCATATTGCTGCAATCCTTGAATTGGTCAACTTCTTCTATTGCACATAAAGGGAATCTGACTTGGGAGGATGACATCCTTCTTGGGCAAGCTTTCCTTATATTATTTATTTAGCCCATAACCATTTTCAATTACATGGAATTGGGCATAAAAATGCATACCCAATACCTTAAATAAATCTTAAGTCAAAATATTTAAAAATCTAAAAGATGTGAATTAGTTAGATGCATTTCATATGATTTGGTGTAATGAATTTAAAATATGCTAAGGTGGTGTTAGCTGGAAGCCCTCTCCAGGCGTGTTGTAAGTCTAGAAGAGTCAGGGATAGGTTAGTTCTCTCAAGTGAGTGGTGTGATTGAATTATTGAAGAATGCATCTTCAATCCATGGCATTTCTATAGTCCTGTGCTACTAAAATTTATGTCCTAGACTTCTAAGAAAATGTTGATTCAAAATCAAAATTAAATTTCAAAATAAAAAGCCTAATTATAGGATAGTTAAAATTTCTACTAGGCATCCTAGTATCAATAGGCATTTCCTAATTCATCCCATTTGGCCTCCAAAATAACTCTCTCCAATTTGAACCAGTCCCATTTGAAAATTCTAAAAATCAATCCTTTGAAAAACACCTTAGAAATTTTTAGGAATAATAACTTATTTCTTTAATCAAGTGTATTCTTAGGAAGAGACCCTTCTTAAGTTGTAATTAACTATAGGGGTTTTCCTCTATAAGAAACCATGAATCCAGTTTAAATTAAACCCTATTTTACCTTCTATGTAGTTTAGGGGAAAAATCTCAGGTACACAAAAGACCCATTAGCCTTAAGAGTCTTTTATTAAATAATTGAATCCATTATATGATAACATGTTTATCTTCCTAGATAATAAGTTTGTTTCTTAATGATGCATTTGATCATCCAAATAAGAAATTCCTAAACTCTATGTGGTGTCACAAATTTTTCTCATTAGGAACTTAAATTTACTAAGTTCTATGATGAATAGGGATGTCACTAGAAGTGGACCCGTAGGATGGTCTAGTCGTTATGCAGCCACTATGGTCAAAGAAGATGCCTTCAAGGGACTAACTCTTATTTGAGAATATTAGTTGGAAATGATGCTAATATAGACACTTACTCCTATTCCAAACTACATATTGTTTTAACTAAGGAAAGATACCACTAAGAGATTTACTCTTATCTGGTTAACTATTAGGAAGGTGTTTTTGGAGACTTGATTCCAACTTAAATAGCTAAGTTGGGGAAAAGGGTCCTGAATAGCTTAATCTTAATCCTCAGTATTTTGACTACTAAGTAGGAGTCACATGGACTTAATTCCTAGTTTGAGTAGTATATAAGAATGGGGCCTTTAATGGCTTTATTCCATTCTTTTAGTTTCTTTGGAAAGGAGAGGGATCTTAATGACTCTACCTTATCCTTATAAGGATGCCTACTTAGGGACATACTCATTTATGTTTCTTTAATAAGAAGGGTTCTTCATGACTTCATCCAACTTGAATAGCCATAATAAGGAAGAGGGGTCTTAATGACTTATTCCTAGACCTCAGATTTTGGCTAATAGGGAAAGGGTCTCCAAGACTCATTCCTAACCTAGGCTACCTCTTTGATAAGAAAAGAGTCTTCATGACTTATTCTTATTCTTATTTTTTTTTAGAAATAATGCCTACTAGCGTACTTATGTCTTTCTAGCTAGCTATTATGAAGGGGCCTTCAATGGCTTAATCCAACATAAATAACATGGGTGGAAGAAAGGGGTCTTTGATTACTTGATCTGAGACCTCTTTTTTTTTACTTTAGGATAGGGGTCTTAATGACTTTACCCAAACTTTAGTCACTTTAATAGGATGCTTATTATAGGACTTACTCCTATGTGATTAATATGGAGCCTTTAATGGCTTAATCCATCTTAAATAGCTAAGGAGACGAAATGGTTCTTCATGACTTAATCAAATCTTCAAAAGTTTGGCTAATATGAAAGGGGTCATAATAACCTATTCTTTTCCAATTTAGTTTATGTGACATGAATGAGGTCTTAGTGACTTAATCCTATCATTTAAACAACAAGAATGGTGCCATTAAAGGCTTACTCCATACTTATGGGAAGTTATAAGAAGGGTGCCTCAAATGGCTTACTCCCATCTTAATGAAAAAAAGAGCTATGCCATAAAATGCTTACTCTGAATTTATGAGAATGGTACACAGAAGCTTACTCCAAACTCATAGGGAATACATGAGAAAAGTGCCACAAGGGCTTGCTCCCAACTCAAGATATGTATAGGAAAGATGCCACAAATTGGCTTACTCCTAACCTATAAAATAAAAATTTATGCCATAAAAAGCTTACTCTAAGTTTATGAGAATGATGCATAAAGGCTTACTCCAAACTCATAAGGAAAACATGAGAAAGGTGCCTTAAAAGGCTTGCTCCCAACTCAAGCTATGTATAGGAAATGTGCCATAAATCACTTGCTCATAACCTATAGATGATATGGGTGAGGAAAGGGTCAAAGTGACTTAATTCCAAATCCACAACTCATTTGACTAATAAGAAAAAGTCAAATGAACTTGATCTTTACTTGATTAGTCTAATTTAATGAAAGGTACTGGAAAATTTTCTTCCATTTCTTGGTTTCTCTAATGCTTCTTATACATGAAGAAGTTAAGTGAAGATGATTTCAAAGATTTGAAGTATGTTTTTGAAGGAGGATTTGGGTATATTTTGGACCCAATGCTTTCCTATGCCATAAGAATATAATTTCATCATTTTTCTTTCTTATTTTTTTATTATCTCAAAGTTACGTATAATTATGCTAGATGTCTAATCTACTTTTAGGCAAGACATCATACCTAAGAATTTTACCTTTTTGAGCTAGCATGTAACTATGTAGTTCTTTAGGTAGTAAGAACCAAAGTCAACCAGTGCTTCTCAAATGAAGCTTCTTTTACTTTTTATTTGAACATGTAATTTGTTTTTGTTTTGTTGACATGACTCAATAGCTTATAAGACCTTCTCTTAGATTCAATAAAGATCAAGAATTTCCTTTAAAGCTTTCTAAAGTGAATGAGAATCAAGGTAAGCAAACTCCTGGATTCTCATGAACAAAATTTCTTTAATTCTTTTGTCTCTAATTCAACAAGGAAATTAAAAGGATTAACTTATTAGAGAAATTAAGATTCTCTTGATAAGTTTGAAATTGAATTTTTTTAATTGATTTACTATTCTTTTAAAGGACTTATGAAATGATATTTCATAAATGGCTTTGAATAACTTCTTGTTTGTGTATTTTTTTGATCATTCAAATTTTTACTACAATGTCCTTGGAATTACTTCAAAAGTATATTTCAAGACTCTATATATAGTGATATGATTATTGTCAAATTCAATTGAAGTTTTTTTTCTTTTCTTTTCTTCTTTTCATTTATTCATCATTTTTAGCAATATTTTCAATATAACTCTCCATTTAATTGAAAGTGAGATTCTAAGAAATCTTGATCATGACCTTTTGATAAATTATTCTAATATTTTAAGACTAAATGATACGATTATGTAACATAATAATCTGATAAGAATTTTGAATATCATATCATATGCTTTTAGTTTTCTTTTCCAAAATTATCTTAATTTGACTATTTTTATATAAGGATAATCTTATACATGAAAGCCTTTGATTTTGAAATGAAGTATGTGTAATATGAACCCATCTTCAAGGTAAAGATTTTATGATAGTCCTAAGAGGTAGATCACATGGATTTGATCTTTTTCTTTTGCTTTTCTTTTCTTTTTATCATTCATTTTCATTTTTTATTTATTCTAATGATGTTAGCTATCCAAGAAGAATTTTTTCTTCTCATGTAATGCCATCATTTTCCAGCTTTTAATTTAGAAAAGTTTTCTTTTTCTTTTGGAGTTTGACTCCAGTCATCAAGGGACTTAGAAATGGGATCAAGCATAAGTTTATAGATAGTTACATCTTGAGATCATTTCAATTTTTTTCTAGATAAAGTAGTCTTTAAATGCAAAAGATAGCTTGATCATTAATATTCAATGCATTAAAGAGTTAGACTATTGATCTCAGTTGTAGATCAATTTCTCTTATTATTTTTTTATTTATTTCTTTCAGCTTATCAATTATGGAATTAGATTCCTCTTTAAATTCTGAGGGTGCATCCCAAACTTGAAGATTATAGATCCCCAGACACATCTAAACAACATTCATTGAATAGGTTAGAGAGCCTTTGAAGAGAATTTCAGGACCTTGACTACTTAACAACTTTCAACTTACTATGGCTCTATGGCCCCATAACTTTTCTTTTTTTTTAGTTATAGGGCACTTACAATGGAATTAGAGTATACTCAATTGAATATTTTGCATATGAAGGATATATGGACTAACAAAGAAGTTCCATTATTTCTTTTAACCTACCATGCGAGCTCACCCAACATGACAAAGGTCATGCTGACAAAGCATCTAGCATCTGATTATTTTTGTTTTAGTTAAGGACAGTTCTTGACTTTTAACCCTACCATTTTATTTTTATGTGGAGAAGTTTAAACTCAAAATGTCTACTCACTTAGAAATGTTAGACTCCATCCTTTTTCTGTTGGATATAGTCCTTCCATCCCTTTACTTTTTTTCTTTCTTTCTTTCTTTCTTTCTTTCTTTTTGTAAACATTTTTATAACATTTTAATTATTTATGAAATGTTACATTATACATTTTTCCTAGTTATAAGATTTACTTGTAAATAAGATGTATTTAACTTTTTGTCCAAATATAGCATTTGATTAATTGACTTTTAATATGATTCAAGTCTTTGTTTTGATTGATTGATCATATAATATGATCCAACACTTCAATTTATTTTTCATCATTTAATGGAACAACAAATTTAATGAAGTCATTTAGGATTAGTAAAATGACTTTTCTAAAGGCATCGCACTTCTAAATTCAGAATTTTTTATTATAGCCATATAAATTGGCATAATGACTATTTTGAAAATTTACTCTTCTGAATTCAAAATCATTATTGGAACCAAATATTTAGTGAGGCCATTTATGACAAATAGAATGATATTCCTAAAGACTCTACACTTTTAATTTAGGATGAATATAAAAATTCTTCCATGATAATATTTTCTTTTCTTTTTCTTTCATTTCATTTTTTTTTTTTTTTTTGGGCTCGATAAGACCATCCAAGAGTATTAAAAATGTTCCTAAAGTTCTAAGTTTCTTTTCCAATGTTTAAATTTTTATCTTCAATCAACTATGTAATTGAGAATAAGTTTTTCTTTTAAGTTGAGTTTTCAAGATTAAATTTTCATGAAACTAAAATCTCCTTTATTAATTTGATTGAATTTACATGGCACCATCTTATCAAAACTTGATTAGAATTGAACCTAGATAAATTCACTTTTGTTTATAATTGATGTTGACTAATGCACCCAGATTAACAAGTATTTTGGAGATTTTCTTCTTTTGAGTTTGCCACATCAACCTAGATGTTAATAAGTGCTTAGTAGTCTATCTTTATCATAGAATATAACCCTAGAACCTTTTTATTGTGGAATGCCACATTTGGAAGTTGTTTATAGTTAAAGAAGGCAAATTGCATGATTATGTAATGCCTTGCTTCATTTTCATTTCTTTTTCATTTTAAAATTTTTTATATCCTTTCATTTTCTTTTCTTTTTTTTAATAAAGCATTATGATGCTTGATTCTATAGGAAAATTCTCCAATATGGGCAAAATATCATATTTTGATGATGATTTATTTGGCATTTCTTTTCAATGTCATTTGAAGTGGTAGGGCTCTACCATTTTGAATTTGATTTGAATAATTTCACTTTTGATATGGAGGAAGGTAGGTCTAACTCTATCTTTAATGGATTATAAGACCTCATGATCTATTCATTTAGAGGATCATCATTTAAAAGAGGACCCTCTAGGGTACATGATGTGCTATTAGAAAGCCAAATATGTCTTGTAATTTTTTATAGCACAAACAAGATTAAAGGCAATCTCAGCTTGCAATGAAATCATTGAACACCATACTAGACATTAAGACAATGTTAAATAGGTTAATACATTGCAAAGGATTCTCCTTAGATTCACTTTGTATTGAAAGCATATAATGCCTTAGTTTCTGATTGGATAAAACTAAGGCTTTCTTCATTAATTTGGACTAACAAAGTCCTAAGTGGTTTATCTAATCAACTTACCAAAGATAGTAGTTTCATACTTTCACTCTAAGAGATAAAAATATCACTCTTAAGACCCAATCCTAAGGATATGATTTTTTTAGAAAGATTAAAATCATCATTTATTTTCATTTCATGATTTGTCCTTAAAATTAATTAAGGCCATTTATGAAATATCAATCATTCAATGGGAGAAGACTCCCATTAATGAAGTTTATTTAAATTTATTAAGTTTAAATTTTAGTCATTTCAACATTATCAGAAGAATCAAAATTATCTGTCATTGCCCTCTCTTTTCTTATATTGATCAAGAGCAAAAGTGAGTCATGTTATCATTTTCTTACTTTACAATGTCATGTCATCTTATTTTTTTGAATCTCTCTTAATCTCTTAAGGACTCAAGATTTTCAGAGGTCTAAAAGAAGGTTACTCCCAAGTCACTCCTTAGAATTGGCTAATTAGATTGAACAACTGATTTTTCAAAATTCTAGCAAACATATGGAGATAGATTTTTGATTAAAGCTTATTTTTATTCATATAAATTTTCTTCTATAAGGATAGAAGGCTCACCATTAATTCTTTAATTGATCTCTACCTAAGGCCAATAATGTGTTCTTTTTTGGATGATAGTGTTTTTAGCTATCCCTCTTTTTTCAATTTTATTTTAAGTTAATTCTTTATTTAAGTGCAATTCAAGCTTCAATCATACTAATAAAGGGAAAAGGCACAACTATGCCTCCATCATTTTATTTGGATTTTCTCAAGATTTTAAGTAACTTTTTCATCTCAATATACATCCTTAGGTATTTAGTTATTGTATTAGAATAAAGGGTATCCATTCATGGAACCCATCCTGATTCTCTTTAACTTTAGTATAAAGCTGAAGTAAGATCAAGGACAAGTTTAAATTTGAGATTTTATTCTTGAGATTTACTTTTCAAATTTTGAAGTCATTTTCAAACCTTTTGAATTTAACATTTATTTTCCACATTGGAAGGGTTTCATATCCGTCTTGACCAGATTTAGATCTAATAGAAATGATTTATTTTCATTTATTTCTCTCCCCTCTCTTTTTTTTATTTCATGGTTTGGTTCTAGGTCCCAATCGTTTAACTATGCCAAACAAAGAGTTCTAGAACCTTAGTTTAAGATGTTAAATAGGCTAAACCAGAATGAAATGGAGAGGTATCCAACAAAAACAAAGGCAGTCATGACCTATGAGTGGCACTAGTAAGCTGATGATATACAGAAATAATAATTGATTTTTAATGATGGAGAGAGCAACCATTCCCTAGTGGAGTCACCAAAAAATATATATGGGAAAAATTTGTGACACCACATAGAGTTTAGGAATTTATTATTTGGATGATCAAATGTGTCATTAAGAAATAAACATATTATCTTGGAAGATAAAAATAATATTTTATAATGGATTTAATCATTTAATAAAAGACTCCTAAGGCCAATTGGTCTTTTATATACTAGAGATTGTTCCCCTAAACTATATGGAAGGTAGAATAGGGTTTAATTTAAACTAGGTTCATGGTTCCTTATAGAGGCAAGCCCTCATAGTTAATTATATCTTAAAAATAGTCTCTTCCTATGAATAATCTCGATTAAAGAAATAAGATATTATTCCTAAAGATTTTTAAGGTGTTCTTCAAAGGATTGATTTTTGGAATTTTTGATTGGGAATGGTTCAAATTGGAGAGAGTTATTTTGGAGGCCAAAAGAGATGAAGTAGAAAATGCCTATTGATACTAGGATGCGCAATAGACATTTCAACTATCCTATAATTAAGCTTTAAAATTTGGAATTTAATTTAGATTTTGAGTTAATAATTTCTTAGAAGTCTAGGACTTAGATTATAGCAACATAAGACCACAAAAATGCCTAGGGTTGAAGACTTATTTTTGAAAAGGATGCTTCAGAACCAAGTCTACAAGTGCTTCTAATACATGTCAAATGCTAGACATAGTTCTATTTTGGGACTTATCAATAACTCCTCTCACTTGAGGGAACTAACCTATCCCTGTCTCTTCTGCACTTACAACCTGCCTGAAGAGGGCTGACAGCTAACACCACCTAAATTCATTTTAAATTCATGATACCAAGTCTTATGAATGAAAGTTGGCTCAGATGTTGCATTTTTGAGAAAGGAACCAATGAACCTAGACTCACTCCTTAATCCCTAGAATAATGTAGGGTATGAATGCATCTAACTAATGCACATCTTTTAGATTTTTAAATGTTGTAATTTAAGATTTATTTGAGGTATTGGGTATGCATTTTTATGCCTAATGTCATGCGATTAGAAATGGTTGAGACAAATCAATAATATAAGGTAGGCTTCCCCAAAAAAGTTGTCATCCTCACAGGTCAGATGCTTATTATGTGCAGTAGGAGAAGTTTCCCAATTCAAGGATTGGAGCAATTTGATTTCATGATTTCAAAACTTGATTATTTCTAATTGATTCTATGTTTTTCCTAAGGCTTTAGTTTATGTGAGGTTTAAAGTTTTTTTTTAATTTTGTTTTAGTTATTTATATTTAAGTTGGGTATAAAATTTAGTTTTCCCTATGAGCCTAATCGTCCAGGCATTCAATCACTAGAAGGCACAACACAAAAAAAAATAGAAAAGTAGTTCAATTCTATTACATGGAAAATAAATGAAGCCAATTTAATTTGAATAAAAAAAGGTCTATGCGGCAGGATACCACTGTACACATTAAAAGAAAATGCAAACAAGCAGCCGAGCTCTGCCCTTATACAACACTTCCTAGAACTACAAGTCTAGTTCTATGGGTTTTCTTTCAAGATTGTCTCCTTCTTCCGGGACATCCAATGGGCTTCATAGGGGATCACTGCACCTATCTTCTAGTAGGGTTAGCTCCTGTTAATCCTAGACCCCATAGATCCTAACCTAATTCTAAGCTCAAAATTACATTTTGAATTTCAAAATTTATCTTAAACCCTATAAAACAAATGTTAACAAACACAAACAACATACATCAATTATATTTCATAAATGTACAGGCTTAAAATTAGTTGCTTGCAAATCCAACCTATCCTATAGGCTATGCAAAAGAATTTAAGCATACCTACAAGAAATAACATTTATAATTTTATTTTGATAGCAATCCTTTATAGTATAGCACCGTACAGAAGATAATATTAGATCTAGAAAGAACATTCTACCATCTAGTATAACATGCAAACAATCCTAGACATGAAGTCTAAAATAGTACACCATGAAGACATGTGCAACAGATCATATCACAACACATCATAGGGAATCAAAGAATCACATAAGAGCCTAACCTAAGTCTAGGGTTCGTGCTTAATGATATAGTGTGTGAAGATAATAGGCTTATGTGGTAAGACTTTACTAGGCTTCTTTAGTTTAGGTTTCAATTTGGAATTTGAGTTTGTTTAAATTTTATCGTTGGGTGGCTTCAATTAAAATGACTTCATAATTTTTTTATTTTTTTATTTTCAATTTATTTGATTAAAGTGATGTTTAGGCTTTCAAGAATGAAGAGTAGAATTGATTCTATTTTTGGATGGAACTCACCCTATCCAACATCCTAACTACTGATAGAATGAAATCCTCATCCTAAGATGAAGATTCATCCTAAAGGTCTAACTAAGATCCTTAAGTATATTAGTTAATTCTTTTAATTTCATTTAGTTTGTTTGAATTGAATTCAATTTGGCTTTTCGGATAGAAACTTTTCTTTTAGAAATTTGAATTTCCATTTCATTTCTATTGATTTGATTCTTTTGTTTAGTTTTCAATTTGGTTTAGTTTAATTATTTCATTTCATTTGATTTGATTTGGTTTATTTGATTTTAATTTGATGTGATTGAATTATTTCATTTGATTTTATTTGAATTGGTTCATTTTATTTAATTTCTTTCACTTATTATATTTTATTTTGTTTGACTTGGTGTTTTGAGTTATTTTATTTTGACTTATATTAAACTAAGGCATTTAGGTTAAGATTTGAATTCATTCTTAAGTAAATTTGATTGTTAATTTAAGGTTTCATTAAGTATTTGGTTATTAATTTATTAACTTAAGGTTAAATTACTCTTAATATGACTTATTAATTTTATTAACCCTTAAGTTTGGAAATGATTAAGTTCATTAACCTAGGATATTGGAAAACCATCGTAAGAATTTCATATGCTTGATTGAGATTAGTTCAAGTTGTTTCATTATTTAAAGGATTAATGAATTTTTTTATTCATTATTTGATTAATATTGACTTTTGAATTTGAAATTTCAATAATTCCCAATCCAAAGATCAATTGGGTCTGAAATTTTTTATGGCAAGTGGGGTTACAAGAGAATTTCATATTTCCAAAGTTTCATCTTGACTAGATTCATAATTAGGGTGTAAATTAAGTTTAATCATTTCATTAAAATCCACATTAAGCATAATTTTAAGCAAATTATTTGAGGTTTTCATTTTTCATTTATTCCTCATTGAAAGATGTTTCTAAAGAGAGTTCATTCATGATTGTTGGACATTTGGTTAATTTATTATGATTTAATTAAACTCTGGTTAATTATTTGAATTATTTATTTTATTTAATTTCTTAATTAAGCTAGTTTGTGATTCATTAATTTCCAATGAGTTTCATTAGTGTTTTAATGTTCATTAAGGTTCATTAAGTTGATTTAAGGTGATTTGATTCATTTTATATTAATTTATTTAATTAAAATTAAAGTTTAGAATTTGAAATTTCATTTCTTATGAATTACGTAGCAATAATTTATGAAAATGTTTCTTAAGGTGTGTTTTAACATCCATTTTAGTTCCCCAAAGTTTTATGTCAATTGGATTAATGGTTTGAGATTAGTTGAAGTATAATTAATTTTAATTAAATTCAAATTAAGGCTAAATTGTCCCAATTTAATTGGGAGTTTTAATTTTAATAGATGCCCCTCATCAAGATGAATCCATAGAGCCCAAGTTTATATTTTTTGGATTTATATTTATTTATCTATGAATTTTTATATTTTTATGGTTTTTAATTACTTTTTAATCAATTTTAAAGGGGGATTTACCATTTGGTAATCAGATGATTTGGCACCTCAATGGATCCATCACCATGGCTTACTGCCATTTATCCAAGCGATCTCGGTTGGCATCCGTGTCAAAAGCAGTGCTATGTGGGATAATCCCTGACCATCTGATTGTAGATTGGATAGTCTTGATTCATTCCGTGAGTCCTTAAGGGGTTTAAATCAGTCCGTCCAACTAAATCAAGGTCGTTCATTCGTAATAGAAGGATCGAATGGCAAAGATTCAATCTCACATATCACCGATCAGAGATGGATGTCGTCCATCTTGTTTATCTAATTTTTCATGATCTCTTACAATTTTCATCATGATTTTAATTAAAAATTGATTTTTCATCGATTTAAGATTCAACTATATGGTTTGATCCACTTGGGGAACGAATTCCTTTCAAAAGGACCAAAATCGATGGCACAAAGGCTTAGTGAGGGTGCGTACCTTGATTCCGGTGATCACCGGCTATCACTGGCAATGGGATTGACTTTATTAGCTTCATTTTGACTCGACAAAGGTGTGGGTGAAGTTTGATAGCTTGCTTCCCCATGGATTGATCCCTCGACCAACGACAATTCAATTTTTTGGTGGTCTTGACCTTTCTCGGCTAGCCATTGGTGAGGGGTCAGGGTGGTGATTCATTTGAGGTTTCCTCAACCTCTAGAATGTATTGGAACATTCAATTTGATTAGAAAACTATTCCCTTGGATTTCACTGACGTGCTAGCAGTGAGAGGCCAGGGGAAGGGTCCCCTCCTTCATCTCCTGCCTTGGTTGGCATTTAAGAATGAAAAGGAGGAGTGAATAGGATCTCTCTCCCCTCTTTCCATGAATGGCTGAAAGCTCCTTTATGAGCTTTTTTGGTAATCCGGCCACTAACACCAGCAAGGCTAGCCAAGGGGTGGATTTAAGCCACCCTTGGCCTTGTGAACTTGCTTGGATGGTCACATGGAAGGGAGGAAGGCTTCTTGCTTATTTTTTTCCTTGGTCAAGCCATCTTCTCTTCTTCTTCCTTCTTCTTTTTCTTCTCTTCTCCTTAGCCTCTTTCACTGGAGAAAGTGAAGCCTTATTTTTCTTTGGCTTGGTGGCCTTTAATTGATGGCATCCATCTCTTATAATTAAGAGATGAAATGACATAAGAAGAGGGGAATTAGAATTTTCCTTATCTTTTTTTTATGAATTTTCAAATCCACTTCTTAATTCCATTATTTTTTCTATTTTTTTATTGTTTTATGGTTTATTACATCACCATCAAAGTTTTGGGACTAATAGGTTGATTCCCACATCAAGCTCAAATGGATTTAATTTCAAATTTAAACCTAATTTGATTTGAAATGGGAATTTGAATCCAAACCCACTATTTGGATTCAAAGTGTTTTGATTTTAATTAATTCTTGTAACTTTTGATTCAATCATCTTTAATTGATGATCAATTGAGTTTTGATTTAATTAATTCATTTAATTTTGACTTAATTTTGAATTTCATTTCATTTCAACCCATCTAAACCTAAATGGGTTAAGTTTGATTCCAATTGGGTTCAATTGACCAATTTGACTCAATTGAATTGGGTTTGAGTCCAATCATGCTTGATCACATCTGAGATGATTTGGAATGATTGATTTTATTTAATTTTAATTGGATTTCAATTTGAACCCATTTGACCCAAAGTAGGCTTAATGGAAAGCTTGGGTTTCATTTGGGTCAAATGACCAATTTGACCAAATTAGACCTAATGGAGGGCTGGATAATGTTTAAGTATCAAATGACCAACATTCTACACCCTACAATAAACTAAGTAGTCTAATGAACCCAATTAAGACCTAAATGATTTTGAATTTCTTTAGATTTGTGATTAATCATGTTTATTTCATCATTGGGAACATTTTAAATGATTTAATTTGGTCAAATTCTTAGTGGGTTGACCTTTAACTTGGTGTGATCCACCAAAGTCAAACTTATGTTAACTGAGTTGACTAGATTGACTTTGATTTGGTTTATTTGGATTTATTTTGGTTTAATCCAAATTACAAGATTAGGTTGATTCCACCTAAGCCAATTAGATTAGATCATACCCAAAGATGATGCCCTATGTCACTAAGTATAGTGTCTTAAGCTCCAATTTGAAATTAATTAAACCTTAATTTATTTCAAACCACTAATCCAATTGTGATGAAACTTTGGGGAACTAAAATGGAAGTTAAAACACGCCTTAGAAAATTTTTCATGGATTATTGCAACATACTTCATGAGAAATAAAATTTCAAATCTAAACCTTAATTATAATTAAATAAATAAATATAAAATGAATTAATTAATAAAAATGAATCACATCACTTAAACCAACTAAATGAACCTTAATGAACATTAAAACACTAATGACACTTATTGGAACTTAATAAATCACAAATTGACTTAATTAAGCAATTAAATGAAATAAATAATTTAAATAATTAGCCATAGCATAATTGAATCATATTAAATCAAGAAAATGTCCAAAAATTATTAATGAACCCTCTTTGGAAACATCTTTCAGAGAAAAATAAATGAAAAATGAAAATCTCAAATAATGTGCATAAAATTAGGCTTAATTTGGGTTTTAATGAAATGATTGAAACCTTGATTGCACCCTAATTATGAATCTATTCAAGATGAAACTTTGAAAACATGAAATTGGCATGTAACCTGACTTGCCATCAAAATTTTAAATCCAATTTATCTTTGTATTGGGAATTATTGAATCTCCAAATTCCTAAGTAAACATGAATCAAATAAAGAATAATAAAATTAATTAATCCATTAAATCATGAAACAAGTTAAACTAATCTCAATCAAACATAAAAAACTCTTAGGATAGTTTTCCAATATCCTAAGTTGAAGAACTTAATCATTTCCAAACTTAAGGGTTAATGAGATTAATAAGTCATATTAAGAGTAATTTTACCTTAAGTTAATAAATTCATAACCAGAAACTTAATGATCCCTTAAATATACAATCAAATTTACCTAAGAATGAATTCAAATCTTAACTTAAATGCCTTAGATAAACATAAATCAAATTCAAATAACTCAAAACTCCAAGTCAAACTAAATGAAATGAAACACGTGAAATAAATTAAATAAAATGAACCAATTCAAACAAAATCAAATGAAATAATTCAATCACATAAAATTAAAATGAAATAAAGAAAATCAAATCAAACTAAATGAAATAATTAAACTAAAACAAGAATCAAATCAAAATAAATGAAATGAAAATTCAAATTTAAAAGAAAAGTTTTAGTGTGAAAATCCAAATTGAATTCAACTCCAAACAAACAAAATGAAATTAAAAGAATTACCTAAGATACTTATGGATCTTAGTTAGACCTTAATGATGAATCTTCATCTTAAGATGATTATTAGATTATATTAGGAGTTAATATGTTGAATTGGGTGAGTTCCATTCAAAAATGGAATCCATTCTACTCTTCATTCTTGAAAACTTAATCATCATTTTAACCAAATAAAGTAAAAATAATAAAATGAAAATAAATTACTAAGTCATTTGAATTAAAACCACCCAAAGGTAAAATTTAAACAAACTCAAATTGTAAATTGAAACTTGAACCAAATAAGCCTAGTAAAGTCTTGCCACACAAGCATATTATCTTCACACACATAAGATCATTAGGCCACGGACTTAATTTAGGCCATTTTGTGATTCTTTATGACTCCCTATGATATGTTGTGATATGATGTGCTGCACATGTCTTTGTGGTGTATTCTTTTAGACTTCAAATCTAAGATATTGTTTGCCTATTAGACTAGATGGTTGGATGTTCTTTCATGATCTAACTTTGTCTACTACAAGGGGCTATGCTAGGAAGGATTGCTATCATAAATAAAATTAAAAATGATATTCTTCCAAGTATGCTTAAATCATTAAACATAGCCCATATGATAAGTGGGCTTGGCAAGTCAACTAATGCTAAGCCCATATGTTTGTAAAATATAATTATTATATGATGTTTGTATTTCTTAACATTTATTTTGAAGTGCTTAAAATTAATTTTGAAATTCAAAATGTAAATTTGTGCTTAGAATTAAATTAGGATCTTTAGGGTTAGGATTTGCAAGAGGTGAACCTACTAGAAGATTGGTGCAGTGGTCCCCTGTAAAGCCCAATGGATTTCCCTAAAGAAGGACACTATCCTAAAAAGAAGATCAATCGATTTAGACTTATAGTTCTAGGCTAGCCTATACAAGGGCAAAGCTCAGCTGCCCATTTGCCTTTTCTTCTGGGGTGTATAGTGGTACCTGAACACATTGGCCTTTTTTTAAACTAAATTGGTTTGATTTATTTTGGGTGCATAATAGAATTAACTTGCTTTTATAGTTTCCTTTTTGTGTTGTGCTTTCCTGTGATTGAATGCCTGGATGATTAGGCTCATAGGGAGAACTAAATTTTATAACCGACTTAAATCTAAACAACTGATATAAAAATAAATAAATAAACTTTAAACCTCACATAAACTAAAGCCTTAGGCAAAATATAAAATCAATTAGAAATAATCACATTTCAAAACCATGAAATCATATTGCTCCAATCCTTGAATTGGGCAACCTCTCTCATTACACATAAGGGTCATCTGACCTGGGAGGATGACTACGTTCTTAGGGAAGGATTCCTTCTATTTTTTATTTGTACCATAACCATTTCTAATTATATGGAATTAAGCATATAAATGCATATCCAATACTTTAAATAAATCTTAAATCAAAACATTTAAATATTTGAAAGATGTGCATTAGTTAGATGCATTTCATACCCTATATGATTCCAGGGATTAAGGAGTGAGTCTAGGTTCATAGATTCCTTTTTAAAAAAATGCAACATCCTACCATCTTGCATTCTTAAGACTAGGCATCATGAATTTAAAATGTGCTTCGATGGTGTTTTGCTTGTAGCCCTCTCTAGGTGGGTTATAAGTCTAGAAGAGTCAGTGATAGGTTAGTTCCCTCAAGTAAGAGAAGTGGCTAATAATTCCTAAAATAGAACTAGGTCGAGCATTTAACTTGTGTCAGAAGCACCTATAAATTAGGTTTGAAGCATCCTTTTCAAGAATAAGTCTTCAACCCTTGGTGTTTCTACAATCTTATGCTGCTAGAATTTAAGTCTTAGACTTCTAAGAAAATGTCAACTTAAATTTTAAATTAAATTCCAAATTTTAAACCCCAATTATATGATAGTTGAAATGTCTACTTTGTATAACAATATTG
The DNA here is from genome assembly GCA_021442155.1 of Cymbidium sinense. Classification (NCBI taxonomy): domain Eukaryota; kingdom Viridiplantae; phylum Streptophyta; class Magnoliopsida; order Asparagales; family Orchidaceae; genus Cymbidium; species Cymbidium sinense. Next base: position 56,856,838 of record CM038226.1, read on the forward strand.
ATAGGCATTTCTTACTTCATCTTATTTGGCATCCAAATATCTCTCTCCAATTTGAACCAGTCTCAATTGAAAATTCCAAAAATCAATCCTTTGAAAAGCTCCTTAGAAATCTTTAGAATAATAACTTATTTCTTTAATCAAGAGTACTCTTAGGAAGAGTCCCTTCTTAAAATGTTATTAATTATAAGGGATTGCCTCTATAAGGAACCATGATCCCAATTTAAATTAAACCATGTTTTATCTTCCATATAGTTTATGACAAAAATCTCTGGTACATGAAAAACCCATTAGCCTTAGGAGACTTTTATTAAATGATCAAATCCATTATAAGATAACATGTTTATCTTCGAAGATAATATGTTTATTCTTTAATGCCACATTTGATCATCCAAGTAAGAAATTCCTAAACTCTATGTGGTGTCATAAATTTTCCTCATAGTGAGTTTTTCTTCACTTATATAGTGATCACATCTACCCTCCCAGTTAAGCCTTCTAGTTGATCCAAGCTAACTAATTTGATTAGCATGATGTAAATAGAAAAATGCAAATATATCACTCTAAATAAGATTTTAAATATGCATTAAGTGAACTAGATTTAACATAATAACATGCTCAATTTTGAAATGACTACCCTTTAGTAGACACAAAGTAACTTGTGAATACAATAAAATGTTAAGTAAATATAAAAAGAAATAAATATACCATCTTTAAGGATGTGAGTTTCATTTTTATGCAAGATTTGTATATTAGGTCAAGCTATTTTGGTGAACTCTCCCTTACTGAAGTTATCACTCAGGTATTATGGCTTGTAGTAAAAAAAAGACTTAGCTTTATGAGTGGAGAGAACTACTTGGTAGTAAACAAATGTTCAAAGGATTGACTACCACTTCAATTTAACAAGAGTTTCCAAGTAAAATCACTAAATCTATAAATGAAATTATATAAAATCTAAAATATAGAACTAACCTTGCTTGGATTTAATATAAATTATTTATGAGCACTTTCTCTAAGCCTTCAAACATGGGGGCTCTAAAACTAAAATAGATGGAGCATCATGGAGAGGAAGTTATAGCAGCTGTAGAAAAAAGAAATGCTTTAAGGTCTTCCACTCACTAAAGTGGAAGGGATGCAAAAAAGTTCTACTCATCCAAGTAGAACTGTAGTGAAGGATCACCAAGTCCTCTAGATGACTAGCCACCAATCAAAGAGTTTTTACTCATGTTTTCCACACAAAAATAAGTATAAATCTCCATTAGGGAAGAATAAGAGTTTATATAAGTACAAGACTCCAAGGGATGTGTCCCTTAGAAAATAACTACTAAACAAATTATGAAAGAACCTACCATTTTCATAGTGCCAAGGTTCTATTTTACAACACCAAGGTGCTAAGGCTAAACCAAGGCACTGGCTTCATTATTCCTAAACATTAAATACCTCAGAATGCAGAGCCATGGTTCTAGAGACTAGTGCCTAGGTTCTAGACTAATAACTACACATATTAACACATGAACTTACATAATTTCAATCATAACTCTCGTACAACACTTAAATCATGATCAAATACATCCAACACTACATAATAGAACACATGGGATATAAACATGAAATACCACAACACATAAAATAAATAAAATTCCTCATAAGTTTAAGCTTTTAATTTTGAACCTCATGATAGTTCCGTTTCTTTATTAATGTGCTACATTAAGAGTGTCAAAGGGAAAATGTGTGTTAGGATGTAAAGGAAGGCAAGAAGAATCAAACCCATCACTAATGAAGCCATGCAATAGCCTAAGAAGCTCGTTCAACCAATATTCTACCTAAGATAGTGTAGAGGAATGAAATTCTCAACTTGGGAGATCAAGTAAGCTTGGAGTTGATTTGGAAATATTTTTGGGATTGAGACAAGCTCTCCTATAAGATTTCTCAGATTGACTCACTTTGGTTCATTATGTTGAACAAAATCCAAGGATCTATGATGTACCTTAATCTCAAAGTTAATTAGGTGGCTACCATGCTGAGGGTTGATTCCATTTTGGTCAAGGAGCTCAAAGTATGGCATCTAACCTCTCAAATTAGACTAATTAAAAACATATTATAGGACCTAACAAAAACCAAATCTCAACCCATGATTGAGCTCAATTTACTACTAACTACTGATTAGTGGTTAAAGAGGCTGAAAAATGCAAGGGATGTTTTATGCATGGGATAATGATTGGATCAAGTTGCTCCAAGGTGGTTTTCATTAAAAAAGCTTGCCACCACTTGTGCGAAAAACTTTTTGACACCATAAACATTTTAGGAATTGCTTATTTAGGTAATCAAATTCTTAATCAAGAAATAAGCATATTATTTTGTAATGGATTTGATCACTTAAACAAGGACTCATAAGTGTATTGGGTCCTTTTAATATTCCAGGGATTTTTCCTTAAACTAGATGGAAAAGCTGGACAAGGTTTATTTTATACTAAGAATGAGGATCTCTTCCTAAGAATACCCTCGATTAAAAAAATAGGCTCTAATTTCTATGGATTTCAAAGCTGGTTTCAAAGGATGATTAAATTGGAATTTTAAGAGGAAACACTTCAAAGGAGAAAGAGTTGTTTTCAAGGCCAATTGAAATAAAATAGGAAATACCTATAGATATGAAAAAATCTAGTAAGCATTTCAACTATGCTAGCACTGGACTTTATTATTTTGAAATTGAATTTATTAAGATTTGAATTGATAGTTTAATAGAAATTTAAGATTTAGATTCTAGTAGCAAAATAATGTTGAAATGCCTAAGGTTGAAGATTTATTCTTAGAAGGATACTTCAGAACTTATGTCTATAGGTACTTCTAACACAAGTTAGATGCTCGACCTAATTTGACTTTAGGAAATTATAGGCTCTTTCTCTCACTTGAGAAAAGAGACATATCCCTAACTATTCTAGACTTATAACCCGCTTGGAAGGCTACTAGCTAACACCACCTATGCAAATTTTTAAATCCAAGATGCTAATTTTTATTTTATGCAAGATGGATGGGTTGTTACACTTTAGAAAAGAATTTAGGAACCTAAACTCACTCCCTAATCCTTAGAATTATGTTAGGTATGATATGCTCCTAACTAATGTAGCATATTTCATTTTTTATATTTTGAATCACATAATTCATTTAAGTCTTTTGGGGTATGCAATTTATGTTTTTAATGAGATGCAATTAGAAGTGGTCATGGGCCAAATCAAAATAAGAAGACACACCTCCCTAAGAAGGTGGTCATCCTCAAAGGTTAGATGCCCCTTATGTGCAATGGGTGAAGTGCCTAATTCAAAAAGTTAGAACAATATGCTAGTATGGTTCGTAAAAGCTAATTATTTCTAGTTTCTTAAGTTAGTTCCTTAGGCTTTAATTTATGTATCAAGTTATAAATTTTGTTAATTTTGTTTAAGTTATTTAAATTTAAGTTGGGTAAAAAATTTAATTTTCTTAAGAGCCTAACATCCAGACATTTCCATAGTAAATATAACATAAAAATAAATCTAGAAAAGTAGGTTAATTCTATTAGCATGCAAAATAAATCACACCAAATTTAATTTAAAAGAACATAGGTCGGGTATACTATACACCCTTGGAGAAAGAAAAATGGGCAACTGAGCTATACTTTTATACAACCCGCCTAGAATTAGAAGTTAAGATCTATGAGTCTTTCTCTCCAGGATCATCTCCTTCTTCAGGAACCTCCTTTGACCTTCACAACAGACTACCAGCTGTAGCTCCTGCTATTCTTAAATCCCATAGACCCTAACTTAACCTAAGCTCAAATTACATTTAAATTTCCTAAACCTTTCGAAATATATATTAAAAAAATACAAACAACATTCCAGTAATTATATTTACAAACATACGGGCTTAGCATTAGTTGGTTGCCAAGCCCACCTATCCTATTGGACTATTCCTAAGTACTTAAGCATACTTGCAAGAAAATAATATATATTTATTTATTTTATTATAGGAATCCTTTTAAGCACAGGCCCTTGTAGAAAAATAATCTTAGACTAAAAGAATGTCATAACATCCATACTAGGAAGCAAACAATCCTAGCAATCTTGTCTAAAGTAATACACCATATAATAAGAAAAACATTTCACATCACATCATAGAGTATCATAGAACATCGACCTAACCTAAGTTTAGGGTTGGTGATCTAATAAACTAGTGTGTGAAGGTGAAGTTTGTGTGGTAAGACTTTGCTATGCATTTTAAATTCAAGTTTTAATTTGGATTTCTAAGATTTAATTTAATTTAATTTTGAGATTTTCACTTTTGATAGGTATGTGTCATTGTTAAGCCAATGTTTTGAGGTATCAAGATCTCTTTTAAACCAGTAGCCCTATGACCTCGGGTGTCCAAATTATATATCACATGTTTTCTAATTATGAAAAAAATTATTTTTTTATTCTTTTAATTTTATTTATTCTTGAAATTGGTTTAATTTACCATGGGAGGTTTCAATTTAATTAATTTAATTGATTCATGATTTTATTTACATTTTTAATTTCTTTTCATGTTAAAGTGGAATTTAAGTTTTCAAGAATTAAGAATAAAATAAATTCCATTTTGGGTGGAACCCATTCTATTCAACATTTTTAAGTCCTAGTAAAATGAAATCATCATCATAAGATGAAGATTCATTCTAAGGGGCCTAATTAAGATCTTAAATGTCTTACATAATTTTTTTTGCATTTATTTAAGTAGCTCTTTTTTATTAGTTGAATTTCATTTATCTTTCACCTCCCTATGTTAATAATTTTAAGATTTAAAATCATTAGTTAAGGTTTAAACTATTTCTTTCATCCTTAATTAAGGGTTTATTCATATATCATTTGAAATTTAATTTTCATTTAGATTGATTCACTTTGAAATGTTTTGAATTCATTTAATGTTTTAAAGTTTAGAATTCATGTAATTTAGAGATTTCATTATTATTATAGTTCTTTTATTTTGATTTATTTTATTTATTTAGGTTTATGTGTTTGAATTATTTGTCATATTTTATTTTGGGTTAATCTTATTTTATTTATTTCATCAATGTTTATGTTTATGTTTATTAATGCTTATTAAGTTGAATAAACTAACTTATTTAAGTTAATATATTAATTCAAACTTGGTCTTGATTTCATTCATTTAAATGATTTAGTATATTTCAATTTTATGATTTAGTCATTCATGTATTCTTAATTTATCATTTTGGTTAATTTGATTTTAATTAATTCATTTAGACATTTCATTATATTATGTTGATGAATTTGAGTAAGTTATCTAAATAAATTTCAAGTGATGACTTCATTCATTAATGTTTATGTATGACTTAGATAAGTTAATTCAATTAGTTTCAATAAGTCTTTCGAAAATCATGGTTTCATTTATTAAGGATTTTATTATATTATATTTTATAATTTTTTATTCAAATTAAGTTTAAAGTAACATTAAATTTTAAGGTTTCATAACTTGGTTTAATTTATTCATAACATTAAGTGTTATGGTTTACTAATCATAACCTAAGGAATGAACTACTTTTGGGTTTTCAACTTAAAACTAATTCATGTCAAGTTATTAGAGTTTAGGATTATTTGATTAACTTGATTAATTTAATTAGTCATTTCATTGTCATTTACATATATAGAATTATGATGTTTATTAACTTCAATGAATTCAAAGGATTTAATGAATTCCATATTTAAATATGAAATTTAAATTTTAATTAACTTTTCATTCCAATTGATTAATTGATTCATTAGAAAGTTAATAAATTTTTTAAACTTAAGGTTTAATTAGATTTTCATGTTGTTTAAATATTTTATTCACCCTTAAGTTTATGATTAATTAAATCCTTTAACTTCAGAGGGTTGGGTAATTTTTTTTTAAGTGTTCAAATGTTAATAATGATGTTTTCAACTGATTTTATAAATTTTTATATTTTCCATGATTCTGTGATTTATTATTTCAATTATATTATTGGAAATTCAGAAGGTCAATTCATGGAATGTTTTATGGAAAATGGAGTTTCTCCATTCTCTATAATTTAGGGTTAATTAAGATTTTAATTATTTTAATAAAATCTAAATTAAGCTTAAATTAAGAGAAATTAATTAAGATTTTTATTTTTTTTAAATTCCTCTCTAGAATATGCATTTATAGATGGTTTATTTGAATTTTTTAGAGGTTTGTTTTATTTAGTATGATTTTTCTAAGTTCAGATTGATTAATTGGATTAATTAATTTAATTAAATGCTTACTTAGGTTATTTTATGGTTTATTAGATTTTAGAGAGTTTTAGTTAAGTTTCTAGGTACATTATGGTTTTTTGTGATGATTTGAATTATTTCAATAATTTTTTATGATTTTTCTAATTTAAAATTAATTTATTTCATTAAAAATAAGGTTTAAGGTTGGAAATTCCATAGTTTCTATTTATTTTGTAATAAATTATGAAAAATTTACCTAATGTGTTTGTTAACCCTGATTTCATTTCACCAAAGTTTCAAATCAATTGAAGTAGTGGTTTCAGATTAATTTGACCTAATAAAATTAGGCCTTTTGGGTTTAATAGATTTCTCTCACTGAGAAGAATCTAGGGAACCTTTAATTAGATTATTTTGATGAGTATTTTATTTTTTAGATTTATTTCATTTTTTTGGAATTTTTTATATTTATTAAACTAAAAAAATTAGGAATTTCTCGTTTTAAATTATTGGCACCACGTGGTGCCACTTTATGCATGGCGGCACCCGATTGGGCCACAAAAGATCCACATGGATCTCACATTATTTTAGTAGTTTATGTGGCTTGATTTAGGCCGCCCGATCTTTGATCGGATGACTCGAATCATCTAGCAATATCCAATAGGATATTAATCAAATCGTGCAACTAGATTGGGACCGTCTGTTCCTAATGGAAGGAACGGACGGAGGAGATTATATCTCCTTTAACAATGATGAAAGCCAAACGTCATCCATCAATTCAATGTGATTTCTAAAGATCTAGCCAATGAAATCATTTGATTTTAATTTCAAATCCATCAAAGACTTGAATGTAATGCATCTATATGACTTGATCTTGCTTAAGATCAAGTTTATTTTAAATAAGATCAACATGGAATGAAAAAGGGTTGGTTTGATTGAGTACCTCAATGGGGGTGATCTTTGATGGTGGGGATGATTTGAAAGCTTCATGGGAGCTCGATGAATCTCTATGAAGAAGGAATTGGAATGCCTCTCCATGAATCGACCTATAGACCAAGCTTCATCCATTTTGTTGGCTGCTTTGGTCATTCATCTGCTTGGTAGCATTGTGGGGATCATGGGAAAGTTGTGCTCATCTTCATTTTGCTAACGGAAGGTGATAGGAAGATTAGATGGACTCAAGAATGATTCTTTTATCTTCAACCATTACTTGCAAAAGTTTTCGCCATGGAGAGCTCACCATGGTCGGTCAAGGTGATTGCCACCCTTGAAGGCTAGCTCCAAAGGGTGGTCAGTTAACTGAGGTCAATCTATGGCCATGAAGATGATGTGAGGAGAAGGAATCAATGAGGCATCTTAGATTGGAGAGGGTTTTATTTGCATGCTCTATCTCATTTCTCCATGTGATGTTTTTCTCTTTTGGATAGATTTTATCCTTCTTATTACACCTAACCTTGGCTGGCAATCATTCTTAACTCACGTTAGGATGAGTTTAGATGACTTGGAATGTGCTTAGTAAAAGCTTTAAGTTTACATTCTCACTTTTAATGCATTTCAGTTTAAATCAATCCAAAGTGAATCAAATGCATTTCTTTTGATAAATTGATTTTAGATGTGAGTACTAATCATTATTGATTGTCAAATGAATTATTTATGAATTAATTGATCCATACAACTTGAAGATTTGATATCATTTAGGCTAGTTTGATCCATTTTATTTGAATGGGTCAAATTGGATTTCCAAACCTATTAGGACATCTTAGGATTTTGGTTTAAACATAATTATGTTCAATTAGTTATTTATGATGTTTTAGATCTATTGATTCCTTGATTTTATTTCAACTTGACTCATTTAGACTTACATGGGTTAAGTTGAGTTCACTTGAGTCAAATGACTAATTTGACTCAATTAAGTTATATTTGGACTACAATCATAATTAATCACAAGTGTGAGATGATTTGGAGTGATTAATTTTATTTGATTTGGAATTGATTTCAATTTTGACCCATTTGACTCAAATAAGGCTTAATGGGTTAGGTTGGATTCATTTTAGTCAAATGGCCAAATTAGTCAAATTAGGCCACTGATTGGTTGAATTGTATTTAATAATCATTTCCAAATAATTTTTAATGGTAAATTTGAGTTGATTTTTTTATTCAACTATTGCACCCAAAAGGGGGAGGTGAATTTTTTTTTCAAAATAATTTTTGAAAACTTAATTTTAATATTTTATAGAAGAATTAAAATATTAATGATTATGATTTAATGAATAATCATAATCATTAAATATAACAATCAACAATAGTATCGAAAAGTGAAGAACACATAGATTTTTATATGGTACGGTCAAACCTCAAAAACTAGCCTACGTTCATGCCTAGCCACCCAAGCTAGGAATTCACTAAATCAAATTTGAGATTACAACAAATCTATCATACTCTCCTTCATGGAAAAGTACAACCTAACACCTTACTTTCCTTAATGGGCAAGCACAACCCAACAACATAATTTCCTTAATGGGCATGTACAACATAATAAGAAAATAATAAAGAGGAATATGAAGTATCTAACTCTCAATTTAAAAGTATTTTGCTCTCACAACCCAATTATAATAATATTAAGATAAGTGAAATCAAAGGTAAAAAAAGATAACTCACTTTAATTAATATTTAAATAGGGAAGCAATGATTAAACTTGAAATATAAATATGACACAAATGAATCTTTAACTTACATAATTTGAATATAATAATTTGAAATCAAATTGATTTAATTGATGATTTGAAATGTAAAATATTTGAAAATGTAATCGATTAATTATTACAAATAAAACATTGATTTTTCCAAAAGATCAAATGAAAATAAAATGTTACAACACATGAACTCAATTGAAATCTCTTATAAAAGAACAATCACTTATGCAAAAGATGAGATAAAGGAAAAAAAACTTGCTACTCAGAAGAATTCTATATGAAATAATCAACACAAAATTAACCTCACTTAAGGATATGTAAGAATAAAGAAGTGAGAAGAATTTATAAACACAAAATTTTATACAAACACAAGCAACGCTTTTGGCCAACCTAAAAGAATGTATAAATAGATGACTTAAGCATAAAACAAATTGACCAAATACTAAGGAATCTTAACCGAAGAAAGAGATCAAGATTTCACATAAGAATAACAACTCAAATAAAATTAAGAACTTGAAATAAGCTCTCAACCAAGATGCATTTCAACTAATCCTCCAACTTCTTTTGTAAAATATTCAAGGAAATCACTTGTAGGTTTGAAGATGGAAGGATGATGAAGAGATCAACACTTGATTCGCTAATAAAGATCTCCAAAAACTTTTCTAAGAATTCAGCCAAGTTAGGAGAAAAGTCCAAGAAAAGTTAACCAAGTCTTAAAAACATTATATATAAGAGAAGGAGCCAAGAGGGGTCAGCCAAAGAGATGAGAATGGGCAGGAAAATACTTTAAGAATAAATTAAACAAAAGACAATGCAAATAAAAGTTAATTTGCATGGGGAGATTCAGCCAAGGTAAATAGAAGAGAAATTCTATTTGGAAATATGGTTTGATTTGAATCAATCAAATTGAATTTCAAATTGTATGATGAAGAGTTTAGCCAAGGCAAAGAAGAGGCAAATCCTATTTGGTAAGTTATTCAATTTGAATCAACCAAATTTAATTTAATTTACCATGATGAAAAAATTGGCCAATGGCACCATGGAAGGAAAATTAAATTGGAAAGAGATTTAAATCAAATTAATTCATCTCATGACATGATTTCTAATGTAATTAGAAAGTTAATTGACATGACAGTCAATCAAGAGAGAGAAAAGAGAAGGTGAATTTGAAATATTAACATATATATCTTCACTCAAATTAATTAATTAAGTAAAAATTAATTAATTCAAATTTTAATTAATTTAATTAAGCATGTGATGGGGTCAGCCAATGAGGTTTCCATGATAGGATTCAATTATGATTAAATGCAATATCATGGAATATTCAATAAATTAATCTTGATTAAAAGAAAAAGACAAAGATATGATTCTAAAGCATATTAAATTAAATCCAAGAGAATTAATGAATTTTGGCCAAGCTAGTTACCATAAATAGATTAGATCTATTTTAATGCACTCAAATTAAATTAAATGATGATGGATTAGATTTTTAAAAATTTAAGATTGGTAATCATCATATGAATAACTTGAATTGAATTGAGGGTATGGTCGACCATGGATGGTTTCCAAAAATAAGCATTTATAAATGAAAAGTAGATAATTCCATGGAATTAACTCAAATAAATTTAGATTATTTAAATTACCTTAATTAAAATAGCATATGGTCAGCTACAAATATTCCATAAAGAGTTAGATTTAAGTTTGCACAATTAAGTAAGAGAATATTTAATTTGAATTCAAATAATTCAAATTAAAGATTCAAATAAATAAAAATTTTTATTTAGAAAAAATAAAAATAATTATGAAAATAATTTTAATGGCTCTCACATGATTTATTTTACCAATGATCATGAAAAAATTCGGCTAAAAATGTTTGGGATGATAGGTAAGATAGGAGACAGAAAACTAAGAAAATTGGAGAGAGAAAACTAATATATTGGATAATTTTTGGATAATTTAGATTTATGCATTGAAAAAAAGGATAATGAACATGACTAAGCATGGAAATAATTTAATGAAATGTAAACTTAATTTAACTTGAATGAGAGCAAGGTTTATGCATTTAATTCACATTATCCAAATAGGATAATTTGAAGAATAATTATAAATATAAAATGTAGAATGCATGAATAATTCTAAAATAAATTATTTTGAAATGAATGTATGATTTAGTTTATTTTAGTAAGCTTTTCAATTTCCTTAATATTGTTAATCCTAGAAAAAGTTTCACCCAGTTCAAGTCCAATAGCTTTAGCATCCTAAATTTACTGAAAAACTTAGAGTTGAAGAATTTTTCTACACACTTGAATTTAACATAAATAGTAACATTTTAATATGTATTTGTTATCATCAAAATAAATCTCATATGAGGTAGACTCATGAAGTAAACAGATTCTAATTTGATTTGGATTTAAACTCAATAAGGCTCATTTAAGCCCATTTAGATTAAATGATTTAATTTGTCTAATTAAAACCTTAATGAATTTATTATCTTTTAATTCATGTTTAAATATATTTATTTTATTATTTAACTCATTTGGAATGATTATATTTGGTTAAAATTTTGTGGGTTGACCTTTGACTTGGTGGGACCCACATAAAGTCAAACCTATGTTAAAAAGGTTAACTAGATTTGACCTTAATTTGGATTTGACTCCATTTATGTTCATGTTATGATTTCATGATTTTATTTAGAATTTTTATTTTATTTAAATTTCACTTGGATTCAATTGATTTTGGGCTTAATTAAGATAATTAGTTTAATCTCCCAAATTATCGTAATTTAAGCTTAGATGGATTCAAACTTTAGGTAGAATGTGTTTGGTTTACTTCTTTGTTTATGTTTGAGATTTAGGTTGAGTCCACCTAAACCCATTAGGTTAGACCAAACCCTAAAAGGATGCACTAGTTACTTAGGTGTAGTGTCCTAAGTGCTTAATTAAGCAACTTCTAATCTAGAATTAGGTGTCCTAATTACTAAGTTTAGAAATGATGTTAACCTTATCCAAAAATAAGATAACCCAATATGTGTGGTGGACTAACTAGAGTACACCGCACATATTGGTGTTGACCAAATTAGTCAACACTACAAGCATAAGCTTGTAGGTATTTGAGTTTAGTTTAAAATTTAAATTTAAATTTTGGTTTTGATTTTAGATTTCACTTTAGGTTTGATTGTGAAAGATAAGCATAAATATGCCTAAATTTATTTTGATCTAAATTGTTTTATTATTTGAAACTCAAATCCACTAAGTTTCAAGAATGGTAGGGTTGTTATTAAGAAAAGACTCTATATGGAATCTAATCCTAACACAAACTCAATGATGCCACTATGGATAGTTGCTCCCATCTTAACTATATGAATTTTAAAATTAAAAAAGATAGCACTAGGGTATTTATTCTTATCTGATTAACTATTAGGTAGGGGTCTTTAAAGAATTAATTCCAACCTAAATGGCTAAGCTAAAGAAGAGGGCTTTCAATAGTTTAATTCCTAATCTTAATATTTTAACTAATATGTAGGGGTCACATGGACTTAATGTCTAACCTATGTAGTCTATAGGAATGGGGTCTTTATTAACTTATTTTGACTCCTTAAATTTTATTATTTTGAGCTAAAAAAGGGGGCATAAGGACTCTAATTCTAATCTAGAGAAGTTCAGCTAATAGGAAGGGGCCTTCAATGGCATAATTCCAACTTGAATGAGCTTGAAAAGGAAAAGTGTCTTCATGATTTAATCCTATCCCAAATTTTCTTGCTAGGATGCCTACTAAAAGACATAATCCTATATGAGTAATTATTAAAAAGGGGCCTTCAATAGATTAATTCTTTCTTAAATAGCTATAATGAGGAAGAGGGCTCTTAATGACTTATTCATAAACCTTAATTATTTTTCCTAGGATGAGTACTAAGGGAATTACTCCTCTTTAGTTAACTATTAAGATGGATATTTAATGGCTTAATCCAACTTAAATAATTGAAAGGGAGAAAAAGGGTCTTGATGACTTAATCTTAACCATGTATTCTATTTTATCAGTAGGGGGTCTTAGTGACTTAATCTTATCCTTATCTTTCAGAATGAATGCCTATTGAGGGACTTACTTCTTTCGAGTTAGCTATCAAAAAAGGGCCTTCAATGGCTTATTCCAACCTAGATAGTTAAAAGGATGAGGAATAGTGTTCTTTGATTACTTGATCCTACTTAGCATCAATTTTGACTAGTAGGAAAGGGGTCTTGATGATTTAATCCTAACCATATAGCCTATGTGATAGAAAATAGTCCAAGTGACTTAATCATATCTTATGGATAATAAGAATGGTGTCATGAAAGGCTTGCTCTAAACCTAAGAGTTTTATAAGAAGGGTGCCTCAGATGGTCTTACTCTCAACTTATAGAAAAGTAAAAGTTATGCATTAAAGAGTTTAAGAAAATTTGCAAAATTTAAAAGTCATTACATAGAATTTAAAAATAGAATAATATTTGTATCTAGGTAATTTGCAAAAAGATACAAAAATTTTATTGATGATCACTTATGAAACTAAAGTACAATTTATACATAATGTTTCTTTAGGTAAATTCCATTTATAGGTGGCATTGGACATTCACCATTACAAGTAATCAATTAATAAAAACCACCTTTATAAACTTTTTCACCATGGACGATCATTCCAAGGTTGGCTTGAATTTAAATCTTATCTTATGTTGAGCTGAAATTGGTTGTTTAAGAACCAAGACCAAGTATCTTACTTCGAAATTTCTAGGATGGACCAACTTATCATGTGCTTGAATCATACAAGATTGGTATAGTTTAAGATCTTTTTAAGCTTACAAATGTTTTCCTTCAAGGCTTTCAAGTTCTTTCAATTAAAGTTTGTCATTGATCAGTTGTAATATTGCTATTAACTGCTATCCTCAGAGAAGATAGTTGAACTTCTAATGGAAGAAATAGCTTGAGTTCCATAAACTAAATCATATTGTGTTGATTGAGTTGGTGTCATATCTATGGTCTGATAGGCCCATAAGACATCAACTAACTTTTCATGCAATTAATTGAAGCTTATTTTTATCAAGTATCTGATATGATTCTATGAGGAATGCCAAATCAATATATAATATTTTTCTGAAAACATTTAAGCACATGGTATGCCTTTACTTTCTTCAATGGAACTCCTTCAACCCACTTGGAAAAATACTCAGTTGTAGATAATATAAATATTGACTCCATGAGCCCCATCTCATAAGAGATTGATTTTGATGATAACAACACATGTTCAAATGCTACTAATTAAGTAAATTCAAGTGTGCAGGAAAAATTCTTCTACTCCTCGTTCTTCATTTATATCAATTGTTAAAGATACTAAACATGAACTTGGTGGGAATTTTTCTAGGAATTACTATATTAAGGCAAATAAAAAGCTCACTAAATAAAAATAAATATTCGTTCATTTTTATATTCATCATTCTAAAATGATTTATATTTTTATATATCTTAATATTACAATTATTCTTAAATTGTCCATTTTGGATATTATGAACTAAATTCATGATATAAGTTTCATTAAATGTGTGTTAAAGCAATATAAATTATTTTTAAACATAATTAAATTAATTTCATTCATAATTTTATTCATAATTTTAAGTGCATGAAAATTGAATTAATCCAAAATTATCTTTTTTTTTCCTATTCTTTCTCCTATTATTCTTTCTTCTCTCTCTTATTATCATTTTCATCTTAGCATTATTTTGGCCAAATTATTTAATGCATTTTGTGTAATAAATTATGTAAAATTTGTTCAAAACATTTTCATATCATTTTCCCTCATTTTCCATATTTTAAATTTCATTTATTTGAATTTTTGAATTTAAATTATTTTTGAATTATTCTTAATTCAAACTCCTTTATGCATGACATGTACTTGCTAAATCAAATCAATTTTCTCTATGAAATATGTTGAACGTCCCAAAATGATTAATTATGATTATTTAGAGTCTAATTCATTTGTTTCAAGTTATTTTAAATTTAAATTTAAATTAGCCCTCATTTTGAAACAATTCCTTTCATTTTTTCCAGTTTGACTTATTTTACTAAAGTTTAAGCGAGGCTGACCACTATGGTTTAAATTTATTAAGTTTATATGTTATTTAAGAAATCAATAAGTATATAATACAATCAGCTTTCATTTAAAACTAATCCATGCATTATTTTAAGAATTTCCTATTTTAGGAAACCTCTTTCGCCTAATTCTTTGAAGTAGATTTTAATGGATTTATTTTTTCAAAACTCCCTCCTTCATATCTAAAATTCCTTGGAAAATAAATTCTATGGGATTCCCTTAATCCTTGGCTATGAATTACATAGCATACTTTCCAAATTGGGTTTAAACAAATTTGTAAACGAACATATGGAGGATCTCTTTGGCCGATCCCCTCTCCATTGATTTTAAAATTCAAATTGATGCCAAATCAATTTCCCTCTCATTGGATCAATTTTTGGCTAAACCTAAACTCCTCCCTCATCTATTTAAGAGCCTTATTTTAACTTAAAAAAAGTTCCAAGAAGTTAAAAACTCTTTCTTACTCTCTTGCTCTCTCGCTCACCCTTGGCCGATTCTTGTAAGGTCATTTCTTGGAGATTTTTGGTGATACAAGTGCAAGCATTCCTAAACATTCTTCTCTTTTCCTTGGACATTTATTTGGCTTGAATATTGATTGGAGAAATTAAAGTTTTGGTGTGATTCCACCCTTCACCAAAAACATCAACTCTTTGATTCATTTCTAAGGTGCTAAGTTCTTAAACTTCTTTTATTTTTTCTTGTCTTTGGAGTTTACAAGGTTATGTACATTTTCTTATGTTCATTTCATGACACAATCTTTAGAATATATTTGGCCAAGAAAAAATATAAGAAGATCAATTTTTGGGGACTTCCTTCATGATAATCATTTGATTTCTTATTAGGCCTAAAGCTAACATAATGAAATCAATTTTATTTTGTGCTTAATCAATGAATATTTCTTTTCTTTATTGCTTGGCTGAAGTATTTCTAAAGGTTATTAATTTTCTAAGTGCTTAATCATTTGAATATCCATTATTTATCCCTTTAGCTTAAAGTTTCATATAGGTTGGTTAAATTTGGTTGTGTTTAAAATCTTATTACCTCTCTTTTTCCATTTAGCCGACCACATCGTATCTTGCATAAATTATTTTATGCTTATTGATTACTTGTATTCAATTAGTTTGTGCATATGTTATGTGATAGCTTTCATGTGATATAATTCAAATTGTTATTTGAGTAATTGTTAAGTTATTCCAATTGCACATATATTTATCATTTGAATAAAAGTTAGCTATGCAAAAAATAATTCAAAGTAAAGTGTTCGGTGATTGCACTTTAGTTTGCATTTCAAAGTCTTTCAAGAAAATCATTTCAAACCTTTTAAAGATCATTCAAGCAACATCAAGTTACTTAATTGCAATAAATATTTGATTGAAGATCTTATTGTAATTTTATTTAAAATTAAAGTGAGCTTTCTTTTCATTAATATTCACTTGCCTTAATATTAGTATAGATTGGGTTCTGAGTGCAAAAATATTTTAAAATTGAGAGTTAGACTTTTATCTTTCTCTTTGCTTTGTCTTAATTTCTTGTTGGGTTGTACTTGCCTATTAAGGAAAGTGTGTGTTGGGTTGTGCTTTCCTATTAAGGAAAGTACATGTTGGGTTGTACTTTTTAGTGAAGGAGAGTGCGAGAGAGTTGTTGTAATCTCAACTTTGGTTTAGTGAATTTTTGGCCTAGGTGGCTAGGTGCAGATGTAGGCTGGTTTTTGGGGTTTGGCCAAACCACGTAAGGATTTTTGTGTTCTCTTTCTTTATTTTATGTAAGTCTTCTACAAAAGATAAAATTTAAATTTCTGAAATTTATTTTAAAACCAAATTCCCCCCTCCCTTTCTCCCCTCTTAGGAGCTATAGCTATGTAACAATTGGTATTAAAGCCTCGGCTCAATTTATGGCTTAACAAACCTATGTTTGATTGCTATGGCACAAGTTTTTCCTAATGGTACACTACCTGAAGGACAGTCTACACATAGACCATATTTACTTGATAATGTTCCATTTAATTATTAAAAAAAATACATTAGTACTTTTATTTATGGACAAGCTTCTAGAATGTGGCATATGTTGACACACCAGTATCACACACCAAATGTTGATATGAATGGTTTAAAAATTGATAAACCTTTTGATGAATTATCTACTTCTAAAAGAGAATTAGATAAACTAAATGGCATTATAACATTCTTTATTGTTCTTTACTTCCCGATAACTATATGATAATTTCCATGCTTACCACTAAAAAATAAATATGGAATAAATTGATTTTTATTTATGAAGGTACTAATGAAGTTAAAGATGCTCATATAAATAAGTTAATACATGAGTGTGAATTATTTTGCATGTTACCAAATGAAAGTATTTCTGATATGTATACTCTCTTCATAAAAATTATAAATACATTGCATTCATTTGGAAGAAAATATAAAAATTAAGATTTGATTTATAAAATTTAAGATGCCTTCTAAAAGATCAGGATGCAAAAGTTACTACTATTAGTGCAACTAAAGATTTCACTACTTATACACTTGATAGGCTTCTTGGTTCATTAATAGCATATGAACAAGTTATTTCACAAAAGAATCAAAATGAATCTTTTTGAAAGAAAGAGAAAGGAAAATTAATTACTTTACAAGTGGAAGATAGCTGAGAAAAAAATTCTTCATGTTTAGATGTTGATTGTGATGAGATTACTTTGCTTTCAAAAAGGTAAGGAATGTGATCTAAAAGTAAAAAACATAGGTATGGTAAATCTAAAGTACATAAATTACTTACTAAGAGATTGAATGCAAGAGAAGGAATAGTATGCTTCAATTGCAAAAAGCTCAGACATATAAGAGGTGAATGTCCAAACTTAGTTGAAAAAGATAAAGGTAAAAGAAAGAAGTCTTGGATAAATAAAAACCCTCAAAAGAAAAATAAAAGAGCACTTTGGGAAAATTCTAACTTGGAAGAATCAACTGATGATACTATAGAGGAAGAAGCAAATATATGTCTTATGGCTGATGTGGATTCTACAAGTGAGGTATGTTAAGATATTTCTTATGAAGAATTAGATGTTGCATTCAATGAATTAGCATATGAATATATAAAGTAAAAATGAAAATTCAATGTGTTAGAAAAAGAAAAGAAAATTTTAGAAATGCATGCTTCATCTTTAGAAAAAGAATGTGTTGATTTAAAGGTTAAGAATGATGCTTTATTAGATCTATCAACACTTGTGGAGAAGTTGAAAAAGGTAAATCTATTACATCATGCAAAATTAGATTTTTGTAGTAGATTACATTCACATGTTCCATTTGTTAAACATAAGTCATCAAATGCATCAAAATCATTTAAATTTAGACCTTATGCAAATACAAATGCTACATGTAATTTTTATAGTAAAAAAGGTCATGTATCTTCTATTTTTCATGCAAAAAATCTCAATCATTTCATAATTCAAATTTTATTTAAATGCCTATAAAAAATAGCAACACACAATACACAACATTCATTGCATGTCTTTTCATTTGGATGTGGACCCAAACAAGTTTGGTTTCCCAAAGTTGACACTTGATTTTATTTTCTAGGAGTGCCTTCAAATAAAAATCAAAGAAGACATGTGGTACTTGGACAGTGGATGCTCAAGACCTATGATAAGTGATAAATTTAATTTTTTACTTTAGAACCTTGTGAAGAGGTTTTCTAGTTTTTGGTGATAATGCTAAAGAAAAGATAAATTAAGTTGGTTCCATTTCTATGGATTGACTCACTTTAGATACAATTTATTTTGTCAAAGGTTTAAAGCATAATCTTATTTCCATTTGTCAACTATGTGATAAAGGGTGTAATGTTGAATTTCATGCATCTTTCTGTATTATTAGAAATAAGAAAACTATTTGATTGTTGGCCATAGATACAAAAATATTTAGCTTATCGATTTTAAAGATGCAAGTAATACAAATTTAAATTTACTTTCTTTCAAAAGTTCACTTGATAATGTTTGGTTATGGCATAAAAGGTTATGTCACATATACATGCATTCATTAAACAAACTTGCAAAACTTATCTTATTAATGGTTTACCTAAAATGAATTTTCATTTTAATTATGTTTGTGATGCATGTATTCATGGAAAACATTCTAAACATTTGTTTAAAAATAAAAAAATATTATTTCTACAACTATACTAGAATTATTGCATACGAATTTATTTAGTTTTGTTAGCACTGCAAATTTTGGTGGAGAATTATATGGTTTTGTTATTCTTGATGATTATTCAAGATTTACTTGGATTATATTTTTAATTCATAAAAATGATTATTTAGAACATTTTAGAAATTTTGTTAAACATATTTAGTGAGATAGAAGTCTTCTTGTTAGTAAAGTTCAATCTAATCATGGTGGTGAATTTGAAAATAAAAAATTTGAGAATGTTCATGATGAATTTGGTATTAAACTTAATTTTTTGCTCCTTGAACCCCTCAACAAAATGGTGTTGTTGAAAGAAAATATAGAATTTTAATTGAATTAAGTAGAGCTATGGTTGATGATTATAAGTTGAGTAAATATTTTTGGGCAGAAGCCATTGACACTACATGTTATGTTACGAATCGTGTTTACTTGAGAACTCTTTTAAATAAGACCCCTTATGAGTTGTTTTATGGTAAGAACCTAAGATTATTAAATGCATCATTTTGACTAATGGTAAAGACTCTTAAGGAAAGTTTTATAGTAAATTTGATGTTGGTATCTTCTTAGAATATTCATTGAATGGTAGATCTAAGTTTATAATAAAAGATGATTGTTAAGGAATTTGTACATGTCATATTTGATGAAAATCCTATAGATCCTATTAAAGATGATTTGATTGAAGAAGAGGTAGATGATTTTAAGAGGATAAGTTTGAAAGAAAATATAGATGATTCTTTAACTAAAGATTGGAAATTCATTAGGAATCATCCAAAATTTGATTATTGGAGACCCTTATCTAGGAGTTAGAACTAGAAGATAATCTGAGGAAGTTATAAATCATTATGTATTCTTATCTAAGATTGAACCAAAATCAATCAATGAATGGAGTATTACTATTGGATTATTGCCATGGAAGAAGAATTAAACTAGTTTGTTAGAAATGATGCGTGGGAATTAGTTCCTAGACCTCAAGATCAAAATGTTATTGGAATCAAATGGGTCTTTAGGTGTAAGTTAGATGACTCATGAAACAATGTTAGAAATAAGTCTAGATTGGTTGCATAATGATATACTCAAATTAAAGGGATAGATTTTGAAGAATCCTCCGCCCCTATAGCAAGGTTAGAAGCTATTAGTTTACTCCTTGCTTATGCCTGTTAGAAAGAATTTAAATTATTTCAAATGGATGTAAAAGGTGCATTTTTAAATGTCTTTATAGATCAAGATGTCTTTGTAGAGCAACCTCCTAATTTTGAAAATGTAAAATTTTTGGATCATGTTTTTAAATTAAAGAAGGCATTGTATGGATTGAAACAATCCTAGAGCTCGGTATGATAAATTGAGTAGTTTTCTTATAGAGCATGGTTTTAGGAAGGGTATAGTAGATACCACCCTATACATTAAGAATTTAGGTGAAAATTTTATTATTGTTCAGATTTATGTGGATGACATTTTCTTTGGTAGTACAAATGAATCTTTATGTGTTGAATTTTCATTTTTGATGTCCAAAGAATTTGAGATGAGCATGATGGCTAAACTCAATTTTTTACTTAGGACTTCAAGTAAAAATAAAAGAAAAAGGCACTTTTATTTGTTAAACCAAGTATTCCAATGACTTTCTAGAGAGATTTGATGTGAGAAAATATTAAATCTAGTAAGACTCCCATGATCCCCTATACTAAATTTGATTTAGATGAGTCAGGAAAACCAATTGATCAAAAAATTTATAGAAATATGATTGGTTCTCTTTTATATCTTACTGCTAGTAGGCCTAATATTATGTTTGTTGTATGTTTATGTTATCTTTTTCAGGCTGCTCCGAAAGAATCTCATTTAACTGTTGTTAAGTGTATCTTTAATTATTTAATTGACACCTCTAAATTAGGTTTGTGGTATCCTAAAAATTCACTTTCATGTGACTTGATTACTTATTTTGATGTTTACTTTGTAGGATGTAAAGTAGATAGAAAAAGCACATTAGAAACATGTCAATTTTTAGGATCATCTTTATTATCTTGGTCATCAATAAAATAGAACTCTGTTGCTCTTTCAATAACTAAAGCTAAGTATATAGCTTTTTGAAGCAATGTTGCTCAAATTCTTTGGTTGAAGAAATAGTTAGAATATTTTGGAATTACACTACATCACATTCCTACTAAGTGATAATACTAATGCAATTTCTTTAACAAAAAATCCTATCCAACACTCTAGAATGAAACACATAGAAGTTAGACTTCACTTTATCCGGGATCATATGAGTAAAGAAGATGTGAATATTGATTTTATTAGCACATATTTACAAATTATAGACATGTTTACTAAGCCATTACTCGAAGAACATTTTGTACCCTAAGACACATGTTAGCCATGTTAGATCCAAGCATGCAATTTTATTATTGTTCATGGTTAAACCTTTTTAATGTTGTCAAAAGGGGAAGAAAATGTAGGTTGGTTTTCTTTCACTTTATGATGCATAGCTTTAGGGGGTGCTTTCTCATGTTATACTTATGTTATATTCATGCTTTATTATGCTTAAAAATGTTTAAATGTTTAAAAAAAATTACTTCAAGTGCTATAAATTTTCTTTAATGTAAATTATATTTCCAAAGATTGATTAAATATCATTTGCACCTTCATTACTATTTAACACCAACATATGTTTGTCACCATCAAAAAGAGGGAGATTGTTGACTCCATGAGTCCCATCTCATATGAGATTGATTTTAATGATAACAAACACATGTTCAAATGCTACTAATCAAGTTAAATTCAAGTGTGCAAGAAAAATTCTTCAGCTCCTAGTTCTTCAATTTTATCAAATTGTTATAGCTACTAACATGGACTAAGTGGGAATTTTTCTAGGAATTATAATATTAAGGCAAACTAGAAACTCACTAAATTAAAATAAATGATTCATTCATTTTTAGATTCATCATTCTAAAATTATTTATATTTTTCTATATCTTAATATTATAATTACTCATTAAGTTATCTATTTTGAATATTATGAACTAAATGCATCATATAAGTTCCATTAAATGTGTGTTAAAGAAAGATAAATTATTTTTAAATTTTATTAAGTCATTTCCATGTCTTTCATAATTTTTAGTGAATGAAAATTGAATTATTCAAAAATAATTTTTTCCCTCCTATTCTCTCTTATTATTCTTTCTGCTCTCTCTTATTATCATTTTCATCTTAGCAATGTTTTGGCCAAATTTTTTAATGCATTTTGTGTAATAAATTGTGTGAAATTCATTCAAAACATTTTCACATCATTTTCCTTTATTTTTCATATTCTCAAATTTATTTATTTGAATTTTTGAATTTGAATTATTTATGAATTAATTCAAACTCATTTATGCATGACATGTACTTGTTAAATCAAATCAATTTTTTTATCGAATATGTTGAATGTACTAATCATGATTATTATTATTATTATTTAAGCCTAATTGATTTCTTGCAAATTATTTAAATTTAAATTTAAATCAACCCTCTTTTTCAAAATAATTCCTTTCATTTTTTCCAATTTGCCTTATTTTAGAAAAGTTTAAGGGAGGCTGGCCACTATGCTTTAAATTTATTAAATTTGTATGTTATTTAAATATCTAATAAGTATAGAATACAATAAGCTTTGATTTAAAATTAATCCAAGCATTATTTTAAGAATTTCCTATTTTAGGAAACCTCATTGGTCAAATTCTTTGAAGTGGATTTTAATGGATTTATTTTATTCAAAACACCCTCATTCATATCTAAACTTCCTTTAGCCAAAATTTCTATGAGATGTCCTCCATCCTTGGCCATGAATCACATAGCATACATTCAATATTGGGCTTAAATAAATTTGTAAAGGAGCCTATGGAAGATCTCTTTGGTTGATCTCCTCTCCTTTGATTTTGAAATTCAAATTGATGCCAAATCAATTTCCATCTCACTAGATCAGTTTTTAGCCATCCATAGCCTTCTCTCTCTTCTATTTAAGAGCCTTTTTTCAAATTTAAAACTTCCAAAAAGTTAAAAACTCTTTCTTGCTCTCTTGCTCTCTTGCCACCCTCGGCCAATTCTTGCAAGATCATTTATTGGAGATTTTTTTGATACAAGTGCAAGCATTCCTCATCATTCTTTCCTTTTCCTTGAACATTAATTTTCCTTGAATATTGATTGGAAAAATTAAGGTTTGGTGTGATTCCACTCTTGGATGAAAACATTAACTCCTTGATGTTTATTTTCTAAGGTGTTAAGTCCTTGAACATCTTTTATTTCTTCTTGGCTTTGGAGTTTATAAGGATATGTAAATTTTCTTATTCTCATTTCCTGACATAATGTTTAGATTTTATTTGGCCCCTTAGAATGAATCCCCACCTTAGGGTGAAAACTTCATTCAATTAAGTTTTAGGATGTTGAATAGAATGGATCCTATCCAAAGTGGAACTTATTATATTGTTCATTCTTGAAAACATAAATTTCTTTTTAATATGAAATGAATCTAAAAAAAGAGATTAAATTATGAATCAATTAAATTAATTAAATTGAAACCAACCATGCTAAATTAAATTAATTTTAAGAATAAAAGAAATTAAAAGAATAAAAACATAACTTTTTCATAATTAGCAACATATGGCATATAGTCTAGATAAAGTCATAGGGCTACTGGTCCAAAAGAGATTTTCATACCTCGAATCGCTAGTCTAATAAGGACACATACCTATGAAGTGAAATTATAAAAGGTGAAAAATCTGAAAATCAAATTAAATTAATTCTGGATACCCAAATTGAAACTTGAACTTAAAGGGCATAGTAAAGTCATACCACATAAGTTCATCTTTTCTTACACACTAGATTATTAGGTCATTGTCCCTAGATTTAAGTTATGTTGATCTGTGATGTTTTTATTATTTTGTGGTATATTATTTTAGACTAGATGGCTAGGATTATTTGCCCCTTAGTCTAGATGTTATGACATTATTTTTAGGCTAACACTATTTTTTGTATGGGCTATGCTAAAAAGACTACTATAATAAAAAATATATATGTTATTTTCTTGTATGTATGCTTAAATCCTTAATCATAGCCAAATAAGTCAAGTAGGCTTAGCAAACAACAAATGCTAAGCTTGTATGTCTTTAAATATAATTATTAGTATGTTATTCTCATTTCTTAACATTTATTTCGCAAGGCTTAAAAATTTATTTTTTGGAATTTTAAATATAATTTGAGCTTAAAATTAAGTTAGAATCCTTGGGGTCTTAGAATAATAGGAGCTGACTCTACCAGCAGATATGTGCAATGGTCTCCTATGAATCTTAAAGGAGGTCCCTTAATAAACAGATGATCCTATGGAAAGATCCCCAAAGATTTAGACTTGTAGTTCTAGGTTGGGTTGTATAAGAGAAGAGCTCGACTGCCCATTTTTCTTTTCTTGCGGGGTGTATAGCGGTACCCAGCCATAATGGCCTATTCTTTCAATTTAAATTTGGCTTGATTTACTTTGTGAGTGCAATAGTATCAATCTACTTTTTTAAGTTTCTTTTGTGTTGTGCTTTCTATGATAAATGTCTAGACATTAGCCTCTATTGAAAACTAAATTTTCTACCCAACTTAAAATTCAAATAACTAAAATAAAAATAAAGAAATTCAAAACTTCTCACATAAATTAAAACTCTAGGAGCAACTTCAAAATAACTAGAAACAACTAGTTTTTATGAACCATTCTACCATATTATTCTAAATTCTTGAATTGGGAGCTTCACCCATTGCATATAAGAGGCATCTGACCTTTAAGAATGACCACCTTCCTGGGGAAGTCTGTCATCTCTTTTCGATTTGTCCTATGATCGATTTGAACTACTCTCATCATAAGTATAAACTTCATACCCCAATGCCTTAAATGAATTATGAGTCAAAAATATAAAAGATGAAATATGTTTCATTAGTTAGGTACATATAATACCCAAAATGATATTAGAGATTAAGGAGTGAGTCTAAATTCTTAGATTCTTTTCTAAAATGCAACATCTCAGGCATCTTGCATAACATAAAGACCAACATGATGGATTTAAAATTCTCTTAGGTGGTGTTAGCTGGCAACCCTTCTAGGTAGGTCATAAGTCTTGAAGAGTCAGAGATAGGTTCTTTTCTCAAGTGAGAGAAAGAGCCAATAATTCCCAAAAGTCAAACTAGGTCAAGCCTCTGACTTGTGTGAGAAGCATTTGTTGACTTAAGTTCTAAAGCATCCTTCTAGGAATAAGTCTCCAACCCTAGGCATTTTTATAGTCTTGTGTTATTAGAATATAAGCCATAGATTTTAAATAAAATATTAACTCAAATATCAACTATTTTTATCTCAAGATATAAAACTAAATTGTAGGATAGTTAGAATGCCTACTGGGTATCTCAATACCTATAGGCATTTCCTATATCTCAATTGTCCATTTGAAGTGTTCCTTTTAAATCCTATGGATTTCTATAAAATAAAAATCTATTTCTTTGAGATTAAGAAGAGATCCTTATTCCTTCTATGTAATTAATTCTAAAGGCTTGCCCTTTTAGGGAAGTACGATCCCAGCCTAAAATAAACATTATCATACTTTTCCATGTTGCTCAAGGGAAGAATCTCTGGAATATTAAAAAGACCCATTAACCTTAGGAGTCCTTATTTAAGTGATCAAATTCATTGTAGGATACCTTATTTTTCTTCAAAGATAATATATTTATTCCTTAATGATGAATTTAATTACCTAAATAAGCAATTTCTAAAATCTATGTGGTGTGACAAATTTTTCCCACATAAAAAAGATATTGATTGATCCTAGTGCCTCAGTCAATCCCATAATAAAATACTAGTAGTTTTAGATGCTCATTACTTGGATAAAGGTAAAATATTCCTACAACGGTTTAATGAACAAAGACAATAAACCTTGGGATCTCTTGTTCTACTTATATGCTTTGGGAAACTATACACTAAATTGAGGGTGACATGAATAAATTCTTGATACATGAAATCAAGATTTATGATGATGTCAAGTACTTCATGCTTAAAAAAGTAGGAGAAGTCAAATCCCAGAAAGAAATGGCTCCACCTATAAAACTATTGCTCAAAGTTGATAATTCAAAGAGTAAAAATATTAATCAATTAAAGAAACCTAGGATAGTTCCCCACCTTGGTAGCAATACCAAGGATGATGAAGCTAAATTAGTACTTTTTCAACCTAAGAAAGCCTCGACTAGCCAAAAGACAAAAGAAGCCAATACCGGTGAGGAGAAAAAAGAATTAGTGGAACCTCATGTTTCTCTAATAAGGGTACCTGAATCCCAAGTCTCCACTAAGACCATAAAGATAATTATGGTACCAGAGGCACACACAAAATCTTTAACAGCTTCAAGGGATGATGAAATAGAACAACTAAAAACCTTCTATGTTCCTCCTTAAAAAGGCTTTGATGAACATGGGCATGAAGCCCCAGGAGAGGCCACAATAAATGTCCATCAAAAAGTGGATATTTTTACCAAGTCTTAATTGAAAGACAATATAAGCCAAAAGGTTGAAGAAGTTATCACCTAAGAAGCTATTGAATAACTAGTTGGAAAAGGCCAACCATATCCCACCAAATAAGATTGAATACAGTCCCCTAAAAGGTATATTGTGCCAAAATTCAACATATTTATAGGCACAAAAATTTGCAGTAATATTTAGGACAATTTAAAGCCACATGTGCAAATACTAGAAGAAATTATGCCCTATTGCTAAGATAATTTATTAGCAAACTCACCAATATGGCTTTTGAATGGTACGCTGAGCTACCTAATGACTCAGTAACGACCTTTGCTAAATTGCAAAATGCTCTTCGTTAAGAGATTTGCAAGAATGACCAATAAGGAAACAATAGTAGATCTTGCCTTGGAAAAGAGAAGAAGAGAAGAGAGTGTCACAAAATACATTATTAGATGGAGAAATCTAAGCATGAAGTGTGACCAACAGCTCACAGAGAAACATGCAGCAAAACTCTTCATGAAAAATATTGATGATCTGATGGCACCATATCTAGCCATGGCCATGATTAATACGATCTAAGAACTATTAGATCATGTAGCAAAATTGGAGATTACCCAGACAAAAGGCCTCAGTGCCAATTATAATAACAATCCAGTGGAAAAGATAAATAATCAAGGTTGAATGACATGAAGAAGAATGATGTAAATACAATATTCATTATATTGGTTGATAAAAAGGGAAATGGAGGAGTGGTAACCTCACTACTAGCAGCAACTTCACGACTAGCAGTAAAGCCCATCAAAAATAAAAAGGGGGCTAACTTTTCAAGATAAGATATCTAAGCAGTACTCGTTCAAAAGATAATGCACTATTAATTCTTTAAACATGACCTAAAGTTAGGATTACAATTACCAGAGCCACGAATGCTAGACCTAGTGGACAAAGTTGATGATCCCAACTATTATCCAATTCACAGACTCATAAGTCACCCAATTAAAGATGTTTCATCTTCAAAGATTGGGTAAAAAAAGAGTAATCAAAATGGAGAACTCACTTTATTAGATATTGTACTGATACATCATAAGAAGGGAAAAGTGAGGGTCATTATAACTCATCCAATTTAGGATGCCAAGGTAAAATCATTCAGCCAGCTAGAATTCATAATGTGGCTGATGATAAGGGAAAGGCCCCCAAAATACAAGAAGTGGAAGAAGGTGGTTGGGAAACCTTCATCTCAAAAAAGATCAAATGGATGATTAACATTCTTGCAGGTATAGAAAGCATTCGATGGAAGAATTTCCTAGAGCTTGAAGTAGATCCAAGAAGGTTTTTCTTTAACAATTTTATATAATAAGAAGAAGCAGACAAAAATAGAGCAGGCTTCTTCATCAAAGTGCCACAAATTGAAGAAAAAGAGAAATCAAGAAAATCAAAATCTAAAACAAAAAATTGATTGAATCTTTAGAGGAGTAGGAACAACCTCCTAAAAGGCCTATTAAACTGGAGGAATATATGGCCCATTTAAAACTTGGCATGAAAAATTTTGAAGAAGAAGTTTCAACAAAAACCTATCTTATCATAAATGTGCTCGCTACTTTGACCAATTTTGAGGGAAAATTATGATTCCCCAAAAAATAGCTTACCAAAAAGAGGGTCAAGTCGGGATCAAAGAAATTACATCCTAAGCTTAGCAAACCCTCTAAGACTAATGAAAACTCTAAATGTTTTGAAAAAAACATAGAATTCATAGACTTCTTCTGATAAATAAGATCAGATAGAAGAAGTAACCCTAGCTAAAAAGTGGATGGAAAATCTACCTCCACAATGAAAATCCAGTGATAAAGGCAAAGAAATCTAAGTCAATAAAAATGCCCTAGCTCTACCACTAGCTAAACCTCAATAGTTTATGAAGATAGGGGTAGACTATAATATTCTAGCACATTTATGCAAGCTCTTTTCTATGCTAAGAATTTATGATGTTCTCATATTATCTAAAGATATACATGAAATATTAGTCAAATCTTTACAAAATCTAAAATAATATGAGGCATTTTAAGAGAAAGAGAAAATGAAATAGGATTTAACATCTTAGAAATCAGCAACCAACACATTTGGTGAAGATGACTTATTATTAAGGATGACCAAATATAGTCGACCAATCTATGTTAGAGCTAATAGTAACTCTATCTATATAAAAGAATTTTGATTGATCTTGGTGTCTAAGCAGTCTTATAGTAGCTAAAATGCTACGAGCTCTAGCTTTAACTATTTGTTACTTAAATAAAGGTACAATATTCCTAGAAGGATTTAATGAACAAGGACAACAAACCTTGAGACTTATTATTCTACATATACTCTTTGAGAAACTATACAAAGATGTTAAATTCCATAAAATCAAAGCCCAAGTGGCTTACAAAGTGCTTCTTGATAGGCCATGGATTAATGAATATGGTATAGTACCTTCCACCCTTCATTAACATATGAAATATATACAAAATGATGGAGAGAACTGAATTGAGGGTGATATGAATCAATTCTTAATACATGAAATCAAGATCTATGATGATGCCATGTACTTTGTGCCTAAAAAAGTAAGAGAAGTTAAATCCCAGAAATAAATGACTCCACCTATAAAGCTAATGCTGAAAGGCAATAATTCAAATGGTAAAAATACCAATGAATTAAATTAACTTAAGATAGTTCCTCACCTTGGCAGCAATATTGAGGATGATGAAGATGAATTAGTACTTTATCAACCAAAGAAAGCTTTAAGTAATCAAAAGACAAAAAAGTTAGTACCAGTGAAGTGACAAAATAATTAGAGGAAACACATGTTTATCTAATAAGGATATCTAAATCCCAAATATCAACAAAGGATATAAAGATAATTATAGTTCCAAAGGCATAGATAAAAGCCTTAACAACTTCAAGGGATGAAGAAGTAGAACAACTAAAAACCTTCAATGTTCCTCATAGAAAAGGCTATGATGAATGTGGGATTTTTTTATGAAATAGAAGAGTGAACTCTAAATCCCACACAAATGTTGCTAGAAGAGAACAAGTTTGAGGAATAAGATGTTTCAATAAGAATCCCTCAACACTACTCATCGACTCTGACGAAACTGGTCCAGAAAAACATTCAGCCAATAAAGCTTGGTTGTTTAAAAAGCTCTGGCAGGAGATAATGCCCAAAATCCCATAGGATATGAAAAGTTCACTACATGGGGATTGGGGTTTATTACTTTGGCATCCAACCCAACAAGCTCATGCTAGGCCATATACCACAAAGAAGAAGTCTTTATAGAAAATATAGATGAACGAAGGGATGTTGTACATAAAAGAAATGATATACTCAAGAAAAGCTAATCATTGATCTCAAAGAGGCCCTAAAGGAATTCAAGTAAGGCAATGAATACACCATTGATGAACTCCAAGAAATCAACCTTGGCACTAAAGAGGAACCTAAACTGACCATTATTAGTGCTAACCTCACATCGAAATGATTAAAGAAAATAAAAATACTATTTTATGAATACAAAGATTGCTTCGTATGAACCTATAATAAAATGTCAGGCCTACCACAAGAGGTGGCAGTACATATACTTACCATTAAGCATGATGTATCACTTGTAAAATAAGCATCATGGAAAGTGCAATTAGAAATCAAAGAACAAGTAATAGCTAGAACAAAAATGTTCATCGAAGTAGGATTCATCTAAGAAGAAAATTATCCTAGTTGGATTGACAATATTGTCCTAGTAAAAAAAGAATGGGCAAATTTGTGCTTGCATTGACTTCAAGAACTTAAAAAAAGCATGCCCAAAAGATGACTTCCCATTACCCAATGTAGAACTCATGGTTGATAACACATTAAACTATGATATGTTCTCCTTCATGGATGGTTCATCTAGTAATAAGCAAATTAAAAATGGTTCTAGAAGATGAAAAGCATACGTTCATCCACATACTAATCAGTATATATTGATACAAAGTGATGACATTTGGCTTAAAGAATACTGACACCACATACCAAAGGGTAATGACTCATACCTTTGATGACCTCATACACAAGTATGTCAAATTTTATGTTGATATCTAGTCATAGAAAGAAAATTCAAAGTGAGCACATAAGTAATCTCAGAGTTGTATTTTAAAGGATTCAAAGTTCCAACTTAAAGATGAACCCACTGAAATATGCTTTTGGTGTGACTTCTAAAAAATTCTTGGGCTTTATTGTGCATCATAGAAGGATTAAAATTGATTCCTCTAAAATAAAAGTAATAATAGAAATGCTAGTGCCTAGGACCTTAAAGAAATGATGCTAATTACAAGAAAAATTGGCTTACATTAGAATATTTATTTCAAATCTTTTGGGGAAATGTTAACCTTTCACCCAACTAATGAAAAAATATACACCTTTTGTATGAGATGATGCCTATTAAGAAGCATTAGACAACATAAAATAATATTTGTTACATTCTCCAATTCTGGTAGCACCAATAACAGGAAAGTCATTAATACTATATACAAGAACCTTAAAAGAGTCATTAAAAGCTTTGATAGCACAAAATAATGAAGAAGGAAAGGAAAATGCCCGATACTATATAAGTTGATGTCTAATAGAAGCTAAAATAAAATATTCTTCTGTTGAGAAGCAGTTCCTAGCATTGATATTTGCTACTTAGAAACTACGACACTATATGTTATCACATAAGATATCATTAATATCTAAAGTTGACCCTCTTAAATTCTTGATGAGTAGAACTACTTAACTAGTCTCTTAGTCAAATGGGAAATACTATTACTTTAATTGATATAACATATGTCCCACCAAAAAAACTATAAAAGGACAAGCTATGGCTAACTTTCTAGCCACTCAGCCCTTACCATCAAATTCTCCACTCAACTATGAATTTCCTAATGAACAAATCTACGAAGTGGGAGAAGCTAAATGTCCATTAGACCGAGAACTCTACTTTGATTTAATTACATTAAAGCTAACTACATATTCATGTTTGCTATTCACAACTAACAAACAACAAGGTCAAATATGAAGAATTAATTGCAAGCCTAGAGTTAGCAATTAACATGAAAATTTAAAAGCTTCATATTTATAAAAACATATAACTCATAATCTAACAAATAATCAAGTGTTTCAAGATAAAAAGCCTGAGCTATCACTTTATTATAAGTATGTCATAAATCTTCTAAAATAAATCCCTAAAGTGACAATTACAAGGGTGGCATGTCAAGATAAAGGCAAAGCCAATGCATTGGTTAAATTAGCTAAAGAAGTGATAAACCCTCAGGGAGAGCCAATTATAATAATAATCCAAAGCAAAATAGCAGTGGCACCAACCCTCCTATAAGTTTTTTAAGCTAATGAATGTCAAGAATCCTTTATGATGATAAAAGAAAAAGGCTAGCAAGACCCATTCATCACTTATCTTAAAGGAATTACATTGCTAAAGGATAAATTGAAAGCTCATCTAATTTTATAAAGACATCTGATATACTCTTGTGAATGATATATTATATCAATGCTCATTCGACCAAATGTGGTTGCGATGCTTAGGACCAGATGAAGCTAAAATAGTAATGGCTAAAGTCTATGGGATTATAGTGCACAACAATCTAGGCTAAACATAAAAATTAAAATTAAATGAATGAAATTTTATTTGTGCCGAATGTTACAAGATTTCATTGAGCATGCTAAAAGGTGTAATCAGTGTTAAATACATGCAGACTTAATGGACTAGCCACCTAATATTTTATACCAAACAATAGCAACCTGGTCATTCAAAAATTGGAGAATTATATAATATGCTCGATGGATCTTCTATCATCTAGGGGACATCGCTTCATTCTGGTCACTTCTGATTACCTCTCAAAATGGGCAAAACCAATCCATTATGAGAAGTAAAAGCCTACAATGTAGCAAAATCCTTTCATTATCACATCATCTATTGATTCGAGATACCTTGAAGAATTATATCAGATAATGACATAGCCTTCAGGAATATCAAAATATATCACTTTATTGAGAAATATAAGATAGATTGGTGATATTCTTCAATATATAATCCAAGAGTAAATAATTTTATAGAAGCATTCAATAAAATGTTAGTTAAACTTCTCAAGAAAATTCTCTTTAAATATAAAAAATAGTTCCAAGATAAATTGATAGAAGCATTATGGGCATACCACACCACATACAAAACTTCTACACAAGCAACGCCATACTCTTTAGTCTTCAAAGTAGAAGCAATACTGGCTCTTATAGTAGGGCTACCTTCACTCCATATAACAATCCAAAATGAGCATACAATGGAGGAAAATATCCAAATATGACTTGAAGAGCTTAAAACTCTAGATGAAATTTGACTACAAGCCTAAGAAAGTATAGAAACATATAGAGCAAAAATTACCCAAGCTCATGATTGTATGGTTCACCAAAGAAGGTTCAAAGCAGAAGAGCTAGTATTGTACAGAGAAGGCCCATCATTCCACATCAATGAGTTGATGAAAAATTTGATCCAAATTGGGAGGGACCTTATATTATCAAAACATAAACAATGGTGGAGCTTATCAACTCATCATGAAAGGCATCATGCTTACTCCCCCTATAAATGGACAATGTCTCAAAAGATATCATGCATTACTATGAAAGAAATATTTTTATTTCAAATGAGAAATTCCTCTATTAAAATGGGACAATTTTATCTAATTAAGAAAATTTAAATCAAGATCCATCATGTCCAAAAGTACCAGATCTAAATTTAAATCAAGATTCATCACACCCAAATGGTACATATCAAATCAATTGTATCCAAAAAGAAAGGATCTAAATTTAGATAAAGATTTATCATGTCCAAAGAGGCCAGATCATATCCATCATGTCCAAAGGGATCATATCTAAATTTAAATTAAGATCCAACATGCTCGAAGGGGTCAAATCAGATCCATCATGTTCAAATGGACTAGATTTAAATTTATAAGATCCATCATTGCCAAAAGGAGCTAGATCAGATCCATCATATCCAAAGGGACGGGATCTAAACTAAAGATCCATCATGCATAAAGAAAGTGGGTGTGATCTAAGTTCAAACCTTATGTTCCATTTTATCTAAAAGGGTTAGGTCTAAATATAAATCTTGATTTCATATGTTCAAAGAAATATTAAATTCAAATTGAATTTTAAACTCTTTAAAATCAGAGAAGATTGAATCAAAGCACAAAAGCACTACTCTTTTACAAATTCAGATTATTACTTTTTTTTCATAATGCCTATGGAATTTATATGCTTCTTTTGTCCAAATTAGCTATAGATTGGCTACAATGTTTACCTTGAGATGACCATATGATATACCACTTACTGAGACCACTGATGAGAAAATATGGGCCACTATTAATGCCCATGACCCATATGGTATAGTCAGGTTGCAAGAGCAATGTTTATGGTATTAGGATATGTTGATGGACATGGATATCCTTAAGGCTTTATTTACCCAATCATCATGGATTTTGTCAGCTAATTCAAGGTTACCATTAGATCTTGATCCAAATGATTGGGTGATTAACCTGAAATTAAGGCATAGCCATGATATTCCTCTGGAATGGGTCATAGACCGTATTAGCTTCAGAGACCAGGATATACTTTAACTAGCTAAAGATACAACTCTCTTTGCAGGCATAATATGATTATTGGGCTACTGCATACTACATCATGAAGTAGAAGATTGGAACCATATATTAGCATTTGGTACACCTTTGACAGTAGTTTGTGGAACGTATACTAGGTATGCCATCATCAACAGATGCATGGTGATATTTTCAAAAATTAAGCATATTTTATGCAATTTATGTTTCACTTTTTTATTATAGTTACCTTGCCTTTTACATGGATCCAAAGTACTACAGAATACTAGGATAGGGCCACCAATACTTGGATTGGTCAACATGAGATGGCAGTCATGATTATTGATATGCAAGATATAGTAGGCCACCCTATTATATACACTCCCTATGAAGAATACATCCATCTAGATCAGGAGTTCTTTTAGCACTAGCCAGCTAATTAGCATAAGAGAGGTAGTTACATATGCTCTTTAAGACTTCATCATGCTCTAGCCCACTACTAGAGGTTATACCGAGAGTAGGGATTAGGTTGTAGATGATGAGGCACGATCACTTTAGATATATGGTCTGAGAGTTTCCTATAGCTAGCAGTATGCCTATCCCATTTTGCACATCTTGATGACCCATTTTTTATAGGGTTTCATTCTTTTGAGAGGTCAAACAGTGCTAGATATGAACCTGAGGGTAAAACAAACTCCTAACACATTTTAGCATGAGATATTGAGGAAGCATTATCTCTAGTTGCTTTCATTTCCACTTGGTTGTGCTACTTTGTGTTTCCAAGCTACAACAGGATTTTCCATCCTTCCACTCTCTTGATGGCTAGCTTACTCACTCGCAGTGAGAGAATAGGACTGGTACCCACAACATTAGCTTACTTATATTATGGATTGGGAGCAGTAAGCCTCATGAGTGACTCACAACATTATGATGTGGATGGTCCTTGGCTTTATTTACATGGGTGGATTCATATTTTAAGAGAATCTAGCTATACTGAGACACTATTGTATTTTAGAGAATAGTGCTTCCCTTAGATTATGCAGCTTAGCAGAGCTAGAGTTTCTTAGACATGGATAAAATCTTGACATTCATGTTTGCTCTAGCGATCATGATGAATAGCTTTCAGATCATACATAGATCAACTTTTCACAACTGACCTACTCAAACCTTAGGACAGAGATGCATAGACTCTCCTACTAGTGGAAAGGCACCCTTGTTATTATCAAAGCCAAGATACAAATGTATAATAGAGTATTTCATTGGGCTAAAGCTTGCTTGGCTTTATTATCATTGCCACAAATCCATAATCCTAACAGAGTGTCTAGGCAATACAAGTTCACGTAGGCTACAATATATGGACTACCACTGATATTGAATGTAGATGATACTCCTTTTCTAGAGACATTGCCATTGTCTATTATCTAGTGGCTACCTCTATAGCATGGACCTTCTAACTCCATTTAGGGATTAGTTCTAGTTTATGTGTGGCCCCACATGATGCTTACATAGGGATTAGACATGCATTTACAACTGCAAATTGGGGAGGCTATTAGGGAGATTGTTATTGTGGATTCGTTATACTTTATCTTCTTTCTTGGAGTTGGACTTTTGCATATACAGTCACAAATTGGGGAGAGCTAAACATGCTCAAAATCTATAGCCCTCCCAACACACGACATGCCCCAAAAATATCATCAGATGAACAGGGTAGTGGTAAGAAATGATGATGAAATACTTCTTCTACTCACGAGAGGGAAGACATAAATATTCATAGTCCTCTACTAGTTGATCATAATATGGGGATAGCTGAGACAGATAACATCACTCATGTTCTTATCCCTATAGTGTTAGCTGTACCAGTAGCATAATGAAAGGAAAATGGTGTCACACTAGTACTATCAACAGATGCTAATGCAGCCTCCCTAACATCTTCCCAACCCACTAGTGACGAATATCTATGTACTGAAGAAGACTTATGTATAAGGGAAACTACCACTCTAGCAACTAACCATGAACAACTCTTATCCAACTCAACTTGGGTAATAGTGAGTACCACTCAATGTGATTCCTCCGATACAAACTCTTGTGCAGAGAGTCATCCTATGCTTTGTCCAAGTTATATAGTTCAGAAGTAGCTATCTATGCTGAAGATCTCAAACTTCATCCCTAGGATACATCCTAGGAATTCAAATCCAATATAGTGTGGCTCTTCAAGGAGCTTATGTCATATAGTGATAGCATTACATCACCTACTACTAAGCATTGATATTGAGGTCTTGCTTGAGCTTCATAGCTTCTATGTAGAGGCAAACTCTTTATTAAATTGTGCTACCATGGGTCTTAAAGAAAGAGAATTACAACTTTGAGAATCTCTATGTATAGAATTTGAATTCATAATATTTTCATTATGCACTACCTATCAAGAGGTTTTGTCAGATACCATTACCATTGTAAAGGCCTCACTCAAAACCACTTTGCATCAGGTCTCTTGTCATCAAGATCTCTAGCATAGCCTTAGAGCCTTTAGATCCTTTCAGAGGGTGCTTTTTAGAGCATAGATTAAGGTCCTTGATATATCATCTAAATTGAGAGAATTATAGATGACGAGATAATATCTACTAGAAAGAAGAGCTATAATCATGCAGGCTGGCATAACTATAGAAGAGGATTATTTGCAGATAAATGCTCAAGTAATTGAACTTGAGCAAATCTTTTCCTCGTTGGTCCATGACTAGGAAATGGTTGTCCAGCATCTCCATGAAGCAAAAGAGAGGAAAGCTATTATGGCCTATAGAGCTCATGTAATCTCTATCTCTATTAGAGAAATTTAGGCCAATAATTTGTAGCTATAACCTCTATTATATCATTATCTTACATGATCAATAAAATAATTAAAGCTCATCTTTTCTCTCTCTTCATTATATGACTGCATAAAACTATAAATAAATAAATGAATATGTAATTGATGAAACATGCCTAATCAACATAGCACATTCATTGGGGGAAAATTTTGTCCACATAAAAAATTTAAATAAATGTTTTGGCCACAACATCGCAGATTGATGGCATGGCGTATCAATGTTGTGGCAATGATCTAAAGTTTCTTGAAGCAAGAAAAACTATCATTCACTCCCCACAAGTGCTTACCACCCAGGAGAGTGCAGTGAAATAGTTATGGAGTAGAAAAATACTTTATAAGTGGAGTGATCCCAATAAAAAGGGCAAAATTACTTCGCCCCATCTTTCTTCTGTCCTCTCCTCTTTTCGCTCCTACTCTCACCCCTATGTTTTCTATCACACTCTTACTTTCAGGAACTGGTGCTCCCTACAGGAATGACTCTTGACACCACAAAAGTAATCTCCCATCCACTAT
The DNA here is from genome assembly GCA_021442155.1 of Cymbidium sinense. Classification (NCBI taxonomy): domain Eukaryota; kingdom Viridiplantae; phylum Streptophyta; class Magnoliopsida; order Asparagales; family Orchidaceae; genus Cymbidium; species Cymbidium sinense. The sequence goes on from CM038226.1 coordinate 56,894,551, forward strand.
AGATAAAAGTATTATGGAATAATGCTTCTTTTACCCAAGTTTTATCACTAAAAATTGGCATTGATCAAACTTCCACTATCAATCTTAGATCTGATGAGAAATAGAAATGGTGTATCTTTGGTGATCTTAGATATTGAGTAACATAATGCCCATATATCCCTAAAATTCTATGATTTAGAAGATAAAACCTTCACTGTTGAAATTAGTTATAACGTGAGAAGAAATGAAACCTCTTTCCATTAATCTTAGATCCAACCATAGAGTATTTCACTAAAATATGAGAATCTAGCATTGCTAAAATGTAACTCTATCAAAAGTTTAATAAACATTGCTTGATATCATAAGCATTTATGTTCAAAAATATGCATTCTTGTCTCATGGCATCATGGAGCCAAGATCGAGTACCAAAGCACCAAGCTCTTAGGAATTGAAGTCTTGGTGCTCTACCCCATAGTGTTGTAGTACCGGATACTTGGTGATAAAGAGCTATGCTCTTGGCTTCCTTGCACTAAGTAAACCACCATAACGTCATCACTTGAATGCTAAGTGCCACATCCAAAACACCTGTTCTATCATTGAACTTAGTTTCGGTGTGAAACAAAACCCTCTCTCCATTGATCTTAGATTTGACATAAGGGAGAAGAGTGATATGCACTAAACATGTAAAAATTTAGCATTGCTAAGGTGTTATGCTGCCAAAAAATTTAATTTTAGGTACCATATGAAAAGTAACTCAATGTTATGGCCAAAGCACCGAGGCATCATGCTCTCGATATTATCCATTTCAAAGGTCTAACAACACCTTGGCGCTATCTTGTAAGCACCAATGTGCTAGAATACCTTAATGTTCTTTAATAAATAACTAAATGTTCAACCTATAATAGTGTCACGGCACTGCATATCGAGCATCGAGGCACCATCCTCAGGTAGGATAAACAAAAATTGGCTCTCTATAGATCATCATAGTGCTACATATTGAGCATCGAAGAGTCATCTCCTCAGATATTAAGCCTAAGTCCAGAAGAATAGGAGCACCTGGGCACTACAACCTCAGCGCCAAGGTGTTACCTCTCTGATGTCATTTTTAAAAAAAGGAGATTTCATTATCTTAATCCTAAAGCTTCCTAAATGACAAATAACAACACATATGCACAATAATACATAAATCTATGAAAGAAAAGTGTATTTATTAATACAAAAAAGGGGTAGGGTTACATAGATTGTACAAAAAAAGGAAAAATATAAAATAAATAAAAAGATGGGGAAGCTAATAGTCATAATTATCCTCGTCCTCCTCTTGCTCTAACACCTTTGAGGTAGCTACAAAAGGGGGATATTCAGGTACTAGAAAAGAAACTTAACTTAGATCCCCAAGCTCATAATTTTCAAGCATATGGACCATCACTATATTAAACTAGGCCATATATGAAATATGCTTTTGTTGTTGATCCATATGATAGTCAAATTTATTTTCTAAAGTCTTTTTCCTATGGCTACTCTCACCCACTTCTTTTATTAAAGTCTAAGACTTGCTCGCTTAAAGATTTAGGAGTTTGGGGTCGAGGTCGTGGGGCATGTGAGCTTTCCCCCACTTCAAACCTAGAACCAAAACCCCCAATAAGCCTCTTTGTTAGAGGAGCCTTCTGAATGAGAACTTCTTTACTAGGCTCGCTTAACTCACTCACCGTAGTACATTAATAGTAAATGATTGAGGGATGACCTTAACCTACTATAGTACTTCCCCTAAGAATATTACAAATAGGATTGCATATATTTTTTTATATCTATTGTAAAGCCCTTTTAAACAAAATAAAAAATAAAAATTGCTTGCTCCTTGGTTACCTCGCTGATATTACTAGTGGGCATTAATTTGGTAAAACTAAAATAGTACCAAGCCTTAGACTCAATAGTGAGACTAGCAGCAAGAAAGTTGATGCTCTTTTCCTCTTACCATTTCCATTGGATGTTGGCATTGTAGCTAGTGAGAAAACCAAAAAACATCATCAAAATCTGGATGATCATTTAAATAAGAAAGATATTGATCATATGCCACATTTGATAACTCATAATATGCATTAATGGCGGTACTACTAAAGCTTACTAGTTCCCCCAGATGAGGCTTGGTTGTCCTAATGTTCTTTTGCATAGGTGAAGAACTCCTGCCTACAAGAACTATGTAAGAGCTACTCTTGTAAGCTAGCTTCGCCCAGCCATGATCGATAATCACGCTCTCCACTTTACCACCCTAGTTATGGAAGCTCCTCTCCAGGATGAGATGCTTGTGGGTGAGAACGTGCTGATAGCATTCCTTTGACATAAAGCTAATATATCTGCTAGCTTCTCTTATGGAGGTGGTTCTCTTCTTACTAACAACCTTGTTGAGCTATAGGATTATCTTCTTAGTGAGGGAGAAGATCTGAGAAAAATGAGAGGAAGAGAAAATACTCTAAGAAAAGTTCTAAGGAATACAAAATGAAAATTTTCACAGTCAAGGGGGTCTATTTATAAGCCAGGCCTAGCACCCTAACGCTAACCTCTTGGGTTCTATAATAGTGGTCTAGCACTTATGGTGCTTGCAAGAAGGGCCATGGCTCTAATTAGTTGGTCAAGTCAAGTACTGTGCTAATAAAAAGGAATGTTTATTACCATAAAATGTTTAAACTATGGCACCCTGGCAAAGCACTAAGGTGCTGGTAAAAAAGTTTCACCCATGCCTTTAAAGTGCTTGAATGCTTATGAGTCATCCCAAACTGATTTTTGCTAGCACTACGGTGCTACACAACCAATGTCAAGGCGCCATTCAAATGGTCCACATGAAAAATAATTGTACTGCTATGATGCCAACCACATAGTGCCATGGTGCACTATAGCACCGAGGCGCTAAGCATAATACAAAGTAAATTACCTGTATGGGCCTCGACATAATAATAATTGCCTAATTTTACTACTTGAGGATGCTTCGTGGGTTAATTTTCTGGTTGAGTCCGGTTTTCCAAACTTAATTTTTCCTAGATGATGGTCATTTCAATTGTAAAATTCATCTAGAGGGGATATATATATATATATATATATATCTATGTGTGTGTGTGTGTGTGTGTTTAAATTAAATAAATTATATCATTCAATTCATTCAATATAACTTCAAACAAATAATCATTCATTAATTTATCATATTTATCAAGGATGATAAACTAAGAAAATCTTTGCTCACAAAAGAGCTCATGTCAAGTAAATATATTTATGTTCATACTAAGATAATCTCATACAAGTAAGTATGTGTACTTGTGTCCTCTTTTTGCTTAGTTTTGTGACCTAACGACACCATATGAATTGTGGATATGACCATAACCCTCTGGCAACTTGGCATCTATACAGTGTCACTATATTTTGGTCATGACAATAGCCCATATGTTTATTAATGACTTTGCTCCTTGAGCTAAGAATCATGGAATATATTTAATAGGAAAAAAGCCTTCTATTAGCTAAGATTGACTTAAATTTATCTCCTTAGATAAATATCATTCCAAGTCTACAAGAACACCTGGACAATATTAACTCATGGCTGCTAACAAGGATTCTTCAGTCATGAATAATTTTTCTAACTAGGTAGACTAAGGACCACGATAGCTCGGGATGATGGAACCATGAGATCTTGATTAGGCTTGTCATCATTCCTCCCAATATATGTCTTAAGTTGAATGATAACTTCACTCGTTATTCAATGTATGCTATGCATTGGCAAATTATATTTTGATAATGTGAATATTTAAGTTATATTCTAGCCTTTTGAAGAGATGTAAAGCAAATCTCTTTATTCGCTATGCAAAATCTACATGACTGTCATCTATGTCACACACACCTCTATGACACAAAATGCATATCAAATAGATATGTCTATTTCTAACTTTATTCAAGAGTGCTCTCTATTGTAGTAAGAGAGTTAATTAATTATGGAGGCTTGCCTCTATAAGAAGTAGAATCTAGATCAAAATAATGTTAAGGGAAATTAGGTTGAACATATATATCAATCTGCCTCATGAAAAGATATACTCTTCCCCATTTTACCAAAGATGGCGATTCTCAAAGGTATTTTTTCTAAGTGATCAAGGTACGTTAGGAGAGCCAGATGAAGAAGTTCTTCTTCAAAAGGCTCCTCTAATAAAGAGAATTATTAGGGGATTTAGTTCAAGATTTGAGGTGGGGGAAAGCTCTTGTGCTACTCTTGCCTCACAAACTCACTCCTTTCTTCTAAAACCTTAAATGAGCAACTCCAAGAAATTGGAGGAGAAGTCTCAGATTTGAAAAAATAGGTTAGTGAGAGTAGCCATAGACAAAAGGCCTTAAAAAGGAAATTTGATTATCATATGGAGCAGCAGCCAAAGAAAAATTTTTTATATGGCTTAATTTAATTTAGCCTTAGTTCATATGTTTGAAAATTTGTCTTTGTGGGTCCGGATCTGGCCTCTTTTCTAATGACGCATCAACATATGCCTTACGTGAGCACCCTACTGGCTTTAGAAAGAGAAGAAGAAGAGAAGGACGGTGAATATGACTAGTAGTTTTACATTGTTTCTTTTATTTTTATATTTTATTTTTATATTTTTTTATTATAAACTTATTGTAATAAATTTTTTTGTATTAATAAAGACATTTTTATTTGAATTCTTTTGTACTTTCGTGGTATATGTCTTTTTATTTGGGATTTAAAAGTCTTAAGCTTTAAAATAATAAAAAATTTCTAACTTAAAAATGACATTACAGTAGCAGCACCTCAGCACTATTAATACAGCACCTAAGCGCTGCTAGGCTATAAGGCAAAAGCTAAAAACCTGAGCATTTAGCGTTGCGGTACTCCTAAGATAGTCATTTCTATCTTCATTTTATCGAAGGAGTCAATGTTGTGGCACTCGATATGCAGCGCTGCGGTGCTCCTAAGATACTCTTATATGTCATTTTACCTATGGGATTAGCGTTGTGATGCTCCTAAGATAGCTAATTCTTTATCATTTTACCTAAGCTTAGAATCTATCTTTAAAATTGTGAAATTAGTCTTGCACTGTGGAGCATAAAGTACCATACCGCAATCTAAAAATTTTTTCCATACAACCCGAGAGCTCAACGCCTTGACTCTGGACTTATAGTTCCTAGGTGCTAGATTTACAGTGCCTAGGCACTCTCTTATAAGTGTTTTAAATTTAACCATTTTGGGGGAATTTAAAATTTTGACAACATAACATTTTAGCAATATTAGATTTTCCAATGTTTAGTGCATTAGTACCCTTCAACTTTATTCTGGATCTAAGATCAATGGAGGGTGGATTTCATTTCACACTAGAAATAAGTTCAATGGTAGAAGGTGCAATGCCTTGGCACTAGAAAAATGGCGCTTCAATGCCGGCTTAATGATATAAAACTTGAAAGTTCAGTACTACAATGCTATATTATGGTGACATGGCACTATATGAAATATATGTATAAACCCAAGAGCTTAGTGTTGTGACTCCACATATCTAGCACCTCGGCGCTATGGGATGGAACACCAAAAGTTTCAATCCTGAGACTACGGTGCCTCTACATCACAGCACCACCAAGCAAGAATCCCATTTCTAAACTAGATTCTTGCATAATTTTATAAACTTTTATGCAAATTTGATGGCATAACGTCTTAGCAGTACTAGATTATTACTTATTTAGTACAAACACACTCTTCTATCTTTTTTCAGATCCAATATCGATAGAGGGAGGTTTTTATTTCTCATGTCGGAATCATGTTTAAGAGAAGAGTTATTTATATTTTAAGATTCTTAAATTTTTAGGTCTGGGGCTTTCCTTTTTGCTCTGAATCTAAGATCAACGATAGAAATCTTGTTAAACTTAATTTTAGAAAGAAATTCATGTAAAGAAGCATTTTTAGAAGTTTTTTTACCTAAAATTGATGTGAGTAAGTCTTGATCTTATTTCTTACATGAGGAGATTGCTCTCGCAGTAGAGGGAAGCATGCTGCTGAGAGCATAGACAATCAGGAGTAAGAATAGTGATGGGGGTTTAGAGTGAGAATGAGGGAGGAAGGAAGAAAAAAGAGAGGGATTGCTCTCCCTTTTTGATAATGAATTTCCCTACATAGGGGACAAGTTTATGCTCTATAACAATTCCTCCTTGCACCCCTAAGCAATTATTACTATTCGGATGGCCGCTTTATTGATTAAAAATTAAAGATCATCGTGACAGCACCTTGACATAGCACTGTGTCATTTAAGTAGACAACCATCACAATTGGTTTGAGTTTCTAGCCTCATCATGACAGTGTTGTGGTGTCATAGATCAAGATGCCCAATTTACTTCATTTTTATTATTTTTTCAATTTTTAGATGCAAACAACCATGTTAATGTTATAAGAGAGATCAGGCCTAATGATTGAAAGGTTTGCAGTGCTCCAACTATTTTCCTAAAAGATTTGGATCAAGTAAACGTTGGCTAATATATTTGGATAGCTTGGTGGATGATGCCATGGGACTCATTAATGGCTTGCAGTTGATCATGTTTGTAGTTATGAGGAGTTCATTGATGTAGGAAGTCTAAGAGAGATGAAAATCTAATTTTTCTCTAGTGATTGTAATGCCTAAGAAGTGATGAAGTGGGTCAAGAACTTTTACGGGGAAGACAATGGCTTGCTTATTAATGTGAAGAAAAACATGAGAAGGTTGAGTTGACAATAATAATCATCCACATATGTTAGAATGAATGTGGAATGAGAGGATGTGGAATAATAGAAAAGGGAAGTGTCAAGATGGTTATTAGAGAAACCCAATTATTAGTGGTAAGAGGAGAGAATAATATACAATGCTTATAAATATTGTTTTAAATCATATAGGGCATTGATGAGTTTGCAAACTTGATGGAGATAATTGGGGTTTGAAAAGCCTACAATTTGAGTCATAAGAGAATGTTTGTTAAGATCCCCATGCAGAAATGCATTTTAAAAATTGAGTTAGCGGGCATGCCAATTATGTAAGGTAGAAATTGTTAAGATTAAGGAGATGGTAATTAACTATTGGACTGATGGTTTCTTAATAATATACTTTCTATTGTTGAATGAATCCATGTGCTACTAGTTGAGTTTGTAGCAATTAATGAATCCATTTAGATTAAATTTTAATGGAAAAGCCCATTTATAAAAAGTGATGCTTTGGGATGGATGTGGTAGAACAAGTTTCCAAGTATTTCTTTAAGAAGATCATTGATTTCATCTGCCATAACTTATCCCCATAAAGGGTTGTTGTTTGTTTGAGTGAAGGTGAATGGAATAGTAGGAAGGGAGATTGTAGTGGTGAAATAATAGTAGGTAAAATATTTAGTGAGGAAAACTTTAGTTTTAAGGTTGTCAATTTTGGATAGAGTAATCATTGGAAGAGATGTAAGTTGAGGAGTAGGAGTAGGTGTTATTGGTTTGGTTTGGGAAAGAGAAGTGGGTGGCTGGGTATAAGGTTTTGTAGACAAATTATTAGATTGTTGGTTAATGATTGGAAGTTTATAAGGAATAAGAATTTGAATAGCTGGAGAGTCAATTGTGGGAAGTGAGGATGTGTGGAGGAAAATAAAGGAAAGACATTTTCATCAAATATAACATGTTGAGAAATAAATTCTCAAATTTTTATGGGATCATAGCATATGTAAGCATAGTGATTATTACTATAGCCAAAGAAAATGTAGGGAAATGAGCTAGGATGTACCTTATTTGAAGTATATGGTTTAAGAATGGGTAGCAAAGGTACCCAAATACATTACAAAAGTTATATTGAGGTTGTTTATGATAAAGTTTAATAAAAGGAAAAATGTTGTGGAGAATTTTAGTAGAAAGTTAATTGTATGAAATGCATGGAGCCAAAACTAGGTGGGAATATTAGCTTTTATAAGTAGTGTTTGACCAATTTAAACTAAATGGAGATATTTTTTTTCATCCATTCCATTTTGAGATTGTGTGGGGAGCTAATACTCTTTTTTGAATGCCAAAATGGTTAAAGTGTAGAGACAAATTTATGGTTCTCACCGCTACCATCTGATTGAAAAGAAAGAATTGACAAAGATAATGATATTTTCATAATATTTTTCAATTTGAGAAATACATCTTAAGCACTAAATTTACAACACAGTGCATAAAACTAAGTAAAGTGGGAACAATAATCTATTAACCTTATGTTGTAGCAATGGCCAGATGAGTAGCAATAAGTGCAGGTCCCCATATATCAAAAATGATGAGTCCGTTCATATGTAGTGGAGGTGGGAAGTAGAGGTAGATAATGAATATGAGCTTCTTGACAGGTAAGATATGAAGTTGAAGGTGTAAAAAAATATGCAAGCTACGTAGTATATGGGAAAGTATTTGGTTGGTGGGATGTCCCACTCAATCATGCCAAAGTTAAGTTGTATGAGCTATATGTAGGAGAGCTACAAGAGGTGGTGGAGGAGGCTGAGGTAGGATGCAGGGGTCTTTGTTGCATGTTCCATTAAGTAGTTCTTGCTTAGTATTAGAATCATTGATGATAAAATAATGGGATGAAATTCAAAGAAGACATTATTATGATGAGTAAATTGGGAAATAAATAAAAGAGTTTTACTTACTTGAGGAATATGAAAGATGTTGGAAGCTGAAAAGATTTTGAGAATAATTTAGAATGGAGGAGCCAATCTGTTTGATAAACAAACTGGATCCATTGCTAATTTGCACTTGTTGATCATCTTTATAGTTGTCAGATAATTGTAACTTTTGGAAATCATGAAGTAATGTGATGAGTCGCACCAGAATCAATGTATCATGGATCATAACTAGGATTAAATTGAAATGTGTGAGCTACGAAGGTAGTGGAGCAATATAAGAAATAATGAGCAAATTTGTTACAGTGAAAACAACCAACTATAATGTTGGCATTGAATGACTAAGCATCCTCGTCCATGGCCACATCATTGCCCTCATCAATGAGTTTTACCATAATAATGAGGAGGAGATTCATAATAGAATATATCTAATGCCTAAGATGTAGCAACTTGGGCCACTAGGGTTACAATAGATTCAATTGTATCATGATAATGTAATTCATGGTTTAGTAGTAATCTTGTGATGTCATCCAAGAGAATGGTTTTCAATTGAGCAATAACAGTGATGAATAATGCAAACTATTCTGATCCAAGAGTTGACAGTAAGTTGTGTGTCATTTGTTGATCTGAAACAAGCACACCAGTAGTAGCTAGGTTGTGAGAAATGTTTGTAGATTGATAAAATTAGCCATTTGAGAGGAGTCTTTCTTGAGTGTTTGGAGTTTATATACAAACTATTGTAGGAAAATTTGGGCTGAAGATTCATATATATTTGATAAAGCTTTTCACATCGATGTACTAATCTCTTGTTGGAGAACTTTAGGGAAAATTGTTTGTGTTAAAGATGAAATTATCAAACTCAATATGAGTTGCTCTTGACATGACCAAATAAGAAATGTAGGGTTTGGCTCTTGAGTATCCAGTAGAGTTGGAGTGGAAGAAATTATGCCATCAATGCATCCAATTATATCATGAGCATGAAAAAGGGGTAGAAATTGAGAGCGACGTAATGGATAGTTTTTTATGAAGCTTTACACTAAGCATGTGATGTATGTTGGCAATTAAATTGGATGAATCAACTGGAGTTTGTGGTAAACCTGCAATGTTTGTAGAGGTTGATGAGTTTTCTAGTGATGACATGATATCAGTGATTTTTGAGATAGCCTATCGCCAAATCTACATTAGAAGGAAAATGCAATTTGTGGTGGCTATGATTCCTTGTAGGAGACTAGAGAAAGAGCAAAATTATGGAAGAATCATGAAGGAATTACATGGGGATGTAACCATCATATTATTCTATAATGTCCTTAGGTGAATCTGAGTACAAAATATATAGAGAAGGTTGTTACATAATGAACAGTTGAGATTATAATTGTTACAATCATGTGGCTATAGATTATTTAATTTGTTATAGGCTATCTCAAATAATGCAGCTATGATTCCTTGTTACAATCATGTAGCTATGATTCGTTGTAACAAAATTATAATTGTTACAATCATGCAGGTATGATTCCTTGTAGGAGACTAGAGAAAGAGCAAAATTATAGAAGAATTATGAAGGAATTACATGGGAACATATGCAGCATATTATTCTATAATGTCTTTAGGTGAATGTGAGTACAAAATACATAGAGAAAGTTGTTACATAATGAACAGTTGAGATTATAATTGTTAGAATCATATGGCTATAGATTATTTAATTTGTTATTGGTTTATAGATAGATAGATATATGACAATACATTTCTAAAAAAAAATACATTTTGTTAAAAATATTGAATGAAGTGTACCAAACTTACCTTATCAAGAACTTTGTTATGATTTAAATTTTCAATCATTATTTGATTCTTCACTCATAGGCATTATCTTACTTGTTATATTTAAAAGAAAATAACAAATAAAGTTAACAAAAATTTCCAGAATTTTTTAATAAAATGGAATACATGAACAAAAACAAAAAATGTCCAATATTAGATCAACAGGAAAAGTATAGAGGAGAAGGTTATAGTTGAAGGGAAGAGAGTTAATGAGTCGCAAAGACAAAAGTAATGGGGAAGGGATTAATGAAAATATTGAAAGACTGTCATCAATAATAAAGATGGGCGGAAAAAATTTGTCCTAATATCCGTTATTTTTTGCGGCAATGACGAAATTTTATTGGTCCTCTTTCTTTCTTTCTTTTTATCGTTTTAAAAGTATGACTGTCCATCGTGTCTTTGTAAATATTTGTATGTCACCATCAAGGAAATAAAATAGAAAAAGAAGTCATTTGTAACGTTCCGTAGAAATTATTTACTTTTCATAAAGAGAGTGATAATAGGCCTCATTTTTAGCATATTTCTTCTTGAATGTAATTCAATTCTATAAAGGACACCTGAATTTGAGTCATACATAAGTCGTAAAAACTTTTAGTAACGCATAAAAATCTATTTTAAGGATAATTAAAATTAATGGCAGTTATCCAAAACTTGGTTATGTCAAAATATTATTCTGCTGAAGCATAATATAATGCAACTTTTGACCCACAAATCAAAGCAATATAGAGTTGTAGGAACTCTAAAAGATCTTATTAATGTGAAAGGCACTGCATGAAATTAGATGAAATCTTGGTGAATCAAATGGCATTCTAATGGCCTAGTTGGTTAAGAAGCAATTTAAATGAGAACAAGTCTAACTCATCCCTTCGAAGTCATCTCACTCTGATATAGTTAGTGATTTTATTTCTTTGGTGGATGGATAAACAATGAGATCTCCATTGACAGTATAGTACACACGGGAAATTAGAAAACTTAGGCTTCGTTTGGGAGAGCTTTTTTAATGCGTTTTGCTATTGAGAGCATGAATTTTTAATAATTTTGTTTGAATAGTGTGCGTTTTGAACTACGTTTTATGTCTTATTTTTTCTTTAAAAGCGAAAATGATAGTTTTAAACTACTTTTGATCCAAAAAGTAAAGTTCTTATTAAGACGATGAGGATCACCTAATAATGTTTTTATTCTAAAATATGAAATAAATGATATAAATATTTGATGAAAAATTATGATAAAACAATTTAGCCTTATATTAAATAATAGACTATTTTTTTGTAATACATAATAATTGTCTTATGATAAACAACACCTTTGGTTTTTTAACACTTCTTGCGTTCGTTTCTTATTAGACTCGACATAATTGTTGTGCGTCCATCTATCATAAAGTCATTCGAATAAAATAAACAAAAAACGTATCAATTATTTGCGATGGTTCTATTTTTATCTAAATGTTTGAGTATAACTTTGCCGCACAAAATGAAGCATCCAATTGTGACAAGAAAGTCTACATCACAATGGCTTTTTTGGCCCAATCACCAAGCTACTAAGGATAACAAATTTATTTTATCAATTATAACTTTTAATTTAATGTTGAATATAAAAATTAAAAAATTGAAAAACTTTATTTTATAAGAATATCTAATTAAATCTAACTAAGAAAAATTATATATAGTTTAAAATGCATTTTTTAAATTTAAGACAACAAATGACTACTAATGCAGATTTGTTCCTCATGCTCTTCTCATCAATGTGATTATAAACTTAACTAATTTCTAACTTACTCCTTCAAGCTCCAAGCAATGAACATCTAAACCTGCATCATGAAGGTATGTTATAACTACTACAGCGAAGTTTGCAATATTCATCGTATGTAATTGCTCTCTTACATGTATATTATTTTAAGCTTATTCTTTATAGAGTAATCTTTTTGTGAAGTTCAAAATTGTGATAATACGAGTGTTTTGCGTTGTGTGGTCAGCCTCGAATGCAAATTAATGCATGAAGAGAGGGATAAAAAGTAAGGTTGTGAAGTTCAAGATTCGAATTCCACCAGGGTTGAACTAAATGATGTAATAAATATTAAAATAATTAATTATATATTTAATTAAATAATAAAATAATTTTAATATATGATAAATATATAATAAAAATAAATAGAAATATATAAAAAATATTACTAGTAATTATAATTTTAAAGGTTGATACAAAGCTCATTTAGTTATAGTTATTGTGAATTATAAATTTAGATAAGTGTATTAAATATATCAAAAAAATTATATATAAAATAAGAATTATAAAATTAGTATAAAATATAATTTAAAAAAAATTATAGTTTGTATTAAAATTATATATTTAGAATAGAAAAGTTATTTTAAAAACTTTGTAAAATATATCTAACATGTAAATATTATTATAAAAATTATATTTTTGTAATAAAAATATAAAAGTTATTTTAAAAAACTTTATAAAATATAGTTATTATAAAATATATTTTTAAAATAATTTTTTATATTATAAAATATAATTTGTAATAAAAATATAAAGTTAAAAATTCAAATGTTATTCTTATGTTATTATATCTTAATGTTCTTTACTATTCTCAAAATTAAAATATAATTGCACTATTCATTCACACTCTTTAGTCATACATCATAAAGAGGAATAAGTTTATACTCTTTATATACAAAAAAGAACTTCAAAAGATAGTCTTGAAAATTGCTTCAGTGGTTGGTGGTGGTTACCTTATAAAATGATTTAATTGTATTCATATTAATAAAATAAGAATTCAAAATTTATAAAAGAAATGAAAAATTATTATTAAAATTTAAGTAAAATTTTAATTATTTGATTAAATAATATAAAATAGTGATTAAGAGAATTTATATACGGTTTAATGGCCTGGTGGTTCTCCTCACCAATTTAAATCGGTCCAATGTGAATTTAATTTTTTTAGGTGATCAGATTGATTTTATGACTAGTTAATCCGACTCATCCTTCACGTTCCTCTTCCTCATTTTTCATTAAAGAAGTTCATGGTCAATTTCTTGTGCAGCTGTGCTCTTATAACCAAAAATCACGTTTTGGAAAAATAAAAGTTTCCGATAAAGTATTAACGGCTCCGGTAACGCATTTATTGCATTAAAGCGACGAATACTTCTTGACTTTAATATTGAAACCATTCACATGAACGGAGTTGGCTCCAAACTCTCCTCTATATATATAATTAAAAAAACAAAACTCTGTCAAAAAAGAGTTGGCTTCCCAAGACAAGTTTCTAATCCTTACGATTTTTTCTAGTATAACTCGTCATTTAATAACTCGCATGCTATGGCTAGCGCAAACCTTTTCTCCCCCTGTGGTTCCTCCTCATCGCCGACGCCCTCCTCCTCAACCACTCTTCCTTATTGCAGGCCTCGGGCCATCCATCTTACCTCCGGTCGTGACCGGAGGTCAGACATCTCTATTATGGCAGAGATGAACTCCAATTCGTTCAACCGTGCCTTTCCCCCGCTATCTAGTCCCTCCTCTCTTCCTTCTCTTCTCGGGCAACCGAATAACTCCTCTCCTCGTCCAAGTATTTGGAAAGACCTACTTCTAGCTCAGAATGAAAAGAGCCAAAATCTTCCCCTTACGTTTATCCCCTCGGATTCGCAAGTTGTCTCTTTTTCTGAGGAGGAACTTGTAGAAGGGCAAAAAGAGTGGAATCTCTCATTGATAGGTCATGCAATTGGAAAACGGCCTTACTATGGATCATTACTAGAAGCGGTTAGGAAGAAATGGAAATTTAAAGGAAATCTCGAGCTTCTTACTTTAGAAGGCGACTTCTTCCTTTTTAAGTTTACTTGCATTGAAGATTATAACCAGGTATGAGATCACGGTCCGTGCTTCCTTAATGGTGGTCCATTTGTTTTCCAAAATGGAAGTGGAACCGTCCATCCAAGGAGTTAATCTCGAAATGCCGATGATTAAGCTCCCAATTTCCCGTTATGCCTCACGGAATGAAGCTGGCTTTTCTAAAGTTGCAAGCAAGGTTGGAGTACCTTTGGCAGTCGATAACCTCAAAGCTACGAAAGCTAGGATCACTTTTGCTCGGATTTGTGTTCAAATTAATACGTTATCACCTCTACCGGATTCCATCCCTATCAACCTAAATGGGTTGGAATTTCAACAGAACATACTCTATGATTGGAAACCTTCCTGTTGCTCTAAATGTAAGACATTCTCCCATGATGACAAAAGTTGCCCCTCCAATCCTTCCCCCCGTGTGGTTAACAGAGGTAGAAGTTGAAGTCGTTCTCCTCCTGGGAGAAACATTCAGGAATCTTCAGCTAAAGCTCCTACTCAACGGGATTCTATAAATCAGCCTCAGGAATCAATACCCTCTTCTTCCACTGAAACTGCTGATCCCCAGATGCGGGTTCAAGAGGTACCCTCTAATTTCCCCCCCTCTTCTAATGCTATTACTGATCTCAATCAGCTACCAATCCAATCCCCACCATTGGACATTGTCAATGTCCAAGAAGAAGAGACTACCACACATCTGGTTCAGGATCTCTCTGCCTCCCTAGTAGCTGATGATCAAGAAATCTCTACGATTGGAGTAATTACTAGATCGGCAGCCACTTCTCCTAATCGTGCTAATCAATTGAAACTGCCCGATAAGGTGCCTCAAACTCCCGGGAAGAAAACCCTTGAAGAGAATTCAACAAAAATTCTGTCCAATCCTACCCCAACACCTCATAAAGGTAACAAAAAAAAGGGCAAAAAGCCCTCCACCTCCTCTTCTTAATGAATAAGCCGTCCTTTGGCTGTTGGAATGTGCGTGGTCTCTCTACCGAAGGGAGAAAGCTTGATTGCCTCAGAATCATAAAAGACCATAGATTAGACCTTATGTGCCTTCTTGAAACTAAACTCCAATGTGCTTCCTCCCAACCTCCCTCTCTCTTCAACAATCTTTCTCTCTTTCCTTCAGAATCTAGCATTACAAATTTGTTTGCTCACCAGGTGGCCGTATATGGATAAAGTGGAACTCAGGAAAAATCTCTTTTGACTTGATTACAAAGAATGAGCGACTTATCCATGGATGTGTCTTAAATCCGTAATTCTCCCTTTCTTCTCACGTGTGTTTATGCGATAATGATGTTAAAGTTAGGATTGCTCTATGGAATGCTCTAAGAGATGTAGCTAACACCATCAATCAGCCATGGATCCTCATGGGGGATTTCAACTGTACTCTTTATAGCAAGGACAAAGTTGGAGGAAATCCTGTCTCTCTGAATAACACTCTTTCGTTCAAAAGCTGTATAAATGATTGTGAGCTAATAGAACTCCCAAGTGATGGACTATACTATACATGGTCAAATCAACAAATAAACAAGCCTATTCTTTCCAAGCTAGATGGGGTATTCAGCACTAGTTGGTGGACCTCTTCCGTCATCCTACTATAAAGTTCTCCCCCTCTCTCGGATCATTCTCCACTAGTGACCTTCACCCAGTCTTTTCTAACCATCCTCACGATTTTACGTTTGAATTCTTGGGTTGAAAATCTTTGGATTTGGACATTATTACCAATGCTTGAAGCTATACACAAGGAGATCCCCTTTTTGTTTTCCTACAAATTGAAACAAGTTAAGGGTCCCTCACTAGCATGTTGAGATCCTCTTTCACTAAAGCAACAAATCGACTCTCTACGGTTTGATCAAGAACAAATCATGAGCAAAATCGATAATGATCCTCTCAATGACTCTCTTTTACTTGATGCAAAGGATATTAAAACTAGATATTTGGACCTTCTTCATAAGGAGAGTAAATGGATAAGGCAACGAGCTAAACGCTAGCAAAATCGATGATGACCTACAATATCTATATTGCTCTCTAAAAGAGAGAAGGAACTCCAATGCCATAAGAAATTCATACTTCCAGGTACAATTAATGATCAAAACAACATTGCGGTGGAACTGTAGTACTTCTCCTCACAGTTTAATTGCCATAATGCTCTTACTCTTCCTATACAGGATATCCCAAAAGGGGAATGTCTATCCTCTATTCAAGGGGCTGAATTAGCTGTTGATATAACCGACCAAGAAATCAAGGAAGCTCTCCAAAGTAATGATGAGAACAAATCCCCGGGGCCAGATGGGTTCAACTCTCTCTTTTTTACTTCTACATGGCAGCTTACTGGCAAATATTTCCTTAATGCAGTCCACTATTTCTTTAAAACCTATAAGCTCCCTCAAAAGTTTAAACATACCTTGATCACCCTTGTGCCTAAAATTAAACATTCCAGTTGGATCAAAGACTTTCGGCCAATCTCTCTTTGTAATACTTTCTACAAAGTTATTGCAAAGATATTAGCTAATAGGGTGAAGAAATTTCTACCTATACTCATAAACCCTGCCCAATCCGCTTTCATCAAGGGAAGAGACATAGCAGATAACCTTGCCCTGGCTTATGAGATTTGCAATGAGTTCACCTCTCCTCCTGATAATGGCTACTTTCTTGCAAAATTCGACTTGAGGAAAGCATTTGACAAAGTTAACCAATTTTTTTTAATCCATAGACTTTTATCCAAAGGATTTCCAACTAAATTTACAAAGTGGGTGGAGGCTTGTATTATGAATGTTCCTTTCTCAATTGTGTTGAATGGAAGTATTAAAGGATTTTTCCCCTCTTCCAATGGGTTAAGACAGGGATGTCCTCTCTCCCCTTTTCTCTTTACAGTAGCTATGGACACATTTTCTAGTCTCATTGAGAGAGAAGTGAATCTTCATCATTATCAACCATGCTTGCAAGGAAACTGTAATATTTCCCACCTACTATTTGCAGATGATCTACTAGCTATGGGCAAAACCTCTTCTCTTACTCTTCAGTCTCTTAAGAGCTCTCTTAACATGATTGAATCATACCTAGGACTAGAGGTGAATGCTGATAAATCTGTAATATGCTTCTCTAAGAATAGTAGAAATGTGGATGAACTACAACACATCCTTGGAATCTCTTAGGGCACCTTTCCTCTAAAATATCTGGGCTTGTAGTTAGTCACTGGCTCTATCAAACTGGCACACTTCAACCCTATGTTTGATAAACTCCATGCATGGTTGGCTGGTTGGAAGAGTAAATTCCTTTCCTTGGGAGGTAGATACCAATTGATCAGATCATCGGTTAACAATTATTTGTTTTATTGGTTCAGATCCACTGCCATACCCAAGGGCATCATTAAGCATCTGTTCCTTCACGTAACTTCTTCTTCCATGCGAGAAACCAAAAAACTACATACTATATCTTGGGATAAAACAACATTACAGAGAAAGGGGCACAGCCTTATTTCTACTTCACTCAATCTGATTTGCAAACTTAAAATCATTTGGAAAGTTGTTCAAGGTGCTTCTTTATTCACCAAATGGTGTCATATGAAATATGGATCCATTTGGAAGACTATTCCACCTAAAAGCCTCCCAATTATGGAAATCTTTAAACTCCATATTAGATTCAAGGATAATTTTATGTATGAAGTTGGGAATGGGGAATTTTCACCACCCTTGGTGTGGAAACTCCTCTCTTATGACATTGGGATCTAAAGGTATTCAGACTGGGTTACAATCTCATGCTGTTTAATACTATAATACAAAATGATAGATGGTACCTCCCTCCACTTTCCTTACCTTTCCAAGTCTAGCAAACTTAATTCATATTCTATTGGGTAATGGAGATGTGATAACTTGGTGCAACTCTAGTTCTCCTGTACCTATGATTTTATGAAAGCTCTTTATGAAGGTCTCCCTTTAAGTTGGTGTAAAGGCATATGGTTTAAAGGGAATGCAATAAACTATGCATTATATTGTTGGTTGCTTTTAAGGAGGGTCTTAAAACTTGATAAATTGGCTAAGAGAGGTTTAAACAACTTTACCTTGTCTTTTGCAATCCTAATCACATACTCATCTTTTTTTCGATTGTCCCTTCTCTATGGAACTCATAAGTAGCCTTATTCCAAATGGAAAATTCTTTCTTACATGCATTACAACAAAAATGTGGATGATGACTATTATTAATGAATTATTGCACTTTCTAATATCTCTGTAATTGTTTATGTTATTTGGAGAGAAAATGCTAGATTATTCTCTCCAACATCTTCCTCTCTTCTATATCCCTTTCTATTAAAGAGAGTATAAAATCAAAAAGTTGAAAATTAAAGATAAGTGACCTGTGAACGTTTGAATGTGATAAAAAATTGGAGGGATTTCGACCCTCCATAAGCTTTTCCGATCATGTTCGCCTTACCTCTTCTTCCTCTTATGTTCTTGTGGGTGTTTTTTCAGGGACAATGATGACCTACCTAAGATTTTCTGGAGACCTGGAAGGCTTTCCCAAGAACGGATCGGTAACTGCGCTAGAGCATTTAAAATCCATTGGTCAGGGCGCTGGTCTCGGTCACATCGTTCTTTTTGGTTTTGGGTTGCCAAAATCCTTTTAGAGTCCTTTGAGTTATTTTAACTTAAGCTTTTAGTCTAATTGTTTTACATATGTTGCATTTTGGAGTATGTTATCTCCATGTTCTTTATCATTTGTCTTCTGGGTTTAGTCTTTTGGCAGATTGCCCCAACATGTAACTATTTTGCACTTTTGGATTAATATATTTGGGCTATGCCCTCAATTCTTCCAAAAATAATCCTTATGATTTTTTCATTTAATCAATTTTTACACTTTAAATGACCCGTAAAATATATTTTTTTACTGTCATTGTAAAAAAAATTTGATTGATGTTATAAATAATACAATAAATCTGCATACCAGGGTTTTAGACATGTTGGGAATGTGATTTTATATATATATATGTTGAAAACTTTTTTCCAATAAAAAATTAATTAAGGTCATGCCTGGGACAATGGGTATTCCCTACGGAAGACATGATATAAATCTTATCAAAATAGATCTGAAAATCTTCTAATTTACATTGTTGTTACTGAAATATAAATTTCTTTACTTATAATTTGAATGAACATGTTTTTTTTTTCTTCAAAATATAAGTAAATTAAGTTATCTATCAAATTTCTTGTTTTTACTCCAAGATAATTTCATATTTTATATTTCTTAATTGTAATTTTAAATAATTTTAATCATGTGATGAAATAGAATTATTTTAAAATCTTTTTTATCATATTTTTAATAAAAAAACTATATACATTCTTCTAAAAGAACATTTCCTAGAATTTACAAATACAAATGCATACATTATGCATACTTCTATTCTGTCTCTCCATGTGGGACAAAATATATGGATCTACCTAGATCAAGTAGTTCTATGATATGTGTTATGCTTCATTATTCCTATGATTGAGAATACAACTTTATGTCTAGTTTCTAAGTTATAAAATTTAATATTCAATAGCTCTATGTGAAATGTCATCTATAATTATAATTTGACCCAAATAAAAAACTTAGTTACCATGAAATTTAAAGTATATAATCCCACTTTCTCTAAATGATCAAAGAGATGACTAGTGTAATATCATGTTGATGATAAAATTTATAATGATGGAGATAACATGTGAGAATATTTGTTGGAGATGATAAGTGTTGGATTGAAGTGACAATATATGCTAGCCAATTTTAATCTAGAAAGTTACTATGTTGTTATATCTTGATATATTGTGACATTATCAAATTCAAGCATTGTGACAAAAAATTGCATTAAACCATGTGATCATGATTAGGACATGTTTGAGGGTGGTGGCAATTATGATTTTAAATGTGCTCTATAATGTATAACTCAATAAGGTATGACATGATGTTAAAAGCATCACATCAAAAAAACATGGCAATTTTGATGGATATTTCTTTAAATAAACTTTCATAAAAATATCAATTATTAATAGAATGATAAAAATCATGCCAATATTGTCGATGCAAAACATACATTGATAAAAAAATATTCATCAAAATTGAGTCAATCAATTGCAAATTAATTTTTTTATAAATTTCTTACTAGATAATAACTTGTAATCAAAGATAAATATATCAATGGTTCATTATAAATGGGTTTAGTGAAAATGTCACTCTCGTCATGGCTAAATATCTCTTTTTAAACAGCACAACCCTCTCTTATTAGACCATGTCAACATGACATGGTCTAATAAGCTATCTGCCCACCAGTATGGATAACTCTAATAGGCTATCCATCCACAAGTACAAATACCTCAAATCAACTATCAGCCCATGATGAGCAATATTCTTAAGATTTGAAAGCTAATTAAATCAAGCTATAGTAAGAGCTATACAAGTTTATATCTTTTATTACAAGTAAATGTAACAGATTTTGTAGTGCACAATAATTCAACCCAAACCTATGAATATGGGTAAAAAATTGAAGTGAGGTTATTAATTTATTGCACCAAAACAAATTAAAGTAATAAAATCTACAAATTTTCTCTTTAATAATTTCTTTTTTTTTTCTCATAGTTTCACATTCTGTTCATCTCTTCTATCTTCCTCTCTCAAAATACTCTTTATAGTTATTTTTATGTGAGTTTATTGATAACTTACATTCAACATGATCAAAATTTCAATGAATGTGCATCATGCCAAGAATTTGGGAGGAATACATCATAACGATCATCGATGATAAGTAAGATTTGATTAACATGGAGAAAAATTAAGAATTTATGATAATGTAGCTATTGGTTGCTTTAAAAAGTAAGATGATAAAGTTGATTCAAAATGTGTTGGAGAGCATTCAAAGTGTGATTCCTTGATTAGCTATATGATAAGAAGAAGAAAGTTATAACTGTTCAAGACACCACCACTAACTTTAGTAGAAGATGACACCTGCTACATAAATTTTAAAGAAGATTCATCACTGTCTTATCAAAAGGAGAAGGTAGTTGTTAAAAGGTGGCCATAATTAGAAAAAGAGTTCTTTAAAGAGATTACAGAGGCAAAGTCTACACCAAAGTTCAAGGTTCCTAGTTTGGACTCTTAAAAATAGAAGATAGACCTAGATGGGAGTCTCTTTAATAAACATTAATGACATGTTAAAGTGCAAATTATTTTATTTTATTTATAACCTCAGTAGTTTGCCCTCACATATACTCACCTTTAAAAGTAATAACCTTTGTAATTGAAAGGAATGTTTTCACACACTTTTAGATAATGAACTATGAATGATCAAAGAAAATCATTATGAAGCATAGTTACTCAATTATAGAAAGTGATGCGTGAAGTTAGAGATTTGGTGCTAGCTATTGTCTAAGCAGTACTCATTTAAGGTCTGAGTGAAGGTTGATTCCACTATGATCTTAATTTACAATTGTCGATGATGCATGCTAAACTATTAAAGCTCACCAATAGTTAATGTTAAAGAGTATAATTGAGAGTCAATTTTATTGAAAAGAGGTGACACATTACACATTAGAAAAAGGTTTCAACAAGTTCACTCAAAAAAAGAAGTAACCTAAAAAATTAAAAAAGAAGAGAAAGATTTATAGATGGAAGGAAAACTCATCCATTTGAATAGTGAGTATAAATTGAAGAGAAGAAAGACAAATGAAGATGAGAAAGATAACAAGAATTAATTTGCAAACTGCCCACAAAGATTCTTAATGAATGGGATTATAGAGACCATTTAAATAATGAGTATTTAAAGAGACTAGTATTTTGAGGGCTATCATACACCTTTAAGATCATTAAAAATAATTATGTATATGATAGAGATTATAGACTAGACATGGAAGAATGTCATCGCCTAAGAAATCTAGTTGAAGTACTCATCAAAGTAAGAAAGCCTTAGGAGTTCATCCTATTAGATACAAATAAAAAGATATAGCGAAAAGCAACAATGAAAGAAGTGGGAAATCAACATATCCTAGCAAAATAATAGTCACCATTGGAGTAGTTCTCACCATTCATTTGGGATCTAGAGAAGAAGCTTCTCATTAAATTATCCTCAAGCAACTTTGGTCAATATATCAATTTGGAGAAAACCTCACTAGCATCATCTTTAGGGTACTAGTACTAACATTTATTGAGGAAAATAGACCCTTGAATGACAAACCATATAATGGCACTATAATAATCATTTCATTAATTATAAAATATCAATTTAGTAGTATTCTAATAGATATAAAAGTTTGGTGAATATTATTTTTTTGAAGTGTCTTTCATAAGTTAAACAAAGAAATTTCTTTCCTAGAGTTGACATCAATTATATCTTCAACTTTCCAGTAGAGAAAAAGATTAAAGGTGTAATAGCTCTATCATTTACATGGAAAGAAGGTAAAATATAGTTTCTTATAATGGTTGGATTTATTATATTTGATTAACCAAATACATACAATGTAGTTTTTGGCTATCTACTTTTAGTTTTCTCTACAAGCAACATAGCTATAAAATTCATAGAAAAAGGTCCAATGGTAACTATCAAAGAAGACCTACTATAGCTTAGAGTATGTCATAAAGCAATACATAATGTCAAAGAAGAAATTCTATAGTCATTGAGCAAAGAGGAAGCATATTAGAAATGGGCTAGAAATTAAAGAAATAATCAAAGAAGTTCATATTGATATAAACTAAGGTCTCACATTCATATTTAACACTATGCTAAGTGTATACCAAAACTAGTGTGCCGGCCAAGTGACCTGATGAGCCTATTTTCCAAGAGAAGCATACTCTCCATAAAGAGTACTCGATAACAAAGGCTACTAGAATAACTGCACTCACTTGAAGGTGTGTCCAACAATAGAAGATCAACCTTAACTAGCAAGTCAAAGACTTAGAGAATAATGACCTTGAGAACAAGGCATGAATCAACTTGCCAAAAGAAGACAAATACTCAAAGGAACAAGGCAGTTACTCTTCTTAGCCTAATCTATACTCATGTACTCACACAACAATAGGCTACTCTCCCATGCTATCAGCTAGATTTATACCCGCTCATATGTATACCCCCCACTAACCTAGGCGGGCAACCTTATGTACTCAATTTACCTTATGTGTACTTTCTATGTATGGTAACCCTTTGGCAATATAAAAGGAGAACTCCTTTCTTACAAAGAGATATATTCTCTCTCTCTCTCTCTCTCTCTCTCTCTCTCTCTCTCTGGCTCTCTCTAGGCACCTTAATCTTTATACTTAGATCTTGTGAAATAAATAAAGATTTTTCTTTCTCTTGCATTTCATTACTATTATGTGTTCTTGTTTATAATATTTTTATCTAACTCTATTTCTCAGGTATCTTAGAATGGTCCTCCTCCATCCTCAAGAAAGTTTGGATTCAACACTCAGTACATAAAAAATGGAAGAGTTTATGTCTACTTTAATAAGTAAATTGGTGAATTCAATTAGTTAACAGACATGATAATGAAGGATATGCAGGCTTCATGAGCCCCATCTCCTTTGTGGTTGATTTTGATGATAACTAACATATGTTCAAATACTACTAATTTGTTTAAATTCAAGTGATGAAGGGAATTCTTCAAACCCATATTCTTCAATCAATCAAATTTAAAGTTATTTGACCTAAACCGTTGAGAATTATCTAGAACTTATAATACTAAGGATAAGAGCTCAATAAAAATAAAGTAAATGGCTTAATCATTTCAAAATATTTCATTTAAAGTTTTTCATTTTTTTTCTGAATTTTAAAATTGTATTATTCTTTAATTATTCCTTGATTTATCCTTTTTTGGATAATCTAAATAACTTATATAAGTTTAATTAGCATCTATTGTATTTTCAAGTAGGATGAATTTATTTCTACTTCATATAATTATTTTCATGCTTAATTATGTTATTTATCCCTTTATTTTTGCATGAAAATAAAACTATTTGAGAATTATCCTATTTCTCTCTCCCATTCTTTTTATTTTCTCTTTCATATCATCCTTATTATTTTGGAAATATTTTGGCCATATTTTTTTTTTGTAGATTTTTGAATGATAAATTATGTGAGATTTATTAAAATTATTTTCATAATATTTTCCTCATTTATTCAAATTTCAAAAGTCCCTTTATTTGAATTTTGAATTTAAATTATTTTGAGTCTAAATCAAATATACATTACCATATTAATCAAAATTGAGATTTGATCATTTATGGAATGATTTGGCCAACCCTATCATGCTTTAATTTAGCTAATTTGAGTTTAAATTAAATTACTTTAAGTTAATTCAAATTTGAATTAAAATGAGCGATGATTTTATAAACTTTCCTTTTTTTAATTAATTCAGTTTTGGAAAGTATATGGCCGGCCTTTTTAATTTAATTTGAATTATTTTAAATTGTATTTGTTATTCAAAAAGTCTTTTGATAACTCTTCCTTCATTTGAATTAATTTATTGCATTAATTAGAGATCATTTTAATTAAGGGAATTACCCTTGACTGGAATTCTCCATAGATTTTCCCAATTTATTTTATTTGAATTAATTCATGTAGTTTACTCTTTGATCCCTTTCTAATTAATTCGTTATATATTCTATGTATCATGAATTAAATCTAATTGAATCCTTGTTTAGAATGTGGCTTTGCCACCAAAATAATTTGACATTTCAAATTTGATTCAAATATTTCCCTCTTGGAATATTTTTCCTAATGAACATTGCTTATTTTTGTTAAGCTTGTATTCCTCCCTCTCTTTCTTCTCTCTTGGCTGACCCAATTGCTTTTAAATATTATTAAAATTAAAATTTTATCATGTGCTGCTTAATTCATGTTCAAATTCTTGGTTTATTTGATTTTCCCTCCCTTGGTTGATTCTTTGAATAAACCTCTCCAAATTTAAATGGTGTTCTTTATTATCACGTTTCTTTCCTTGAATAAACCTCTCCAAATTTAAATGGTGCTCTTTATTATCATCTCTCTCTCTCTCTCTCTCTCTCTCTCTCTCTCTCTCTCCCAATCTCTCTCTCTCTTATTCAATCTCTCTTAACCAAAATCTTCTTCTCTTCTTGAATTTTTCTTTTGGCCAAATAGCTTTCAAATCAAGAATAGTTTTTGAAGGTTCTTAAGCTCTCTTTCTCTTACACATATTCCCTTAGATAAAACTTGGTGTGGAGTGAATTAAAGCACTATTGAAGATTTATGAGAATCCCTCCTTGGCTGACCCTTCTTTTGGGATTACTTGAAGCTTAGTGATAAGAAGTTCTCTCCATCCTTGCAAATATTTTTAATTTGAAGTTAGATACTTTGTATCTTCTATTTATCTCCTCTTATAGTTTGTTAGGTTGTACTTTCCCATGTAGTAAAGTACAATGTTGGGTTGTACTTGCTTGAGTAAGAAAGTACAATGTTGAGTTGTACTTTCCTGTGATGAAGAATATTGGAGATTTGTTGTAATCTCAAATTTGAATTAGTGAATTTCTAGATTTGGGTTGCTAGGGGCAAACGTAGCCTAGTTTTTGGGTTTGGTCAAACCACGCAAAAATCTCTATGCACTTTGGTTTACTGTTTCTTGCATTTTTTACTTTTCTTTACTTCTATTGATCATTTCTTTTCTCTCTTAAATATAATCTTTTGAAGTTACATTTTTTATAAAGTATTACAAATAATTTTTAATTTGAAGATATTTTAGAAACCTAATTCACCCCCCTCTTGGGTTCCATAACTTCATAATATGATAAACATAAATGTCACTTGGCATAAGTTGAATATATATTAAAGAGCAAAAATAAATATGGAAACGATGTGGCAAGTTTTGGTGACATTTATAAATTTAATTCATGGTGAGCTTCAAAAGTTAATCACAATCAAATTTATAATAGAAGAGTAGTATCTAAAGAAAATGGTAAATGTAGTGATGTAATAAAAGACAAATGAGAAATGGTAAAATTGCATGATATTGTAGTAGCCTCAAAGATTGTTATCAACTCTCATGCACTTATGCATTACCTAATTCAACAGTCTTGTATTTAGCGGTGAGCTTTTTGGATACCTTTTTAAGATATTATTAGATTAATCTTGATTGGTATATTTTACCCCTATACACAAGTTCACGTGTCGAATCATACAATATAGAATAAGTAGAGTATCATTCCTATGATGATTAGAGTGAAATTCGATATTAATTTATATTGAGTTAAGTACTAATATTTTAACACTTGAATTTTATCCAACAAAATGTAAAGTGCTTAATTAAAATGGCTATCTACTATTTTGGAAGAAATTTAAAAAGCTAATTTTTATATTTTAATATTTTTATAGAAATTATAAGTGTTGTCCTAAAATTAAAAGTAAAACTCTAAATTTATAGAATTTCTAAATTATGTAATATATTAAACTATGTAGTTAGCTAATTTTAAGCTTGTAGTGTCAAGTAGAAGTAAAAATGATATACCCTCGATGTATAGATAAATATAATAAAATCACACCTTTTACACAATTTTCTCCCTAGTGCAAAGTAAATTTTGATTGGTTACATTACCCATATTTTCTTTTAAATAATTATGAATCCTAAAAATAATCATATGTTTAATGGCTATTTAATACTTTTGAACTATTGGACACATTATTGATTATTGAATACATTTGTCTTCTGAGACTCCATCAATATCTCTAAATCACATTTGATTTTAACTTTGCAATTGGCTAAATCAAAAATAAAAAAGAAAGAAAAGCTTAAAGACCATATTCACTAAAAGCATGAATAATTTTCTTAAATTAATCTATAAAATATAGTATAATATAGTACAAACATCCAAATAGTTCCCATAAATTTAGAGAACTTTATAAATTAGTGCTTTATAGTAGAGAAGAAGAAAATCTCATTAAACATGGTAAAATAAAATGTGGGATAACCAAAATGAAAAATAAAGAGTTCATCGAGTAAGTCTTCTAAGTCCACAATTTGTGATCCTGTACTGCTTTCTCGAGAAAATATCTAGCTTCCCCCACTAGAAATTCTTGATTGTTGACCTCCTTCTCCACCACTTGCTTAAAAAAACACTCTCCCACAACACCCTCACAACACTCTCACAACACTTGGAGTGTCACTCTCTAAGTGCTTCACAAAAAAACTCACACACACTTACAATCACTTCCACTCTTGCCAAAATTCTAAAAAAAGTAAAAAAGTTTATTTTCCCTAGAAATGTCCTCTATATATAGCCTAAAATAGCCTTAATCAGTTAGTTCTATGTCTGCCAAAAATGCCTTGAAAACTGCTTGATATCATTGTTGAATAGTCACGGATCTATTTTTTTAAAACACTGACGCTATGCTTGCTATTTTTGCTTCATATTTTTCTCACAACATTGTGGTGCTGCTTATGTGAGCCTAAGTGCTAAGCTTGATATATAATTATCCTAAAATGAGTCTAATCTTGCACCGTGGTGTAGTTGATATAACACATAAGCACTAGACTTGCTATAAAATTATCATAATTTAGGCCATTTTCAGTGTCATAGCGTTGGGCCAAAACTTCTTTTTTTTTAACTTTTTTTTGAAATTTTTTTGGTTATAATAGAAAATATAATTAAAATAAATACATTTTAATATATAAAAATATGATAAAGGCATTATAATTACATAAATTTTTTATAAATTTAACATTTATCAAATACTCCTAAACTCAAACTCTTACTTATCAAGTATTTTGATACATTTATCCATATATTATCATTTTGAGTTAGTTGATAATATAGATTTTTGAAAGTCTAAAACAATTAAATATAAATTTTTAACTAAAAATAGAACTTACATTTTAATCTTTATTCTTTCATTTCATCATTCCAAACTAAAATATCCCAAGTTCTTATTATTAACTAGTAATTTGCTTATGTTAAACTTTCTTAGTGCATATTATCATAGTTGATTTTTGTGAAGATGAATGAATTGAGTTTTAATAAATAGTTATCTATATAATAGATATAAGTAGGGCTGCAAATGAACCAAGCATTCAACAAGGTACTCGTGACTCAGCTCGATTAGAGCTCGTTCATGTTTATTCGATTAACTAATCAAATGAGCTTGAACACTTTTGTAAATACACAATTTCTAAATGAACAAGCTTGAAAAACTTATTGTTCAGTTCATTTATGTTCAGGAATAGCATCATTTAAAGCTCACAAACAAGCTCATTATGGAGCTTAAGGCTTGTTAATAAATAGTATCATTTTTATTTCTCAAAACACTACTCACGAACAAGCTCGATTAAGGCTTATTTATTTCATTAAATGAGCTACTTGTTAACAGGTTCAATAAACCCAATCTGAACCAAACTCAAGAACAAGCTTGAGCCGACCTCGAATAAGGTTTTTTTAAATCAGCTCAAGCTTGAACACCATCCTAAAAGCTCAAATTGAGTGCGAGTTGAACTCGAGCTAAATAATGATAAACGAGCTTGAACTCAAACAAGCCCAAACTCGGCTTGGCTCTGCTCATTTTCAGCCCTGGATATAAGCTAAATTTTTATGTTCTCAATTAAAATTATGATCATTGTTGTTCCATAATTTCATTGAATTAATTGAGACTGCAATAATTGTAAAAGTTTAATCATGATACTTAGTATCAAGTGACACATTCTACTTATTTTTTGTCTTTTTTATGATATATATTTGCTTTAGAAGTACACTATATTTGCTTTGCAACCCATGATAAATATGTGCAATCTTGACTCAATTCAACATGATTTTATTTGCTTAGCAATATTTCATAAGTTCTAATTAATAATAGTTTAAATTATATTATTTCTTGTTATATGTATTTCTATTTATTTTAATTTCAATTCATTAAGAATCTCTTATGTGTGATGTGTGTGCTTAAGAAAAAATATTAGTTTTCTTAAGATATTTAGTTATTATTAGTTTGAAAATATTTTGATGATTAAATAAAACCTTAAATAAAGCTTGCTATTTTTGTGTTGAAATTTTGTTCAATTAGTTTTAGCTTCCAATAATTTTCTAATAATTTTCAAACGAACTTCACATTTAAAATTCAAATATATCAATTTTAAGAGTTATAATTTTTAAAGTTTGGGGTTACTAACTAATATTATGTAAACATCACATTTAAATTCAATACATGTGAGAAATGAACATTTAACATTGATTTTTTACTTGAACAAGTACATATATAAATACACAAACTTAAAAGCTACTACAAATAAAAATTGATGAAAATACACATAAAGAGAAACATCTTAAAAAAACACAAAAATAATTAAAAAAAACTTTCCTAATAATCCTCCTTTTTTTCCTTCTTCTAGCTCTCGCTAGTGGCTAACATAAGGTTGATTATATGGCACTATAGGAAAAGGAATTTTATTTGGTCAAACATTAACATTGCAATTCTCAAACATGTAAACGAGTGCTAAGTTATGCTCATACATATAATAAAATTATTGCTGCTACTGACTCAGATGATGATCAATTTTTTAAAAATTTTTATTATCGCCTACTATTTTCATTAATCTTTTTATTAGGTCTCCACCAATTACTTGGAATTGGTCGTTTAAAGATTTACAGGATTCGTATTCGGATTGAGGAGCATGTGAGCTTTCTCTTACTTCTATTCTTTATCCAATTTTTCAATTCTTTGTTTCACATATTTATTATAGAAATGAGTATCTTCATCACTAATAATGATTCAAGGTTTTTCAAATTTTGTAAAAAATATTTTTCCTTAGAAATTTAATAGTTACATTAGAATCATTTTTTAGTGTAGCTATTTCTTATATCCATTTGGAAACATAATCAACACCTGCTAAGATATATTCTTGTAGATATAAAGAAATAAATGATCCCATAAAGTTTGTTCCCTACACATCAAAGATTTCTACATCTAAAATATAATTTAACGACATTTCTTGATGCTTAGAGATATTTTCTATTTTTTAGCTTTTGTCATGATTTTTAATATATTCATGTACATCTCTAAATAAAGCTGACCATTAAAATCTACTTTGTAATATTTAATAACTATTTTATTACTTCTAAAATGCTCTCCAAACTCAGAATCATGATAAGATCATATAATTTGTAAAATTTCATTATTAGGTATGCATCTTCTTAGAATATTATCTAGACACTTCTTATAGAGATAAGGTTCCACAAAAAAAAAATTAGAAATTTACATCCTATAAACATTTCTTCTTTTGATTGTAATTGATTTTGAAAGATATAATTTCACTTACTACATAATTCACAATATCTGCTTGCCATGAAATAACTTTATGCTTGAATGTAAATAATTATTTATTTGATAACTCTTCCTTAATATCTCCATTAGCTGTCAAATCTTCCTCAGCTATTAATCTAGATAAGTGATTAACCACTTGATTTCCAGATCCATTTTTATCTTTAATTTCTCGATCAAACTCTTGTAGCAATAATACCCATCTAATTAATCTAAGTTTAGCTTTTTTTTTCTTTTCTAACATATATTTAGTTGTTGCATGATCAATATATATAATAACTTTTATTCTAACTAGATAGGATCAAATTTTATCAAAGACAAAACAATAGCTAGTAACTCTTTTTCAGTTGTTGAATAGTTTGATTGATTTTCATTTAGACTTTTACTAGCATAGTATATCACATGAAAATTTGTCTTTTCTTTGTCTTAAGGCTTCGCCTATTGCAAAATCATTTGTCTCACACATCAATTCAAAAGAAAGTTTTCAATTAGGTGTTATAATAATCAGAGTTGAACCTAATTTGGCTTTTAATAGATCAAAAGCTTCTTAACATTTCTTTGTAAAACAAAGGAGCATCCTTCTCTAATAAGTTGCATAATAGTTTTGATATTTTTGAAATGTCTTTGATAAAT
This sequence comes from Cymbidium sinense, assembly GCA_021442155.1. Lineage (NCBI taxonomy): Eukaryota > Viridiplantae > Streptophyta > Magnoliopsida > Asparagales > Orchidaceae > Cymbidium > Cymbidium sinense. Next base: position 56,925,704 of record CM038226.1, read on the forward strand.
CTCTTATAAAACTAAAAACATTATAAAAATTAAAAAGATTATAAAAGGGCGTATCCTTCTCTAATAAGTTGCATGAAGAGAGGGATAAAAATTAAAAAGATTATAAAAATTAGTTTTTTTAAATGCAACGAATTTGAAAGCTTTGCATAGTCTTTAAGTTGTCCATTAGTTTGATTATTAAAATAAAATTGACATATTTTCCCTAAAATTTGAAAACCATCTCTGATAGTGAATCATGGAAGCTATAATACTTATTTGGTGGACTAAAATTGTTTGATTGATATAGTAATGTGAAGTTGGAGTTTGATTTATTTTTATCTGCTGATTTCATGTAGAGCTTAATTAAGAGCCATTAATGGAGGCAAATATAATAGATGAGGTATTATTCGGATAGCTTAAGATATTAGAAAATAATGTAACATTTTTTGTGTGCAAAGCTAAACAAAGGCACACTAGCCAGATTTAGATAGTTTTTGATTACATGACTAAACTCAAAAAGAATAAGGAGGGAAGTATTGCAACTTAGATGAAGTCCCTAAACCCTAAGGGAAATGTTGGCAAAATAATTAGTAAAAGAAACACTTCAAAATTAATAATAAAAAAAACCAAAACTAATACGTAAGTAAGAAGATAAACACATCTCCACGTACTAAATTAAAAGTATCACTCTCAATCTCATTAAAAGAAGAAAACGGTTAAAGTAGACATAATTAAAAGAGGTTGCAATATTTATGTGATGGACTAATATTGATTAATAAATCTTATTAGAGGTAATGTTATTTGGTATAATTTTTCATTGGTTAATTTTATGTAGATCTTAAGAGGGGTTTATTGAGGAAGATAAGATAGATGTAAGTATTCTATGAATATCTTAAGATTCTAGATAAAAGTTGCAAGAGTTCTTTTGGACTATGATACAAAATTTTTCATGTGTACAATTGATGAAGACATATTAGATGAACTTAGATTTTATCTAGTGAACCTACATTGTAAAAGCTTAACGTGTGTTATGACATAAAAAGAAGCTCAAGATCACTTAAATAAAAAAGATAACCTATTTAATCATGCTAATAGAATGGTGCTACTCTCATTCTTAGACAAAAACATTGTCCATAAATTTTGTTTAGAAAAGTAAGTAATCTAACTTTTTATTGAAAATATATGCCTTAGCCTTATATTTAAAATTCTATTTCTATTTAAAGGCTTTATATAATGAAGATAGTTAAGAGACAAAATAATTAAATTTCACATGAAAACATAAAAATTACTTATCATTAATATTTATATAATTACATAAAATGTGTTTAGATTTTTCTCTTTTAGTTTCAAATATTTAAAATATTTACAAAAAAGTTACTTTATGTCTCATCTAAGCTCTTAATTAAAAGCTACATGATGACTAAACTAAATCATTAAGACAAAGTCATCTCAAGATCACTCCAAATCTTCAAAGTGAAGCTATCTCATCATACTTTCCCCTCCTTGGCAAAGTATATTTCAATTTAAATATCTAGAAGTGAAGCACCAAAGTAATATTGCATGATAATCTTAAATTTTTTTTGTAAGTGGGTTAAGTTCACATATAAGAAGGTGATAATTTGGTTTCATATATATGTAATTTTTCTATCTTTTCATAAGCATAAAACTTGACCAAAACATATGTAAAATGTCAAATAAATAATGTAATCACATTGAAATAAAAATAAATATTGGAGATGTAAATTACCTTGAAAGCCAAAGATTCTAATAATAGTAAGGTAGATAGTTCCAATAATGAACATATAACTTTGTTAATATTACTATTCAATTCTTTTAACCAAAATGTGAACAAATTTATTTAATAATAAAATGAAGGATAAGGAGAAAGATAAATTAAACTTAAATACTATGATTGACAAGAACATCAAGGGGGAGTGTTTATGGGGAAATAATCTATATGTGCAAGAGCACACAATCTCTTAAAGTATTATAGAGTGAGTTGAGCATTGCTCACTTGATGATTACAAGATAATTACTAAAAATTGGGTTAATTAAGAATTATTTGGATGATAAAATTGGGGTGCTAAAGGAAAACAAAACCAACACCTAAATCTACCTGAGCCTAACTAATAAATAAATAAAAATGTTACAAGAAAGATCTCAATATAAGTAAAATCTTGAAATTAGGATTTTTTATGTTGATTTATGTGATTATAATACTTAATTAAGAAAAATTTTAATAATACTGGTGTCTGATCAAGGTTGCCACTACCTTTCACTCATAAGACAGGGGTTTTTATTTTCTCTACACACAGATATATTCATACAAAAGAATTCTATCAAGATTTTTTGAATTTCCATATAGACTACATGCTTTTATTATCTCGAATCTCCAACCCATCAACAAGATATTTTGCTCAAGATGACTCTATTCTCTGCCTCTCAATTTTATTGAATTATTAACATTTGACTAGTCAATCAAAAAGCATGAAAGAACAAAATAAAATACATAGTAGTAAAAGAAAGTAAAACTCCAATCTTTTACTAAAATTCAAACAAACACAAAAATGATGAGGATACATCCCAACCCTTAATAGGGAAGCTTAGTTCTTGATAGAATAAAAAGAAAGTCATACAAAACATTAATATGAACATCATTACAATGAAAACTAAAGAAAGATGAGGGAAAAACTCAAGGAAACCACCGATAAACATCTTATTTATATTATCTTTATATCCCTTGAAATCTTCTCAAATGGCTCCTCCAATGAACTTGAAGCAACTAGTAAATTCCTTTTATAGGACCATTCAAAATTTTGAGAAAACATGGGGAAAAATGACTAGAGAAGTCCTTAAACATGTCCATAAGAAGTGACTAAATAAGGAGAATGAAATCTTTGTAAGAAAGCAATAGATTATAGTCAATTAATGGCAAAAGCAAACTAGGCTCCAAGTTAGTTTCTAGGTGATAAGGTCAAGCATGACATCAACTTTTATTTGACAAAATTCATCAAAGTATTTTACTTTATTATGTTGATTTCATGCAGCTTTATTTAAACACCTCTTGAATGAAATCACTATACTAAGGCAAGGTATCTTAAAAAAATTAAGAAAAATTTGAGTAGGCACTAAGCATGTGCTTAAGCACTTTGATTGGGTCCCTAGGCACTAAGCTCTCAATCGTATATCAAACTAGATCTAACACTTATGCATAAGAATTTGAGCACTTAGGATCTAGGATGATGTACTAGCATTGAGCCACACCAAAAGGGAGGAAGGAGTGTGTAAGAACTTCTAGTCACCAAAGTCGAAAGGTCATGAGAGATCACCTAATCACCTGGGAAGGTCGACCACCAAGCCCCAACTAAGAGTTCTTCACTCAAGTTTTTCACACAATAATCCAAAATCCTCTATTACACTAAAATAAATAGTTATATAGATTACAAGACTTCAAAGGGTGTGTCCCTTAGGAGTAACACTAAAAATTGACATAAAAATGGAACTCATCATCTCACAGCACCTAAGCATTGAAAACCAATGTAGCGATGTTGTTTTCTCTAGCCAGAGATAATAAACAATTCAATTATGATGTTGCGGTGCCAAATGTATAGTGCCTAAGTGCTAGGATGATGCATACAAACTGAAACAAGATTTTGAATAAAACACATGTCTTTTGGATCTTTTTCTCCCTCAATGTACAACATCAATTTTTCCTGACTCGAAAAAACTTTTCTATAAAGAGTTAGGATTCTGGAGGTCTTAAGAAACTTTGGGGTAAGGTAATACAAATCATCAAAAGTCACCCAAATTTTCACACTTGAGGGTTTGTGTTTTCACTTGATTAGGAACCTCTAAATAGTTCTATCATTAAATGCTGCTTTAGTTGTTATGATACTCTCTACTTTAAGGATTGTTGCCTGGATGGGTACCTACAAATAATTTCTATCTCCTCCTGGAAAGGATCATTCTACAAATTTAGTGGTTGGGTAACTCAATTAAAAGATATTAGATTTTCCACATTGAAAACATGACTAATAAATATGTGAGGAGGCAATTCAAGAACATAAGGATTGTTATTATATTTTCTAATATTTATTAATTGTCTATATGTTCTCATTTATATTTAGTGGAAGGAAATCTCTCTAGATAGATATGTACCAATACATAATCACCTACCTCAAATTTCATTAAAATTTTATTTTTATTCTTTTCTTAAGCATACTTAGTATTTTGTACTTCCAGTTGTTCGTTTATGTCTTCATGATGAATATAAAAATTACACATAAATGTATCAGAAAATACATAAGTGTGCTAGTTAGATCAATAAGCATCTTAGGATTGTACCTATAAAATATTCCAAAAGGTGATTCATGAGTTGACATGGAAATGGAGCTATTGTAGGTAAATTTAGATGTGGGTAAAGTTAAATCCTAGTTTCTTATATTTTTGCAACTAACCATCTCAAAAAGTTCTCTAAGGCCCTTATGTTTGTCTATCATTTTGAGGATGAAATGTAGAAGAAAATTTCAATTATGTTTCCATTAACTTTTATTGAGTTTTCCAAAAATAAGTTATAAATTTAGCATCTTTATTAGAAACTATGGTGGGAAAAACTCCATGTAGTCTCACAATTTCTCTAAAGAATAACCTTACTATATTAGATACATCATTTGATTTTGAGCAAGCTAAAAAGTGTGCCATTTTGAAAATCATATCCATAACCACAAAATATTATCATGTCCATAAGGTGTTCTAGGTAATCCTAACATGAAATTTGTAGATAGGTATTCTGATGGGTGAGAAGAAATAATTAATGATCTGTAATGACCTGATACTTGTTTAGTAGCTTAGCTTGAAGATAAGTGTAACAATAAGCTATGACACATTTAACATCCTTCAGAAATGGATATTAAAACTTTTGCTCAGTGAGGTCTTGGGTCATTATTTTATTGAAATGTCCTGCTATACCTTTTGGATGAAGATTACAGATAAGGAAGTCTCTCATGGACATCCTAAGGATACACAATATCTTACCTTTATAAAGATATCCATTAATGACAATAAAGTGACTAGAAAAAGTTAATGTTTTGTATTCGTTCTCTAGATAAATTAAATGAAAATCAAAGTAAACTTTATAATATTCTTTTAAAGTATCAAATTCAAGAATTTAAAATTCTAAGGCTGAGATGACTAAATATACCAGGCATCTGATGGCTTATTTTCTACTCCCAATTTGTGTTTATGTATAAAGAAAATTATTGAAGGTTTACAATCCATTTTGAGTTTTTATGATTCAGTTTCTTTTAAGAATTGATGAATTTTAGAGCATGATGATCAATATTTAGAATAAACTCTTTGTGTAAGAGATACTGTCCCCAGTGTTTAAGAGTTTGAATGATTGCATAAAGTTCATGGTCATAAGTAGAATAATTCCAGACCATTCAACTTCTCACTGAAGAAAGCAATAGAGTTGGTTTCTTAACTCAATACTCCACTAATTCTAACACATGAAGTGTTACAAGTTACTTCACAAATATTTTATTGAAATCATGAATTTTTATCATATGTGAAGAAGTCATAAGAATTTTTGATTTATTTCATAGCCTTTTCAACATTTATAGCCTAAACAAATTTATTTTTCTTTAACATGTCAGAGATAAGAGCTACAATGGTGTTGATGTTCTTAACGAACTTCCTGTAAAAGGTGGTTAATCCATGGAGTTTCTTACATCCAAAATGATTTTGGAGTAGGTCAGTCTATAATAGATTTGATTTTTAAGTGACCAGCCTTTAATCCATTAATAGACATGATGAAGCCTAAGAAGATAACTTAACCTGCTTTAGATTGATTTAGGTACTGGGTTAGTTTATATTAAGCTCATTTGATTAATTGATATTTATATTTCAATTTGAATTTAAGATTATTGTCCTTTAGATGATTATTAAACCAATTGACCAAAGCTTTGACATGGTTTTAGTCTTTTAGACATATTTGACCCAAATAAACCAAATAGACTTAAATATCCTAATTGGTCATTTTAAATTTATTTTAAGCTTTGTTTTTGTTTGGTGGGTCATTTATGATGCTTAAATTTGATTAATTTCATTCAGTTTGAATTATATTTTGAGTTTGACTTAAATTAACTCATTTTGATCAAAATGGTTAAATTAGATTGAACTGAATCAAATGATAAATTTAACTTAATGAAGACGTGTTTATGCTCCAATTATGTTTGATTAAGTGTTTGATATGATTTGGAGCAATTAATTTTAATTAATTTGAAGTTGGGTGTTTATTTTAACTCACTTTGATCTAAATTAGGCTTAATGGGTTCACTTAGTTCAAATGACCAAATTGATCAAATTAAACTTAAATAGTTATTTATTTATGTTCATTTCTAAATTTAAAATATTTTGGAGTATTTAATTTGAATTACTGTTTATTTAATTTAGGTATTTATTAGGGTTCATTTGGGTCTATTTGGGGCCCAATTCACCCATTTGAGGCCTTATTAGATTCAAATTTGTTTAGATTCATGTTTATGCATATTTAGTTTATGGTTTTGAGCCATTAGGATTGCTTAATTTAAATAAATTTTGATTGGTCAACCTTTGACTTGGTGGGGCCCATATGAATCAATTCTATGCTAAATTACTTAATTGACCACTTCAAACCTTATCTAGATTTATTTTTGAGTTCATTTATATTTATGCATTGATTCTATGCTTTTAGTTTGGTTTAAATTAACTTAGTTGAAATTGTATTTATTTTTTCTTAGACTTAGTTGATTTTGAGCTTAAATTTGTTAATTGAGTAAAACCCAATTACCTCAATCCAAGCTGAATTGATATAGATTTCTATTGAGTTTTATTATATTTGGGTTTGATTTAGGTTCACCTAATCTAATTGAGTTAGGTTAGGTCCTAGAATGGGCCATTAGGATGACTTGGGCTTTCACATTAGGGTATTTCAGTTTGATATGAATTTCAAGCTTAATTTTAGCTTCAGATCTATATTTGATTTAATTTTTTATTTAATTTTTATTTTTTTTCATACACATTAATCACTAAGCATAGTATCCTAAGTGCTTAATTTGGAAACTCCTAATCTAAGATTAGAGGTCTTAATTACTAAGATTAGAGATGATATCAACAAAAATAATAATAAACCTTTATCTTAGTATGTCTAAGAAAAATGAGATCAAAACTATATTATCACAAAAGCCAATCTTACAACCAAACCTCACCCAGAACCATTCTAAGTCTGTTTGGTAAATCACGCATCCCTACCAATCACTAACAAATTTCTTATTCCAAATTAAATTGGTAGCAATAATGATCAAATTTGGTGTGATATTCTTCCAATAGAAATAACTCATATCTTATTACAAAGATCATGGCTTTTTGACTTGAACATAATTCACTATGGGTGTGAAAACACTTATGTCCTCAAATATATTGAGGAAACAATCAAATGTTTCCTCATCAAGCCTAAGAAATAGAGATTTTTTACATGCCCCCCCCCACATATAGAACTCTTCTTGCACCTCCTCTCAAATATAATTACAAACTATAACTCAAACCTAATCAAGAAAGAAATGCAAAACTCTAGTTGATAGTGATATCACCATCCAACAATATAAAAATACTTCTAATATACATTATAGAATTTTTGAATCTCCTATAATTTAATTTACAACCTTAAATTTTAGACGCTTAATTTGAGAATTTAATTCATTATTTATCTTGCACATTCGAGAAATCTCCGTTGATACCAAAAATCATTATATACCTATTATAATTTTAGATATATTATCTAGATTTATTGATTAATCTCAAATGACTTATTTAATGAACTACCATAATTAAATGATGTAAAATATGCTATCGATCTAATTCTTAGTTCACAAATACTTAATTTACCCTATTATAGGATGAATGCAATAGAGCATGCATAGTTAAAATGACAAGCAGATGAACTTCTCAAGAAGGGTTTTATTGAAGAAAGTAAAGTGGAAAGATTTGGAAGAACTATAGAGCTTCGCTCCTGAACTCTTTGAAGAGTTTCAGAATCATAACTCCTCATAGAAGAGTTCTTTGAGACCTAAGGGAGTTGATGTAAAATATCAAAGGAGGAAATGATGATCCATCACAAGGTATCAAACTAAAGCTTGAACTTCACAAGACTTTATTAGAATTTATATATTATGGATTTATGTTTTATGTGTTGTATTATGTAATAATGGATATATTAATCATGTGTATCAGAATTGTGGTTTAAAATATATGAGTTCATGTGTTAACTTGTAAAGGTGTTGGTCTGGCACCTTGGCGGTACATTTCATAATTTTTAGCATTTGGAGACAAAAAAAGCTAGCCAGGCACCTCCACACTAGATTGTGGTGTCGTGACTTTAGTATTTATGATCAGCAAGTATTAATACACAATAATTATAAAATAAAGAAAAAGCAATGGTGATCTATAAACATTGCTATAACCAAACTTCACATATGTGGCTTGTGAGAAAATGCATTTTCATTTCGTTGAAAAGCCAAAACACATTATGCAAGTACCAAATACAAATATAAATATGCAATTACTATTTTTTTCTCTCAAAATAATAAAATGAAAATTTTACAAAATGGAGAGCCAAAGGAAAAATGCTTTATAGGTGTTGTTTCCATCATCATTCTCCTTGAGTTTCAATTTTTAAAGGGTGAATACATTATTGTAATCTAAGAGCTGGTGGTCTAGGTGGCCTTAATCAATCAACTTCTAGATTATGTGCTCTACATGACTTCTCATCTTCACCCTTAGTATTTTCTTATAATTTTTATACTCAAAGTGATTTCTTCACTAAGCAAAAGAGGACTCATCCTTGAAAAAAGGTAAGGGGTGACCAAGCTAGGAGCTAGACAAGGGAGGCAGAGTTTTCTTATAAGAGGAAATGTTGGTTGTGGTACTAGAAAGACACCAATAATGCTATAAACCCATTATTAGGCACAAACTCACTACTCACTTTAGAAGATTCTTCAGGACTTATCACGAGTAATGTAATAAACCTAATATCAATTAGAAGTAATGAATTCACAAGCTTCTCTAATGTTGCCTCATCAACAATGCTCATTTTGATAATCATTGAGGCACTAAAAACAACCAAGAAAATATTATTCCTTCTATTTAGGACATCCTTGATAACAAACACAACAATTGGATTAGAAGCACTCATCTCAATGGGACATTATGCAACACCCTCTCCTTTGAGTGTTGTCATGAATTTATTCCTCTTATTATTATTGCAACTCAAAATTAACATTAAATTAAATAAAACCAATTACTCTAAATCATCATGAGCACTTAACAAAACATGATTAGAGCTTAAATACATCTTGGTTGAGTCAAACAAGACATTTGACTCAATTGAATCCAATTTGACCCATATGAACTCAAAATGGGTCAAAGCCAAATCAAGCCAAATTAATCCAAATAATTGACCCAAAATATTCCAAATAATTCATAAACATAATTAAAATATAATATAAACATAAAATAATAAATTGAGTTGCATAAATCAAATTAATCAATTTTGATCAAAGTTGGTTAAACCTTAGTCAAACTTGGGTCAAATTTAAAATTAATCCAATCTAAATAAAATTAATCAATCAAAACTATCATAAATGATCAATTAAACATAATTAAAGCTTAATCCAAGCCAAACATAACCAATTAGGCCATAAGAACTCAGTTAGACAAACTTTGGTCAAAGTAGGTCAAAATGAGCTTAAATCATTTCAAAATCAAATTAAATCAAATTAATTAGACTTATAAGAATGAAATAATCAATTGGTTATAATTAAACCTCGAATCCAAAGCTAATGAGTCAAATTTGGTTTCTTGAACCCAACCCAACTTATTTGGGTCTACATGAGTTGACCCAATTCCAAATCAAGCCAAATTGGATTTTGGAAACTTAAATCCTAATGCAAGAATTGAAATTCAACTTGTGTGGCTTGATGAAACCAAGAGAGAGAGAGAGAGAGAGAGAGAGAGAGAGAGAGAGAGAGAGAAAGAGAGAGAGAAAGAGAGGGAGAAAATCAAATCTTGTAAGATCACCACTCATCAACTCCTCCCCACTCCTCCATTAAATAAAACTGATCTCATAGCCAAAAGAGAAAATTTTTGGAAGCAAGAGGACAAGGTTTCCAATCACCCATGGCTAACCAACCACCTCCCATCATCACTAATGGTGATTTTGGCCACCATTAAGAAGGGAGGAAGAGAGACCCCAAATGAGATCTAATTACATGAGCCATCCTCCAGTAGTCCCTCTGAGCAAGAAACCCATTCCCCACTTCTTTTTTGATGTTAAACCATCAGATCTGAGCAGATTCTGGTGAAGAAGCGACAGTTGTCGATGGATACAATGTTCCAAAGGGAGCCAAGAGTCCAGATTCATTTAAAGCTTCATCTCGCATCTAGGAACGTATTCGAATCAACTCGGCTGTCGGAAACCATGCCCAACGAGGTAATTTCCAAATCCCATAGTCAACAATAGGATCTCTCATTTGTGATAATCCTTGCACGATTTTAGGAATTTCCATTAGATATCCCTTGAACTATTCATTTTACATGATCCTAATGCAAAAATGGGAGTTTTCCAGCTGAGATGTGCTAGAAACGTTAGCCCAAATGGACCCATAGGGGTCAATTTCACTATTTGTAGCTTAGGTTCGCCTATTTCAAGAAAGAAGATACAACACCGTCCGATCCACTATTAATTGGGATGAACGACTAAGATTAGATGGAAATCGGATCTGATTTTGTCCCTTAGATCACGGGGTTTGATCTAGACCATCTGATCTAAACCCACGCTTTCTCGCTCATTTCCCATGTGGAACTGCTTGACCCAATCTAGCATCGACATGTGGAACTGCATGGTATAGCCGCATGGCGTTGACTGGTTTAAGCAGGAAAATTAGGATTTTATGATTTTAAAAATTAGTTAAAATATCTAAAATTTTAAAAACTCATAAAAAAAATAAAATACTTGACACAAAATTGCAAATAAGGTCTCGTTGAATTTATCTTTTAGAGAGGAATCCAACAACTCTAAAACCCCCAATTTCTATTGAGTATTTTGATCTTAATTTAGGTTTTAGTGAAAATAAAATTTCATTGATTAAACTAAAAATACAAACTAGATTGACCTAAAACTTTTACAGATTGAAATTAAGATTAAAATGTACATATCGTAAAAATTTCAAATCAAAATGATGAGTGAATCAAGAGATATTGAATTTTAAATTTTTAATGCTTAATTTCATGAATTTGTTAATTAAAAATATCTAGAAAATTATAAAAATCTTTAAAATATCTTAAACCACTTCAGTTACCATATAGGATCCTTAAGAAAATGATATGATCTTCTAAAACTTAATAAACCAAAAATAAATACTTAGGATTACGATTTAATAAATTAAATAATGAATTAATGCTAAACTCTTAATAATTTAAATAATAAATTAAAATTAGAAATAAAATAACACTTAAACAATTATTAATCAACCCTAAAATCAAAACAATATCACATAATTTTCAAATGAAATTAAATTAAACATAACCTTAAATCAATTTAAGTTATTGAAACTCAATTAAACTTACTTAATCCCTCAACTAAGATAGATCTTTAATCAAACTAATAGTGAAATGTCACATTAAGTTGATTATTTAAACAAAACTAAATTAAATTAAAGAAATCAAGGAAAGATTTAAAGAAAATTAAACTTAATATGGATAGAAGTAATTCAAACAAACTAAACTAAGGAAACCAATAATCAAACTTCTAATTACATAAGTTTACATTTCCATCCATAAATAATCAACCTAGTTAACTATACAAATCAAACTAATCTAATTAAACCTATATCAAGCATTGGATCTTAACCATATAAAACCACTTAATAACTTAAAGCAAATTGAATATTGATTAATCATTAAACTTTAAACTAAATTGATCATGAATCCAATTCTTCAAATTAAATCAAATAAAGTTAAAGTAAACTTAATCAAATTAATATATAACTAAATCAAATCTAATTCAATCCATTTGGAATAAGATAACTAATTAATCATTAAATACATGAACCTAATAACTAAATTAAACATGAACTCATAATTAAAGTATTAAACAAAATTCAATGAACATAATAAATGAATGAAGTCAAATGAAACTCTAATTATAAATAATCAAGCATAATTGAAATATAACTAAATAATCAAATTCACTTAATCTAAGCAAACAATAATAACAACAACAACAACAACAACAACAACAATAACAAAAACAACAATAATAATAATAATAATTCTCAAGTCAATCAAATTTAAGTGAAATACTCAACTAATATTATTAATTCAAATCTATCACATGTGGATAGTTAAGTTATCAACTTTTAATTAAATAAATCTTTAATTAATCTAGTAATTTAAAATTGAATTACCCTTAATTAAATCTAATTAACTAAGCATCTAATTAACGAGAACTTAATTCGAATACATTAACCCATCATTTTAATAAATCAAATTGACTCAAATAAATCATATTAAAACCAATTCTTAAATTAAGCTTAAATAAAACAGTTAATTAAATTTATTGTCAAATTTTAATCAATATGATAATGATTAACTAGATCTTTAATTAATCTATAATTAAGTTAATCACCCCTCTTAATAAAGTTAATTATATAATTAAGTTAATCATATTAAACCATAGCTTAATCAAACATAAATTTGAACTTAATTAAATTACAATTAAGTGTCAATTAAATCCTAAATTAAACCAACCTGGTAAGCCTAAATCATCAAATCATTAATTACATCATTAATCTAAACAAACATGAAATCAAATTAAAAGTTTCAACAAACAAATAACCTAAATCAAATCAAACTCTACTCAACTTGATAAAAATTAATAAACCAATAATTAAACTTTAATTAAATCAATCAAATGAATTAAATCAGTCAAATTAGTTAAATAAAGATCAAATTAAATTAATTGCATCAAACCAAAAAATGATCAATATATATACATATGTATATATATAAACTAAATGACTAAATTTAAGAAATCAAACCCTTAATTGTTCAAATAAAAGAGCACATTAAACTTCAAATAAATCATAAGTTAATTGGAATACATTCACCAATCTAAACCAAACTTAAATGAAATAATAAAATCAATGAATCTAAACAACATCAAAATGATATTAATCATATGAAATTAAAATCTTAAAGTAAAACCCAAAAGAAAGGAATTAGGTATCAATTTAAAAGATATTGAATTACCAAAATTTAATTAAATCAAAACATCTAATCCAAAATTAATCAATCAAAATACATGAAATTAAATAAACTTAAACTTTATTAGATATCAATTTAAAGGATATTGAATTATCAAAATTTAATTATATCAAAACATCTAATCCAAAATTAATCAGTCAAAACAAATGGAATTAAACCAAATTAAACTTTGCTAGATATTAATTCAAATTCAAAGGATATTAAATTATCAAAAATTAATTAAATCAAAACATCTAATCTAAAATTAATCAATCAAAAATACATGAAATTAAACAAACAAACTTTATTAGATATCAATTTAAAGGATATTAAATTATCAAAATATAATTATATTAAAATATCTAATCCAAAATTAATCAGTCAAAATACATGAAATTAAATAAACTTAAGCTTTAGAATTTAAATCAAACCAAACAAACATTAATCAAATCAAATCAATTACATAAATTCAAATGGGCTAATTAAGATACTTAAGGACCTTAGTTAAACTTTTTAAGATGAATCTTCATCTTATGATGAAGATTTCATTTCATTAGGAGTTAGGATGTAGAATAGGGCGAGTTCCAATCCAAAAATGGAATTCATTCTATTCTTCATTCTTGAAAACCTATCACTTTAACCAAATAAAAGTGAAGTAAAAATGGAAAATAAACCACTAAATCATTTGAATCAGAACCAGCCAATGGTAAAATGGAACAAACTCTGAATTAAAATGAAACAAAGCCTAGAATAGACTTGCCACACAAGCCTTCTTTTCATACACTAGAATAATAAGTCACTGCTTCTAGCTTTAGTTTCAGATGATGTATGTAATGATATTGTGTTTTATTTTGTGATGTAATATTTTAGATTGAATTTTAGGAATGTGTTGTGTAGACTGGATGGTAGGTCATCATTAGCCTAACTATTATTTTCTACAGGGGATTGTGCTTAAAGGGCCATTGTAAAAATAAAAATATAAATGTTTTACTTGCAAGTTGCTTATACCCCCTAAGCATAATCCAAGTTAAGAGATGTGTGTTTAGTTACTCATGTGCAGGGTGCTAAGTTCAAATTATGAAATATAATTACTTGGAGTGTATGTATGTTTAGCTAACCTCTATTTTGAAGGTACAATTTGATTTACTTTTTCATATAAAACATAATTTTATAATAGAAATTAGGATTAGTGTTGTGGCGGATTAGGATGACCAGTTGCTAGAAAGCTTCCCTGGTGTCCCCTGTGATGCCTTTGGAGCAAAATCAAATCAAAAGGAAGAGAAGGAGGACATGAAGAAACAAAAAGAAAAAAGAGTATGTATTAGTTTGTAACCCAGGCTATATACAAGAAAAGCTTCCCATCTTTTCTCTTTGGGGTGTATGAGAAACCACCACCATCATTCTTTTATGCAATTTATACATGTTTGATTGATGTTGTGTTTAGATTGTGCATTAGAATAACATGTTTTTCATAGTTTCTTAATGTTTAATGTTTGAATGTGTGGCCTAGATGCGGTAGGCTCTAAGGGCAAAATAAATTTTTATACCCAACTAATCACTCATAATTAAATTTTAATCAAGTCACAATCTCATCATAAAGCCTGGGATTTAACCAAGATAACTAAAAGATTTAGCAACCCCTTAGCTGTATGGTTATATGTCTCACATCATGCATATCATATTCCTTCTTCCTTGAATACAGGGGATCTCCATCCTTGCACGATAGGGGAATGCTTGACCTATGAGGGCATCCTTTGTGGTGGAGAACACCCTCTTCTCATTGATTTAGCCAATAATCTTATTTCATCATGCATTTAACAATAAAAATGCTAAGCCCTTGTCTTATGATTATGTCAAAAATAAAATAAAAATTGTAAAATTTTTCATTTGTAAATTAAGTCATATGCTCATACCACTCATACTCTAATCTTCTAGGGAGTTGGTTTAGGGCTTTAGTTCCTTTCTAATTAAATAACTGCCCAACTATCTTGCACTTTCATAAGACCAAACTATATGATTTTGAATGATAAGAGGTGTTAGCTGGCGGTCACTCCAGGAAACTATAAGTCCAGAAGTCAGACAGTTTATCCTCTGGTCATGTTTAGCTTGTGCTAAAGCCTAGATTTAGGATCCTAGGTAACTATTTTCTTCAGGCTATAAGCATAAATCCTCACATCTTAGGCATTTCTATAATCTTGTGTTGATGGATTATAAGCCCTAGCAATCTAATAAAATTTCAACTCGAACAAATAAATCTTTCTAATTTCAAATATATAAAGCACAACTGTAGGGTAGATTAGAATGCTCACTAGGTTTCCTAATATCATGACCATTCCTTACATATTCTCTTTGGCTTCCAAAAATAATTCTTCTCCTTGAACTTTTCTAATTGATCTTCCAAAAATAACCAATTTATTAATAGTCTAGCCTTGAAATCTTTAGAGACCATAATTGCCTACTTAAATCGAGAGTATTCTTAGGGAATCCTATTCTCTAGGATGTAATTAACTATGGAGGTTTGGTCCATAAGAAACTAAAGAACCTGACTTAAAATAAATCTTGCTTTACTATTTCATGTAAAGTAGGGGAAAGATCTCTGGTATATTCGAAGACCCTTCATGCCTTAGTAGTCCTTATTTGTTGATTAGGTCCATTATAGGGTAATGTTTATATCTTTTAAGATAGTACATCATACCTTAATGATATACCTGATCACTTCAATAAGTACCCCTAAGATCTGCATCGTGTCGCCACATCCAAAAATAAACACCATAGTATCACAATAATTAGACAATAATATTGACTTTATATCAATTTTTTACTTTGATCCTTTAAATAAGACACCTCTTCAAAAAGTAAGATGCTAATTATAACCCCGATGTCTGCACATAAACTAGTCAAACACTTGTCAAAGATGGACTAGCATAATAGATACTCAATAAGAAAAGGTATAGCCCTAATAAGAATGAGCTCCACCATCCATAAGAACTTGCTTCACGTAGTCAATCGAATGGAGAGCTCACCATCCTCTTAAGAGAACTCTTCTCACATGGATGAAAATGGCAAAACTCAATAGTTAGACAACCACATCAAACAACTTCACACTCAACATATAACACTCACCGAACTTTTATATCATAGGTGACTTCCATAATAGTTATAAGTAGACAACAACAATAATTATTTTATTCTAAGTAACATATAATTTCTTTTTGTAATTAACCTAAATCCTTTAAAAATGATAAATATCAATGGACTATGGACCATTTTATATAAATCTTTCACTATTCCTATGAGTGCAGAGCTAAAATTTGTGTTTTCATCTCTTACATATACCTAGAATTTATGTCTAATCCTTTTAGTTTAGCTCTACACTCATCGTTCCTTAGTAACATTTTACATTATCCCATGTATAGATTTGAATTTAATTGGAAGAGATATAAGAGCTATGCTTGAGAGTTTAAAGTTGACCTTCACTTATAGTTATCACTGACCAGTACCAAAATCATCATGGATGGTATGATGGCTATTATAGCCCAACCATCTCTATATGAATATTATCAACAAATTATGTTGAAGTTGTGTGTATACCTATAAAGTATGCATGGGCTTAGAGAGTACTCATAAATAATAAAGGATTGACATATGAGCCTCTAACATGAAGGAGCAAAATTCAAATAAATAATTTACTCACCTACAAAGATTCCCTTTGAATGAGCAAACATAATGAAGAACCATCCTAATTAAGTGACTCACCTCAAATATGAAGACTCGCCCACATATGGAAAACTATGTAGCCAAAAACTCATATTGTATAACTTGCACCACTAGCACTAGCAACCACAGTTGACATCTCATCAATCAGCATATATCACTTACCCACTCTTTGGATCATGGGTGCTTCCCTTCTTATGTGATCGACATAGTTGATGTGTACTTTTTTAATCCAACCACCACTTGGTCCTATTAGAAGAGAGATTCTCAAGGTGGTGGGACCATTTTACTTTTTTTATCTCAAGGAGACTGGAAGAGAGATTATTATACTCTAACCACTGCTTGAACTTTTATTATCTGATAAAATGGAATTTCTCAAATTTCTTGCACTTTCTTATTTTAAATTCACATTGTTCCACATGATCTAGCTCTAAATTTCCATTTGTCTAAAGAATGGTCCTACATCACTCCATAGATAATTTTGGATTTAACATCTTTTTAGGTGTGGTGAGCATAGATGATGTAGTATGCAAAGATCAACTTGGCAAATTATCAATTAAGCACCTTATTTACAGAAGACCAACACTCCATGTGATTAGCGAATAAAGTGTAAAACCAATACTCCATGTTGTTGACAAATAGAAATAAAAAACTAACACAACATGTGGTTGACAACTACGAATAAAAGACCAACTCTCCATGTGATTGGCAACTAAAGTGCAATACTAACACTTTCTATCATTGGCAACTATAATAGACCAACACTCCATGTGGTTGGAGACTAAAGTGTAAAGCTAACACTTCATGGGGTTGGCAAGTAAAAATTTTGCCCTGACACTCTGTAGTTGGTGACTTAGTATTCCCCTAATAATGAGAGGTGATTGCCTAAAATATTTAGTGAACATGTACATTCAACAAGTTTAGTGAGTGTATTCACATAATGAACACAATTATTTAAGAAACTATGCTCATTCAATGAGCATATTCAGCAACTATATTGATTTAAGACATGTATTCATAAAATGAGTATATATACAAGCAAATCAATGTAAAGATGAATAGTATTAACAAAATTCATTTCATTAAGATAAATTTTTAATTACAAAAATGAGTGGTGAGTATACAAAAATTTAAATATATAATTGCTATTCTAACTCATAAGGCTGAACAAAAAAATTACTAAAGCTAAAAGTTTAGTTGATACATTCTTCCTTGTCACTCTCCTCAGAATTTGACTATACTAAAGTGAGCATATTAAGAAAGTATACAAATTTTGTGTCTAATAAAACTTTTGTTGCAACAAACTCTTATAGTCATCAGAGTTAAAGAATTTAGACAACTTAACTTCCTTTCACTAAAAATTCTTGACAAAGCAAAAAAGTTCCACCTCTAATTCCTTATCTCTATTAGAGTGATGAGTCAATTTCATAATAGTTCAATCCTTCTCCTCCTCTTATCACTTCACTTTCTCTTGAAGCTTGACCAACATGGACTGAACATCCATTGAGTCACATTTTAACTTCAATACTTTTCCTCCTTTTGATTGACAAAAATAATTAAGATATCTTTATTTTTCTCTTGAAAGCTCCAAGCTGAGCATGATTGTAAGATTAATATTTCAAGATAAATAAAATGATAAATAAGTAAAAAATGATTTCTCATAAGATGAATAATTCTTTTGATATTTTTTTTAGACTTGAAAAAAAACCTTAATTTTTCTTTTTTTATTGCCTTACACAACTTAGAAACTTTGAGGGTGGTGATTCATTTCTAAAATGAACATAAAAAATGCTTGGAATAATTGTTTGTAAAAACAACTCTTAATGGATACTAGAATTTATATAATCTTATTTATATAGTATGAACTTGGAAAAAAGGGTCAAGTTGAGCTTCTTGCTTATAAATGAAATAAAAGTTAAAAGACTTACTATCAAATTCAACAACACTTTGGCAAGCACAAATCCAAAAAAATTTAGAATGTCTACCAACTCACAGTATTCTTTTGGAAAAGAATTGAGGAGGACCCTTCTATGACTTTTAGACTTACTATCAAATTCAACAACACTTTGGTGTTTAGAAGTACTAATGAAGAGATGTAAAAGGAAGGCTTTTGTTTGAGGGACACATAAAATTATTCATTTCTGAAATTGGGTTTTTCATGTCATTATAGAAAAATAACCAAGGAGAGAACTATTTTGTTAAAAAAAGAAGCATGTATAAATTATCTACAATGGTCAAAAATTTTTCATTTATTTTATTGTACCAAATCCCATGAAAATCTCAAGCAATGCATATCATGAAAAAACATTCAATGAGCTCACCTACAACCAAATAAAGAATTAAATGAGCCCATTATAGAAGGAAAGGCATGTAAAATTAAGAATATTTATATTATTATAAATATTCATTTATTATTTCAATAAAAATTTGACATACACTCACTCCTCTCTCTTTTCCCTATATTAATTTTTGAATTGCTAACTACTAGATTTGAATGCCACTCAATGACTAGTGCTCCTCTGTTTGACAAGTAGTCAAATAATGGCACCCCCCTCAACTCATCATAATGATGAAGCCAAATCAACTCATATTCCTCAACTGTCACCTTCCTCTATTATTCAGCTTCAATGACCACTAGCTTCTTTGGCAACTTGGCCACTACAGTTGCTATTGAGTTTGTATCTTTTTTAAGGAGAGTTTCCCTTCGGTAAAGAAGCAAACTCAATAGAAGGAGCAGATGGCTAAGACTACTCCATAATATTTCCTTTTCTTGGGATGGACTCTTTTTTCTCTATAACCATTATTGCGTCAAGTCTACAAAGGAAAGCTCACCATCATCTAATGAATATTCAATAAAGTAAAGTTGGAAGCTTTGGAGGTTGAAAGAAATTATGGTGTTGAATTCATCTCTACATAGGAAGATCCTCTTCCAAAGAAAAACATAACTACTGAGTTTCCACTTAGTGGAGCTACATGAAGATCAACAATAATAGAAATCTATTCCATTGAAGTCGCCCCTACTTGATGAGAAATAATATCATCAACTACAACTAAGGGAATTTACAAGATATTTGGCCAAAGGCATCATCCTTGGAAATGGAAGCCATTGTGCAAGCAAAAGAGCATTCTCATCACCCATGTGTCCAAATAACTCATTTACCAAGAAATGAATAATCATCTCAAATCTACCAAGAAGTTCCAAAAGATTGTCCATGAGAACTGACAACTACCATCATCTCCCTTAATGAAATTGCTAATACTCTACACACAAAGCTGCAACCATATAAAATTGCATAGAAACAATAAGGTCATAATAAGTGAAACTCATAATACATTGAGACAATCTTATGCTATCCTTTGTTGTGAAACGGTTGTCTCCAACCTGTTCACGATGATTTTCTCCACTAAAAAGAAGATAAATCCTCTTAAACTTCCCTCAAAGTTATCTAAGAAGGGGGAACACCCAACAATTCTGTAGCAACACTCTCCTTGACTATGACCAATTTGAATACTCATCAGTTCTTGCTACTATCTTTGTTTGGGAGAGTTATCTTAATTGTAACCAACATCCCTAAAACCAAAGAACTCACCTTAATATGAGGTACTGCAATAATATCTTCAACCACCATCACTAAAACCAAAGCGATGGGATCTATATAAGTTCTTTTAGAGTCCATAGTGAATGTTTGCTTTATCAGCAAAATAACTCAACAAGGAAAGATGATATGTATTCCACAAAGATCTAAGCTTTTTTATTGCCATGGCAAAAAATCTAAAAAGAAATAGGTGATGTAATGTAAATATTAGGAAGACTTTTTCTTATCAAAATTTATTAAATTATATCCTAATAAATAGTATTTACTTTCAATCCTCTATCACTTTTTTTTTTCAAGTCACTTCCATAAGGAATAGAAGAATTAGGGAGCAAAATGTATATTGATGGAGTATGCATATACATAGACTTAGAGAGTACTCATAAAAAACTAAACATCAACATAGCAGCGTTAAGTAATGAGAAGAAAAATTCGAACAAGTAATTTACTCACTCATAAAATTTCTCTCTAAATGAGCAAACATGAGGAAAGACCAACATAGTCAAGTAACCAACATCAAGCAACAGGCCTTTTATATGGAGACTCACCCACATATAGATGGCTATGTAGCCAAACACTCATATCATATTACTCGCCTCACTGATGCTAGAAACCACACTTAGGAGCTCATTACTCAACATAGATCGCTCACTCAATATATTATTGGCAAATCCTTTCTTATGTGACAAATATAGTTGATGTGTACTTTCTTTATGTAACACCTCCTGGTGCTATAAAAAAGGTGAATCTTGCGGAGGTAGGGATCTTTTTTATTTCTTTTACTTTCTTTTGGGAGAGAGGAAGAGAGATTATTGTACTCTAACTCTTGCTTATACTTTTATTCTCTAACATAATAGAATTTCTTATACTTCTTATACTTTCATGGACTTTTTTTTGTCACTCTATCCAACCAGATCTAGCCCTACTTCCTCAGTGCATAACAAGAGGCCCTTCATCATTTCACAAATAAATTTGAATATAACAACATAGTTTAACTTTGGTAAAACATATTACTTAGTGACACCATTAGAGAGAATGGTGGAACTTTGCAATCTTATCTATTTAATGAACTATTTTGATTAGGCTTTTCCATTTTATTGATTATATTTACAAAAAAAGTCTAGTATTTAATCTATTTTCCATTTGTTCTAAATTTTCTTGCAAAGCTAAGACAATGTTTTTATTCTAATTAAATGAATTTTCTTGCATGTAATAGAAATATAATTATATGTGTGTTCTTATATTTTGTTTACTATGCAATAATAACATTAATCATGTTTTTGAAAATATAACAACAATTTATATAAAAAAAGTTATATATATAATAAAACTATTAAAAAAAATAAAATGCAAATTTGTTTCACTTCTTGGTTCATAACATGTAAAGAATAAAATAAAATTGAGATAAATAAATATGGAATTTTTTCCAAATATGTAACATATTAGATAATTAGATAACATCAATTTAATATATATATATATATATATATATATATATATATATATATATATATATATATATATATATATATATATATATATATATATATATATATATATAATATAATTTATGGGATATAATTATTCTTATTTTAAAATATAAATATAAGATTTATTATTTGTGCAAGTTGTGTCCCTTTTTAAATAGAATGGCTTAGCTAGAAGAAAAAATTTTAAAACTACTATCATTTAACATTTAATTAGCTTCTTAAGTATCATAAAAAACTTTAAAAATAAGTATATTTCCTCATTTAATAGGAGGCTGACATGTCAAGTCAGCTTTTTGTTGGCAATAATCACCCATTAAATTGGAGATTTGCATAGGGCATCTAATAGCCTCATCCCACCTCTTTTTTCACTCATTAACTTTTGGCCATAATATTTTCCTCCTCTCTCGCAATTTTGACATTGGCTAGAGCCATTCAACTTTGCCAAGCAACATTACTCTTCTGCCTGGCTATTCTTCACTCATCTATGATTCCCACTTTGACGAGCCTCATTCATCCCTCCTTTAATTTTGATGTGCCACAATCTTTTACCAATCTTATAGAAAGATATTTTACTTGATGTGTGCATTTTTTTCTTATAGTTAGCCATGCAATGTTTATGCAAATGTAGGGAGGTGGTAGCACATATAAATGAAAATCAACATTCATTGTGGATCTATAAATTAAAATGTTATATAATTACAAAGATGTGCACATATAATAATTCAACTAAAAAAGTTAATTTGGATGAGAAAAATAAGTAATTGTAGTTCCAATTTAACTACAATTAACCATGCAATGTCTATGGAATGATTTCAATTAGTTTCGCATGATTTGATTTGTGTAACATTTTAGGAAACCATGCAAGATTGGTCTATGGATGTAGAGATATATTTTTATGGGCTACTCATCATCCCTATTTAATAAATTTAAGTGAAAACTTCAAGATAACCATATAAAAAGTAGGAATAGTTGATGCAAAATTTCTTTGTCAAAAGATGTACATGGATAGTAATATAGATGATATTCAGACCTTCAATTATTATATGGCTGACATTAATAAGATAAGAATGATGCACACTAATGGCGAATTATTGTGATTTCACTAATTGGTCATTGGTCCATGATTGTGGGATACGCTTTGGGACTATGATGATAAACATGTCAAAGCATTCCAATAGAATATTAAAGCATGCAAGGTGACTTCCTATCTAAGGCCTCATCATTGCCATTTAATATAATGTTGTTGCTCTATTTTGAAAAAGGGATGATATATTGGACAAGGTAGATATTTGATAGTTTGATAGCTTTTAGTATCGTATGCTTTTTGTCCTTTCTAGTTACTGCTTAGCATGATAACTATGTAGGACTCAGGGAGTGAAAGTGGGCACTTGTTGCTTCCTAGGGTTATCTCACTAGATTCCCTAGGCAATTCTAAGAATCTAATTTTTTTGATCATGGGTGAGCTATTGAGGCATTGTTTGAATAAGGAATTCTTTTGTTGTTTAACACATTTATTTGGTCATATAAAGGCAACCTCAACTTCTTTTAATGCCCTCCCTGTGGGTTTGAATCTTTTTGATAGAATGGATGTTCAAAAGGATCACTCACCAAGGAATGGCACTCAAACCCCATTATAAAGAATTTCAATAGATATTATATAGGGTGATTTATTAGTGAGTGCATTTGTAATAAAATTTTCAATAATAATAAAGCATATTTAGAAAAGTATTTTAGGAAGGCAAACATATTCTTTAATTATTTTTTGTCATGACTTGTGCTGCCTTGAATTTCTATGAGATCTTGTAATTATTTATTTATTAATAGTTGATGCGATGTTAATGTTACTAAGCTCTGGCTACCACATCTATAAATTATATTTTACCATGGTCTGGTGAACTTTTGTTTACCTTTCTACTTTCTACCCTTAACTAAGTTATCTAATATCATGTGAGTTGCCTTGTTATTTGCTTGTTTTCTTCCTCTCTGATCACAAATATGGTATGGTGATGGTAGTTTTAAAAAAACTAAGAGTTTTGTGGAGATGTACTCAAACTCCAACCATTTATTGCTTCATATACTTTCTAGGGTTATTATTATGGAAACCTAAATTTTTATTATGGGTAGCTAAGAAGGACAAGTGGCTAAACATGATTTTTGTTGATATGTTGTGCATTCTTTCAGGCCACTTTCAAACTAGTTTTCGATTTCTTATTCTCCATGAGTTGGTGAACATTCTTACATTTTATGGGGGTGGTTCCCACCTAAGTCATACCAAATTCAGTGGTGGGCATTATTGCTTTTTTTTTCTTGAGGGAGGAGGGCTTAAAATTATGTTTGACTCCCTTGCATCATGTCTTCGAGGTAAAGGTGCAGCAAGACAATACGAATCAAATCATAGTGATGAGAGTGAATATCATCACTTACCAAACAATATTAGAAAATAGCAGAGGAAATTGTGCTTCATCAAGAGCTTGTCTTGTTTGTTAGTGGTAACTACTCCTATCCACTTCATAGAGGGCAAGCTGAAGTCTTTGGGGATAAGTGCTCCAGAAGAGGAGATATTGGAGAAGCTATTACCAGAGTATTGGACATTCATGAGTATCTTCACTTTGACAAGATTAATGAATTCCATTATAATAAGTGTCCCCTTATCTTCTTTTTGTTTCTATATGCACTTTTGATGTTGTTGTTGAGTTGATGAATTGGACTTTTATGTGGAGTTATTTGCAAAGGATAATGACTCGGTATCCCTCCCTCTTGATATTAAGGTTATCAATTTCCTTGATAAGCATGAGGAGGCCGATGTTTAGTCAACTTCAGTTGAGGTTATTTTTGAAGAATCAACTAAAGAGGCTAAGCTAAGTTCTCTTTTAGGACATTACACTTATACTTAAAGTGCCAATCGCATGGAGTGTTGATCTTAGTAGCTACCAACCTCATGGGTGTTAGTCTTACACTTATAGTGCCAACCAAATGGAGTGTTTGCCTTAGTGAGTTACTCACCCTTCAATGTCTAGGGGTTTTGTCTTTTAGTAAGTAAGATTACTTTCTAGCATATTTTTTGAACTAAACTTTTACTCCCTTAAGAAAAAAATAGCAAGTTCTAAGCTTCATATTTACGCTTGGGCTAATAACAGTGCATTGAGTAATTTAAGATGAATGTATAGTCTTTCTTCTTCTTTTTTTTGTTGATGGCTGAGTACATGTTTATGTTGCTAAGTCAACCCACTAAGAATAGTAACACCATGGAGTGTGAGTGGGCTAGAAGTTCCCTGAGTGTTAACTCAAAACATGCATATTCACCAACTATTCTTTAATTTTGTTTGCAACAGTGCAGCGAATTAATAAAAGTTCTTGTATTAACTTATAAATAATGGATAAGGTATAGAAATTTAACTTATCTTAGGGATATAATTTTTCTAGGTCCTTGACATTACAAGTACATGGTAGATCTTTCTTAGGGTGAGTTTGTAGTTGGTAAGCTTTGAGGCCAACATGCCTTTTGATTATGTAGACCCATCCCACATATGGTCGAGCTTACCAAAAATGTTTTATTGACCGGTTGTGTCAACCTTCTTTAGGACCAGATTATCGACTATGAAATGATTTTCTTTGATTTGTTTATTATAATACTTAACAATTGTATTTTCATTTTTTATGTTGTAGTGACTCTTCGACTCTTAGTTCTTCCACAAGTTGAAGGTGGCTTCCATGGAATCAGCATTGGATTCTTCTCAATCGCCTAGTCCTTCACCTGGGTCAGTGTTTGTAGGACTCTTTGACTAGGGAATTCATATTTGATAGGTAACACCACCTCTACTCCATGGGAGAGTGCAAATTTGGTATTCTTGGTTGACAAAGTTGGAGTCTTTCTCAAGGTTTAAAATATAGGGGTAGGATGTCTACCCACTTGCTTTAGCTCCTACTTTCTTCTTAACTAGATTGAGGAGCTTCTTGTTTGCTACCTCTACATAGCCATTGCTCTATGAGTGGTGGATTGAGGTGAATTTCAATTTAATTCCATGCAAGTCACAAAATTTTCTTATTCTCTTATCAGCAAATTAAAATCCATTGTTGGCTATGATCAACATTGTTAGCCCATACTTATAGATAATGTCAGTCCAAGTAATATTTTGAACTACCTAGGCGATTATTTTTGTAATAATTTTTCTTTGATCCACTTATTGAATTAAATAGATCATGATAAGGATAAAATTTCTTTCTCACCTGGTGAGCGATAATGGGCTGATAAGTCCATCCCTCATATGGTGAAGGGCCAAGGACTACAAATGGGTTGTAGAGGCTATGATGGTTGCTATCAAAGAGGTGCAAACTTCTAGCACAACTCTCACCTTTTACTGATTTCTTCTATGTATTTTCTGAATTTGGGCCAAAATAACCCATGCAATAGAACTCTATGACTAGTGTTCTTCATCAAGAGTGGATACAACATTCACTTGATTGCACTTATTTGAGTATCCCTGTTTGTACATTCTCTTGTGCAAACTATTGGCTAAGGAGACTGGCCTCTATAACAACTCTTCTATTTTCAGTTGGTACTACATGACTTTAATTTTGAATTACTTAAATTATGTTACTTCTTCTTATATTTCCCTAATTTATAAATATTTCTTTATGGGGTCAACCTAACAATGATAGTCATCACCTCCTATCTAATTCATGGGTGGCTCCCTGAGCTCGCTCAATCAAGACATTAAGTCAGTGAGCTAGTTCTAATCCCTTGGTACTTTTTCAATCATAAAGTACACTAATTCACACATTTTTTCCCTTACTTTTAGTGTATACCTCTATAGGGATTCATCCATGACTTTATAATCCCTATTGATTTGTTTCACCAAAAGCTGAGTCTGAAGAGTTGGTTGTATGCAAAGTTCCAAATCCCTTGATGAAGTCTTAGTTTGATTAATAAGACTTCATACTCAAACTAGTTTTTTTCTTTTCATTGAAAGGAAAACTTTATTGATCACTTTAAAGTACAAGTAATCTAAAAAATAAAAGAGTAATTAAGAGTTACAAGTTGATAGTTCTAATGTAAGGTAAGTTTATGTTGTCACAATCTAAAAGAAATTTCAGTTATGGGTCTATGGATTCTGAAATGCAAAAGGATTGTGTGGAGGCTCCCCTCTTGGCCAGCATATTAAGCGGTTTCCCTCTTGATGAATATGTGAGATGTATATGTTAATCTTTTTCAACATCTCCTTCAATATTTTGATCTCATTAATTAAGAACCAAGGTGTTTTGTGATCATTGCTCTCCTTGATAATGTGGATAAGTGTTTTAGAATCAGTTTTCAACCAATAATGTGTTAATAGATGGATGGAGGCAATTTGGATAGCATGGGCGGTGCACCTCAGCATGAAGGGGGGAATGACCAATAAGTGGCATTAAAAATGGAGAAGATGTTCACCTTTGTGTTTTCAGAAAATGGCCCCAACACTTGCAATACTAATCTTATAATTATAGCTTCTATCAAAAATAGTCTTAATTCTTCCATGGATCAATTTTTTCCAAATCACTAGTTTCCAAATTTTCTTATTTCTCTTTTCATATCCCCCTGGTTTGCTAAGGCTTTGCATTTCCCCAATGAATTGTGAATTCTTTATAGTCTATAGCTAGTCGCCTTCCTTAGGTAGGATTTAGTATTTATGATGAGATAATCTTCTATTATTGTGATACTCTCATGTTATTCAGTATTCCCAACCAACTAGATAAGCCATAGTATAATTATTGATGTGACCAAAGAGATGTTAACCTAGCATGTTTCCTTAATCTTCCAATTCTAACATAACTCTAGTAGGGATTTTGCATTATAGCTCATATCCAAATGGAGTAGATTAGAAAATTCATTCCATACCTTTTTGTTGGAACTGCAATGGATAAAATGCTATGATACACCTCCTTCCTCATTCTTGCAGAGAAGGCAGATTGAAGGTATCTTTATTCCATTGAGTTTGAGAATATCATCCATAGGAATTAAGTTATGCATCAGTCTCCAATAGAGCTTGAGTTTAATAACAGAATTCCAGATCACTTTACCCCAAGAGAAAGTTTTCTCTCCATGCCATCAGCTATTATAGATTAATTTAGATATGGAAACTCGCTTGGTTTTACCTTTAATAAGTAATTTATCCTTTTTAGAAGCATCAATTAGTACAACGTAAATTTCTTCACAAATTTATAAAGGGAGATGTTCTCTTAACATTGATTCATTCTATTTTAGACATTGCTAGAAATCAGCCACTCTTTGAGAATTAGTAGGTCTTTCATCTAACACCCATTTAAAATGAGCATCTTTCCCCATCCAGTGGTCATTCCAGAAGTCAATCATACCATCACACAAATCTTAGAAAATAAGATCTTTAGCTTCATCTCTATGTTTCAACATGTTCTTCCATATTGAGGAGTCCAAATTCATAGAGTTGGTGATCATAGGATGTGAATGTTGGCAATAGTTATTGAACATGAAATTTTCCCTTAGTGTATTCCTTTCTCTGAATCGGATCCATAATTTGACTAGGTTGTTGTATTGAGAATATCTTCATGCCTTTTTTCTTCAGGTTTCTCTCCATATGAATGGATTGAGCCATCCTCTTCCATGGTAATATCCTGGGCAGGAACAACTTCTAATATAAGATTATCTAGGGAATTTAATTGTCCTGCATTTGAGTAAGTTAGATTTTTTGTCTGTTCTATTCAATATTTATAAGATTCTTTCTAGAATTTAGTTCTTGATTTTCTTTAACATGAAGGGGTATCTCATTCAGGTTTTGTTCAATAGGTATTTAATTGTTCATGTCTTCTTGGATGATGGGTGGTATTTATGAATTTTCTGTGATTGTCTGATTAACTTCAAGATTTTTGATAGGTTTTTCTAAATTAGTGTTGTCATTTATGAATCTAATCTTCTCATGAATAATTGTTGTGGATTGATCTAGGTTTTTCTCTAGTGCATTTTGTACAGCTAGTCTCCTCTTATCCATTCTAAGTTCCCTTAGCTCTGGATGTGTAATAAAGCATTTCTCCAGGGAATGACCAAACATTCTACACTTACTATAATAGAGTTTCTTTTGTTCAATTTAAACTTTCTGCCAATACCCATACGATTGGGTGACAATCCATATCTCATCTACATAACTTGTATTGATATCCATTTCCACTACTATTCTACTAGCTTGAAGGTCTTGAAAGATTCAAAGTAGGTGAGTCAAGTTTCAATGGCCTCGTGAAGATAGCTGCTATTGAGTATATGATCTATTTACAAAAGATGCAATTTCAAACTAGGGAGCTTAATCCAAATGGGAAGCAATGGGAGGTTCAATGTTGTAGTCAAAGGACAGGGTGGGTCCATTTCAAGAATTTGATAGGGATGTTGTCAATGTGATAGAGTTTTTTGAAGAATAAATGTGCATAGTCTTCCTCCTTGGATAGTTTGATCATAATATGTTGACCATCCAAAAGTCCCACTTTCCAATCCCTAAGATCTTCATAGTACTTTATGATAGAATCCATTTTAGGATGTTTGTAGGTAAATTTTCCCACTAAAGTGAACTTGAACTGAATAGCTGGACTCCAAGTATCAAATTATGATAGCAAAAGGGTAGGTTTTCCACCTTTTCTAGATGCCTTTTTAATGAAACTAGTGTTGCTACCTTCTATATAACATCCTTGATAAAATTGAGGAAAAGGTAAAATATTTGAGGCAATGGAACCCCCCACCACGCTAAGAGGTGGGATCCAATGAGATAAGAAGTAAAAAAGAAATAGGCGGAAGAGGTCACAATTCAACAGTGATCATTGGAATAGTAACTAGGAAGAGGAGACTCAACTGAGCACGCTAGCACCATTTTTCCCTCAGCGAGCACTACATCCCTAATAGAATGAGATCTTTATGCATCATCAACTGCTTATTAGTCACTTGAAAGTTGAACTTGATATCCGAGGTTATAGTACCCTTGTTTTTTAGTATGATGCATGCTCACATGCTTTGCCTACCAAAGGAGCATTGATGTATAAATGCCATAGAATACACCTGAAAGTATAGCTAGAGTCATTGTGTTGATATGATAAGTGCAAGTATGAGCATTTTTATAATGGAATAATGCAACTTGATGCCTCCCAAAGGCTTACTCACCTAGTATATTAGCCATTATCATCCACTTTCTTTTGGATTAGGATGGAACTTATGAAATCTTCTCCAACACCTAGATATAGTTAAGTGTTTCACTTTCTTTTGCGCTCTGAAGTAGTGGTGGCAATGCAAGTAGATTCTTTACCTCACTAAAGGATTTTTCCATTTTAGGCTCCATTCAAACTTCTTGGCACCCTGTATGTATCCTAAATATTGGTGAAAAAGTCTCTCCGATTTTAGGATGAATTGAATTAATTCGGTGAGTCGCCCAGAGTGTCATTGAACTTCTTTGGTAGTTCTCAGCACTATCATCTCAAGAATAGCCTTAACTTTATTGGGTTTAGATTTTATACTTTTTGGTGATTGGGAACCCTAAAAATTTTTTTGACCTAGTGTTAAATGCACATTTTACACGGTAATATTATACTTCTTCAAAGAAGCGAATGTTTCCTTCAAATCTTTGATGTGTTGTTTGGGTGACTAATATTTGATGAATAAGTCATCAACATAAACTTTGACATTCTTTCTTTTTTACTCTTTGAAGAAGCAATTAACTAACCTCTGGTAGGTCTCCATAGCATTCCTTTGCTCAAAGGGCATTACTTTGTTATAGTAGATCTCTTATCTCATAATGAAGGGAGTTTTTTCAAAGTCGGTAGTGTGCATCTGTATTTGGTGGTATCTTGAAAAGGCATCCAAAAAAACTCAATATTAAGTGACCTACCATTGATTCGATGAGTGCGTATATTGGTAAGAGTAGATACCCATTTTTGGGGTAGGTCAAGTTCACATTCAGAAACTCCACACACATCCTCCATTTTTCTATTAGACTTTCATACGATCACTATATGACATCCACTCTATGTATTGGACATCCCTAATGAAGTAGGTTTCAAGCAGTTTGACGACATCATCTTTGATATATTTGGTGAACAGAGTTGTGATCTTCCTCATCTTATGCTTTATATGCTAAGCATCCTTCTAAATGTAAATTCGGTGGTAGGTGGCATAGATTTATATGCCTAGCATTTCGGCCATTGTCCAAGAAAATACACTAATCTTATCATGGGATCCTAAATGAGAGCTTCTTCATGCTTAACACTAAAAGTAGAGATGATTCTAAGGACTCACTCTTTGTTTGGTGTAGTGGCTAAGTCCTCAAATTCTTCGATGATCTCTATGCTTGTTCACTAAACATCCAATTATAAAAGTTTGACTGCTTCGTTAGAGTCACTCATTGCTCACAAGTAGCAGGGTCTTGACTAGCCTATGCTTCACTTGATGGTGATTTCTATCCCACCCATTGGGAATTTAACTACTACATGATAAGTCGATATCATCACTTTGAAAGCATTAAGCAATATTTGGCCAAAGAAGACATTGTATATGGCAAGAGCCTCGACAATGATAAAATCCATCATAGCTACAAAAAATCTCTCTCCCTTTGATGTAGCAGATCATGTAGATCAAACAAATATAGCCAAAGGTTAACTTATAAGAGCTCAACCAAGAACCCAACAGAGTGCCCAATAAAGTACTCAATTAAGGCCCATCATAATAGCCTAATTAAAAAAAATAAGTGAAATTTATATTTTAAAATTTAGTTTCTTGAAGCTTTGACTTCCCAAAAGTGGAAGCATGTATTGGTTATCCATTTAATTTTTTTTAAAAAATAAAATTAATATTATAAGGTGGTTAACACATTCCTCTATTTAATGGCCACCTACCTTTCCATCCTTTTTTTGTCAATATAATTCTTATAAATATTGCCAGTATGCAATAAAATTTTGTAATAATTGAATGAAATATTTGAGTGAAAATTTTTCTTTCTTTTTCCTATTTCTTGGTGGCTTCAAGTGTGTGTATTTTCTTAGGTTAAATTAGGTATTTATCTATTATATTTTATTAAGTCATTCGCTATCTCTCCATTACACCTACTTTAGACACATCTCCACTCTTCTCCATGTTATAATAATCTTCTAAGATCAATAAACTAGCAACCAAACCTTTATAACCATTCCAACTACCTAGTTAAAGCTCTCGGCCAAGCAAAGGAACATTAAGATCTAGACTTGTTCTCTACTCCTCAACTCCCTTATAAATCCATCCAAACTCCACCATCTACTCTAGATCATAAGTAGACATCCTAAGCTAACTACACATGAAAAAATATTATCCTTTTACCCAACCATAAACCACTTTCCTAAAGAGATTTTCAAAATTAGACCTAACTAGCCTAATCTAGACTAGTATTGGTATTTCTGCTAGTATAACCCATTTAACCCCTCATCCCTCCATCACAAACTCAAAAACACTTCTTCAAATATTGAAATATATATCCTCAGCCTTTACTCTCTTAAATCTAACAAAAAGTCCACCCACCACCATCACCTTC
This sequence comes from Cymbidium sinense, assembly GCA_021442155.1. Classification (NCBI taxonomy): domain Eukaryota; kingdom Viridiplantae; phylum Streptophyta; class Magnoliopsida; order Asparagales; family Orchidaceae; genus Cymbidium; species Cymbidium sinense. The sequence goes on from CM038226.1 coordinate 56,958,362, forward strand.
TCCCGAAATGATAGGAAGAATGATAACCCCATTGGTTTCTCTTTTTTTGTCGGAGAAGTCAAATAGTGGTCCTCTAATAGCAGTAAGTTGGAAACCTACTAAGCCTAGTATATTGAAGATGGATTTGAAGATTATATTAATTGAACTTTTTGTGTCAATCAATATGCTCCAGACTTGATAATTTATAATTAATGCTATGACGATGATGACATTACTATATAGATTGATGACTGCATAAGGATCCTTGTTGAAGCTTACTAGGACTATAAAGATGATTGATATTTGCATGGAAATTATCAAATTGACTTCTCTGAGTCACATCCTTCTGAGGCTAACTTGGCTTGAAGATTCTCAATCTCCACAAAGATGGCAAGCACAAATCTTGCAAAGTGGATTACATGAGTCTAGATAGGTTTGTTATTTATCTTATTGATTGTTTCCCAAGTCTCAAGGTGAACTACTTGTGTTTCTTGAATTTCATGAGCTCATCCACCATGGTTTTTAGGTGATAACATTCTTTAGTGTTGTGTCAACTTTGCAATGATAGGCACAAACTTAGAGTGATCACGGACATCGTTGGCCTTCACGGGAGGTGGTCGCTTAAGCTAATCTTTATTTTTGGATGGCTTCTACTAACTTGATCATTGACACCATCAAAGATGGTGTTATGGCTGTTTACAAGTATTCACTTTGTTTATGGAAAGTTGTGAAGTTTTTGGGTTGATGTAAAAACATTGGCCCTGCTAGCCTTCGATTGAACTTCAACCTTCTATTTGGTCCTGACATTTGGAGTCTACCTTAGGGATTCATCTAGGAGACAATTTACTTGAAGAATTACTTTCAAGAGTCAATGAAAAAGATGGGCAAATTTATTGGATTCTTATATGTTGACATGGAAGTTTTCTAGTTCTATTAGTTTTGTGAGGGACTTTGGTTGTTATATTTATTTGGTCCTTGTATTTATAGTTTGTCCATGGGAGTCATCCTGGAGGCGACATCCTTGAAGGATGACTTTCATGTGTCAATGAGCAAGGATGGGCATCTTCATTATATTCTTCAACATTGATGTGATTGTTTTATAGTTCTAGTAGTTGTATGAGGTTCTTTGGTTATTATAATCCCAACATTTACCTAAACGGGCCCATTTTGTGCAACCATAAGTTATAGATCTTTGATTTTCAACATCTCCCTTTGGAAATGAGTGATGAATCTACTAAGAGATCCATTGAGCACTTGACTCATTTGTAGCAGGGCTTACGAGCTCTTTAGTGACTTATAAGTGCTAGCAAACTATGTTATAAACATCATTTTTAACTTGATGAAGGATGTTATAACCATGTTGGCAGTGGTAAAAACCATTTGAGAGATAATTCTTCGAAGTTGGTGAAAAGAGTTGGCATCTTACCACATCGTCCAAATTTAATAGATATGTTGTTGACTCAAAGTAGGTGATATTGTCAAAGGGATTAGTGTGACCGCTATATGATTCTAAGTATGGAATCTTAAAGTTGAGTGGGAGGGTGCTTTCATGATCTTCTTAGAAAAGCATTGAATAGGTTAACATGGCCCTTCTAGTTGTCATCATCTTTGATTTCTTCATTGGAATCATCATTATAGCTCGATGTTCTAGATAGTTCTCTTATTTACTGGCAAGCATGATGGCCTTTTGTTCCTTGTTTTCTCCATAGTTTCTTGTACCATGTGAGTGATTCTATCTTCCTTTTTTTTGCCTTATTATGTAATAAATGGTTCGTAGATGGTTTTTCCCTGGCTCAATTACTCCATGCCAGGTAATTTTCTTCACTATAGACATACCATCTAGTTATTATCTTATTTAATACTCATCACACTAGAAAGACATATGTTAGGTAAAACCTACTTTAGGCATCATGAGAACAAAGCTATCTAGGCCATTTGGAATAATAGAGTAGAAGGAAAGGTCTAGATTCTCTAAGATCTTTATTATATTAATAAATTAGAGTACAAGTAGACTTCCCTTTCAAGGAAGGGTTTCCTATGCATGGAGAAGATAACCCCCACCACCTAACAGTTCAATGGCCCTTTTTTATATAATTTGGAAGGGAATCCTTACAAGCAATCGACATATATGAAAGTGCTAAATCAAGAGTAAGACTCGCCCATGAGGGGTGAGTTCACCACTATCAAGTAGTGAGTTCCCTTGATCATTAATCATGACTTCTTGAGGATTGATTCATCTACTCTATGTCTGGAGAGTCTACTCACTTGCTAATGAGCAAGATGCTAAATGAGAAGATGAGTTTTGATTGATCAAGTGGAAGGATCTTCTTTGTGGCCACCTAGGATGGTGGAAAGTCTCTAGCCTCTACAACAAATCTATGCATTCTAATTATTCTAGGTATCACCTTATATGGAGAGTCTCTAGCTCTTGAAGTGGCTCTACGTGTTCTAGCCATCTAGGTTTGGACGGTCTCAAGATTACTTGGCCTGTGAGGCCCTTAATGGGTATGCAATGTGCACATTAAATTTCAATATTAGGACACATAATATTAAATCACTTGAGATACATATCAAAATCTTCCATGTTATACCCATATAAGCAAACCTATCCTATTGAGTTTCGTGTTCTACTAGATCATAGTGACTAGCCCTACTTATGATGATCAATGTATAATATTTGAGTTGTTACCACCTTGTTATAATAGAAGGTATGGTAAACCACACACAAGTAGATATAAAAACACTGTGGATGAAAATAGAGGCCACAATAACCATCTATGTGGCCTATGTATAATAGTTGGTCATTATAAGTCATCATGCTCATACAATCCTAATAGAAGAAGGTGTTTCACATTAATGCAACCTTTATTATGAAAATAAATTCTAATCTTTTCAACTATAATTGTATTTTAAATCTTTTATTGTAAATATAATAGTTGAGGGAGCTACTAAGCCAGCTTTACATTAGCATAGGAGGCATGCTAGAGAGGATAACATTGTGTTCTATCTAGCACCATTAGAGCTACATGATTGACATAGGATCATGCACCCAGACACAACATGAATATATATCTTCTTATAATTTAACTTTCTATTTTTTTGTATAACACAATGTCTTTTGGAATTTCAAATGTTGAGGACTATTTGGGAGGCTGCATCACATTTGTTTATGTTGAAAGAGAACTAATTAGTTATTTTAAGTTTATATTTGACTTACATGTAGCAGAGTTAGATTGTGCTAGTTAGTTGTGTTACATTCAATTAGACCATTATTTTCTTACTACATTGGTTTAAAGATGGTCACCACAGATGAATACTTTTCACCTAGCTACTGGAAAGATGATTGTTACATTATAAGATGTTGTGATTATCCACGATCCTTATGTGTATGGGCCTCCTATCAAAGGACATGTTATAATTGGAGAAGAAAATAATGGCATAGTTGGCCTAATTGTTGCGATGACACATGTGATCAATATTTGATAGTAGATGTTGTATATTAGGGCCTAAACAACCCAAATATCAACTCCACCTTCCAAATGGGGTATGCCTATGCACAAACATGTATGTCATTAAGATGGTCAAGATGGACATTCTTAAGGGAGTCTTATATTGACTTGAGTGATGTGTAGTTTAGCAGGAATTTATGTGTATACATATTATTTATCATATGGAATTTTTTGTTATCAAACACACGGGGTTCAAGATGTACTTGCAATATCTACTATTATTAGAGGATTTTTATGCATTTAGTCACTAGACCCATTTTGCTATGTTGTTGATGGTTAATAATCCTCATTACGAAAAATGCTCTTTTCATTATAGCAATATTAACTAGTAAAGTTAATGTTAAAATAATAAGTCTATAAACTAAAGGGTACACACCATTCTTCTTCATCTTAACCAATTCTTTTACAAGATCAACAATCGCACTTAAAGAAGAAATTCATCGTTGATACACATATCAATAATGTAAGTAAACAACAGATACTCAAGAGCCACAAGATCAATTATAGAAAAATCATGTTGATATAACTCTGCTAGATAAATAAATTTTCTCTTATCAAATGCAGAGAAAGAGTCACTTGAATTTAAGCATGCCTCACAAAGAAGTAACTTAGTATTAACTTCAAAGAAATGATTATTAAGCTCTTGAAGTAGCATATTAATTATACTATAAAATTACTCAACACGATAATAATGTAAGTTTATGATTTCTTCTTATAGATCATTGATGAGCCTTGTACACATAATTTATATTTGGGATATCAATATCAAAAACACTACAAAAATGTGACACTTCCTTCAATAAAAAACTTCATCGACCATCCCTCATCATTTGAAATTATTGCTTTAATATTTGCACCAATCTCATCTCATTCTTGATGACTTCATCTTTCCTTTATAATGATTGTGATAATTCATATATAAATCAAAAAATATTAATCATTAAATACATTGAAAAAAATAAAATCTCAAGATTCTATTACATCTATTAACACACTTGCTTCAACTGACTGTTGATCATAAACTCAGTCCTCCTTAACAATCTCAAGAACATCAATTACAGAAGCATACATTTTCATGAGGCTAATTAATGTATAAAAATGTGAGCTCCAACGGGTGTCACCGAGTCATTGTAATGTAGTCTCATGATTTAAACCACAACAACTAATTAACTCCCAACTTTTAAGATGTAAGAGAATTTTTTCATGATGAATGTTTTTTAGAGTGTTTTTTCTCTTAAAAGATGCTCCAACAATATTTACAATTTTTATAGAAATTTTAAGCAAGTGTTTTACTTATCAATGATTTTTTGCTATACTATTAAACATAATTAAAGTTGATGAGCAAAATGATGAATATTAAATGCTTGAGGGTCATCACTTAGGAAAAGTACCTTCAATCCATTAAACTCCCCATGCATATTAGATGCACTTTCATAGCCCTGGCCATGTGAGTTATGTAAACTTAATGAATGTTTAGCAAAAATAGCTTCAACTGCTTCTTTCAATTTTGTTGTAGTAGTGAAAGAAATATGTTTAATCCTAACAAATCTCTCAATAACTTGCTCTTATTTGTCAACATATCTCACTACAACAGTCAATTTCTCTAATAATAGTTATGATAGAATGTAAGGTCTCAGCTGCAGCTGCACAACAAGTTTCTTTTTGAACTCTCGATGAAATTAAATTTGAACTTTGTATTTTCATTTTTAAAAGTAGCTTTGTTTATTTCTTCATTAAGATCAACTAGAAAATGAAATAACTTGAAGTAATTCCCTTGGTTAGTTGATTCAAAAAACTCACCATGACTAAGAAATGACAATTTTTGTCATAGAAGGAATCAAATACAATCAATAATGTAGTCAACATGAAATGATAATCCTTTAAATTTTTCTCCTCCTTACACAAAAATATAATATGAAGAATTTGTTCATGAGGCTTCATTTAATTCTTAAATTGTGTCTCGACTTATTATGAACACTATTATGATCTCCGATATAAGCTAGAAGCTTCTCTTTCTCTTCCAATTTCTAAACCCTTCAATAGTGAATGAGTCTCCACCACCTTGGCTTGTGTTAGTTTGCTCTTATTGCTTGAAAAGATAACAATAAAGATAAATTGCAGTATTCTTTTGAACACTATACTCCAAATAATTTGGATATTCTTCAAACAATTTAACATTAAATCTTCGTGTAATATTTCCTATCATTCTTTAAGAACAAATAAAATTTTTGGGTTGATGAGGTCCCTTCACTAATAGTTTTCTTTGTATTTATTCCTTATCATTAACATCATAACTCTAAATTGAAGGATGAAGACCAAGGTCAGCTGGAAGATTATCAATGTCCAACTATACCAATTATTTCTTCTTTAAGAAATGATCCATTTACTAAACCCTAAAAATGCAGAAATACATAATGTTATATATAATAATCAGTCATCTCCAACATTTCTATTAGAGGAACATCAACATGACATCCCAATCATCAAATATGACAACTCTCACATCCATTTTATACAAAATCTGCTTTTTGAAATTTTTCACACCATGCAGAATTTGAAACACCAAAAAAAAATTTTTTAAATACACTCCTTGCCAACACCTTTCATTAACTCACACCACCCTTGCCCTTTTAATCAAGATGAGACAACACATTTGTCCAATGCTCCATCACGAACAACATTATCATTTTGGCTATAACATTTCAATCAATTTTACAATTTGCAAGATTTACTCCAAGCTCTCACTAAGGTCTGTGACAACTTATGTTTAGAATGTATTGTGCAATTGTGTAAGTGTGGATAAGTCGATAGACTCATCGTAGCCATGGTACCAAGACTATTGTAAATTAGCTCTATCACATTCTTCCTCTTATCCTATCCGAAGCAATGGGACATCACCAAAATGGTATCAAATAATTTGTGGTGTCCTCCCCTTGGCTGGATCAAGGCTAATGGATACTCCTCTTCCCAATGGGGTGGCATTGCTGGTGCTAAGGGATGCAAATGGCAACTTCCTCAGCCATGGGTCATTGTTTTCATTTCAGTTGAGGCTATGCTCTACACTAAAATTATTGACGGATTCAATACAAGGGCATTATCATTGAAGGTGATAATAAAGGTGTGGTGGATCTCAAACTTTCTCTTAACAATGAAATATGACTTAGAATGCTCGACATCGATTTTAGAAGAACTTCCACTTATTTTTGTATACACAAATAGATCTAACAATCTTATACTTTTGTAGATATAGCTACTTTGATTTTGTATGGCATAGTCAGATAATCTATTCCTCCATTTTTTTTGCTCTTTTAAGGATAAAATATCTTTGTTAGTGCTAGTTTTTTGCTTTCTTTAGCGATTTTTTCTACATTGTCTTTTTTTATTATCAATGCAAATGCATCTTTTCAGTATATAAGTAATCTTTTATAGTCACATTAATCAATGTTAACTTAAAAGTAAATATAAATTAATCTAAACATGAATACAAATAAAGTTACACTTTTAGCATTTTTTTTCATAATAAAACACACAAGCCACAATACTTTTAAAAACAAATGCACACCTTTGGCCATTTTTAAAACAAAATCATATTATAAACTATTTTTAAAATAAAGCACACCATCAACCTTTTTCTTAAAGACAAAGATATACCATTAGTTATTTTCAAAATAATGGCACATTATCGGCCTTCATACTAAAAAATAAAGGCACACTATCTGTCTTATAAAACAAAACAAAAAGTAATATTTTTTTAAAAAATAAAGGTAGACCTTTCATTTTAAAACAAAATTATAATATAATTTTTATAAAATCAAAAGCAGACTATCAGCCTTTATTTAAAATAAAAAAGCTAATCACATACCTGTATTAATTATCAAGAACTTTTCAATAAGGAATATTTTTACTGCTCCAATTCTCAAAGATCATCTTTCAGTAAATAATAACTAATATAAAAATTGAACTAGATTAATATTATCTATAGTTTAAGTAAAGAGTAAGCAAATACTAAAATATCAATGAATTTAATTATGCAATAAAGAAAAGATAACTAACATGAAATTTATTTGTCTTACATTCAACAAACATTCAAGCAAAGAGAAAAATACTATGCTTTCTATACAACTCCACATACAAAATCCAAAGTGCCCACAAATATATTAGAAAAGGATGGTTATTTGTCTTAGAAGCTTTTGAACTATAACTTTGTCCTTATGTGTGTATTATTGCATTCCATTCTACATATATATTAGGAAACCTTAAATTCTAAAATATTACATGTCGCTGATGACCATCTAAGGTTAAATTTTTCTTTTTCATGAGTACATTAGTCTTCTATTTAAAGATTGAAAAATTCGCACTTGGGAACGACATTAGCTGTTTTAAAAATTTTTTTGTTAAAATTAGTAAAATAGAGGAGATAAAATTTATAATTATTGAAAACTTACAAGGTATAACGTAGATGTTCATAAAATATATAATACAAATTCAAAATATAACACTCAATCCCTAAGTCCTATTTATTTAAAGAAATAGCTACTTACAATAACATTCTGTAAATATCAATTTGGACAAAATAAAAATCATTTACTTCATCATTTCACCTCACTTATTAAAGGAAAGTCATATACATATATGCTCTTATGTTAATTACATATAATATTATATCATAATTATTTCATTTTAATATCACAAATACCAAATCAATTTCTACAAGTTGTTTATTTTCTTTAGCTAATTCTACATCACCTCTTCCACACCCCATAACCAGACAGTAGCGTTTACATAACTCTAATATTTGCCATTAATAAAACAGAAATAAAAGTGAAAGAAAAATTACTTCACAGCTATAACAAAAATCAAAATCATGAGAATGAAGAAATCACACAAAAAACTACAAACAAAATGGGATTTGCACTCAAAAAGAAGAGAAAACCCATTTTTCGCAAATTTGGAGTTCGGAACAAAGCCCAACCTAAGCGGGAAGAAATTTGCAATAACTCAAGCAGGTTGGCAGCGGTCGCGGACTCGGGGCGGATGCGGGCCGGCGTCGGCGACCCCTTTAGGCGTCCAGGCACAAAAATGAGGGAGAATATGAGGGTGAGGGTGGGCAAAGTGTCGAACACGGCCTTAGACCTGGAATGCCGAGCACGACTTAAACCTGTAATGCCGGGTGCAAGAGAGGAGATTGGGGGCTAGCTGGTCTGATGGGAGTTATTTTGGATTTTTAGTAAAATTACTAAAATGCTCAGGTTAAAACAAAAATTTACGGTGGGTAGCAGTAGATCTGCCCATATATATATATATATATATATATATATATATATATATATATATATATATATATGCAAGTAGGGCTAACTTTTAATAATCACATTTCTACAAATTCTTAAAACACCGAGTTGCAGAACAATCATATTACCCATAACATCAAACCAATGATATACAAATTCAACATTTAACATGTCATTCAATATATACAATATATTTGAGACTAATTCAACTAATGAATATTAGAAATATGTAAGAATTATTAGTCAATTTAAAGTTTAATTCAAGAATTCTTATATAAAGATGCTATAACACAATAGACTGGAATCTGTCAAGATGAACATGCGGTGGACGGAAACTGCTAAATTTAATTACCAATTTATATTATAAAATGGACAGGCCATGTGATTTTATGGATATAAGAGCACAATTAATTAACCCTGGTTTTCTGTCATTGAAGTGAAGAAGAGGCACATGGAGGACTAGTTAATAGTTGGAGGTTTGGTTTCTCCACGAGTCTTTTGAGATGGCCAAGTTACAGTACGCAGGTAATCACTATATTATATTATGTCGGTGAAGCTTCAAATAAATTTTTTCTGTTGTTGGACTTGTTGCCTTTTGTCGGAGTACTTTTTTTTTTTTTTTTAGGATGGGTATTCACCCAACATTTCACCTATATTATGGGTGGGGATATTATTGTGTTTAATCTGGGTAAAAGCATTATCCCACTCATTATCGGGTTTCACGATGTTATGGCGGTGACTTCCTGAGAGAATCTGATGCGAGTTCACAATTACACCCCTGAGCGTTGTTAGAGTACTTCGGCTTTTGGTAGAGATTCTTGAGATTTCAAAATCAATGTGTCGGTTGGGTACTATGGAGCTTTATTCATTATTAATTGTAGGTGAGCTATTATTAATAATTTGATAATTATAGAGCATGGGCTCTCATTTTTATAAATTTTTTTATTATTCATTAAAAATTAAATTATGAGAATTAAAATATATTTAACAAGTAAACTTTTGAATATAAATTAAAAATGATTTACAATGCTTAAATTTTGATCACCATATCGATGTGAATTAATGACGTAAAATGTGTAGGATAAAATTTAAATTTCTTTTAAAATGTTGTCCATTTCAGTCAAAGCAACAAGACAACAGAATCATATAAACAAGGAAATTTTAATTTGTGCATTTAATTTTTTATAATATTTTTATTTTTATTTGTCAGGACTATAGTTAGATTCAATGTTTTGAACTTATATAGAATGTTTGAAATTTATATCTCATCTAAATTTTTAAAATTTATAAAATTTAATCGAGAAAAAATATTAATTAATTATGTGAGAATCATATAATTAATTAATTAATTAATATTTTGAAGATTTCCAAGTAAGCATGAAAGCCACTCCTTCCTTCTTTAAAACGACCCAACCACCTCTTTTACCTCTCTTTTTCTATCACTTTTTATAATTTAGGATTTTATACAATAATATTTTTTTTTTGTTTAATGAATGATAGATGAATCAAGAAAAGAAATGAGAATTTCAAGATTTTTACAAATCAACCACCTAATTTAAGCACCTTCTCTATTTTTTTTTAACTCTGGAAGCCATGTAATTGTATGTGCCACAATCAAATTGTTAGAAATTGTACAATAATGAAAAGTATGGGTTGGGCTTTTTGTAATGAATTTTAATAATTGAATGCCAATTTGAAAAATGAAGATTGAAGGTGGTTGAATTGTAAATATAAAAGAATAGGGCTATTGTATATGTAAAGCCCTAACATTTCATCTAAGACTTGGAGGCTCCATGGCTGGCTCATGAAGCTAGAATTTTGGTGATCTTCCACCAACCTATTACATGGGTTAGTGATCGTTTATTCATCTTTACTCTTTCAATTTTTGTTCCCTATGAAAGCTTTAATTTTTTATTTTTTCCAATGAGATTGTTATTCTATTTTCTCTATGCCATGGTGGAGATTCTTCGGATTTTCTAAGAAGTGTTGGGTTCGTTTGAGTTATGAAACTTTAAAAGGTAGTAATGGATGTATGAAAGTAAGAGATTAGGGTTTAGGTGGAGGGTTGGAGGAAAAACCCAATTTAAGGATCTGATGATATAAAAAATGTCAATAGCACATAGATTTGTTTCCTACTTAAACACCAAAGCCCTAACTTAGCCTAACACATTAAGTTGGACTTAGTGAGTTGTTAGTAGAAACACATGTAGGAGGTTCATTTACAAATATTTTCTCCATTATATGTTTCACTCAAGTTAGAACAAGGATAGGCCTCCTTCACTACTTGGGCTCCATCATTTTCTATTGGATGTAAATAGCAATTTTAAGTAATCAATTAATTTAATTGCCTTAATTAGTTATATAATTCAATAAGTGATAAAGTTTTACTTGACAATCCTCAAACTCAATTGGGTTCAAGTGATTGATTGAAAGTATGTTATATGGTTGGTGAGATCTGCTCAACCTTTGTATGATTCAAGATGTGAGATCTTGAACAAATGAGGAGGGCAAGTTCTATTTTTTTGCATAATCACTAGATGTCAGTAAGTTGGATTATGCTTTGCCATTGGGTTTGTGTTCTCTAAGTCTTTTGTCTCATTGGGACAGGTCTATCTTTCCTTGCTAGATGCTTCTTCTAGTAAGTATATTTATTTTGGGTCATCAAGTACCCTTTGTGAGAGTATACTTATCTTAACATAAGCTCGCTTAGGCCTACCCACTACTTTGGATATACAAGTGAGTATATTATATTGGCAAGTACATATACACAATAAATACACTTATTAAATAAATATATAATTTCAATGAGTTTGTTCAATTATTTTTAACAATTATGTTCATTCAGTAAGTACATTCAATGAATTTAGAAAGAGATTACATTCATAAGCATGACAAGAAAAAAGGATAATATGAATAAAATTATCCTTTTTAATAAAAAAAAGTTTATGTATAAATGTAATTAGGGAGTATCCTAAAGTTTAATATATAATCACTCTTCTAACTTGTAAGTATAAAAATAAAAATTAAAAAAGAGCTAATTCCTGCTCCCTTTTCAATATCCTTGTATTCTAACTCTAACAAAGTGAACACATTATCAAAGTTCTAGAATTTGGCTTCTAGTTAGGCATATTTTAATAACTTGGAGATGAAGAATTCACCCCCTTCCTTGAACTTGTACAACAATATGCTTTGATACTCATCAAAGTAAAGAAAGTCAGATAACTTAATCTTCTTCTTCTGAAACTCTTTCATATGATAAGAAAGTTCCATCTGTAGCTACTTACTCATCTCAGAGAAGCAAGATAGTTTTGTGACTGCTCGATCCTTCTCATCTTCTTGTTGTTTTTGCCTCCTCTTAAAGCTATGACAACTTGGACTCAATACCTTTAATCTTGTTTGTCATTCGATTGAGCTTTGACTTGGAAATTGCAAGAAATTTATGTTGAATATCAACTTTTTATAGAGCTCCTAGGTTGATTTTCAATCCATAGCTTGAGTAGTCATGATAGCATAAGGGAGCCACCACTTAAGAAGCTCTTCAAGCATTGCAATCAACTTAACATAAAATATTAAATGACTCAACTTGAATGCCTTACTTGGTCAATCACTTATCTTAGTTGAGTACTATTTTTGGGATAAATCTACCGATGATCATCCATTGACTCTTTACCTTTATTGCTCTTATTCCTCAAGGAGACATGAGAAATAACACTCACTAATCTCATCCAGCACATCTTTGAACTAGAACTCGGCTTTTCCTCCTCATTCAACTTCTCAATGGTGGACTCAATAGAGAGGAGCTTGCCCTCACCTTTCTATTTTCCTCAAACTAGCTTAGAAACTTAATGACTTTAGAGTCAGTATGGAAGGGGTAGAGACATCATTCCTTAAAAAATGAGCAAAATGATTAAAAAAGAAAAATAATAAAATAATGAACCTTTATGGTGGGAAGTGCTTATAAAAGATGTGCTTGTGGATGTTGTTAAATTGATGGAAATGCTTGATGTTGAGCTTCTTACCCTAGAGCATCCCCATGGTCCCAATTTTTTAAGTAGTTAGTTGAGGGATTTCCGCCTTGTCAGCAATGAAGGGAGTTAGTGTAGTCAGCATTATCCACTTCATTGTAGACTGGATAAAGAAAAGCTCGGTGTGCAAGTCCACACCATATTCAACAAACCAAAAATCTTTAGGTGAACTACTGAGAACTAGACAGTGCCATCCTTGTGGCCTTTGATAGTGAATACATGGTAAACAGGGGTCAACCTTTCTAGGGTCAAAGCAAAATAAATGTCATAATACTCACTGTAGAGTTCTACAATACTAAGGACCACTCCAAAAAAACATAAGATGTTTACCCACTTGATGCAGAGATAAATTAAAGGCTAAATTGAAAATGATCGGAGGAGACACACAACTCATTCACCTTTAAAGTATTTATTTGCTTGTTCTTTAAGTTGACTCACACTACGAAGTTATAATTGTCATAGCAATATCCATGAAAAATTAAGGGATCTATCTCTAGCCTAAAAATAAAGGAATTGTTCATCATAGTCACAACAAAGTTAGTGGATTCCTTCTTCAAAGATGCCATGGCTATATACCCATATGCACCTCATAAGCTAGCAGTGAAGAGACTATCTAGATCAAGATACCTGGGCACAATAATCGGCATCAAAAACAAAGACACAACCCATGCGAGGCAAGTAGATAAAAATGAAACTTTCATTGACATATTGATGTTCAACAACTTGCCTTAGGATCTACAGCTCGCCCATAGATAGGTGACCACATAATCAGGGACATGACATACCACCCCACTGGAGTCCAAGATTCCTATCATAGGGAACTCATGTGATTGCTATGGACTTGCCACTCATGGGTGACTCACTTTATATTTAATTGGCATTCATATAGGTTACATGAAACAACCTCTTCCTCCCCCCACCCCCGTAAGTCTGTATAAAAGGGGAATTTTTAGGACCTTTTTTAGAAGGATTCTTTCAAATATTTCGTAGATGGTTCACTGCAGTTATTATTATTGTGAACCATAACCTTTTTTAATGAGTTAAATATAATTTTTGTAATACAGTTTGCTAGAACTTAGAAACCATTAAAGAACTCATTGGTTTTGCTACAAATGAGTTAGGATCTCAACAAATCTCTCAAAAGGTTCATCACCTATTTTCAAAGACATAGAGCCTATTGTCTCATATGCCACACTAGCTGAAGGCCTCAAGAAGTATCCTTTCTAATATGCACTCGTACTACATCAGCCCAAGTGAATAGCCACATCAATATGAAAGTTTATAATGTGGTAACTTAGCCATGTTTGATGACTTGTGGAGGTGACCCCTTGATGAAGTCACCCTTAGAGTGACCAAGGAAAAAGTATTGAGCAAAGGGAAGAAGCACGATGCACCAACAGGAACCCAGAAAGCAACCCATTTACCATCAATATGATGAGTGCTTCTAGTCAACCATCATGTTGCCCTTAAGGGTATTGATGGATGAGTTATTGGAGGCTAATCAGAATAAGGAGTACTTTAGATAGATGTTGCCCCTTAAGATAGATGGAGTCTATAATTAGTCTAAATATTATGCTTATCATTGTGACCAACGAATTAACATTGAGGAGTGTTTCCACATAAAGAGCTTGGTGGATGAACTCAATAAACCTAGGAAACTAAAAAAGTTCACCAAAAGATAAGTAAAGGAAGTCACAGAGATGGCTAATGAATCCATCAGAGATCATGGAATTCGCAGTACAAGAATCACACCAAATATCTTTAGAGGGGATGGAGAATATGAGGTAATTTAATTTCAAAAGGATGAGATATGGAGAAGTTAATTCAATAGAAAAAGCATAGGTGTTGAGTACTCCGATAGTACTTATAACCTTTCTAGAGTATGATAATCTCAATGTCAATAATCCATAAATGATCTTATTATCATCATAGCACTCATTATAAATTATTAAATTGACAACGCACTCATCATCACTAAGAACTCAGTCAATATCATCTTTAAATCTATTTTTAGGTCTAGTAAGTTTTAAACTCATCTTTATAGAAGGACAACTATTTGGATTTTCCATGGAAAGAAATAAAATGGAAAGAGTCATCACTCTCCCCATGACATGGGCGAAGGCAAGAAGTAATTTAAAGGTATAACCACCTTTGTCATCATCAAAATGTCTACCAAAGATAGCAAAATCTTTGGACGATCACTATTAAATACATTTAGAGCCATGGTGTCAACCTATCACATGGTGATTAAGTTCTTAATAAGTGGAGAGGAGATCTCCATCAGAGGAGACTTGAACCAATTTATAACATGCTACTTGTGAATAGTAGGAGACTCAAGCAAACTAGAAGAAGTATTGTGGTTGGAGGTCACATGAACTAGGGAGCAAATTATCAAAGAAATTAAGAAAGTGGCAACTACTCAAAATCCTAAATGAGTATTAATGTTAAAAAGATATCACACTCAAGAAGCGGGGGTGAATTAGGTATTTTAAAAATATTACAACTTAAAATTGAATTTGAAGTTTTTGTATAAAATTTAATGAAAAAATAATTTAACTATTTAATGAATCATAATAATAATGAAAGAAAGTGAAAAAAAATTAAGATAACAAAAAAAAAAAGTCAGGAGACACAAAAATTTTTATATGGTTCATCCAAACCCAAAAATCAACTTACGTCCACTCCTAGAATCACTACTCATAACAAGAATATAATTAATCTCTCATACTCTACTATACAAAGTAAGTATAAGCCCAACAATGTATTTTCCTACACAAGACAAGTATAATCCCAAATAAATAATGTATTCTTATAAATGAGCAACTATAACATCAAACAAATAATATACTCTCCTACACGGGCAAGTACAACTATATATCCAAATGAACAAAATGAGTAAGGTTGGATAATCTGGAAAAATAAGGTCAAAATAGACCCATGTCTACTAGGTGATAGCTATTGATTCACATCGAGTAGGGCAAGTTAAGAAGAACTCAAAGTGTGTAATATAGGATTAAGTGATGAACTAACTCTCCCATAGCTGGCGGGTGATCAAGGAAAGTGCAGATGGACATTGTTCAACAACCCAAGCTCAACTCATGGGTAAACATAGATAGCTAGCCTCCCACAACTTGCCATCGAGATTGCTATTTATTCAAGTTAGAACAAGTTTTGAATTATTATTGGCCTACCTTATCTATACTTACAATATGTAATATACCCTCTTAAAAAATATAAAAAGGGGGTGCTCCTTTTCAAAAGAGGTATTTGGACTCTTTTCTTTAGATCCTTAGCCTTTGTACTCAGATTTTAAAGAGAAATAAAATTGATTTGTTCTCTTTTCTCTAATCTTATTTGTATTATTATTATTATTATTATTATTATTATTATTATTATTATTATTTAACTATGTTTCTAAGTATCTCAAGAGGTTATTCCTAAACCCATGGATAGATTTGGATTCAACATCTTTTTAAGTGCAGTGAGCATGGATCAGACCAAGAACAAGAAGTTAGATATAAAGCGAAGCAGGACCTTCATCAAAATGCTACACAATTTATAGATGAGATCACTCAATGGCCATGGAGAAATATGCCACACAATTCAACTTAACAAAACCTTAATAATATGAAAGATCAAATGACATACCTCATGTAAACAAAAATGAAGAAAACACGATAGGAAGAACTAAGGGCTAGAGCAAATGAAGGAACCATAGTGTTTGCAACTCGCTAAGCTCATCAAGATAGAAGGGAATTGTCTGAGACTCCTAGCTTGGATGATGAATCTTACCACATAAGTGAAGAAGAAGACATATTAAAGAAGCTTCCTAAATTGACCAATGGGTTCTCCTTTAAGATTGTTGAAGCCCGTCACCCACAGATATTCAAAATCCCCATCTTAAATAATATATATGTTGAACAAACCTAGTGTACAACATCCTACTTTAAATTAACATCATTACTACTAGATTTGGATGAAATGATGAAGTGTTCTCTTCTTTAGCACTTTTAAGGAGTTGTCCATTATATGGTTCTCACGCCTTCTGGTGGGAGTCATAACCATATTTTCCAAATTTAAGAGAATGTTCAACATATAATTCACTAGTTCCTAGAAGTTATTGAAAAGTTCTCAAGCACTATTGTAAATATTGCAGGAGCCCGATGAGTAAGTTTATCACCCATTTATAATGAGAGATGTTGAAAATTAAAGATTTAGAACCCATAGTGACCCAAGCAGCACTAGCTCAAGGTCTAAGGGAGGGGCCCTTTAGATATGCCCTCAAGCTCCAATAACCAAAAATACTCACCAAATTATTTGAGTTAGCTAATAGCCATATAAATGTGTAAGAGTACAATGAAGTCATCCAACTAACATTGCTAACTTGGGCCAAAGACTCAGCATGGTGGTCTTCTTCAAAGAGACTGCATGGAGAAATGTTTCAAGCAAGAAGACTAGATAATAGATGGTGACCTAAGGTGAGGTTTCAAAATTTCCATAACTCACTATCGTGGAGCTGACTATTCGCCACTCATTTAGCAGATTCTTTTTAATGTGTCAATGGCCAAATTGGTGGAGGTTATCTAGAATAAATAATATTTTAAATAATCACCATTGACAAAACTTGATGGGGTTTATGACCGATCAAAGATACTGCATGTACCATCATGATCACAAGCATGACACGAGGAATGCTTCAACTTGAGAAGCCTCTTTAAAGAACACATCAAGGTAGGAGAGCTTATGGAGTTCACTAGGTAGAAGGATAAGGAGGTCATCAAAAATGATAATGAACCCATCCTCACACATACAAGAAGAAGGAAGGAAAGCCTAGAAATATTGTGTTCTTGGGAGCTAAACTCAGCTGCCCTCCTATGAGCACCATCAACTTTTATTATCCTAGTGAGTTTCTTAGAGAAAGACAAACTCATCACTTGCAACACATACAACTACATAGTTGTTATTAATGCATTGGTTTGTAACTATCAAGTAAGAAGTATTTCGACTAATAGTTAATATCATCTTCATGTCCATTTTCAACAAGCTAGGGATTGCTAACTCTAAACTTGGCACTATAGGTCACCACTTTATGAGTTTTTAGGAGAGAAGAGAGAAACTAAAGGGATGATCACCTTAGTTATGACTTGTGAAGAAGACAAGAAATAATTCAAAGCCATGGCTAAGTTTGTCATTGTTGAGGATCATGCCACCTATAATTCCATCTTTGACCAACTTATACTAAACACATTCTGAGCAGTAGAATCAACTTACCATGTAGCCAACAAATTCACCACTAGCAGCGAGGAGGACTTGAGGACTTGAGGCCTTACTAGTTACAACATATTCTAACTCATAGCCATTAATGAGATAAGTAAATGAAGAATGTGAAGTCAGGGATGAGTCATTATTGAAATACTTAGTAAAGGTGAAAGCGAATATCTAGCAACTAGAGTACTTCAAGATTGAGCGAATACCCAAAAAGTGAAAATAGGTCACTTGACCTATTACCTAGAGGTAGTGGACTTAGGGAGAAATCTATCAAATAACTCACCCAACCAAGCATAGAGGAGGAAAAATTCATGCAGGTTGAACAAAAATACTTGCCGAGCTAAGTCAACCCTATCAAAAAAAGGTAATTACAAACTTGAGAATCAAAGAAAAGATTAAGGATTTGAGGAAATTCAAAATTAGAGTGCCTAAATACCTATTAATTGAGGGTGAGGTCTTCAGAAGGCTGGCGACCTCACTTAACTTGAGATGTGTAAGGGAGTCAGAGTAAATGAAAGTCTTTGTGGAAATACACTCTAACAATTATGGTAGTCATTACAGAGGGAGGACACTCACCCATAGAATCCTAAAATAAGGATACTTATAGGCCACAACTCAGTATGCATTTTTTGGCCCAAGTTTGCATGAGACTTGATGTGCCATCTTTAGCCCAAGTAATGATGTATGCTTTCCTACCCTAATAATATGAAAGACAAACACTCTATGTGGTTATTAACTGTAGTGTAAGATTGACACCATGTGAGGTTGACAACTAAACTTAAAAAAGACTAACACTCTGTGCTATTGGTGACTATAGTGTAAGACTGACACCCTGTAAGGTTGGTGTTGACCTCAATTTTAAAAAAGATTAACATTCATCCCCATAACAAATAAAATTCCATTCCTAAATTAAAGATCATCCCACTTAGACACTTAAGACACCTCCTTACTGCTTAGGTAAACCTAATCAAATCTAAATTCACTAAAATTCAATCCAAACCAAAATCAGGCATATCTAAATTAAAACTTGAACTCAATTGAGCCCAAAAATGGGATAATTAAGATGGTTGGCCCATTTAACTCACTTAAGCTCAAAATCACTTAAATTAAAAAGAATCAAATAAAACTAAATCAAATTAAAATTAAAATAAACAAAAAACATTAAATCAAAACATAAACACAAACAAACTTAAAACTAAATTGAAATGGGACATAGAGTGGCCATTTAGGTCATTTGACATAAGTAGACCCATGTAGGCCCCACATAGTCAAAAAGTCAACCCATCAAAATTCAATCATATTGAGCCATTCTAAATGCTCAAAATCTCAAATAAACATAGTTAAGTAATTCTTTGCATGTAATTTGATCAATCTAATCATTTCACACAAATGAATCCAATTTGACCCATTAAGATCAATTTGGGCCAAAATTGATTAAACTGAAAATTAACTTCAAATAAAATAAAATCAATTATTCCAAATTATCTTAAATACTAAATTAAGCGTTATTAGAGCTCAAATAAATTTTAATTGAGTCAAAATTGGCCACTTAAACTCAATTGAGCCTATATTAACCCAAATAGTTAAATGGGTCAATTTTGGTTAAAATTAAAATCTAATTCAAATCAAATGAAATTAATTAATTAAAATCATCGTAAATGATCAATTAACCCTAATTGAATCTAAATGTAAACTCCAAGATGGCCAAATAGGCTAAGAAACCAAACTTGATCCATTTAGGTCAAAAAAAAGTCAAATTAGCCTAAATCAAATTGAAAATCTTTATGGCATGAATCAATTGTACTCTATATCACTTAAGGAAGAACTAACAATAGTTTCAATCATCATCACATGCTAAGTAGTCAAGTGAATTTAACATGGCCCAATCCAAAATAATTTAAACCAAAATGAATCATATTTAACACATTTAACCCAATCCCAATCATTCTAAAATCATATGTAACTTGGATCAATTGATCTATAAATCATTCAATTGAAAATTAATAATGATTGCAACCTAAATAAAAGTCCAATTAATCAAGTGGAATGTAATCAACCCAATCCAATCTGATTTATATCAAAATGAATCCAACCCAATTACTTGAACCCAAATCTACTTCAAGTAAGCTCAAGCTTAACTTATGGATCACCCTGAGTTTAGCCTAAGAGATTTGGAACAAGCCTAATAGAAACTAAGGTGGTGGAGAGGTGAGGTGGAAGCCATGGAGGGCTTAAATTGACCTCTTTAGCCATGGGTCAAAATTGACCATACTTTCCTCATCATTCCACTTAGCTAGCTAAGAATGATCCCCTAATCCTCTAGCCATCTTCATCACCATTAGAGGAGCCCAAATTTTTATATCCAACCACCTCCCACCTCTTCCAATGAATGGGAGGTTTGGCTAATTACAAAGAGAGGGAGAGAAGCTTTAATGTCAACTTTGGATTATCCTTGTGGGAATTTTTATTTGGAACACCACACATATCTTGGGGGTTCTTATTTAGGTAATCAAATACATCATTAAGGGATGAATATATTATCTCAAAAAATATACATTTTACCTTATAATAAATTAAATTACTTAATAATAATTCACTAAACATATTACCCTAATGGTGATGGGTCTTCGATATATCAAAGATTCTTCTCATGGAGAAGTAGAATAGGATTTATTTTATTATAGGTTCACAGTTCTTTATAAAAGATCCTATAGTTAATTGCATCTTAATAATGAAAGATCTCTTTTTAAGAGTACTCTCAATTTAAGAAGGATTTTTATTTTTATTAATTTCAAAGCTTGTCAAAAAAGAATGATGATTTAGAAATTCAATAGGGAATGTTAAAAGATGAAGGAGTTCTTTTGGAGGCTAATCAGGATTAAGAAGAAAAAGCTTTAGATAATGGGATGTTCAGTAAGCGTTTCAGCTAACCAACCATTAGGCTTTATAATTTTCAAATTTAGAATTATTGATATTTTGAGTTAACATTTATTAAAAACCTATTGCTTAGATTCTAGCAACATAAGACTATAGAAATGCCTAATAGTTGAAGACTTACTCCAAAAATAGGCTTTAGAATCTAAATCTTTGAGAATTATTGGTTTTCTTCCTACCGACAAAAAAAACTAACATATCTCTGACTCTTCTAAGTTTATAACCTTCATAGAAGGGTTGCCAACTAACACCACCTATGTGATTTCAAAAATCATGATTTCAGCCTTAAATGCAAGATGGTTATGCTATTGCATTTAAGAAGGAAGCTAAGAGGCTAACTCTCTCCCTAACCTTAAGAAAATGTTTTGCATGTTATGCACTTAACTAACACAAAAATATTTATCTTTCATGTATTGCCTCACTCATTTTAAGACCTTGAGTATGCAATTCATGCCTACAAAGATATGCAGTTAGAAGTAGTCATGGGAAAAATCAAAAATAGTAGGCACACTTCTCCCAAGATGGGGTCATTCTCACAAGTCATATTCCCCCTTATGTGCAATGGGTGAAGCACCCAATTCAAGAAGAACGAAAATATGCTATCATGTTTCACAAAAAATTAATTATTTCTAATTAGTTTTAAGTTGTACTTAGGACTTTTAATTAATATGAGCTTTTGAGTTTTTTTATTTATTTTTTAATTGAGTTGTTTTAAGTTTAATGTGGTAAAAAAAATAATTTTTCCTAGGAGCGTAATGTTCTAGAATTTCATTATAGAAACACACCACAAAAAGTACTTATAAAAGTAGGCAATTTTATTACGCTCTCAAAATAAATAAAGTGAAATTAATTAATAGAACAGGCCAATTCGGCCAGGAATTGCTGTACACCTCGGATGTAAAAGAAAATGGGCAACTAAGCTCTGCCCTTATATAGCCCAGCCTAGAGCTAAAAGTTTGATCTATGAGGGTCTTCTTTTAGGATTGTCACCTTCTCAAGGACCTCCATGGGCTTCACACGAGACCACCAACTAGTAATGTCAGTTGCTACTATTACTAGACCCATATATCCAAAAATAAATCTAAGCTTTAGTTACATTTTGAAATTTTAAAATAAATTTCTAATTCCTGTAAAACAAATGTCAAGAAATAAATACAACACACTAATAATTTATAGTTCAAACATGCAAGCTTAGCATTAATTACTTGCCAAGTCCACCTATTCTATTGAGCTATGCTTAGGGACTTACGCATACCTTCAAGATATATATATATATATATATATATATATATATATATATATATATATATATATATATATATATATATATATATATATATATATATATATATATATATATATATATATATTACAACATTCTCTTTAAGCACAGCCTCTTGTTGAAAATAATGTTAGTATCATCCAGACTAGTAGGCAAACAATCATAGCCATCAAATCTAAAATGTTACACCACAAAACTAAAAAAATATTTCACATCACAAAATATCATTGATCATCAGCCTAACCTGAGTCTAAGGTCGATGACCTAACAATCTAGTGTGTGAGAAAATGGGCTTATGTGGTATGACTTTACTAGGCCTTTTAAGTTCAAGTCTTGATTAAAAATTTAATCTTTTACTTTTCATAATTTTTCTTCATAGGTATGTGTCATTGTTAAACTTGAAGTTCGAGATATCAAGACCCCCTTCGAACTAGTAACCTTACAACCTCAGGTGTCCATACCATATATCATAAGATCACAAGTTATGTTAATTTTTCTTATCATTTGTTTGATTTTATTCTTAGAATTTGTTCAATTCTCCATTGGGTAGTTTCAATTTTAGTGATTTATGAGTTTATATCCATTTTTAGGATTACTTTTATGTTAAAGTAAAAGTTTAGGTTTTAAGAATAAAAAATAAATAAATCCTAGTTTGGGTAGAACCCATTCTATTCAACCATCCTAAATTCTAATATAATGAAATTTTCATCCATTCTAAGAGTCAAACTAAGATCTTAAGTATTTTAATTTGCCTCTTTTGGATTGATTTAAATGGTTTGTTTTAAATTGGATTTAATGTGATTAATATTTTAATTTTATTTTTTGGATTTAGAGACTATGTAACCTAATCTTATTAAGATTTTGAAGACTTCATTCTTGTTTTATTTCTTTTATCTTGATTAATGTTTTTGTAGTTTGACTTATTATCTTTAATAAAAATTTAAAAATTTCCTTAAATCTTAATTAAAAGTTGATGACATCATGGTTAAGAATAATGCAACTTTTATTTTAGTTTGATGTCCTTTCAAATAATTTGATTCATTTATATTTTATGTTATTTAATTATTTATGTTTGTTTTAGATATATATAGTTTCATAATTTAAATTCATATTTAATCTTAGGTTTTTTTATCCAAGGTCTTTTAATTAAGATTTAGGATGGTTCCTTGAAGCTTAACTAAGAGTTTAATCATATATCATGATTGAATTTGATATTTACTTTTAAGTTCTTTTGGGTTTCAAGTAATGACATTTACTTAATTTATATCATTTTTGTTATATAGGATGTGTATACTTTCATAATTTGGGTTCCTTGATTAAATATTTATCCTATTCATTTGCTTCGTCAATGTTTATGTTTATTAATTTGAATGATTTAATTTAATTAACTTAAGCTATATTTTTAATTATTTAAATTTGATTTAAAAGTTTTAATTTTATTTTTTAAGTGATTCTTTACGTTTCTATTTTGTAACATAAGAGGATTCATCAACTTGTTGGAGTTTTATTATATAATTGAATCCCTTGAAATGAAATTTTACTTATCAACTTCAACCTAAGAAACTTACGAAATGAACTACTTTAGACACAAAACCTAGCCTAGGCCATTCCAAATTTTTTAGATTATTTAAGTTTAATTAATTTTATTAATTCTCATTTATTTTCATTTGAAATTCCTTAAAATTAAAATGGATTTTAAGTAATTTTAGAATTATAGACTTTCTTGATTTAGGTATCAAGTTCAGAAGTTGATTAATCTGATTTTAATTGATCAATTGATTTATTATAGATTTAACAAATTAGATTACTTAAGGTTTGAATGAATTTTATGTTCTTAATCATTTTATTAATCCTTAAATGCATAATTAATTAAATTCCTTAGCTTCTGAGGGCTGAGAGTTTTTTCTTTGGTTTTATTATGTTATTAAAAATGTTTCGAGTTAGTTTTATAAATTTTAATAATTTTTGTGATTTTTTAATTTGTAATTTTATTTAAATTGACCTAGAGATTAGAAATTCAACAACTTCTAATCCAAATGTCATTTATCATTCAAATTTTAATGGCAAGTAGGGTTCTTTGCTAATTTTAGTTTTCTAAAGTTTCACCTTAATCATATATGTAATTTAGGACTAATTAGGGTTTTAATAGTATTAATAAATAATAAATTAAGCCTAAATTAGAATGAATTAATTAGTGGTTTTAATTTTTTGAAATTCTCCTATTGAAGATGAGTCCATTGTAGATTTATTTAGATTTTTAGGAGTTATTTGAAAATGTAAAATCATAAACATGACAAATATGATGACTATTACATTAGGAGAGGAATCTACAACAAGATTCCCTAAGACTTTAATCAATGTTAGTTCTGCTAGAGGCACTCTCCAATTTGGAACAACTTCGGAAGTCATACAGTTTGTACCTGCTAGACCTATGACCAAGCCAATCATTGAGGGTATTAAAATGCCAAAAGCATTCAAGACGTTATCATGCAAAGAAAAAGAATGAATGTAATCATTCTTAATTAGCCTAAGTAGCTGAATGCTAAAGCTTTACATAGCTTTACTCAATCAGAGAAAGAACTTAACCTCAAAAAAGTTTTTATTTTTGATAGGTTATCAAAGGTAGTTTTGATAATGCTTGCTAAAGAGAAGATGGTTATTTTGCCCAAATTGAAATCAATTATATCAGCCCCACTCAATAGTCCATTAAAGGAGCTTACCATTTCACAATGTACTACTTTTAGTCCAAGCAAACATGATCATTAAGCATCTTTCTCAAGGACCAAAATGTCCAAGAGAGCTAGAAAAACTATAATGCTTATTGTAGAGCTACTAGATTACTTGAGCAAGTTGAATAACAATATGAACCACTTGCGGAAGCAAACATATCCACCGATAAAAAAAATAGCCCTAAGGGAACTATAAATAAGTCCTTCTAAGATAAACACATGCAGCCTATCTCGTTAAAATAGCTAAAGAAAAAGGATATTATTTCATCTAAAATTTACAAAGTTCTAAAAGTTGTTAAAAATAGAAATCTTCAAAGAAGGATCAAGAAACTTTTAAGCTAAGCCACCAATCCAAGAAATATTTATTCTAATAGAGGTAGAAATAATAGAAGATATCAAGTCCACATTAAGCAAAGCTCAAGACCCATGATTCTAATGTTCAATGAGCATCAACAATGAGCCCTTCAGTCTAAAAATATAAAGTGGCTAGTTGTTGGAAGGTCCTGAGAACCTTCACAATAAGGCAATATCAATCATCCCATTTTAATCCATTTGGTGAACACCAAGGTGTGACATATAGGATGCTTTCCTAGAGATCTACCACTCGAAGGCCCCAATCTATCTGGGTAGCTAAAAAATCCCAAGTCATCAAAAATAAGACAAATCAATATTAGCAAGCTCAATAACATGATGAAAAGGCTGAATTGTCTATCATCAATTGTAAACACCGATCTAAAAAAATTCATTCATTGGCCGATGATACAAATAATCAACCATTTTGGAAAAAGGATGACTTTTTGATTGATGAAGAGCAATAAGTTCCTGACATCCAAAATAATGAAAATATCAATTGCATGAAGTTGAGGTTGTTTGCAGGGTTGACACATGTTTATGAAATAGGAACATGGTACCTGATTAATAAAGTGAGGAACAACATATGGAGTGTCCAAGTCACCAAGTGCCTCATGGTGAAACTTGAGTAGAAATTGAAGAACTAATTGATGTTATAATAAGGTTACAATGACAGATGGGTTCTCAACTCCAAAAAAGAGACCAAAAAATCAGCCAACTCAGCAATCACCTCAATGAGATGAATGGGCTAATGAAAGACTTATTTGGTTAGCTTAACTTAATAACAACTACAACGTAATAATTGTCTTTGAGAAATTTAGAGGCTATCAATCTAACAACTTAAATTGGGGGCATACAATATGCTTCACCTAACTTGCTAACACTTTAACTTAAAGACTAGGACCTCCAAGAAAGCTACACAACTCACCAAGAGGTTGATGTCATTATGAAATCCCAAGTAAAGGATCTTATCAACCAAAAATTTAATGTAGCCATTGCTTTAGAGACTATTGAATTACTAATTGGAAAAGGCTGGCCATATCTGGCTGAATATTATCAAGTACAATATCTTAAAGGGTATATTATGCCAAACTTCAACAATTTTTTAGACACAAAACATTCACGGCAACACTTAGCCCAGTTCAGAGCTACTTTTAAAAATACTGGAGGAAATGATACCTAATTGTTATGATAATTCATTAGAGGTCTTACCAACATAGCTTTTGAATGGTATGCTGAGTTACCCAATGACTCAATAAAGACCATTGTCGAGTTTGAAATACTATTCATCAAGAGATTTGTCGGAGCAACCAAAAAAGTGACGATTGTAAATCTCCTTAGAAAAGAGAAGAAAAGAGAGGAGTTCTTTCAAATATACCACGAGATGGAGAAATCTCAGCATGAAATATGATAAAAAAAGTCACAGAAAATCATTATCTCTAAATCTAGTAATTAAGACACCTAATCCTATATTAAAAGCTTCTTGATTAGGCACTTAGGACATTATACTAGGCTATCATAGTGAACCTTTCAAAGATTTGACTTATCCCAATAAAGATTAGGTGAATCAAAGCCAAACTCAAAATTAAACTCAAAAGTAGTTAAATTAAACACATTCTAATTGAAATCTAAAATCTAATTATGCTTGAAATAAGGCAATTGAGATGGTCAATCCAATTAACATACTTAAGCTCAAAATTACATACACCTAAAGAAATTCAAATAAAATCAAAATAAATTTGAAATCTAACCAAACAAAAGCATAAAATCAGTTCATGAACATAAATGAACCAAAAATAAATACAAATGAGGTTCAAGATGGTTAATCATGCCATTTGACATATGGTTGAATTTGTGTGGGCCCCACCAAGTCAAAGTCAAATTCAATAAACTTTGACTAAATTATATCATTCTAAAAACTCATAATCATTAAGTGATCATGATTAAACATAATTAAGAATCTTATAATTTCTTAATTGAATCAAATTGATCATATGATTCAATTAAATTCAACTTAACCTATTTAAATCAAAATGGGTCAAATTGAAACAAAAATCAAAATTAAACTCAAATCTTAAGAACCCCATTAAATAAAAACATCATAAAGGACAAAATAAATATAATTAAAACCTAAACCTAGATCCAATCCATCAAATGGAACAAACTAAACTAAACCAAAAAAACAAAAAGAAATCTATGTGAACTAACTTAAGGAATTTGTGATTAAACCTAATCTAAATGAGTTTGTTGACTAATGAATAATTTTTGAATTGATTTTTATAGCTAATTAGTAATCTAAATAAATTAATAATAAGCATTAACTACATTAACCTGATCCAAATCAATCTAAAATAAAATGGAACAAATGTGAACATTTGAGCTCAAACTTAAGCTAATTACATTGGAATGCACTTAGACTCATTCTTGGGTGAATCTAAAGTAATTAATAGCGAAGATATGTTTTAAAGTTAGTCCAAAGGCAAGGGAATATGACATGAAGGTACAAGAGGCCAAACTAAGCTTAATCATCTCTAATCGCTCCAGTAATCCTTCCATGTGTGCAATTTTAGCGGCTTTATGAATTCAAATGGGAATTATGACTCGCTCATTGCCTTTAGCCTCATGACTAGAAACAATTCCCTATGGTCAGCGGCCTTCATGGGAATTGATAGGAAGAGCTCTTGACAAACTTTAAAAATGCAAGGAGACATTAAATTTTCTCCTTCCTTCGATTCTTTTAGCTTCTCCAAGTCAAACCGAGCTAAAACACACCTTCCCCTTCCTCCCAAACATTCCCAATCACTCCCGACACTAAATTCCATTGAACCATGGTGGACGTCTATCTCCATGTTGATATAGAGGGAGGTGAAGCTCGATTCTTCTTCTAAAAGCTTCATCACACTTCCTTGAGTGATTTTGAAGTGCAAACCACTACCAAGATCTCATGTTGGTGAGGTATAGCTGAAACTAGCCTCTTTTTAATTTGGTGTTGGTCATTTTTGAAACAAATTTGCTCGTAGGATAAATCAAATCATATATATCCCTTCAAAATCATGCCCTAATCATTTTGCAATCAAAATATTATGATGTCAATATATAAATCATCGGTGATTAGGTGAAAAAAGCAAACGATGCTCGGTCACCACCGTGGATGAAGAAGACAAAAGCATGACCATTCATTCCTTTTGTTTGGAATAAACGACCATGATTTAGCCAGATCGATTGATTAATTCCCTTAAGGAAACCTTAGGATGATCTGAAGCAGTCCGATCAAAGAACGGATGGGCCATATCAATCTGCATCACCACCGCCTTAATAACATGGGATCGATGTGGATTTCACATGGCCAAATGATGTTACGACACATATAAAGTGGCGCCACACGGTGCTGACTAATTTAAAAAAGAAAATCAGGTTTTTCAAATTTAAAAATGCTAAAATTGTAGAGAAGCTCAAAAAGTCTCCAAAAATAAAATACCCAACCATAAATTACAAATAAGAGCTCTATGGATTCATCTTAATGAATGGAATCAATTAAATCCAAAATCCCGAATTTTTTTAACTATTTTTGAGTTAATGTAAGTTTAATTATAATTAATTAAACATAAATTAAGTTCAAAATATTAAAACTTTGGGGAAGTGAAATGGAACCTAAAACACACCTTAGATAAATTTCTTAGGATTTTTTGGTAAATAAATCCAAAGGTATGAAAATTTTAACTCTAAAACCTTAAATTAATCAAATAAATTAATAATGAATTTAAAAAGTTAGGAAAAATTATAAAATCAATTTAAAACATTATAACTGACATCAATTGTCTTTAGAAAATATAAAACCTCACTAAAATCTCATAATGCACAAAATGACCTTAATTAAAAAGTAATTGAATTAAATAAATCAATATATTGATCTAAACTTTAAAAAATCATAAGAAATCAACCAAAACTCCAAATTTTTTAAATGAACACTCTTTGGATTCATCTTTGAGAAAGGAATTAAAAAAATTAAAACTTTTAATTAATTCTTATTTATTTAGGCTTAATTTCATTTTTATTAGAATAATTTAAACCTTAATTAATCTTAAAATTCACGTCCAATTAAATTGAAACTTTTCAAAAATTAAATTTTCAAGGAAACCCACTTTCCATAAAGATTTAAAATGACCTATAGATCAGAAATTATAGAATTTCTAATCATTAGGACAGTTTTAATGAATTAATAAATTACAAAATTACAAAATTTATAAATATTTATAAAATCAACTTAAAATTTTTATTAACATCATAACACTTAAATAATATTTCTTAACTCTCTAAGGTTAAACAATCTAATTAATAATGCACTTAGGGTTTATAAAATGATTAGGAACATAAAATATAATCAAATCTTAAATTAATAAGTTGATAAATTAGTAGTAAATCAATTAATCAATTGAAAATCAAAATTAATGAACCTTTGAGCTTAATATCCAAAATAAAAAATTCATTAATATTAAAATACTTTAAATCTACTTAATATTAATGAATAATGATAATTTGAAATAAAAAGAAAATGATTAATCAAATCACGTAAATCTAAATAACTTAGAAGTAAAGGTGGCCTATATTAGGTTTGAAATTTAAATAGGTCATTCCTTAAGGATTTTAGGTTATGAATATTAGGCAAAACCTTATCTTAAGAGGTTTAATGAAATAATAAATCATTAACTTAAGATGTTCACTTAAACCCAACTTAAGAAATAAATTTAAACGAATATATTAAGTTTTGAAACCTAAATGTAATGAAATAATTGAATGATGAAACCAAAACTTTTAAAGTAAACTTAAACTTAAATTAACTTAAGTTAATTCAAAATAATTAAATTATATCATCAAACTAATGAATATTATCATTAATTAAACAAGTGAATAAATTATTTCAATCATTTCAAATGGATTGAATTAAAACATATAAAACAAGACAATTATTCCTTAATCAATTCAACGGAACATAAGGTCAAATATAATCCCAATTTATAAAATTATGTTCACCTTAACCAATTAAATAACATAAATCATATAAAATTTAATGAAAACCTAAAGGAAAAAATAAACACTAAATTAAAGTAAATTAAATTGAAATCTAATAAACTTAAAATAAATAATCAAGATAAATTAAATAAATTAAATTTAATAAATTTAACTTTTGTAAATCTTAATTAAATCAAAAGACAATCAAATGAATTATAATTCAATAAAATCTAAATTCTTAAATGGTTAAGTCAAGATGCATTAATCAATTTGAATAAAACTCAAATGAAAGGAATAAAGAATCTTTAAACAAATTTTCATAAACACAATATGAAGCTAAAGAATTGAATCACTAAATAAGAGTTTAATCCTAATCAAATCACATAAACATTAACCTATCCTAAATTTAAATAAATTTAAAAGAGGTTAATTGAGATACTTAAGATCTTTGTTTGACCCTTAGAATGGATTTTTATCTTTAGATGAAAATCTCAATCTACTAGGATTATGATGTTGAATAAAATGGGTTCCGCACAAAATGGAATTTATTTTATTCTTCATTCTTTAAGATTGAAATTCTACCTTAACATAAAAATAAACTTAAAAAATAAAATAAAATTTTAAATCAATTAAATCATTTAAATTAAAACCATCTAATAATAAATTAAATAAACCTTGAAACTTAAATCAAAACTTGAACTTAAAAGGTATGGTGTAGTCATACCACACAAGCCCATTTCTCACATAGTAGATTATTAGGTCATAAACTCTAGATTTAGGTTAGGTCGATGATCTGTGATATTCTATGATGTGATACTTTTTTTTATTTTATGGTATAATCTATTAAACTTGATGGTTTAGGATTGTTTTCCCACTACTTTGAATGTTAAGGTGTTCTTTTTAGACTAATGCTATTTTTCTACAGGAAGCTGTGCTTAAAGGCATTGCTGTAATAAAAATAAAGTAAATGTTATTTGTTACATGTGTTGTTTAAGTCCTTAAGCATTGTCCAATAAGACAAGTGGGTTTAGCAACCAATAAGGGGATCATTGTAATAAAAATAAAGTAAATGTTGTTTATTATAGGTGTAGTTTAAGTCCCTAAGCATAATCCAATAGAATAGTGGGTTTGGCAAGCAACTAATGCTAAGCCCATATGTTTGAAATATAATTTTTTGGTGTGCTGTGTGTTTTTCTTGACATTTATTTTGTAGGGATTAGGATTTTATTTTAATATTTTAAAATTTAATTTGAACCTAGAATTAGCTTAAGATCTATGGGGTCTAGGAATAGCAGGAGCTGACTTTACCAATTGGTGATCCTATGTGAAACCTATGGAGGTCCCTAAAAAGATGATGATCCTGACACAAGACCCCCATAGATCAAAACTTTTAGTTTTAAGCCAAGATGTATAAGGGAAGAGCTCGATAATTCATTTTCTCTTTCTTCTGGGGTGTACAGTAGCATACAACCACATTAGCTTATTTAATTTAACTTTATTTATTTTGGGGTGCATAATAGAAATGTATGTGTTATTTAGATCTCTTTCTATTATCTGCATTTTTATATATTGCCTGGAAATGCTAGGCTCTTAGAACAACTAAAATTTTCTACCCCACTAAATTTAAATAACTCAAACATAAAAATAAAATTCATAACATCATCTAAATTAAAAGCCCTAAGTATAATTTAAAACTAACTAGAAATAATTAAATTCTCACTGTCATGATGGAGGAGTGTGTTTTTTTTGTGAGATTGAGATAATTAAATAGCTATGGATTTTTAAATTAATATATAAAGATATATTTTAAAGTGTTGGTGGGATAATGAAGGGTGTAGGATAATATGATAATGGGAATACTAAACTAGTCCTATTTTGGCTAAATTAGGCTGATTTAAAATGCAGCTTTAAGGAATGAGATTTAAGTGAGGTTAATGGATAGAAATAATTATGGAGATTTATATTAGAAAATATGTTTATGATCTTGAGTAGTTGATTGATAATTATAGAGTTTAAGTGCTTATTTTTGTGTAAGGACTACGACTAGGTCGTAATTAATGAAGTAGAGATTTTATTAAGTGGAAGGAAGGTGTAAGCTTATGGAGAAGGGTAGAAGGCATAGTATTTTTTTGGTGATGATGTTAAAAGGTATGAGAAAGATTAAAATAAATTAATTTAAGTATTGGAGGTGAGAAAAAAAAGATATGTTGGATAACTAGCACTCATACTAAGGATTGCAAAGGTTTGGCCACCAAGCTCTCAAACCACAAGAACAACTCAAATAATTTATAATATCCAAATACCTCCTTTCATTCTAGGAAGGGGGATATTTATATCCATTATAATCATGCTTTGAAAGAAAAAAAGGTCAGAACATGGAAGGAAAAGTAGGTGGCCACATTAATGTGAAGCATTAAGTTGCCTAATTATTTTATGCCATCCACCCATTTTCATGCTATTATTTTTTGTGGATTCAACCACCTCACATGGCATGCTTTTAATTTTTAAATTCAATGTTTTAAATCTAGAGTTTCTAGAAGAAAATTAAAATTTACATAAATAAAAAGATGAAATCATAAAATGGGTCTTAATAGATAAATGGGCTAAGCCTTCTTCTTTCTTTAATTTTTTTAGGCTTTTGCTTAAGATCTAGTAAATGAACCTTGAGCTCTATTTTTTTGATTCACATGATATTCTATGTAAACTCCCCTAGGCTTAATTTAACTCTGCTTTGTAGGGTTGAAATCCAAGAAGTCTTCTATTAATTAAAGGGCTAGAGTCTCCAAATTAGTATGAGTCAACCATGTGTCTTTAGCTTTTGGCTTATTCTTCCAACAAACTAGAAAATGATATTCAAAAGATAGATTAATGGGTGTTTCCATGTTGACAATATAGTCAACTTCAAAGAAAGAGAGCTTCTACAAGTACAGTGCTATATCACTAGCTAAAAAGTTAGACTAAATAAGTGGGATTTGTTAGCTCTTTTTTATGATAGAATATCTTCAATAATAATAATTGGATGAATGAGCATATTAGTAAGAAAATCAAGGTGATAAGAATTAATTTTAATTTTTTTTAAGATTTTTAAAAGGACCATAAGCACGTGCATATAATTCTTATATTACGTGGCTTGATAATGCTCATGGTGAATGCGAATCAATACATAATCACCTTCTTTATATTCTTTCATTGAACGATTATGATTCTCCTTAAGAGCATAGTTTTCCTTACTTATAGTAATTTGTTTTCTTATATATTCATGGATGCTTTGAAAGTATTTAGCAAATAAGAATGCTGCATTAGAAAATGCATGAGATAGAGGGTTTCCTACATCTATTGGCCATCTTGGGTTTTGACCATAGACTATATCAAATGGTGATTTATTTGTAAGTCTAGAGATAATACTATTATAATAAAATTCTAAGGCTGGTAAATGTAAATCCTAATTTTCTAAACTTTTAACTAATAAGCATCGATGCAAGTTTCCTAAGGTACAATTGACCACTTCAGTTTGTTCATCAGTTTGTGGGTGAAAGGAAAAATAAAATTTTAATTTGGTACCTAATAATTTCATAATATTTTCCAAAAATATGAGACAATCATAACATCTCTATTAGAAATAATGGGTAATGGGAGACCATGGAGTTGTGTTATTTTGTTAAAAAATAAATTGGGTTTATAAGAAGCATAATTTATTTTCATATAAGGAAAAAAATGTGTCATTTTTGAGAAGTTAACCACTATAATAAAAATGATATCTTGTCCTTGAGCTGTCTTGGAAAATCCTAGAATAAAATCTATTGATTGGTCTTCCCAAGGCTTACACAAAATAGGTAAGGCAGTGTATTGTCAAGACCATTGTTTGGTAGTTTTAGCTTGTTTACAAATTAAGAGTTGAGCCACTAATTTTTGAACATCTCATTTTAATGAAGGATAGTAAAATATATTTTCAAATAAACATATGATCTTATCCTTTCTAAAATATTTAGCTACAACTCTAGTAAGTAGATCAGTGATAAGAAGTTCTCTGAGAGAAGATCGAGGAATACATAGTTCTTTTCTTTTATATAAATATCTATTTATTATGAAGAATGTTTCTTAAAAGTTATTGGCTTATCTAGTTGTTTAAGATAAATTAGGTTAAAGTTAGAGCACAATACATAATCATCTTTAATTTGATCAAATCTTGATATCTCAATTTTAAAGAAGAAATCAATAAGTTTGCCCTAAATAAAGCATCAGTACATTTATTATCAATTCTAAGCTTATTCTTTATAATAAAAGAGTAGTTTTGTAGAAATTCAACCCATTTAGTATGGCTATGACTTAATTTTCATTGAGTATTAATAGATTTTAAGTCATGATGTTCAAAATTAAGTATAATTCTTTATGTAAGAGATGATTTTGCCAATGCCTTAAGAATTGAATTACAACATAAAACTTCTTATCATAAGTGGAATAACTTCATTTAGCTTTTCGCTAAAGAATGCTATATGATGATTATCTTCTCAAAATTCCACCTATCCTAACTTTTAAAGCATCACATGCCACGTTAAAAGCTTTAAAAAAATTAGAAACCTAAGGATTGGTGCAGAAGTGATAAGAATTTTAATTTGGTCTAAGGACCTTTGTACATTCAAAATCTTATAAAATTTATCTAATTTTGGTATATCAGTTATCGACACAACAATAGTACAAAAATTTTTGATGAATCTCCTATAAAATGTGGCTAAACAATGGTAGTTTCTAAGTTCATTAAAACTTTTAGGTGATGGCCAATCGAAGATTGCATTCACTTTGGAAGGATCAGGTTTAAGTTCAGTAATGGATACAATAAAGCCTAAAAGGATTACCTTAGTTTGCAAAAGAAATAATAATAAATAAGATTTTCTAAATTAATGTATAATTTCTCTTGTCTTGGTATTTCAAAGATTTTTTTTAGGTGTTGTAGATGCTCATTTTCACTTAGACTAAAAATCAGAATATCATCAAAATACACAACCAAAAATTTACCTATATATGATTTAAGAATAGTATTAATTAATCTCATAAATATGCTAGGAGCATTTGAAATTTTAAAGGGCATGACAAGCCATTCATAAAGTACATCAAGAGTCTTAAAAGCTCTCTTCCACTCATCTCCTGATTGTATCCTTATTTGATGATACCCACTATTTAGATCAATTTTTGAAAAAAATTTGCTCCTGAGATTAAATATAATATATCATATAATCAGGGAATAGGAAACCTATACTTGATAGTAATTTTATTTATTGCTTAACTATCAACACACATTCACCATGTTCCATATTTCCTTAGAGTTAATAAAGCTAGGACTGCATAAGGGCTAACACCCTCCTAAATAAAACCTTTCTTTTAGTAATTCCTCAACTTACCTTTTAATCTCAACATGATTTGTAATGTGGAAGGTTAATAAGTTGAGAGCTAGGTAAAAACTAAATAGCATGTTGAATGTCTCTTAGAGGAGGTAGTTCAACAAGAAGCTCATTGGGTGCAATATTTTAAAATCATAGAAAAGGGAAGAGACCCTAACAAGTATGTGAGTCTCATTAGAGTCTGGTATGACTTCTTTTACATGTAACAAGTGAAGGAGGAATAGATCATAAAATTCATTTCATAAAGCTCCAAAACCTATTATTTCTATCTTTGGTGTCAAAGAAGGAAGAATAGAAGTTTTGAAGCAAGAATAGGAAATGATAGTATTAGCCTTAATAATAGTATTTTTGATGATAATTAATTGAAGTTTGGCATTTTTCTTCAATAGAGGGTTAGATTACAAGTCAGAAGTTATTTTTTGTGGTACTATGGACGGTGTCTTTTCTACTAGCTTTATTGGCAAAAGTTTAATTATCTTATTATTATATTTGAAAACATAAGTATTTTCCCTCCCATAGTGAATACCATTCATATCATACAACCAAGATCATCCTAAGAGAATATTAGTAGTGTCCATAAGGAGAACATCATACTAAATTTAATCCTCATAGCTTTGTATTTTAATTGAAACTAAATATTGATTGTTGATGGAAAGAGATGTATGATTTACCCAGCTAACATGCAATGGCTTAGGGTGAGGTTCAGATTGTTGGTTAGCTCGAGTTAAGGTGTTTGTTGAAATGATATTCATAGCACAATATCCATCTATAGCTAACCTACATCTCTTTTCATTACACAAAATATATACGCTAAAAATATTATTTCTCCTCTAATATTCTATCTCATTTTTAATGTCAATAAGACACCTCATCATTAACTAAGGGTGATCAGTTAATTTCAATTCTTCATTAGATATGGGGTGTCATCATAAACTTCTTTTAGATTATCATCTATTGGATCTTCAACTTCTTTTAAAAATAAGATTTGAGCTTACATTGATTTTTCATATGACCCTTTGCATGACATTTAATATATATTACTTCTTTAGAGTTTTTAGAGTTCCCTTTGATGGAAGTTCAAGGCATATGGGTAGGGCCAATTAGATGGGTGGGTCTAACTATAGACCTATGGGATGAAGTGAAAGGTACTTGACTTTTCTTCTTGAGATAAAGGTAGATTTCTTTTATTGTTCAACCAATAAGGCAATAAGGCATAGTGAAATGCTTCCTCTAAAGATTATGGGTCAAATAATCCAACTTCATTTCTAATATTAGTCCTAAGTCCAATAACAAATTTATTAGCTAATTTCCAATCATTATTAGCACATTTAGTTCTAAAAACTAGATCTTTAAAATTATTCAAGTCTTTAGTTACACGATGATTACCTTATCTTAATGTTAATAATTAACTACATAGCATGATGCCTAAGATAATACTTTGCTCTTAACATTTCTTTTATTTTTATTCAAGTGAGGTTTATCCTTCCTAATCTTTATTCTTTAGCTAAAGTATTTGTCTAATAAATTTAACATGTCCTATTGATTTTATTTTAATAAAAGTAACCCTTTGATAATCATCCATCTTATACTAATCAATGAAGTCATCCATTTGAACTAACAAATGAAGAAACTTATTTGGGTCATGAACATCATAAGTTGGGGCTTCTACTTTAACTCTTCGAGATAGATCATTAGAGTCCTCTATAGTCTTGAAATAATTTTATCCTATTCCACCATTTCAAGCAATTGGTGGTCTTCTAAGTGGTTGGTTTTCTTTATGGTTTTGGTATGAATTATCTTCATCTATCCCTATATGTACAGTTTGAGTAGGTATTGGAGGAGGAGTTGTTACTCTATTATTTTGTAGAGGAGCTGCAAGAGTTTATATTTGTTCTTTAAGTTCTTGCATTTGATTCTTACTTTATTTTTCTAATATTTTGTAAGTTTTTAATTCATTTTCATGGATCCTAAGATCTAAGGCATCAACTAATTTAGTCAAGTTTCAACTTAGTCTTGAGAGATAGATTTTGGTGCCATATAGAATTTTCTTTTTATAAAAAAAGGAGATATATGAAAAGAGATTAAAGAAAAATTTGAAATAAAATAAACAAACATAATATAAATGGGAAATCAAAGTGAAATTTTTGGCTAAGAGAAGTTTTAGGTGAGGAGGGGGGTACAAGACTACTTACATCCCAATCTCTCCTTATACAGTTTAGGTCTTTTTGATGAAGTTTTATTTAGCCTCAAAAATTACTAAGTTTAACTCACTTATATTATTATACATGTAATCTTTTTTATTAACTTTTTAATGCAATGAAAAAATGCTCAAGAGTATCAAGCCTCTTTTTTTAAGAAAGCAAGTTATCATAGGTTAATCAATAAAATTTTTAAAATTAATCATAAACATTAACAAAAATAATAAAGCAAGCAATTAGATTTTGATTTGCACTAATAGCTAGGTTATTTTTAGCGTGGAGCACTAACTCACTAAGGTGTTCTCTTAATTATTCTTTTTATGGAAGTTCACATAATCAGGAAATAACTAAATTATATAATAGAGCTTACTAATTAGAATTTTATGCAATCATCATAAACTTGTAGGTAATATATTGTAGGTAATATATATCTTTCTACGCAAATAATATGAATTTAAACTATCATAAAAATAATTTTTTTTAATTTCACAAGTTCAAGAAAAACTCACAAGTTTGAAAGCAAGTCCACCACTTAAGATTCTCCTTTCATCAAAGAAAAAATTTGATCGAATTTGTTCTTTTTAGGCTTTGTTCTGATACCAACTTTGATGGAGGTGGGTATTCTTTTTTTTTTGTAAGATTGAGAAAATTAAATAGCCATGGATCTTTATATTAATATTTAAATATATATTTTGAAGTTTTAGTGAGAAAAATGAAAGGTGTAGGACAATATGATAGTGGGAATACCTAAACTAGTCTAATTTGGGCTAAATTAGGCTAATTTAGAATGTAGCCTTAAGAAATAAAATTTAAGTGAGGTAAATGGCTACAAATGTTTATGGAGGTTTAGGCTAGGATACATATTTATTATCTAGATTGGTTTATTGGGAATTATAGGGTTTATGTGGTTATTTTTGTGTAAAGACTAGGACTAGGTCGCAATCAATGAAGTAGAGGTATTATTGAGTGGAAGGAAGGTGTAAGCTTGTGGAGGAGGGTAGATGGCTTAATGTACAGTTGATGCCGATGTTATGAGGTATGAGAAAGATTAAAATAAATTACCTTGGGTATTGGAAATGAGAAATGAAAGATATGTTTGATAACTAACACTCCTACCAAGGATTACAAAGGTTTGGACACCAAGCTCTCAAACCACATGAATAACTCAAATAATTTATAATTACAAAAATATCTCCTTTTATTCCAATAAAGAGGGATATTTATAACCATTACTATCATCTTTCAAAATAAAAAATTCAAAACATGGAAGGAAAGGTGGCTGGCGACATTAATTTGAAGCATTAAGTTACCATATTATTTTATGCCATCCACCAATTTTAAATGCTAATATTTTATATGGATTCAACCACCTCACGTGTCATGGTTTGAATTTTTAAATTCCAAGTTTTAAACCTAGGGTTTCTAGAAGGAAATTAAAAATTACTTAATTAAAAAAGATGAATTTATAAAATAGGTTTTAACAAGCTAATGGCAAAGCCTAATTCTTTCTTGAATATTTTTAGGCTTTAGCTTGAGATCTTGTAAATGGACCTTAAGCCAAAATTTCTTGATCCACATGATGTTCTACATTCGATAGGTTCTTTATTCTATGATAGGAAAAGAACCAATAATTTCCAAGAAGTTTACATTAGGTCATACTTTTGATTTATGTCAGAAGTATTGTAGAATTAGGTTTGGAAGCATCCTACTAGAGTAAGCCTTCAACCACTAAGAATTTCTATAGCCTTGTGCTATGAGAATCTATGTCCTAGATTTCTAATAAATATCAATGTAAAATTTTTATAAATTCATTTTCAAAAATGTAAAGCCTAATGATAGAGTAGTTGAAATGCTTACTACGCATCCCAATATCTATCGACATTTTCTAATTAATCTTTGTTGACCTTAAAAAAGAACTATTCCCCTTTGAAGTAGTCACTATTGAATTTCCAAATTATCAATACTTTGAAACAAGCTTTGAAATCCATATAAATAAAAGTCTATTTTTTTAATTGAGAGTGTTCCTAAGAAGAATTCATTTTTTCCTAGGATGTAATTAACTATATGGGCATGCCCTTATAGGGAACTATGAAACTACTATAAAATAAGCCTTCTCCTATTTTTTCATGTAGTTCATAGAAAAATGTTTGGAATATTAAAAGACCCATTAGCCTTAGAAGTTTTTATTAAGTAATCAAATCCATTATAAGATAACATGTTTATCTTTTGAGATAATATGTTTATTCCTTAATGGTGTATTTGATTACATAAATAAGAAATTCTTAAAATCTATATGGTGTCATATATTTTCCCAACAACATGCAGTTGAACTCTTCTTAAGCAAATATTAATGAACATATAGCCATGCTTCAATATATTATATAATAAAGTTTCTCAGTGGCCAAAAGTTTCTCAGGCAAAGTGGACTTAATATTAGCTATAATAGTTCATCTAAAAAATAAAGCAACCTAAGTCACATGATTTGAAAAAAAATTGATCTGAATATAATATTTACATTTACAATTAATAAAAAAGAAAATAGAGGTGCAATGACCTCAGGACAAGCAGTAAAGTCAGTAGATGATAAGAAAAAGGGCCTACCCTCCAAGAGAAAATGACTAAGCATTATTCATTTAAGAGAGAATGTACTACTAAAATTTTTAAACATGCCCTAAAGTTGGGATTACAATTGCCACAATCACGTCAACTTGGCCAAGTAGACAAAGTTCATGATCCTAACTATTGTCAATACCATACAATTATAAGTCAACCAATTGAGGACTATTTCATCTTTAAAGATTGGGTAGAAACAGCTATCAAAATGGACCACTCACTCTATCTAATAGCATATTGGTTCATCCTAAAAAGGAAAAGGTAAATGTTATTACAATACCCTTAATCTAAAATGTAAAAAATTAAAAATATACTGAGTGAGTCAGAACACAAAACATAAATAATAATAGAGACAAAGCTCCATAAGCAGAAGAAGAAGGTGGTTGGGAAACTTTCATCTAAAAGAAGACTAAAACCATGATTAACATTCTTTTAGCCATGAAAGGCATTCATTGGAAAAAACTTGTTAGAGCCAAAAATGATTTTTCCCAACATAAGGCAATTTTTATATAACATAAAGGAGCATACAAATATTAATCAATCATCTTCGTCAAAACCTCATAAATCAAGGAAAAGGAGAAAACCACAAAAACTAAAATCTTTGATACAAATTATGATTAACTCTATAGAGGAGTAGGAGGAACCCCCCTGAAGGACAATTAAGTTGGAGTAGTATAAGGTTCACATACAACTTTACACAAAAAATCCTCAAGAAGAGGTTTTAAAAGAAATGTTCCGAGTCATAAACATATGTAAAAATTGTGGTAAAGGTAATTTCAACTTTGAAGAGAGACATTGTATATGATTACATCATCAACTGACTATAAGGATGAGCTATGCTTTTCTAAAATAAATTCCTCTTAAGTCAAGAACAAATAAGTAATGTCTTAAACTAGATAGTGGTTTTGAGTGTTCTAAAAGCTCTAAAAATTCTAAAGAAGTACAAAGTTCAGAAACTTCTTTTTATATAAAAGATTTAACAAAAAAGTAACTCAAATTCAGTTAAGGAGTGGAAAGCAAATTTTTCCACAACCATAGAGGAAAACCATTGACAAAGGCTAAGAAATTCAAATTAATTTAGATTCCTTACCCGTACCACCATCTAAAGCTCAGAAGGACAAAAAATAGAAGTGGATTATAATGTTCTGACTCATTTACAATAATATGAAGCCCTCTTTGTTGAAGAGGGAATGCAAAAATACTTAAACTCTCAAAAGTCATGAACCATAATATTCAGTATTGATGACCTATTATTAGGAACGACCAAACACAATTGACCCCTTTATATCACAAGTGAATGTAATTCCACCCATATGTAAAGAATATTGATCGACCAGGCTACTTTGGTCAATCTTTTAATAGCTAAAACACTTTGAACAATAATGTTGGATGCTCATTATCTGGATAAAAGTATATTATTTATATAAGGATTCAATGAACAAGGATAAAAAACCTTTACGATCTATTATTTTTCCTATATGCTTCGAGAAACTTCATATAGAAGCTAAATTTCATGTGATTGAGACTAGCATTTCATACAAAGCACTCCTTTGTAGGTCATGGATTCATTAATATGGCATAGTGCCTTTAACTATCCATCGATGTATAAAATACATTAAAAATGGTGAATATTGTTGAATTGATGGTGATATAAATCCCTTCTTGATACATAAAATTAAGATCTATGATGATACCAAGTACTTTATTTCTTAAAAAGTAGGAGAAGTCAAAGCCCAAAAATTAGAGGCTCCATCTATTAAGACAATGCTCAGAAGTGATTACTCAAAAAATAAAAAAACTAATGAATCAAAGCAACCTAAAGTAATTCCCAATCTTGATAGGGATATTGAGGATGATGAAGAAGAGATATTACTTTATCAACCTAAGAAAGCCTCAACTAACCAAAGGAAAGAAGGAGCTAGTATTATTGATATAACAAAATAATTAGAGAAAACCTATAGTTCCTTAATAAGGATACCTAAACCCCAAATCTTCTAGAATTCTATGAAAATAATTACAATGCCAATGGCATATATAAAAGCTTTAACAACTTCAAGAAAAAGAGGAAATAGAATAATTGAAACTTTCTATGTCCCTCCTAGAAGGGGTTATGATGAATGTGAGATCCTTTTCTACAAAATAGAAGAGTGAACCGTAAATCATCCCTAAGAATTATTTGAAGATGATGATTTAGAGGAAGAAGATATTTCAATAATTATTCTTCAATACTTCTCATCAACTCTAAAAGAGCTGGTTATGAACAATCTTCAACTAATATAATCAAGTATACAAGTCTGAGTGCTTAAAAAGCTTCAGTGAAGGGATAATTCCTAGATTTCTATAGGATATAGAAAATTTACCACAAGGGGATTGGGATATACTACTTCAGCATTTTCCCCAATGATCTCATGCTATGCTGTATTTAAAAAAGAAGAAGTTACTTTTGAAGTTACAAATGAATAAAATGATGTTTCATATGAAAATAAGAGTGTCTATGAAGATGAATGAATAATTGACCTTCTCAAGGTAGGAAAATCAACCTATCTTGAAGAGCGAACTTTTTAGTGCTTAAGATCTTTGAACTTATTTGATAAAATAGTGAAATGTTAATCATGAGATGTAGTTTATCATGAATGTATCTCTTATAAAGAAAGCACCAAGGCAAATATTATTAGAAATCAAAGAGCAAGTAATCACTGAAACTAAGAAGTTTATTGAAGTAGAATTCATCCAAGAAGAAAATTATGCTGACTAGGTCATCAATATTATCTCATCAAGGAAAAAATGGGAAAATCTATGTATTGACTTCCATGATTTAAACAAAGCATGCCTAAAAGATGCCTTTCCATTACCCAATATAAAACTTATGGTAGAAAACACATCAAATTATAATATATTCTGTTTCATGAATGGTTCATCAGGCTATTACTAAATTAAGATGGCTTCAGAAGATGAGATACACATGTCCTTTCATGCATAGATTGACATTTATTGCTACAAAGTGATGTCATTTAGTTTGAAAAATAATGATGCTACATACTAAAGAGAAATGATCCACATCTTTGATAATCTAATACATAAGTATGTGGAATGCTATGTTGACAATTTGGTTGTAAGAAGTAAATCCTAAGATGACCACATAAATTTAATAGAATTTAAAGTTTTAACTTAAAGCTAATCCTTTGAAATGTGCTTTCAATGTGACTTTTAGAATTCTAAGCTTTATTGTGTGCCACAGATAAATTAAAATTGATCCATCTAAAATGAAAGAAATATTAGAGATGCCACTGCCTAATACCATGAAGCAACTATGTTCATTATAAGACAAGTTGGCTTATATTACAAGGTTCATTTCTAACCTCTCAGGGAGATGCAGGCCTTTTGCATGATTAATGAAAAGGAATGCAACTTTTATGTGGGATAATTCTTGTCAAGAAGCATTTAATAACATAAAAAATATTTATTGCATCCCTCAATTTTGGCAGCACCAACAACAGGAAAGCCATTAATATTATATACAACAACCCTAAAGGAATCACTAGGAGCTCGCTTAGGTCAAAATAAAGAAGAAGGGAAAGAAAATGTCTTATATTATATTAATTGATGTTTAATAGGAGCTGAATTAATATATTTGCCTATTAAGAAGCAATATTTAGCATTAAAATTTGCTACTAAAAAATTATGTTGTTACATGTTATCACATAAAAAAACTTTGATATCTAAAGTTAATCCCCTTAAATTTTTTATGACTAGGCCTTCTATAATAGGTTACTTAGCAAAATGGGTGATCTTATTGCTCTAATTTGACATAACATGTGTCTCATAAAAAGTTATAAAAGGGCAAGCTCTAACTGACTTTTTAGGTGCTCATTCTTCACCAGCAGATTCTTCACTCAATGATGAATTTCCTGATAATCAAATCTTTGATGTGAAAGAAGCTCAATTATTATTAGAATTGGAGATTTACTTTGATGAGGCTTCATCAATAAAACCAGCTAAACCATTAAGATTACTTTTAGTATAGGTTAGACTTGGCATAATATTTGTTACACCATAAGGTGGTATATTTTGATTTACATATAACCTAACTAAACCTCAAACCAATAATGAGGCTGAATATGAAACATTAATT
Source organism: Cymbidium sinense (assembly GCA_021442155.1). Taxonomy (NCBI): domain Eukaryota; kingdom Viridiplantae; phylum Streptophyta; class Magnoliopsida; order Asparagales; family Orchidaceae; genus Cymbidium; species Cymbidium sinense. The sequence continues at coordinate 57,003,079 of CM038226.1, forward strand.
ATTGTTATAGAGTTAACAATTAATATGAAAACCAAGAAGTTTCATGTTTATAAAGATTCTCAACTTATAATTTGATAAATAATTGTGACTTTCAAGATAAATAAGCCCAAATTAGTGCTTTATCACCAGCACATTTTAGAGCTTCTAAAATAAATCCCTAAAGTAATAGTTGCAAGGGTGTCATGTAGGGAAAACAATAAGGTTGATTCATTAGCAAAAATACCTGAAGAAATGATAGGCCCTCAAAGAGAACAAATTACAATAATAATCTAAAGTAGGCTAGCTTTGGCAACAACCCTTCTTTAAGCTTTTAAATCCAATGAAAATGAAGAGATTTTGATAGTAATAAAAAAGATGATAGGCAAAAGCTAATTATTATTTACCTTAAAGGTTGTGGCTTACCAAAAGACAAGTCAAAAGTTGATCCAATTTTACAAAGAGCATTATGATATGCACTTGTGAATGAGATGCTATATTGCCATTCATTTGACCAAATGTGGTTGTGATGCTTTGGACCAGGCAAAGCCAAGATGGTAATGGCTGGTGTTCATAAAGGGTTGTATGATGCACACCAATTCAATCCTAAGATAAAAATTAAAATTAAGTGCATGGGATATTACTGGCCCAGTATGAATATGCTAAAAGATATCATCATTGCTAAATACATGCTTACACGTTGCATCGACCACCTAATGCCTTACATCTAATAGTGACATCTTAGCCATTTGAAAGTTGGGAAACTTATATAATCAGTATAATAGACCATCATTTATGGGACATCGCTTCATTTTGGCCACCACTGATTACTTTTCAAAATGAGCATAAATAATTAACATAAGAGAAGTTAAAGTAGATAATGTATTGAAACTCTTTTGAGACCACATCACCTATTGATTTGAAGTACCTCGATAAATTATATTTGACAATGGCATTGCCTTCAAGACTGACAAAATCTATTACTTCATTGAAAAATATAAGATAGATTATCGGTATTCTTCAATATATAATTCAAGTGTCAATAGTCTCGTTGAGGCATTCATCAAAATATTGGTCAAACTCTCAAGAAAATTCTCTTGAAAAATGAAAGGGAATTGCATGATAAATTAATAGAATCATTGTGCACATATCGTACTACATACAAAATTTCCAGTCATGCAACACCATACTCATTAGTCTTTGGGATAGAAGGAATACTTCCTATTGAAGTATAATACCTTTACTTCGTATTGTAGTCCAAAATAGACTTATAATAGAGGAAAATGTTCAAATATGAGTTGAAGAGATTGAAGCTCTAGATGAAATTTAGCCACAAGACCATCAAATTATAAAAATGTATAGAACATGGATGAATAGAGCTCATGACCTTATGGTTCACCCAAGAATCTTCAAAGAAGCTCAACTAGTATTGGTGCATAGAAGGCCTATCATTCCCCATACCTGAGTTAGTGAAATGTTTGATCCAAATTGGTAAGGACCTTATATTATCAAAAAAGTATATGAAGATGGAGCTTATCGGGTCATTGATGCAAATGGTATAAGGCCTATGCCCCCTATGAATAGATAATATCTCAAAAAATATTATGTATAACTATTAAAGTTATTACACTCAATGAATATAATAGGCCAAATTGACTTTAAATCAATTAGTCAAAATGGTTAATCATTAACAACATTAAAGTTCAAAAAGAGAGCTGATATATTTTCAGTTGAAAGGAAAAATACCATATAAATAAGGACAATTTTATATACCTTATAATGAAAAAAAAATTCTCCATCAAAGACAAACTTTATCTAATCAAAGAAATCAAAACTTAGATTCAATATGTCCAAACAGACTAAATGAATGTTCAAAATTTAGACCCACCATGCCCAAAATCTAAAATCTAAACATAGATTGAGCATGCTCAAGGAGTTAGATCTAAAACCAAAATTAGAACCATCATGCCCAAAAGGGCCAGATCTAAATTTAAATCTATATTCATCATGCCCCAAAGGGCTGGATCTAATTATAAACCTAGATCTATCATTCCAAAAGGGCCTATATTTAAATTTAAATCTATATTCATCATGCCAAAGGTGGAAGATCTAAAATCTAAACCTAGATCCATCATGCCCAAAAGGGTTGGATCTAAATTTAAATCTATATCCATCATGCCCAATGGGGTTGGATCCAAACCAAGATCCATCATGCCTAAAGGGCTCGAATCCAAATTCAGTTTCATCATGCCGAAAGGGGCTGGTCTAAACATAAATTTAGAATCAACTCATTCAAAATAAGCTGAATCTAAATATAATTTTGCATCTATCAAGTCTAAAAAAAACTAAATCTAAATATAAATCTAATTTATTTAAAGTTTAAATAGGACTGAATCAAAACCCACAAGTGCATCTCATTTATAAATTCAAATATTATTGCCTTTTTATGATGCCCATAGATTATATATTCTTCTATTTTTTAGATTTACTATAATGTTTGTTTGAAAAATATTAGATGATATGCCTCTTATTGAGCCTACTGATGAGAAAATATAGGGAACTATTGAAGCTTATGATCCATATTATTCATTCAGATTGTATGATCATTTATTATGTCATAAGGATATACTGATGGGCAGAGACATTTTAGAAGACTCATTTTCTCAACCACCTTGCATTATACACTTTTATTCATAACTTCCATAAAGGTATGGTCCTTTTAACTTTGTGATTAATTTAAAGCTAAGACATAGTCATGATGTTCCACTAGAGCAGGTTACAAATCACCTTAGGTTTAGAGATCACGATGTACTCTACCTAGTTGTAGATAGTGCTCCTTTTGTAGTTATAATCTAGCCTTTAGGTTATCAAATATTACATCATAAAGCAAAGGATTGGGACCTAAAAGCTGTGTTTGGTATGTCTTTATCAATTGTTAGTGGCTAAATATATAGGCCACATTATCATTTATAGATACATGGTGATATTCTCACAAGAGCTAGCATATATCTTACAATTTAGGCATCACTCTATGATTGCAATCGTGTTACCTTCACTGGTATAGGGCCACCAATACTTATTGGACTAGTCACATGCGATGATAATTACTCTAGAAAATATGCAAGATATAATCGACCTCGCTATTTTAGAAGTGCATCCCTCCAGATCATTAGCTCTTTCAACATCCATCAGTTATCCAATGGTAGAGGGGGAGTTATATATATTCTTTCAACTTTCATTATGTTCTAACTCACTATCAGAGGTTATTAGAGAGTGGAAATCAAGCCTGCCTCTCTGATAAGTGAAGCCTTTCTACCACTATCTGGTCTATCTGATGACTCCTTAAAAGCTTGAGCTTTTTATCGAAGGAAACATAAGTGTCATGTTGGTCTATCTCTCTCAAATCTATGACTATATATGTCAAAGCCTAGCTCTAGAAAGGAATAAAATCTATAATGAATCCTTAGCAATCATAAGTGACTAATTCTTGTGTTGACCTCTTATGGAGCTACACAAAAATAAGAACAAGTCCCTAAGCAAAGCAAAAAATCCCAAGCCATAGAAGGTACTTTTAAATGCATGGATAATGGCAACATTCCCAAGGAATGAGTGTTTGTTATATCAAGTATTTGTGATAGTCCATATATAGGTGTAGCTGGAGTGAAGTCATGCTATCTAGCTACTTTGTTGGGATTGTGTCCCACTAAAATCATGGACCCGTGCAAGTGATAATAAAGCAAAATGGGTCTAAGTCTAATGAGATATTCTATAATACATTTATATTCTGGCTTTAATAATAGTAAGGGTGTACCTTTATCCGTAATAAAATACATGAATCTCTATCCCAAGCTCTAAGAAGACAAGCTATAAAATGAAAACCTATGAATAATATGAAAGTGATCCATCATGACCAGGAAGCTACCTTTTAGCATCTCCATAATGCACAAGAGAGGTAGGGTACTATGGCTTATGAAGCCTATACTACTTCTATCTATATCAGAGAAATTTAAACTAATTATTATAGCTAAATATTTTTTTAACAATTGACTTTTTGTTTTTGCATGATATATGAATATTATGATTGATGACTTCTCAAATATTATACACTTTTCTCCCTTTTATGTTTTTTAATATAATAAACAAAGGAGAGCAATGAATGCATCATGTCTAATTGACATGACACATTCATTGCGGGAATAATTTATTTGTTGCTGAAAAGTATCAAAAGAAAAATAGAAAATAGAAGATTTTATGAACCTTAATCTTTTGTGCTAGTGATAACAACCCAGAGGGAAGAGCAAGAGCATGAGCTGTAAGAATTTTCATTTGGAATACCACACAAATCTTGGGGGTACTTATTTAAGTAATCAAACCTATCATTCAAAGGAAAATTTATGACACCACATACAATTTAGGAATTTCTTATTTGAATGATCAAATGCATCATCAATGAGTAAACATATTATTTCGAAAGATAAACATGTTATCTTATAATAGATTTGATTATTGAATAAAAGACTCTTAAGGCTAATGGGTATTTCATGTACCATAGAGTTTCCCCTAAACTACATGGGATGTAGAGCAAGGTTTATTTTGAACTGAGTTCATGGTTCCCTAAAAGGGCAATCCCTTATAGTTTATTACATCTTAGGAATGGAGGACCTCATACTAGGAGTACTTTTGATTAAAGAAATAATATATTATTTTTATGGATTTCTAAGTTGGTTTTCAAAGGAATGATATTTTGGAATTTCAATTGGGAATGATCCAATAGTAGAAAGACTTATTTTTGGAAGCCAAATGTCAAGTAAGAAATTCCTGTTGAAACTGGGATGCCCAGTAAACATTTCAACTATCCAACCATTGGGCTTTAAAATTTTGAATTTAATTTAGATTTTGAGTTAAAATTTTCTTAGAAATTTAGGACTTAAATTCCAATAGTACAAGACTATAAAAATTCCTAGGGTTAAACACTTACTCTAATATGATGCTTAAAATCCTAAGTCTATAAGCATTTCTGACACAAGTTAGATGCTCAAATTAGTTTCACTTTTGGGAATTATGAGGCATTCCTCTCACTTGAGGGAATAGACATATCCCTAACTCTTCTAGACTTATAACCCATCAGGAAGGTCTACCAGCTAATACCACCTAAGCACATTTTAAATTCATGATGCCAAGTCTCATGTATGCAAGATGGTTGGGCTATTGCATTTTAGGAATGATCTAAAAACTTAAACTCACTCCCTAATCTATAGGATTATGTAAGGTGTGATATGCACTAATTAATACACATTTTCAATTTTAAATGTTTTGACTCATGATTCATTTAAGGTTTTGTAGTATGCATTTTAAGCTTAGATGACATGCAATTAGAAGTGGTTATGTGTCAAATCAATAGGAGAATGTAGACTTCCAAAGAATTCAGTCATCCTCATAGGCTAGATGCCCCTTATGTGCAATCATTGAAGTGCCCAATTTAAGAGTTGAGGGTAATATGATAGTATGGTTTGCAAGAACTAATTATTTCTAGTTGAATTTAGGTTATTCTTAGAGCTTTAATTTATATGAAGTTTCAAGTTTCTTATTTTTATATTTGAGTTGATTAGATTGGGTATAAATTATAGTTTTGTTAAGAGCCTAATCATCGCATCATTCATAAAAAAAATTATAGCACCAAAAAAAACTTAGAAAAGAGGTTGATTTTATTGCACACTCAAAATAAATCAAGCCAATTTTAAATTAAATAGGCTAATGTGGCTGGATACCACTAAACATCTCAAAAAAAGAGAAAATGGGCAGCCGAGCTCTTCCATTTTGCCCAGCCTAGAACTACAACTTTAGATCTATTGGTCTTCTTTCTAGGATCATCACCTTCTTCATGGACCTCCACTGAGCTTTATAGGGGACCTTTGCACTAATCTGCTAATAGGGCTAGCTCCTACTAATCCTGGATCCCATAGATCCTAACCTAATTTTAAGCTCAAATTTACATTTGAAATTCACAAATAAATCTTAAGCCCTACAAAATAGATGTTAGGAAAATACAAACAATACATAATAATTATATTTTACAAATATAAGGGTTTAGCTTTAGCTACTTGTTAAGCCCACCTAATCTATTGGGCTATGTTAAGGGACTATTCAACACCTGTAAGAAAATATCATTAATAGATTTATTTATGATAGAATCTCATTTAACATAGCTCCCTACAGAAGATAATGTTAATTCTAAAATAATGTCCTACCATCCATACTAATGACAATCAATTCTTACCATCCAATTTAAAATAGTACACCATAAAATAATAAGAAGGCATTCCACATCACAACATCAAATAATATCATAGAAAATCATAGAATTACCTAACCTAAGTTTAGGTTTCATGACCTAATGATATAGTGTGTGAGGAATGGGGGGTTTATGGCAAGACATTACTAGGCCTTTTTAGTTTCAAGTTTCAATTTGGGTTTCAAAATTTTAATTTAATTAATTTTTAAACTTGTTATTTTTATAATTTTTCTTCATAGGTATGTGTCATTATTATACCAAAGATTTGAGGTAATAAGACCTCTTTCAGACTAGTAGCCTTGTGATATCGGGTGTCCAAACTATATACCATATGATACTGACTATGAAATTTTTTTTAATTCTTTTTTTACTTCTTTAAGTTTTAAAATTAGTTTAATTTAGCAATGGTGGTTTCAATTTAAGTATATTTTATGTTAAAGTGAGATTAGGTTTTCAAGAATGAAGAATGCAATAAGTTCCATTTTGGGTGGAACCCATTCTATTCAATATCATAAGTCCTAATGGAATGAAACCTTCATCGTAAGATGAAGATTCATTCTAAAAGTCTAACTAGGATTCCAAGTATTATAATTAATTTCCTTTAGATTCTTTTAAGTTAAGTTTAGTTCGATTTAAGTTTTAATTTTGACTTAGAATTTAATTAAAATTCATTATTCTTTGAATTTGATTAATGTTTCTTAATTTGATTAATATTTAAATTGATTTCATTCATTTATCTCATTACTGTTATGTTAGTGGGATTAACTCAATCAATTTCATATTACAATTGCATTCATTCATTTTATTGATGTTTATTATGATTTAACTTTATATTCAATCTTTTTTATTTGATTTATTATTCTTTCATTTATAAGCTTACTTTATTTATTATGATAGTTTATATTTTTTTCAGTTTAGGTTCATTTAATTCATTTCATTAAACTTATCTCATTCATGTATTTAACATAATTTCATTTATGTAACTTCGGTTAATTAAGTTTTAGCATTTTTGTTATTTGAATTAATTTTGATTTAATTTTTATTTTTAAGTTTAATTCATTTGTTATTGTGGTTTACATTATGTTTAAATCATATATTTGTTTTATGTTTATGTTTATGCTAAGATTATATCCATTATGTGTTTGTTTTATGTTTAGGTTATGTTTAATTATTTAGATTAATGTTTTACATTTTTTTACTTTCATTATTTTATTGATTTATTACATCTCATGATGCATTAGTTTACGTGTTTTCCATTAATGATTTATTTTTTTTGATTATTTTCATATAATAATTTCATTTGCCTTCCATTATAAAATTTAAATTAATCACATTGGTTTCAACTTATGATCCAATTTATTGGTTAAGGTTAGTTTATTTCATGTTAAGGATTTAAGTTCCTAAAATTTCAAGTTATGTGAATATAACTAACTTATCTGACTATGTTTGTTTGATTAGTTTTTATTTAAATTATGTTAACCTAATACATTTAAGTTAATCCTTTATTTCATTATTAAGTTGAATTGATTATATGCTTAAAACTTATTGATTTATTTATTTATGAGTTTATTAATCTTAAGGTTTAATTAAACTTTATATTCAGCATTCTTTTCATTAAACCTTAAATTTGTAAGTAATCAAATTCTTTGATTTAAGATACTAGAAAATTATCTTTAAGTGTTCACATGTTGATGAGGATATCTCAATTGAATTTGTTCATTATTGTTTTTTTTATAATTTTCTTATTTATTATTCATTTAAATTGGCATAGAGACTTGGAAATTTAATAATTCTCAATCCAAAGGTCAATTGGGTTTGAAATTTTTATGTCAAGTGGAATTACTTGCCAATTTAAGTTCCCTAAAATTTCATCCCAATTAGATGTGTAATTTAAGATTAATTAAAGCTTTAATTATTCATTGCAATCTAAGTTAAGCTTACTTTATGAGAAATTACTTAGGGGTTTTATTTTTCCCAAATTTCTTCTCTCGAATATGCATCCATAGAGGGTACATTTGGAATTTTTGGTGTTTTGGTTTATTTATTAAGATTTCCTTAAGTTCAGGTTGACTAATTAAATGCCAAATTAAGTGATTTTGTGATTCATTAGGTTTCAATAAGTTCATTAGTATATTTAAATTTATCGAGGTGTGTTATGATGATTTAAAATGATTTTATCATTTTTCACAATTTATTTTATTTAATATTAATTTATTTTATTAAAATTAGGGTTTGGAGTTTGAAATTTACTATTTTCTAATTTACTTTGAATTAAATTAGAAGAAGTTTTCCTAAGACGTGTCTCAATCTCAATTTTAATACGCCAAAGTTTCATTTCAATTGGGTTAATAGTTTAAGATTAATTTAAGTTTAAAATTTTTCATTTAAATCTAAATTGATGCAAAATCATCCCAGAAAAAATTGGGGATTTTGGGTTTAATATATTCCTCTCATCAAGAGGAATCCATAAAGCCCAATTATGTAATTTTATAGTTATATTGTATTTTCTATTCTTTGTTAAATTTTTTAATATTTTTCCATAATTTTTTTAAATTGAAAAACTCTTATTTTTCATTTTAACCACATCAAATTCATGTGGATATGACGTGGTGCCACTTTACATGTGGCACTATGATATTTGTCCATGCAGGATCGATGGTTCGATCTTCGATCTTTGATCGGACAATCATAATTTCTTCGATAGAGCTATTTGTTCCTAATAGAATGGATGGTGGAGATTATCTCTCCTTCGATAAAGATAAATGTCGAGTGTTGTCCATCAATTTGAGCTAATTTTTGGTGATCCAACTATTGAAATCACTTGATTTTGATTTCAAAACCATTAGTGAATGAATCAAATGGATCTTTATGATTTGATCTCACTTGAGACAAAACCTTTTTCAAAAAGTCCCAAAACTAAAAGCTTAAGAGAAGGCTTTAATGGCATACTTCAACTTCGATAATCTCCATCAATGGGATTGACTCTAATAGCTTTGGAATGATGCAATGAGGTTTTGGCAAAAAGGAATTAGAATCTCTCCTTGTGCATTGCCTCCTAGACCAAGCTTGGGCTCCTTTTTGTTGGGTTTGGTTATTATCTGTCCTCCCAGTGATGATGGGATCGAGGAAAGATTGCAATGGACTTAGTGTGAGGTGAGAAAGATGATGGAATGATCAATTCAACTCGAGAGTGTGTCTATGGGTTTTTCCATTAGAGGCTGAGAGCCTCATATGGAATTTTTTCTCTCCTTGGTTGGCCATGGCTAATTAATGTCTTTGGAGGCAAGCTCCAATGATCATCAATTGTTTAATATCTATATAAGTCCAAGTGGTTGGATGTTAAAGGGGTGAGTGGATTAGAGAAGCTTTCCTTGTCTCCGAGCAATACCTTTTTCCATGGCATATTCCATCATTTTTGGCTTGACTTGGATTTAACTAGGTTGTGTGCATTCCAATGGATTGGGTTTGAACTTGGGTTCAATTGTGCCATTTAAAGAATTTTTTATTTAGGTTAATCTAACATTGTCCATTTAATGGATTAACATTATATTAATTATTTAATTACATCAATTCAACTATTCATGATGTTCCCAACTAAAGGATTACATAGAATTTGTAAATATTTATTAGTTTATTCCATGTTATATGCATTATAGTTAAGTGAACTTAGTTTGGATTAGATTAAGTCAAATGGATTTTTTGGGTCAATTATAATGTATTTTCTTTTTCAATTATGTTGTTCCAAGTATTTTGAATGCATTAGATCAATCAATTTCATTTACTTAAGGTTTAAAATCCAATTTGGTCCATCTTGGCCTTATGGTTTAAACTTGGGTGATGTTTGGATTCATTTATGTCAAATAGCTATTTTAGGTCAAATTGGCCTTAATAATAGTTGATTTGTGTTTAATGGTCATTCTTAAATTATTTTTGGCAAGTAATTTGTGTTAATTTTGATTTGATTTGGATTTAAATTCAATATGGTCCATTTAGGCCCATTTAGGTCAAATGACCTATTTAGCCTAATTAAGGCCTTATTGGATTTATATTATCTTAAATTCATATTTAAATATGAATATTTTATCTTTTAGATTATTTGGAATGATTTTATTTGATCAAATTTTAGTGGGTTGACTTTTGATTTGAAGGGACCACCTAGGTCAAACCTATGCTAAACTTTTGGATTTATATTCAATTTTTTTTTAAAATTGATTTCATGGTTTTATTTAATTTTAATTTGTATTTTCTAAGTTTAAATAATTTTAGGACAAAATAAGGTAATTAAGTTAATTACTATATTCACCTTGATCTAAGTTCAAATACATTTTTGATTCCACTTATTTTGGGTTTCGATTTGGGTTTGGTCTAAGTATGTCCAATTTTGTTGGGTTTGATCCTAGAAAGGTGCATTAGGTCACTAAGTGAAGTGTCTTAAGTATCTAATTTGGAGATTCCTAATATAGGATTAAATATCCTAATTGCAAGTTTTGGAAGTAATGTTAACTTCATCCAAAAATGAGGTCAGCAACAATCATTAAAGGATAAATATATTATCTCAAAAGATAAACATATTATCCTATAATCGATTCAATTATTTAATAAGGACTCTTAAAGGTGATGGATCTTTGATATACTAGAGATTTTTTATTTGAACTACATGGAGAGATAGAACAGGATTTATTTTGTTGCACAGTTAGTAGTTCCATATTAGGGCATGCCCCTACAGTTAATTATATCTTAAGAGTAAAGGATCTCTTTCTAAAAATACTCTCGATTAAAGAAATACACTTTTTTTCTATGTATTTCCAAGCTTGTCTTAAAAAGGTGGTTATTTTAGAAATTCAGTAGGGAATGCTTCAAAAGGGGAAGAATTCTTTTTATAAGCTAATTGGGAATAAGTAGGAAATGCTTTTAGATACTTGGAAACTTAGTAAGCATTTCAACTATCTTATTATTGGGCTTTATGGATTAGATATTGAATTTATTATAAATTAAATTAGTATTTTATTAGAAGTCTAGGACTTAGATTATAGTAATACAAGATAATAGAAATGTCTTAGTAATTGAAGACTTATTATTGTAGGATGCTTCAAACCCTAAGTCTTGAAATTCTTCTAACATAAGTCAAAGGCTCAACCTAATGTAAATTTTTTTTGGAATTATTAGTCTTTTCCTACCAGAAGAATAATGGACCTATCCCTGACTCTTCTAGAGTTATAACCCGCATGAAAAGGTTACAAGCTAACACCACCAAAGAGAATTACTATGAGTCTGGTCTTATGTATACAAGACGGCTAGGGTATTGCATTTAGGAAGGAAGTTAAAATCCTAACTCACTCTCTACCCCTAAGATATTGTTTGGCATGTTATGCACCTAACTAATGCAACATATTTCTTCTTTTATGTATTTTGACTCATGATTCATTTTAAAGTTTGGGATATGCAGTTTATGCCTACAATGTTATATAGTTAGAAGTGGTCATGGGCCAAATGAAAAGAGAAAGCACACTTCCCTCAAGAAGGGTGGTCATCCTCACAGGTCAAATGCCCCCTAATGTGTAATGGGTAGCACCCAATTCAAAAGTAATGAATAATATGCTATCATGTTTTGCAAAAGCTAATTATTTTTAGTTACTTTTAAGTTGTACCTTGTACTTTTAATTAATGTGGAGTTTTGAGTTTCTTTATTTTATATTTGAGTTGTTTAAGTTTAATGGGTATAAAATTTAATTTTTTCTAGGTGCCTAACATTCTAGAAATTTTATCATAGAAACACACCATAAAAAGAAACCTAAAAATTATAAGCAATTTCTATTGTGCTCCCAAAATAAGTCAAGCTAAATTAATTCATAGAATAGGACAATGCGGCTAGGTACCACTATACACTCTAAAAGAAAGAGAAAATGGGCAGTCGAGCACTCCCATTATGTTGCCTGAGCTAGAACTAAAAGTTTGATCTATGGGCATCTTCTGCTAAGATTGTCACCTTCTTCAGGGACCACCACATGCTTCGTAGTGGACCACCAACTAGTAAAGTTAGCTCCTTCTATTCGTAGAACCCATAAATTTTAATATAATTGCAAGCTTAAAGTACATTTTAAAATTTTAAAATTAATTCCTAATCTCTACAAAATAAAAGTCAGGAAATAGACACAACACACCAACAATTTATATTTCAAACATTTGGGCATGCGATATTTTTAAATTCATTGAAGTTCATTATGATGATTTAAATTGGTTTCATATTTTTCCATAATTTGATGACATTAATATAAATTAATTTTTATTAAATTAAGTTTTATAGCTTGAAATATCATGTCTATGAGTTAACTTTCCAATAAATCCTAAAAAGTTTATCTATGTGTGTTTTAATACTAATTCCAATTCCTTGAAGTTTCAAATTGATTGGATTAATTATTTAAGTTTAATTTAGGTTTAATTATTTTTAATTAAACCCAAATGAACCTAAAATTACTAAATAAAAGTTGGGGATTTTGGATTTAATGGATTTTTCTCATTAAGATGAATCCATAAATCCCTTATTTGCAATTTTTATTGAGTATTTTATTTTCTATCTTTTTTTTAATTCTATACATTTTTATACATTTTTAAATTAAGAAAACATGATTTTCCTATTTAATCTTGTCAACACCATGTGGTGCTAATGCGACTTTGCATTACACGTGGTGGTGCAAGATTAGCCAAGCTTGTTCTACTTAGATCCAGGTCGAATATTGGATAGGATGCGAGATTCATCACGACTATCCGATATTCGATCAGATGGCCATGATGTCTTTTGTGGTTTCATATGTAGTTTCTAATCAATTTGTGTAGATAAATATCAACCATTTATTCCTAATAGAAGGAATGGATGGTTCATCTCCCCCATCCATAGTGGAAGCCGAGTGCTATCCAACAAATTCTAATGATTGTTGGCAATCTAGTCGATGGAGTTGCTCAATGTTGATTACAAATCCGTCAAGACTTCATTTGGAATGACTTTATATAGCTTGATCTCACTTAAAATCAACTTTCTTTAACAAAAGACCAAACTAAAATGCAACGGTGGTTAGCTTTGAGGCATTCCTCATTGGCATCGATCCTTGCTGATAGAAATGCTTCAAGTAGCTTTGTGGGGATGTGGCGAGCCTCTAGGTGTAAAGAATTGGATTACCTCCTAACTGATTGCTCTATAGGACAAGCTCCTCTTATTCGTCAATGGCGTTGTTCAAGATTTGACTTGATGGTGGCATGGGATCGGGTAAAGGGTAGTTTCTTCTTTGTTTCAATTAAAGAAGGTGTGTGAATGCTCAGAATGCCAAGAGAGGGTCTCTCTTCTCTCCTTCTATATGTGGTCAAGAGCTTCCTTATGAGGACTTCAAATAAGAACTAGCCATGGTGATTTCCACCCTTAGAGGATAGGTCTAAAAGGTGGTTAACTGATTGGGGTCAATCTAAATTATTTAGGATGAGGAGTGCAAGAGAAATGGAGTAAGTGTCTTCGATTGGAGAGGATTTGTCTTCATGTTCTACATCACTTTCCCAAGGAATATTCCTTTCTTTTGGATTGACTTGAGACCTTTAAGTTCTGTCAAATTTGGTAGCCAATCAATTTAGACTCATCTTAGAATGAGTTTACATGTATTATAATATAATTAGTGTAAATTTTATGCTCAATTGTTCACATTTGATCTATTTGAGTTTACTTTGATTTGAACAAGGCTAATCATGTACAATATTTATTATTCATTCATTTATATTAGTAATTAACCATACAAATAAATTTAAGATGATTCATGGTCAAACAAACTCATTTAAAATAGGTTTAGGCACAAACACCTTAAATTTGTTCACTTAAATGCTTGTTCCCATTGGTTTAGTTTAATTCATTCCATTTGATGGATTTGACCTAGGTTTAGGTTTTAGTTGTGTTTATTTAAGTATTAGAGATAATTTGGATTAATTAATTTCATTTCATTTGAAGTTAATTTTTAATTTAAATCCACTTTGAAAAAAATTAGGTTTAATGGGTTAACATGTGTTCAATTGGGTCAAATGACCAAATTGATCAAATTAAACTGCAAAATGGGTTGAATTATGTTTAATGATAATTTCCAAATGATTTTGGATATATAATTTAAATTGATTTTGATTGAATTTAAGTTTACTTCCATAAGGTCCATTAGGCTTATTTGGATTAAGTGATCTAATTAACTTATTTAAGACCTTATTGGGTTTATATTTGTTTGAATTCATATTTATACAAGTTCATTTGATGATTTTAAGAATTTGGGATAACTTAATTTGGGCAAATGTTGGTGGGTTGACCTTTGGCCTTGTGGGACCCACATAAGTCAACTCTTTGTCAAATGGTCGACCATATTTGACTTTATTTGAATTTAGTTTTAAATCCATTTGTGGTTATATAATGGCTTTATGCTTTTTATTTGATTTAATTTTAATTTGTTTTGATTTTATTTGAATTTCCTTGGGTTTAAGAGGTTTTGAGCTTAGGTAGTTAGTTGAGTTAATCACCTCAATTACCTTAGTCTAAGCTCAGTTGGATTCATATTTCAATTAGAATGTGTTTGATTCAATCATTTGTTTAGATTTGATTTTGGTTTGGGTCCACCTAATTCTACTTGGTTAGTCTAAACCCTAGAAGTCCTAAATTCTTGAATAAGAAATCCCTAATCTAAGATCAGGTATCCTAATCAATAGGATTGAAAATGGTGTTAAACCTCATCCAAAAATAAGATCAATATGAGCAGTTTAGAGATTATTTTACAAAAATTGGGGGAGTTTTGTCTTCACACTACTTCTGGACACTCTCTTCGTACTCTCTCCATACTCTCTCCACACTCTCAGCACTATCTCCAGCCACTTTTCACTATCGTTCCCTAGGTCATGCCCTTCTCTTGCATGAAGAATCTTCTTCTCATGAGGGATAGTTGAAGCAAAAAAAAGCCTTTGTAAATGTAGATTTTAGATTAAATATGAAACAAAATTTTTTATGCAATTGATTCCTTGACCCAAAAGAGATTTCAAAGGACATCCACCATTGATTTTGGATTTGATGTGAGATGATAGTCCTCCCTCCATCAAGCATGGATCTATAGCAAAGAAGAAGAGTGTGAATGCATTAATTATAAAATCTTGGGCATTTCTAAGATAACACTATCAAAATTAAAATTGACTTGAAATTTAAATTACTAAATCACAAGTATTAAAATATGAAGGCCTCTATCATCAAACTTAGTTTCAGTGTGAGATAAAAATCCTCCCTCCATTGATCTTGGATATGAAATAAGAGAGAAGAGTGCATGTTGCATAATAAAATCTTAAAATATAGCATTGTTAATTTGTTATGCTATCAAACATTTGTGGGATGCATCAAACTATACAAGAAAATTACCCTAAAGCAAAGTTTCTTGTCTTGTAGCACTATGGTGCTACTTTGTATTGTCGAGGAGCTAAGGTTTCAAGAATTTGGACTCCTGGCATTCCACTTCACTGCACAATTATGCTATCATATGTTATCGAGGCACTATGACAAGCACCATGGCACTGCCTCCTAACATTGCAGTGTTGCCTACTCATGTTGTAAAGTCAAAATGCCCCTTTGCAGTGCTACATTTATGGCATTAAATGCAACATTCTCTAATTTTAAGCCCAAGTTTAACCTTATAGCACCTAGGAGTTATTTCTATAGTGCCTATGTGTTATTTCTATAGCACTAAGGCACTGATAATTTAGATGCTGCATTCATAGCACTAGGGCGCTGTCCACCAAAAGTAAGATTTAAAGGCCTATAATTTTAAAATACAATTGCCCAATCTATATGTTCACTTTATGAACATCTAAATCTTATTGGCATTCTGAAGGGATATAAGTCTAATCTATATCTTTATTATGCAAACATAAATCCTACTAACATTTCAAAAGGATGTAAGTCTAATCTAACAGCTTTCTAATTAATGTAAGTCTGACCTGTGCTTGTAATGCAAACACAATCTTAAACCCTCTTTGGCATATCATAAGGCTATAAGTCCAATCATTTTGTTCATTCTAAATGAATGTAAGTCATATCATTTTATTCATTATATGAACATCTAAACCCTACTGACATTCCAAGTGGATGTAAGTTCAATATATTCATTTGTTATGTAAGAATCAAAGCCTATCTGGCATTCAAAAGGGATGTAAGTCTAATCTTTAAGTTCATCATATGAACATCATTTTATCTAGCATTCCAAATGGATGTAGGTCCAATCTAATAGCTTTTAATAGATGTAAGTTTGACCTATGCTTACAATGTAAGTCCAACCTAAATTTTAACTAGCTTTCCATTGGATATAAGCTCAAACATATATTTTCCATGCAAAGTCCCCTATAGTTATTACATTTCAATTGATGTAAGCTCTACATACTATCGGGAAATTTTATGACACCACATAAAGTTTAGGAATTTATTATTTTGATGATCAACACATCATTAAGGAGTAAACATATTATCTCAAAAGATAAATATGTTATCCTATAATGGATTTGATCATTTAATAAAAGACTCCTAAGGCTAATGGGTCTTTTATGTACTAGAGAGTTTTCCCTGAACTACATGGAGAGTAAAGCAGGCTTTATTTTAAACTAGGTTTATCTTTCCCTATAAAGGCAAGCCCATATAGTTAATTACATCTCAGGAAGGGTCTCTTCCTAAGGATACTATCGGTTAAAGAAATAAGTTGTTATTTTTATAGATTTCTAAGTTAGTTTTCAATAGAATGATATTTGGAATTTTCAATTGGGAATGATGCAAAGTGAAAAGACTTCTTTTAGGAGGCCAAACAGGATTAAATTCCTGTTGATACTAGGATGCCCATTTGGAATTGGCATTTTCCTAGAAGTCTAGGATTTAGATTCTAGTAGCATAAGACTATAGAAATGCCTATGTTGAAGACTTACTCTAAGGAGGATGCTTCAAAACCTAAGTCTACAAGTGCCTCTGACCTAAGTTAGATGCTCAACTTAATTTCATTTTGGGAATTATCACCATTCCTCTCACTTAAGGGAAAAAACTTATTCTTGACTCTTCTGAACTTACAACCTGCCTAGAGTGGCTACGAAGCTAACACCACCTAAGTACAAGTTAAATTCATGATGCTAAGTCTTATGTATGCAACATGGCTAGGTTGTTGTCTTTTTTGGAAAGAAATTTAAGAATCCTAGAATATGAAATGTATCTAACTAATGCACATTTTAAGATTTTAGATGTTTTGACTCGAGACTCATTTAAGGTCTTAGGTAAGAAATTTGTGCTTAAATACCATGCAATTAAAAATGGTTATGGGCCAAATCACTATAAGAAGGTAGAGAAGCCGATCATCCTCACAGGTCAGATGCTCTTTATGTGCAATGGGTGAAGTGCCCAATTCAAGAGTTGAAAGCAATATGATTGAATGATTTTCTTAGAGCTAATTATTTCTAATTGATTTTAAATTATTCCTAGGGATTCGTTTATGTGAGGTTTTAAATTTCATTATTTTTATGTTTGAGTTGATTAGATTTAATTAAAAAATTTAATTATTTCCTTTGAGCCTACATCCAGGCATTCATAATAGAAAACACAACAAAAAAGAAACTTAGAAAAATAGATTAATTTTATTGTACAACCAAAATAAATCAAGTCAATATAATAAAAAGAAAGACTAATGCGGCCCAGTACCACTGTACACCCCGAAAGAAAGAGCAAATGGTCAGTCGAGCTCTACCCATATACAACCCAGCCTAGAACTACATGTTTAGATCTATGGGTCTTCTTTCCAGGATCGTCTCCTTTTGTAAGGGCCTCCATTAGGTTTCATAGGGGACCGCTACACCTATATTATAGTAGGGTCAGCTCATGCTAATCCTAGACCCCATAGATGATAATCTAATTCTAAGCTCAATTTTATATTTCAAATTCAAAAATAAATCCTAAGCCCTCCAAAATAATTTTCAGAAAAATACCAACAACACACAACTATTATATTTCACAAACATACAGGCTTAGCATTATTTGCTTGCTAAGACCACCTCTCCTATGGGCTATGCTTAAGGACTTAAGCATACTTGCAAGAAAATTACATTTTTAATTTATTTATGATAGTAGCCATTTCTAGCATATGCCTCTATAGAAGAAAATGTTAGTTCTAAAAACAACATCCTACCATCCAGTCTAATCAGCAAATAATCTTAGATATATAGTCAAAAATAGTACACCACAATAACATGAAAAGCACATCACATCAAAACACAAAAGTATTATAAAAAATCACAGAACAACCTAACATAAATCTAGGGTCTGTGACCTAATGATCTAGTGTACGAAGGGAATATGCTTCTTTAAAAAGACTTGCTAGGCCTTTTAGTTCAAGTTTTGATTTGGATTTTAGGTTTGTTTGAATTTTACCTTTGGATAGTTTCAAATCAAATGATTTAATGATTTATTTTCATTTTTATTTTCACTTTTATTTTATTAAAGTGAAGTTTAGGTTTTCAAGAATGAAGAGTAGAAAAGATACCACTTTTGGGCGAAACCCTATCTATTCAACATCCTAACCTCTAATGGGATGAAATGTTCATGTTAAGATCAAGATTCATTCCATAGGCCAAACTAAGATTCTTAAATATCTTAATTAATCTTTTTAGATTTATTTAGATTATTTGGGTTTGAATTCAATTTGGATTTTGATGTTTCAGTTCTTTTGAAATTTAATTTTTCATTTCATTTCTTTGATTTAATTTAATTTTTCTTTTTGGTTTAGTTTGTTTTCACTTGATTTGAGTTATTTGATTTGATTTGAATTTGTTTAACATTTGGTTTGAATTATTTTTATGTTTATGTTTATTGAATTCATGTTCATTTGATTTGGTTTGAATTATGTTAACCTAAGACACTTAGGTTAGTGTTTTAATCCATTCTTATGTTACTTTGATTATGGATTAGGATTGCATTGATTTGTTTGATTATGAGTTCATTAACTTAAGGTTAATTAGTCTTAACATTCATTATTAATTTCATTAACCCTTAAGTGATCAAATTCTTTGGTTTAGGATGTTGAAGAATTACCTTTGCATGTTTTGATGCTAATGAAGATTATCTCAAGTTACTTCATGAATTTTATGATTTATGAATTTTTTATTTATTTCTTATTAGATTTATTTTGACCTAGAGATTTGGAAATTCAATAATTCCCAATCCAAAGGCCAGTTGGGTTTGAACTTTTTATGGAAAGTGGGGTTCCATGCTAGTTTCATTTTGATCAGATGTATAATTCAGATAGAATTAAGATTTTTATTATTACATTAAAACCTAAATTAAGCCTAATTTAGTGAGGATTATTTGAGAATTTTACTTTTCCTTGATTCCTCTTTGAAAGCTTCTTCCATAGAGGTTCATTCATAAATTTTGAAAGTCTCGTTGATTTATTTTGATTTATTTAAGTTATGATTAATTATTTCAAATAATTAGTTTAATTAATTACCAAATTAAGTCATTTTGTGATTTATTAAGTTTCAATGGATTTCATTTGTGTTTTAAAGTTTATTAACGTTTATTATGTTCATTCAAAGTGATTTGATTTATTCTTATGATTCATTTCATTTAATTTTAATTTATTTAATTAAAATTAAAGTTTAGGGATTTTAAATTTCTTGAATGACTTTGAGATAATTCTTGAAAAGCTTTCCTAAGGTGTGTTTTAACCTCAATTTTAGTTCCCCAAAGTTTCATTTCTATTGAATTAATGGTATAGAATTAATTTGAGTTTAGTTAATTTTATTTAAAGCTAAATTTACCCAAAAGTAATTAGGAATTTTGGGTTTAATTGATTCTACCCATTAAGATTAATCTATCAGGCCTCATTTTCATTTTTTTGGATTTATATTTTATTTTTTATGATTTTCTTATGATTCAAGAATTTTTGAATGATTTTTTAATTATTTAAAATGGGATTTACCATTTCAAAGTTGCGGTACTAACATGGCGCCTCTAGACCAAGTGGCGTGGTGCCATTATGACACATATGATGGATCTTGACTATCTGATCAAAGATTGAACAGTTCTAATTCATTCAATGGTTATTTAAGCAGTTTAATTAGATTATCTGGCTAGATATCAGCTGTTATTCCAAAGAAAAGGATCAGATGACTCAGATCATTTTTGAAATGTCTCCAATAAGGGACGAACATCATTCATCAAATTCAAAAAATTTTTGATGGTTGAAAACCAATTTTGATGCAATTTCAATTTTAAATGATCAAGAATCGGTTTGCAATCAATCTATATGGTTTGATCCTCATGGGGAACAAATTTCCTTCACAAATGAACAAAATTGAATTTTATATAGGTTGGATGTGAGGCATACCTCAATTTTGGTGATCTCTAGCGATGAGATTGACTTAAACACCTATGCCTCGATATGATGAAGCTTTGGACGTGATTTGGTGGCTTGCCTCCTCGTTAAATGCCTTGGAGACCAACATGTGTCATTTTTTGATGGTTTTGGCCATCCTTCGGCTCGTCGGTGGTGAACGATCATGGTGAGGATTTGTTTGAGGTTGTCTCAACCTCTAGAATGTGTTGGAACATTCAATTTGAGGTAAAACACTCACTCTAGTATTTTTCCATTAAAGGCTGATAGGTGGCCATCCGATTTGGTTGAATTCCAGTGTTTCGGTGGTGAGGAGTCAAGGGAATGCTTCCTTTCTTCTTCTCCTACCTTTGTGAGTTTTTTTGGTTGAAAAGAGGGAGAGGAAAGGCTCTCCCTCCTTTTTTTACATTCATGGCCGAGAGTCATGTATTTGGCCTTCTAGGTGGTTGGATTCTGGCCATCAGCAGCGGGAGGTTCATCCAAAGGGTGGATTTAGTCCCCCTTGGCCTTGTGAGCATCTTGGGATAATAACTTATAAGGGAAGAGTTCCTTTCATCCCTTTTCCCCTCTTAGTCGAGAGCTTGCCCACCATGGCCTTCTTCCTTGCCTCTTCTTCCTCTTCTTCCTCTTCTTCATGGAGGAAGTCAATTCTAGCTTTGCTTGATGGCTGGTCCATTAATTTTTAGCCTTAGAACCATCCTCTAAGAGGTGGCCAGAAGTCACTTGGATAAAATCCAAGGAATTTTAGGATGATGGGGGAGAAGAGGAATACACCAAGCATCTTTAGTTGATCAGGGAAAAAAACCCTCAACTCATCTTCCTTTGGTTTCATTTTTGGCTTTTCGCATCACCATGACAACCTTTAGGCTAGTGTGTGACTACCCAAATCAAACTTAATGTGAGTTTGAGGTCAAGTTCAAATCCATTTGAATTGGATTGAGAAGTTGAACCCAATTCAAGCATTTGGATTCAAAGTGTTTGATTTTGATATAATTCTTTTACTTTTTGGTTTCAATCATCTTTAGTTGATGATTAATTATGTTTTAATTAGATTAATTCATTTAGATTTGAACTAATTTTTGATTTCATTTCATTTCAACCCATTTAGGCCTAAATGGTTTAAGCTTGATTCTAATTATGTTCAAATGACCCATTTGACTCAATCAAATTTTTTTTGGACTCTAATCATGCTTTAATCACATGTGTGAGATGATTTGGAGTGTTTTATTTCATTTTTACTTGAACAAATTTGACTCAAAGTGGGTTCTAATGGGTTAAGCTTAGGTTCATTTGGATCAAATGATCAATTTTACCAAATTAAACACAATGATCTGTTGGGTTATGTTTGATTATCATTTCCAATTGATTTTTAGTTATCAAATTGAGTTGATTTCAATTTGATTTGGGTTTGAACCCAATGGGACCCACTTTGGTTCATTTAGACTAAGTGGTTTAATTAACTTAGGTAAGGCCAAAATAATTTTAATTTTTTTTTAGATTCATGATTGAACATGTTTATTTTATCATTTGGATCAATTGAAATGGTTTTATTTAGTCAAATTTTAGTGGGTTGATCATTGACTTGGTGGGACCCAACTAAGTCAAACCTATGTCAAATGGTTTGACTAGATTTGACTCTGATTTAGTTTTGGATTCATTCATTTGATTTAAATTGAATTCATTTTGATTTATTTGGATTTGATTTGATTTAATCCAAATTTAAATTTGGGTTGAGTCTTCCTATGCCCATTACGTTAGATCAAACCCAAGAAGGTGCACTAGCTCACTAGGTACAGTGTCCTAAACACTTGATTAGGAGACTTTTATCTAGGATTAGGACATCTTAATTATTGATTTTAGAAGTGATGTTAACCTCATCCAAAAAAGAGGTCAACACATACGTCTGCAATGCAAATTACCTCATAAAATTAAATTATTGGGTAGACTTATAAATTAAGTTTAGCCCAAATAATTCAGTAAACACTTACACCACAACACTAACACTAAAACTCTTGTCTAGTTGGAATATCTAAAACGAGACAACCCATGTCTACTAATCAGACTTCTTAGACATTATGTATAATATTCCTCTAATGTTGGTAGATTAGAATAACGATAGTCCTAGATTACAGAACCATGGGATCTTGATCGGGACTACCTTCCTTTTTCCCTTAGATAGTCATTTACACCACATTATTAGACAGCGAGTCATATCAGAGATATGTTTATTTCTAGCCTTGATTGAGAGTGTTTTCTTGCTATAATAAGAGGCATAATTAACTATGGATTCTTGTGTTCATAAAAAGTTGAACCCAGATCTAAATAAATCCTAACACAATATAGGGGAAATCTAGCTGAATATAAATCAATCTACCTTATGAAAAATGAACTCCCTAAACATTCATATAAAGATGGGAGAGATTGTTTAGTGTGTTTTTTCTAAGCGATCACCGATTGTACCTATTGATGGTCCCATGTGGAGCTTATGGAGATCTTTGAAGAAGATGATGATTCTGAATGAAGACCCCCATAGATAAAACTTTAGTCCTAGGCGGGGTTGTATAAAGGCAAACCTCGACTACCCATTTGTTTTTCTTTAAGGGTGTATAATAGTACCCAATCGTACCAACCTATTTAATTTAATTTATTTTGCTTAATTTATTTTGGGTGTCTAATAGAAACATCATGCTTTTTATAGATTTAGTTTTATATTTTGATATGTTGTCATGAAGCCTACTTACATAGGGCTTCTAGGATAAAAATTAATTTTTCTACCCCATTAAATTAAATAAACTTAAACATAAGAATAATCAACTCAAAATGTCATTAGTTAAAGTCTTATGGATAAAAAAAATAAGAATCCCTAGGATTTTGAACCATGATTGTACATTTTTTCTCAAAACCTAGAATTATGAACCATAAATCTAATAAGATGTCAAACTCAAAATCTAATTAACTTCATTTTCAAAGATATAAAACCCAAAAATAGGATAGATTGAAATGATTACTAGACTTCCTAATATTCAAGGAATTTTCAACTTAATACCATTTTGGTATATAAAAATAATGTCTCTTCTTGAAGTATTCCCTTTTGATTCTACAAAATAAACTTTCTTTGCATCCTAGCATTAAAATCCATATAAAAGTAAATGTCATTTCTTTAATTGAGAGTTTTCTTAAAATTGTTTCGCCCTTAGAACATGCAATTAACTATAAGGCTTACCGTTAAAGAGAACTCATAAAATTATATTAAAAAAATTATATTCTATCTTAACATATAGTTCAAGGGAAGAATCTCTAAAATATTGTAGACCCATTTATTTTAGGAGTCTTTTTTTAAGTGATTGAAACTATTATAAGGTGATATTTCCATATCTGAAGATGATGTATTATATCTTTATAATGTATTTGGTCACCTAAATAAGAAACTCTTAAGATCTGAATTATGTCATAAAATTTTCCCCATGATAGAAACTAAACACAAAGAATGACCAACACTCCATATGGTTGGCAACTATAATTTAAGACTGACACCCTATGCAATCGGCAACTAAACTAAAAGAAAGACCAACACTCCATGCTGTTGGTGAATATAATGTAAGACCAACCCATGAGGTGAGTAAATTTTTAAATCTAACAAAGAGCAATGTTAATTGTTGCTCAGATAAAAGCATTTACAATCATACTCGATAGAAGAGAGGAAAATATTTATAGTTGTACTCAATAAAAGAAAGAGAAATTTTTATAACTGTACTCAACTAAAAGAAGAAAGTTGTATTTTTTAATCAATCACTAAATAAAGTTTGTGCAAGAAAGTGAGTAACGAAGACATGCTTTCTTCATATGTTCTAAAAAGGAAGGTCATTAACTCATTGTGTCCTCATCATTGTCTTCATTGGATTCCAAAAGAGGAAGTACATTGGTGAAGTCAAAATTTTGGTGTCCAACTAACTTTGCTTCACCAACATGGTAATGACAAGCCATCACCAGTGTTAAACTTTTACTAAAGTAGCTTATGGTACACATCAGAATCTAGAAACCCAACGAACTTGCTTCTTTTTTTTTATAACTTCATGGTGTGATGAAGAGCTCTTATTTACCTATTTGAGTTATCCATGTGAGGAAGCTCCACAATCACCTTATTCTACCCCTCCTCTTTGCTAAGCTGCCTTGGCCTTAATCTCTATGCTTATCTTCTAAAGATAAAAGATATTTCTTGAAAATAATTAATTAAGACTTTGTGAAATATGCCTCTTTCTGCTTAACAAAAATTTCTTATAGACTTCCCAAGTTAACTGGAAAGACATTGCTTGGGAAATCATGACAGCATAGGGAAATCATGCCTTGGGAATCTCCTGTAGAAGCTCAGTGAACTTCATAGAGTTGATCATATGTCTAAGCTCGCAGGCATCATTGATCGACTTGGCTAACTTTTGGAGTGTAGTTGTCTTCTATAACCTAGCACTATTTCTCTTCTTCTTCGGTCTTGCTCCTTCGTAGTTACCCTAAGGAGTCGAGCTCATGGACTTCTTCTTAGACTTCATAGTTTTTATACTCAGCCTAGCCACATTAATGACCTTAGTTATGGTCATACTTAACCCCACTTATTCCTCCTCTTAATCAACAACCTTAATAGGAGCAGACTCATCATGTCCAGGCTCACGCTTGAGAACCTCATGCTTGCATCCATAATGATTTTGAGCATAATGGGTTTGAACTCGAGGGACATTGAGATTGCCTCTCCTACAAACATGTAAGAAAGAATGATTAAAAAGAGTGAGTCTAAAAGAGGCATGTCAAATAATGAGTATGCAAAGAATGGAACTTTCCACGTAGGACACTGTTGATGTTGCATAAATAGAGGTAGTTGAAGATATTCAAGGAACGACCCTTCAACTTGTCTAACTCTTCCTCCCCTTGTGCTAGGCTTACCTAGGGTTAACACCTTACTGGCTTTGAAAGTAAGAGGAAGAGTCGACATTGGCTATGGCGATGAGCTCTTGACATGCAAGAACTTTAAGCACGACCACTACACCTTGCTCTTCATGCTAAGAAATTTGAATAGAGTCATTGACCATTGCATAGTTCCAACTTAGTGGCACTTCACCATGAATATTTGATAGAAAAGGCACCATCAAATAAAATTAAAGATATCAATCCACTCATGGAGAAGAGGGAGCAAGAATCCATTCTTGAAGTTGATTAGGGGAATACACAACTCATCTGCATGAGTCGTGTTGAACCACTCAATCTTCTTGGCTTTCCACATAGTAAAGTTGGGGTGGGTTTCTATAGTAGTAGCCATAGGAGATGGAAGTCCCATGAAACTTATCCAAGTTTGGCACCTATTTAACTTGAGCCTGATGGAATGACAAAGTTTCCTTCTTTAAAAGCACCATCATAAGGGAGATTGCTAAACAAAGTGGAAGCATGCTCTATTTGGAAAACATACTCTACTCCCTTAAAGATAATATAAGTAATAAATACTCAACCACCCATGGAAAAAAATTAATTTATAGAAGTGGTAAGTAAGGAAATGTAACACAGATGTCACATTAAGATTAAATGGAGAAATATTACTTGATCTTGTGGATATTACATGAGATGAAAACTACTATAAAATTTATTATTTATATTCACCTACATTGTAATGAAGACTCAGCAAAATAAGAATAGAAATATAGGAAGGCAATATTTTTATTACAAATTAAGAGAGATAAAGATACAACTTGCACATGCTGAAACCCTTATTTATTATTTCTTGAGCAGCTTTATGAGAAGTTCTAAGTGCCATTTATCACTGAGTCTTCCCTTCTTACACATGTAATCGTACAAGAAATTTGCACCATAAAGGAAGATGAAAGTCATTTATGACTTGACTGAGCTCTGAAGTAGGGTTAGCTCTACCCTCATAGTCACAAAACCTCATCGATACTCCACTTCCATGGACTGCCTCTACTATGACTCTCACTCTAATTGAAATCATAGCTTGCTTATTTCTTATTTAGAAGAGCCCAAGGACACCAGTAAGAGAGTGACCTCCTATCATAATAATGAGCTCTAATGAGTTTGTGGTTCCTTCTCCATATAATCCCCTAAAAAATGAGATGGATCACCCTTTGTAGACTCACAACTATCCTATTTAGAAAAAAAATGAAATTCTGCCACCATCTCTCTAATATCCATCAAGGTGAAGCTAGTTTCCATAGTAAAAGATATGGTAGGTGCCTTGATGCATGCCTCTTATGGATGTAAGCCCTTTCTTAAGATCATATCCACCATCACCAAGTTGGCTAGGGGTAAAGCTAGAGTCATCACTACATGATGATAAATGAGATCAAAAAGTTAATGGGGAATTTCAATAAGGGGGTTTGCTAAAGGCCAGACCATCAAAATTTAGAGCCTTTTCTCAATTGAATGGAATTTATCATCATTTGAATCACAGCTTAGAAAATCACTTAGAGTAAGATGAATTTATTTCATTGCACTAATTGGACTATCAAAATACATAACTTGAGGGGTAAGTGAGTGTTCATCATTACCCTCAATGAATGCCTGCACAGTGGACATTCTTAGGTGGGATTAACAAAACAAATTTCATAAATGCAAGGGAATCCAAAGTACAAGTCAAAAGTAAGTCTCACCTTAGCGAGGCAATCCTCTACAATCTCCCTCACAGTAGTGGTCCCCACTAATTAGCTCTACATAACCTTCCTACACTGAATCAAGTTGACCTCCTTTTCTTACACTCCTTGAGTATTTGTGGGGCATGTAGAAATGGGAATCATCGACACACTTTTAACTAACAGGCGGTTGGCCCCTGTGACCCCTGGGTGGTATCCATAGCAGAAAAGACAAAGCTCTTGCCAATTGGGAGAGCTAATACACTCACCTCCACCGTTGATGTAGTGGAGACCTCTTTAAACTTCTTAGCCTTAAAGGGTGGCCCCTAGAGTAGTAGAGATAATGTCACCATGTGGTCTCTTGGCATTCATGGTAGTTAAGTGTGTCTTTTTATAAATCTAATACAAAGAGTGAGAAGACCTAGTCAATCAAGTAACATGATAGGTCATGGAGTGTCATAAGAGGTGACAAGATTTCCATTTATAACCACTAGGAGCCCGATTGCATAAAAAAGAAATAGATAAAAGGTGATGTGACTCTTCATAATTATGTAAAATATTTTATCGCTTATTATTATTTATAGTTTACAACTCAAAAATATTTTTATTTTTTTCATCCTTTTTCTCAAGTTGCCTCTATAAAGAGTAGAAGAATTAAGGAGCTAAATGTGTATATACCGAAATGAAAAACAAGAAGAACAAGGCTAGACCACTTATTGAAATAATGTAAGAATGGACCCATATTTGCAAATAATAGTCACTCATTCACCTCAGGTGTGGCATGTTAAGAAGAACTTAGAGTGTACAACACAAGATCAAAAGATGAACATACTCGCCCATAGCTGGCAGGTGAACATGGAAAGTGTGGATGGTCATTACTTGGTGACCCAACCTTAACTTGTGTGTCAAGATGGATGGCTAGTAGCCCACAACCAGCCATTGAGATCATTACTCGTTCAAGCATATTTGGCTCAAGCTAGGATGAGCTTCAAGTCA
The DNA here is from genome assembly GCA_021442155.1 of Cymbidium sinense. Lineage (NCBI taxonomy): Eukaryota > Viridiplantae > Streptophyta > Magnoliopsida > Asparagales > Orchidaceae > Cymbidium > Cymbidium sinense. Next base: position 57,031,377 of record CM038226.1, read on the forward strand.
TACTCAATCAAATTTATTTGTACTAACCATATGTAATATTCCCCTTTAAAAGTTTAAAGTTGAGGAGGGAGCGCTCCTTCTTAAAGTGGACATTTGGGCTCTTTACACTAGGCTCCTACCTTTTATACTAAAATCTAGAAGGAAAATAAAACTCATTTGTTCTCTTTTCTATATTTTTATTTATATTGTTATTGTCAAACCTTATTTCTAGGTATCTCAAGAGGTTCTTCCTCAACTCATGGATGGAATTGCATTCAATAACAAGCAAAATATGTTCAAAGAAAGAAAAAGAAAAAGTACAAATATGAATACTATGTCATAATTTTAAAACAAAATTTTCATTCAAGCAGACTAAGCAATAACATGATAAAATAAAAAAGATAACTCAAAATATTTTTGTAATTTTAATTTTAAAACACATAATAAAAATAAAAGACAAGTAAACTTAAAAGCGAATGCATGAATCAAATGAACTTTATAAAATGTTGCACAAAATAAAATACAATGTTTCTAAATATAAGAAGGTGTTTCAAATATAATCAAATAAAAATAAGAACCTTTCAAATCATTTGGAATAAGATTGAAAGAATTTAGGAAAATGTTTAACAATGTAATTTGCAATTATTTTAAATCAAACGAAACCATGAAAATTGAGAGCACAAAGGATTAAATTATGTTTCAACACTCTTATTCAAGTCCTTGGAATGTATGAAATTATGAGCATAAGACTTTAAGATGACTCCTCTAAAGTTTCAAGCTAGCATGGAGAGGATGAAGAAGGTATCCCTTTTAATGTATGTGGTTAAAGAAGTGAGCAATATAGAAGAGAGCATTAGCACTTGAATCTCAAAAAGCACTTCAAGAAATCAAATTACAAGAATTCCCCAGGAAAAGTATCCAAGAGAGAAATTTTTCATTAGAGCACCACTTTAAAAAGACTAGGAACCATGACAGGTTTGGCCAAATCAAGAGAGAAAGAGAGTGAAAGAATGATAGAGAAATTACATAATGAAAGCTTTGGTTTTTTGAAATTCAAACCACTTGATTTGAATATGAATAGTTTGGATAATTAAATGAATAATTAAATTCAAATGATGAAATAAATTGATAAAAATTAATCAAGCATGGAAACTAATTATTGAAGTAGAAAATAAACTTAGCTCACTTTAAGATGCAATGAATAAGACTTAAATTAATGCAAGTGTTCAAATTATCAAAAATATTAGAAGGTTAATGCAAATAAAATATGAAAAAATATATAGAAATTTAAAATAAATGGGATGACAATGATTTAGTAATATTTTTAAACTTTGTGAACTCTTACTTGTCTTCTTTTGAAATTTCTAAGAAAATTGTCAAACTATCCTAGTCTATGTTATTTGCACCATGAGCCCATGAGCTCTTAAGTTATAGTTTGATGATAACTAATATATTTGTGAAATTACTAATTTTTTTTTTGAGATTTTCAGAAAAATTAAATGACTCAATATGCAATACAAACTCAGGTGCTCTTTTTAATAAGTTTGGCTAAGATTAAAGTCTTGCTTTGCATATCTTGCAAAATAGTTGACAAATGGATAAATTTAAGTCAAATTAATCATTTATCATTATTTCATAATTACAATGATTATAATTTCTTTTTAACAATATGTGAATTATTATTTTTACTATATCATATACACATTCTTGATTTATGATCATTTCAATTGCAAAATCATCATTTTAATAACCATTTTTGTTTTCATTGAAAATAATTTTTGTTAAATCATAATTTTACTTATTTCATTTTTTGTTATATTTATTTTAATTTGTTAGTATTTTATTAATTTTTTGGCTTGAATTTCAAGTTATTGCAATCTTCTTATTTAATTAAATTAATAAAAATTCACTTTTCTAGATTATATTTAAATTAAATGCAAATTAATATAAATTCATGGCTAATTATTTTCTTTACATTTATTATTATATTCCATTTTAATTATCATTTTTTTGGCCATTTAAGTTTGCTTGGGGTTTTATTTTATTAATTAAATAAATTAAATCCTTTACTTTTCTAATATATTACACCCGTTGTTCCCTCTTTGTTTTGCAAAAATTTTTAAAGTTTATTCCATGTTCTAATTGATAAATTCCCTCATAATTAAATTCAAATCCTTTCCTTAAATTTTATTGGCAATTTAATTGATTCTTGCATTATTTCTTTCTATAATTGCACAATTGTTGGGTCCGGCCACCATTAATTAATAAATAAAATAATTTTATGTTGAAAACCTTCCAAATACCACTCCTTGGGCATGGAATTAATTAGAGAATATTTAAAATAATTTTATAAGACTGAAACCCTAATTTTGGGTAGTCATAACTTCAATCAAACCCAAAAACATGGGTTTTCTCCCTCTTGAAAAAAATTTAAAGTTTTATGATTTTGCCTTATGATTTCATGCAAGATTCTTCTTTGGTGCCTCAAGATATTTTACAAGGAGAGTTATGAAATCATTTGAGAAGGTTCATTCAATGATTCTTTTCAAATTGTTTTAGATTTTCAGAGCCTTGAGTGAGAACTTCATCCTTCTAATTTGTCTTTGATTTTTGCTACAAATGGTTGAATCATCTTTTTGATTTAATTAGTTATAATCAACTTAATCAAAGTTTAAATTTCTTGTTTTATCTTTTAAATTGATTTGTTTCATATTAAAGTCTCTTTTTATAAACACATCATTTTGTGATCTAAAGCAACTATTGTCAAGTTTTCCTTTTATTAATTATTACCACTCAAACATTAATATTCTTTGACAAAACTCTCTTGATTTACTTTGATATTCTCATTGTGGTTTTATTTTTCATTTGAATCTAAAGAAAGCAATTTATATTTTTCTTTTTCTTTTTTTGAAAAATATCCTTTGAGACATCTTGTAGGAAAATATTCTATATTGAAAATAATTTTACTTTTCTACAAAGATCATTTGGGTACACCAAATTATTCAACATAAGGTTTATTTGAAGAAGTATCTTATCATTAGAACCTTATAAAACTTTTATTTTTAGTAGAACAAAATTTTATTGTTGTTGAAAATAATTTTACCATGCTAAAATTCTTTTTAATCACAAAAACCCATAGTTTACATAATACTATTTTACCATTGTATAATTTGAAAGCCACATCATCATTTCAATCACATTGAAACATAATCTTGGGTGGCATAATGTTGTATTTTTGCTAAAATTATTTTATATTTGTTGAATTTACTGAAGTCATCATAATAACTATTAATTAGTTAAGATTTAAGCAATGTAAATTATATTTTATTTTGTATTCATCAAGCATTGTATTTTTATACTTTAAGCATTACTTAAATTTAAATTATAGCTTGCTAAAATTGATTTTAATTTTTTTATTTTTATTGACTATACTTAAAAAAAGTCATTTTAGTTGAAAGTCAATCATTTTTACCTTGCTCATTGAAACTAATTATAATCCTTCTAGAAAATAAATTTTACATTAGCTAAAATTTAGTTTGTTGGAAAGTACAAACTTGCATATTGATTTGTAAATCATTTTTGTATTAGTCTACTAATTCAATTGAACTAAATAATATTTAAATATTAATTTTTAAAAGATAAAATTGTCATTGCTCTTTAAATATTTATGAGCCATTTATATTATCAAACTTGTTGAAAGTTGATATTTTGCAAGGTGATTATTTTGTTATGTATGATCACAATTCTTTTTAAATAGATAGCTAGATATTTTTAATCTTATTATGTCATATTTGTATTTGTTATATTTTTTCTTTATGCTTTAAAATTATTTTGATTGTGGTTGTACTTGCATAATCATACGAGAGTACAGAGTTTTGTTAGGGTTGCACTCGCCCCATTGTAAAAGAGTATAATTATAATGTTTTTGTTGGATAGTGGTTTCTTAGTTGGGGTGACTAGGCATAATCGTAGGCCTATTGTGTTTTTTGGTGGAATCACATAAAATTCTTTATACTTGTTGTCTCTCTTTTTTCTCTATATTTTCTATTGCATTACATTTTTAAATCAACTTTAAAATTTTAAATTTGCAATTATTAATAACACCCAATGCAACAACCCCACCTCTTGGGTGGCATAGTTACGCTCAATCATAGGTTGATTTCTTATTCCAAAATTGACTAAGCAAGTTGAGTCTAGTAAAAGTTCTTGAAGAACTTTAAATATAATATTACCTTCATAAAAAAAAACTTTGTTATCATCAAAATAAATTAATTATATAATAAAGCTCATAAAGACAACAATCTCTCCTTTTCTGAAGATGAAAATTTTATGTTGGTAGTGTATAAGAATGAAGCTACAAAGTGATCTTACATCAACCTTTTTTAAATAAAAAATTGCATTTAAATAGATAATGTTGCAATGTAAACTAGTGAAGTAAGAACAAGTAGTAAAGTAAAACATGTAGCAATGTAAATTTAAGTAGCTCCCTCTAAATATATGGATGCATAAAAAAATTTGGAAAAGACTAACATACATACCTATTTAGCAACATCAAAAAGATATAAATATGTGAGAGAATAAAAGTGTTATATTTAAATAGATGGATCTAATATGTCAAGCATATTTCTTAAAGTACAAAAACATTCTTTTAGTAGAGGTTTTGTAAAAATATTAGCAATTTATAAATCAATACTATGAAATTAAATATTAACATTGACTTTAAACACATGACTTTTATTAAAAAGGTGTATAATCTCAATATTCTTGATCTGTGACTACTAAATATGGGTTTAAGAGAAACATATAGCCCTAGTGTTGTCACATCTAATAAGAATGTATTATAGCTCAAATGTTAAAGTCTTCTAATCATTATTTTAACCAAAGAACCTGAGCAACACAACTTCTCATAGTATGTACTTAATCTAAATAGTATAAAGAGCAAAAACTAATAGGACTAACACACAAGTGAAGAACCTAAAAATTAACATGTGCCTGATATGCTATTCTTATCTATTTTACAACCTATAAAGTCAGCATAATAATAAACAACTAAATTACGTGACAAGTTTAAGATACTAAAAACTTAACCTTGAAGCACCTATCAAACAACAAAATATACGCTTGATTGTTGTTAAATGAGATTCTTTAAGATTGGCCTAAAAGCAATCACATAGACAAGCATGAAACATAATGTTAGGCCTACTGGAACCAAGGTATAAGAGTGAACTTATTATACTCATATAAACTTTTTGGTCAATAGGTTTGCTTAATTCATCTAAGTCCAATTTAGTAGAGGGGCTCATAAGGGTTTTGCTAAATTGAATCTTTTCATGTCAATTATTTTAATAAAATCATTATTGCACTTAGTTTGATAGATGAAGGTATCATTTTCTTATTTTCTCACTTGAACACATAAAAAAAGTTGAGTTCTCCCATCATATTCATTTCAAATTCTGTAGACATCACAAATAAGAACTCTTGACTAAAAGATTCATTTATATTTTCAAATAGAATATCATCCACCAAATTTGCACAATGATCAAGTCATCACCTATATTTTTGAGAAAAAGGGTGGTATATACTCTACCCTTTCTAAACCCATGGATAATTAGAAAACTAATCTACTTATCATACTAATCCTGTGGAGCATATTTTAAATCATATAATGATTTCATTAATTTAAATACATTATTAAGAAAATCTAGGCTCTCAAACCTATGGGGTTTCTCTACAAAGATATATTGATCAATAAACCCATTCAAGAATGCACTCTTCACATCCATTTGAAAGAGTTTAAAGTCCTTAAAGCATGAATAAGCAAGGAGAAATCAAATGGCTTCTAGTCTTACTATTGGTGTAAGAGATTTCAGAAATTATATTGCCTCAACCTTTTGTGTACCATTATGTTACTAACTAGGAATTATTTCTAACATTAGAATGTGAGTCATTCAACTAATTTCTAAAGTTCATTTTAATTTTTATAATATTTTGATCATGGGATATAGGGACTAATTCCTAAACATCATTCCTAATGAATTGATTTAAGATCTCTTCCATAACTAAATTAAAAAAAGATCTTTTAATGCTTCATCAAATTAATGTATAATATTTGATAGAAAAATAGAATGATAAATTACATCTTTAAAAAAAAAATTCATAACACCTTGGGATGGATCTCCTACAATTAAGTCTTTAAAATTTTCTTATTAAATCTCCACTCTTTAGGCATATAATCATTAACTCTATCTTTTAAATTTATTTTCTTAAACTTATCTACTTCATCATCAATTAAATCTTCTATAATAGAATTAACTAAATTTTTATCATAAATGACATGCGTAGATTCTTTTATAATCATCTTCCATTTATTAATGATGCTATAAGATCTACCGAACACAGAATATCCCAAAAAGATTCTATTATCTAATTTACTATCAAATTTTCTTAAAGAATTTTTTTTTATAATTCAAGATAAAATATTTACAATAAAAAATTTAAAATGACTAATCTTAGGTTTCATTTTAAAGAACAACTTATTGGTGATCTTTTTTAAATAGGTCTCAAGTAAATACAATTCATTATATACCAAATAATATTATTAACTTTAGCCCAAAAGTATTTACATAATCTATATTTGTATACCAGACTATGTGGGGACACTTCATGTGAACATAAAAGGGACTCACTTAGATGATGGGTACTTTGTGAGATGGCCATTTTAACTTTGAGCACATACATCATGTGGAAGTAACCATAAAGTGGTTCAAAGGCTAAGTATTAGTGTTGGCCCACTTTCCCCCTCAATAGTCACTCACCATAAACGTGTGATCAGACTGGCAGACACATTAGATAAACTGCTCACATAAGACAACTAGGCCAAGAACTCACAATCTAACAAAATAAAATCACCTCTATAGGCTAGTGTTTGTATATTATAATTTACTTATACTTTCTTGATATACTCTCACCGACTCTTTAAAAGGGGAATTTTGACGAAAGGGTGACCTTTTTTTTCTTTTGGATTTTTGGGATAGCCTTAAGAGATTTTTTTGGGTCTTGTTCTACTTTTTCACTTTTTTATAAATTAATCTTTGTACTTTAATTTTTTAAAAATAAACTTTTGTATGTTCCCATATGGTTATTATTCTATTCCTTAGTCTACGTATGCTTAAAGAAAGGGTTCTACTTCTTCCTACTGATAGATTGATATACAAATTTCTTTTAGGTTCAGTAAGCATGGATGAAGCCAAGGTCTCGAAGTTCGACACTCAATTAAACTGGCCAATTTGCACAAGATAACTCAACAAACATGGAGCAATGTTCTCAATAGTTCATGACTTAAGCAGACCTAAAGAACATGAAGGATTGACTTTCCCACCCAATAGAGATGATAATTAAGGAACTGATGGAGGCCCTGGAGACTCATGAAAATGACAGTTCTTTGGGTCAACTACACACTGGGCTCAACACTACGGGAGAGAGCTATTGAGAAATCTTTGTATCGATGATGAGTTGTATGAGGCAAGTGTAGAGGATGAAGTTGGAAATAAATGGATGAATGTTACACCAACCAATTCCTTTGGAGATATGCTCGACCCCCATGCAAATTCAAAATTCCATACTTTGAATCATATAAAAGTTGCTCTAACCTTATTGACCATGTGGCATTCTTTGAATCTACAACCTCCTTGTTAGACCTAAGTGATGCAATGAAATAAATATTATTTTTCACCACAGTCAAAATGTTAGCAGTAAGATAGTTCTTATGATTGCTAAGGTATAGTCACCTCATTTAAAGAAAAAAAAATATTTCTTTCCAAATTTGCCTGCAGGTAGAAGCCCTTAGAAAGCTTACAGGTTCTTCTACAGGTGCAGAAAAAGGCTAGTGAGTTTTCTAGAAATTCATCACATGCATTTAAAGAAAAATGCTAGATGTAAGGACCTAGAACCCACTTGGTGGTAGAGACCTAAGCATTTAGAAAAGGCCCCTTTAATTATTTTCCTTTGGGTTATAAACAACCTAAAACCTTGAACCATGGGTTACAATGTAGGTAGGTGAGAAAACCACCTAAAGGTCAACTCTTAAAAAGTTGTGAAGAAGAATCGACTCGAAGTATGCTATATGGTAAATAAGATTTTTTGAACCTTTGTATAACTCATGGTGCGGCATCTTGAACCTATCGGGAGGGTGAGCTTCTTTAGTGTATATAGAGATATTGTTAATAAGTTGTAATTATTTCTTTACACACACTCTTCTTCACTAGTGTTGATTCATCCTTTTAGAAGTTATGAGATGGAACCCTTCATCCTTCATTGGTTTGGGCTCCTAGTGGAATGGTTTCCTGATGGCCTCCTACACATGATGAGTGATCCTGTCCTCCATGTCATGTAAATCTTATTGAGTTGCAAATTATTGGACATTCTGCTCCATGTCTATCGAGCAATCTTATGTTAATAGCAAGGGGTGACCATACAAAGAAAGATCATATAAGGTAAATTTAATACAAGTGAATTCCCACCTATGTTGATGGTGGTGAGTGAGTATAGGTACATCAACTGATGGGAGTGAGTAGCTTACTATCTAATGAGTGTGCAAGTGAACTTGGTACAAAGGAGATTAGTTGCATTATTCCTCTACATAGTCACCAAATACTAGTGAGTTGGATATACTTTACCATAGGTCAATGTCCCTAAGTTCATTGGCTCCCTGTGTCATATTTATCTTCCCTTATCAAATACTTCTTCTAATAAGTATATTTATTCTAATCATCAAGTAAACTTTATGCGAGTACACTTATCTTTATATATAGGCTCACTTGGGCATACCCATTGCTTTGGGTATACATCACCAAATCAAGTAGTGTTCCCATCTTAGCTCATGTAATCCACATAAGTAGTGTGATTCTCACCCTCTTTGGTGGAAATGAAGAATCATCTAAACAGATGAGCCTTATGAGGCTATAGTTAAGAGAAGTTCACTCAACAACTATGGCACAAGCAATAATCACTGAAATAATTCCTATGAGCCTTTCAGAGAGACTCACAATAAGTAACCCTTATAATGATGTTATAGTCATCATGATATTGATCACTAATTATAAAATTCATAAAATATAGATCAACATAGGGAGCTCAGCCAATATCATTTTTAAGACAATCTACAATAAAATGAACCTAGAAATTTAGAAACTTGCACCAACCAGTGACCCTCTTTATGATTTATCTAAAGAAAGAAGAGAGATAGAATGAATTATCACTTCTCACCAACTTAGGGAGAGAGGAAAAAATAATTTATAATAATGGTCAAATTTTTCATCGTAGACTCTCTTATATGCTTGTGTGGCCACCTTGGCCTCTATGACTCTCTCTCTCTCTCTCTCTCTACATATGTAATCTCAAACACTCTTAGGGATAATCTTCTTGAAATCAGTGATTAGAGCTCACTTATGTGTGTCCATGTGCTTTCCCTACTCACCCAAGTAAAGATCTTAATCTTCTATGGGGTTCCTATCCTTGATAAGTAATGGGGATGAAGCTGTAATGGGATGAACATCTTCGTCTCCCTTTATGGCTAACAGTGAATGAAACCAACTAACTCCAAAGAGGGGAGAGGTCTCACAATGAGATCCATGCTCAGCTACATGGAAACTAGACCCAATCTCCCTAAACATCTTTTCATAGTGCTAGTTCATCCTCTTATTCTTATTCTTCCTTTAGGTCTTAGTGAGAGAAACATCATGAGGTGAGGAACTTGACTCAAATATAGTGTAGACAACCTGTAGCTTGACTATTGCCTTCCCTCTTGGAGCTGGGGCTATCTAAACTATAGTGCTAACTCTGATAGCTCTAGTGGTGATGGAAATAATAGATAGTGGTAGTGTAAGAAACTCTATTGCCTTTCTTTTTTAGAAAGGAAACTCAATCTATAACCTCAAATAAAATTTTAGTAAGAGCTTCTTATCTATGACTTCCTCATGGTTGACTATGGTGAGGGTCAGACCATTACAAGTGACTTTGAAGTAATCAAAGTCTAGCCTAAACTTAATGATAGGTGAGTTGGTGAGGAAGGCCTGATGCATAGTCCGGTCCACACTAGTGGAAAAGGAAAAGATGGGTTTGTCGGATGACATGGTGTCTTGATGTAGGTTGAATGTTGATTTAAGAGTGTATGTTCTTATTAGGATAAAGTTTATAAATTTTATTTTTACACCCACACTCATGAGATTGAGTTATGATGTGTGGTGTTCACAAAAAGGTTGGAGAGATTTTTGGACTTAAAAACCACACATTGAAATGGGTTTGATGAATTAATGAATTCAAGAATTATGTTCCTATAAACCTAACTTATTGTGCTTGGGCATGGCGAATGATTTAAATAGATGGTCAAATATTTTGCAAATTTTAGTGATTAATTTGAATTTTTTTGAATTGCCCCATTAAGGAATCTAATGGGAGCTCCTAGAATCTACTCATTAGTTAGTGGTAAATAAGAGCTTCTAGAAATAACAAAGAAGATGTTGGCAACATTTTCCTAAAGAGGAAATGGACAAGACATTTAGCAGAATGAATGGTAGTCTAAGCTTATGAGAGGCATAAGTTTACTAATGATATATAGAGATGTTAGCCAATCACTAAAGATGGAGAGAGGAATATTTTCTAGTGGGGTCACCATAAAATCTATGGTGTTAAAATTGAGTGAGAAGGGACACCATGCAAATCTTATGAAGTACTTATTGAAATGATTGAGTATAACATCAAAAATTATATACTACCCCAAAAGATAGACATATCACACTCTGATGGACTCAATCATCTAATAAAGACTCCTAAGGCCAAAGGGTCTACATCTATTAGAATTCTTCCCTCTCTTTATATGGATGAAGTAAGGTAGGGTTTATTTTAAGTTGGTTCCTTAAGTTCCCTATAAAGACAACCCCTAATAGTTAATAACATCTTAAGAAATGTGAATCTTTTAAGAAAACTTTATATTAGAGTGGTTGGCTTACATCTTCTATGAATTTCAAAGCTTGGTATAAAAAGTTTTGCAATTTTAGAAATCAAGTGAGAGGGCTCAATTAAGAAGAGTTCTTAAAAATATCCAAAGGGATATAAATAAGAAGTGCTCATGATACTAGGAGGCCTAGTAAAAACTTCAATATATCCTATGGTGAGGCTTTATATTTTTAAAATAGATGATTATTATCATTTGATTTTGCAAAATTATTAGAAAGCTAGGACTTATATTCCAACAACATAAAATTATAAAATTCCTAGGAGGTTAGGACATACATCCATAGCAAAGGAGAAATAGGTACCTCTGAACCTATGTCTAAAGTGATCTAATACAATTGGAGTTGCTTCCAACTAACATCTCCTATAAGTTAAAACTATGTGGCCAAGTCATATAAATGCAAGATAATTAGGCTATTAATTATTATGAGAGAATCAAAAATTCTAAACTCACTCTTTGAGAGCATTGATCATGTTTGCTATGAAAGTATTTCCTAGGATAATGCAATAATAATTACTTATTTTTATTCATTTTTGACTAATTAATTGACTCAAGCTTGGGTGGAAAAGTATGCCTACATGCATGATGAAATTAAATTATGGGCCAACCCGCAATTCTTCACTCAAGGGGTCCCTACAATCCCTTTATCATGAAATGAGTGAAGATCTCATATGTTTAAGGAGGGGAAGCAATATGCAAGCATGTTGTTATCTACATCCATCACATACCTATGATGTCTAAATAAATTTTGTTGATTAATTCCTATGGCATTATGTTGAGGGTGTGAGTTGTATTAATTCTAAGTTAAAGATTTTTACTTTTATTAGATAGAAAATTTAAAGTCATAAAAAGCCTAATGAAATCCATGCCATACATCAATCGTCACACTTCAAGAAACTTAGAAAAAACATCCAATTTCTAACGCTCAATAAAAGTAAATACACCAAACATTCAATTAAGTTAAGAGAATAATGAAAGGCCAGTGTGGCCAAGTTTCTCTATACACCCCAAAAAAAGTAGAAGGTGGGTTGCTTTGCGCTTTGCTAAACCTTTATACAGCTCTGATTATAATTATAATACATAAATAAAATTAAAGCAAGCCATGGTGGTCTTCATCTTCACTTATCTTCCATTTATTGGATCCTCCAGGCATTACAGGGGGTCCCAAGTCTATGCATTCTAGCCACTGCTCATCCTAAATCCCATGGCTCTAATCTTGATATTAATAAAAAATTTACATTTGAAAATTCCAAAAAAAAAATCCTAATTAAACTTACAAAATAGGGGTTAGCTATAACACACATGCACACCAAGTAATTATATATCACATAATTAGACTTAGCACTCACATGTGCCAAGCCCACCTATCCTAATGGGCTATGCTAAAAAGGCAAGTTGCACTTGCAAGCAATAGAATTAAATTTATTTTTATTGTTATAGTGGGCCATTTAATTATGCATAGTATCCTATAGAAAACATCATTAGTCTATTTAATAATGCCCTATCATTCATACTAGCACATAAACAATTCTAACATTTGGTCTAAAATATTATGCCATAAAATAAGAAAAATAAATATATCACAATAAATCACCAGCCTAACCTAAGCCTAGGATTGGTGACCTATCAATTCATTGTGCGTTAAAAGGATAGTGTAGTAAGTCAGAGCTAAGCTTTAATGTTAATTTATGAGTTAAAAGTGTAGTTTAATTTTTTACCATTAATTGATTTTAATTTAAGTAATTAATAATTTAATGTTGATTTTAGATTAATCTTTTTTAATGTTTATGTTGTAATCATATATTATAAAGAGTGAAGAATTTAGTCGTTCACATTGCATTAAGAACCATTATGCTCATGCCTTATCCTAGATGAACTAAACCTCTAAGATAAATATTATCTTAACTTGATGTACACCTCTTAAAGGGCTAACTAGACATAAAGAATGACTTTTGATATATGAACTTCCCTTATACTTCATTATTTAATGAATGAACATAATAGGTATGCATGCTTATGCATTGAGTGAGGTGGACATATTTATGTTATTATTGAAAGTTACATTTAGTGATTAGTGCATATTAAGAATACATAAAGTTATAATCATTTAATGATTTATAATGCATAGGTATGTAGCTTTGTTAAACTAGGGGGAGAGGTTATAAAACCTCCATTAGGCTCACCCCCAGATGTCTAGCCTATATAACTTTTACTTATGAATATGATTATGTTAAGAATCTATGTTTTAAAGGGAAATACATCTCAAATAAATTATACACTAATCATAGGTACACGGCTTTGTTAAATTAGGTGGATGAGGTTATAAAACCTCTTCTGAAATAACTTAAAAGTCATGCACCATCAAGTGTTCAGCCTATATACCTTATGCTTATGAATATGCTTATGTGATGAATCAATTTTTCTTAAATGGACATACATATCAAATGAATTACACACTAATCATAAGTATGTGGCTTTGTTAAACCATGGGAATTTTATTATAAAATATTCTTTGGGCTAATTTAATAGTCGTGCACCCCCCAGTGTCCAATCTATATACCTTAGATTTTCACTGAGCATTTGATTTTATAGAAGTATAGCATGAGTGATGACTTACATGAATGTATGACATGAAAAATGATACATATTATATTACTCTTCTATGTGTTTTCAAAATTAAAGATTAAAATTATGAGTTATAACATGATTAAGACCTACGACTACATACATGAGATGGTGTACACAAACTTAAATCTTGTAAGCAAAGGTAGAAGTCACATCCAAGGTCTATCTTATATGTTTATTAGACCTAAAAATAGGCATACGCATTCAAGATTTAATTCATGCTTTAAAGCATGTATTACTTAATGGGTTTGATTAAAGATTAATTCAGTGAGATTAAAGTTGGATTAATTAAGCTTAGTAGGTTTGGGTCTAAATTCCTTTTTTAATGTTATTCCCTATTTCTTAATAAATTTTAAGTTTAATTTTTTTATTTTTTGAATTTCTTAATTTATTAATTATTAAATATCACAATAAGGCTAATTAATCCCTAAAATATAAATATCCACTAAAGAGAAGTCCAAAAATTATAAAAAAATTATTAAATATCCATAAGGATAGTAAAAACAAGTAAAAATTTTTTAACTTATTTGGGCTTATATAAAGTGATTAATTACACTAATTAAGATTTTGATAATTAGGCAATTACATTTAACATACCCTAAAATAATTGAGATTATTGATTTCATTCTTTAATTATCACATAAATGAACCCATAGATAGTTCATTAATAATTTTTTGGTTATAAATAATTAATTATGAATTTTCTTAATACTAGGTAAACTATATAAATTATTTAATTAATTAAATGCTCTAAAGAGCAATATTTTAAATTAATTATAATTAAATGGTTAAAAAATTTTCTAAGGGCTCTATGATGTCAATCATTGATGATTGAAGATCAAATAACCACTTAATTATTTTTATGATTTTATTAAACTTAATTAATTAAGCTAATTAAATGAGATTAAGGAAAATCTTATTTTTAATTAATAAATCAAATTGACATGAGATAATTATGAGAAGTGGGGAATATCCTCAACGATGTTCCCCAAAAATTTCAAGTTAATTTGAGGTGTAATTAGTGGTGAATTTTATTATTATACTTTTTATTCAAACTCGTATTACTCTTAATCCAATGGGTACAAATTAGGGCTTCTATTTTTCTTAAATTCATCTCTTTCTATGCTTTTTATAGAGTATTTACTTATACTTTTCTAATTTTTATAATTAATTATGATTTTTAAAGTTCTGGGTCACTAAATCAACTTTTAGCCATAATTAATCTAATTATCTAATCGATGTTGCATCAATATTGATGTGCCAACACTTTACACATGGCATTGTGGAAATCATTATATAAAATGTCTCATATGGCAATTGACTCAGTCGGTGGCAAACATAGATTAATCCGAGCCATTCGATCAAAGATTAAATGGTTGAGATTAATCCTATAGTATTAATAGATTAAATCAAATAAATCTAATGCATTTAATCATGGCCATTAATTCTAATTATTCAGAATGGACGAAACAAGATTTGTCCCCTTCCTCTAGTGAGGGATAAAGATCATCAACCTTTAGTCGCTTGACTACTAGAGCCTGAATTGAAAAGGGAAATTATTCAAAAAAGATTATGGAATGAAGACTTTTTGATTTCTATGGCTTTATCATGCTAAAACTCAAATTCACCATAAAAGACCAAAAATCCCAAGGATTTTTAAATTTTAAGAAAGAATACCTCATTGGAGGTCAAGATTGGTAGTGTGACGTGCGAGGTAACTTCGCCTTGAAGAGTTGAAGACCTGTTATTGAAGAATTTGCTAGTCTCATCGTCGGTTGCCTTGGAGACCACAAACTGTTATGAGCTTGTTAGAGTTTATTCTAAATCAATGCTAGAGTGATCAAATTAAGTATTTCTCAATTCTTTTTGGTTAACTTGGTGCAAGGAAGGTGTGGAAAGAGTTACTTAAAGTGTAGGTGTGGTTTGGTAGAGTTGGGTATGTGGATATTTATCTCACTTTTGGAGTGAGGTTAACCATCCCCTTCATGATCTAGGGTTCATCTAGTCATTAAGATTTTCCTAGTGCTAAGACACTTCTAGGGATTAGGAGAACACTAATCTGAAGCATAGAGACTCATAGTGTTCAACCCTATAGGTTAGATTCTAGCATAGGTTAGATACGACCCTCTTACCCTAAACTTAGTTAAACGACATATTAAGCCAA
Organism: Cymbidium sinense; assembly: GCA_021442155.1. Lineage (NCBI taxonomy): Eukaryota > Viridiplantae > Streptophyta > Magnoliopsida > Asparagales > Orchidaceae > Cymbidium > Cymbidium sinense. The sequence goes on from CM038226.1 coordinate 57,047,156, forward strand.
ACTCTCAAACCCAAACTAATTGACCACAAATAAAATCTCAAAAAACATCAATTAATCCTATACCTAATTTGAGCCATTATGGTTCAATTTGGTCAAGTGGTTGAGTTGACCTAATCAAACCCATTTGAGCTTAAGAGTGTTAAATCTAAGATCAATCCAATCAAACTAAAATTTAACTCACCTAAACTCATTTTAACTTCAGTTGAAAGTGATTGAGCCTTGATTATCACCTAATTGACTATATTTGAACTAAATTGGCCCTTAACCGAAGTTGACCCATTTGAACCCTATAGGGCCTAGATTCTATTTGATCTAATATAAGATAAATTGAATCAATCCAAGCCTCATTATCATTTTAGATACTTAATTGAACAATCCAATTTACTTTTACCCATTGAATTCTATCAATTAGTTCAACTAGCCTAATTTGACCCATTTGGCCTAAAGAATCCAAATGAGCTAAAAGTTAATCTAGTCCAAATTGATTGCAATCAAAGTCATCAAGTAACTCTAAATCCATCATTGAACATCTCTCAACATTCAAATACCCCCATTGAACATAACCAAGAAAATTAGTTCACTTGACCCAATTTGGCCTAGAAGACCAAATTGGATCAAAATCCAATTCAACTTCAATTGGATCAAATCAACTCATCCAATCTCTTCCAAAATGATTGTTGATCATGGCCAATCATCCAGTTGCAACCAATTGAACCTAACTAAGTAAATTTGGTCACTTTACCCAAGTTGACCTAATTTTACCTAAAGGGCCAAATTGGACCAAAAGTCATTCTAATCCAAATTGATTACAACTAATGCCTCCAATCAATCAAAATTTGATTATTAAACACTTTCCAATAATCAATTGAAACCAATTTGGTGAAACCAATCCAATTGATCCAGTTATCACAATTTCACCTAAATAATCAAATTAGTTATCCTAACCCAAATCAATCAAAATCAAAACCTCCAATTACTTTCAAATGATCAATCAAACATAACTTAACCCTTATCTAATCCAATTTGGTTAATTTGACCAAATTGTACAACCTAACCCACTTACCTAAATGAACCCATATAAACCAAATCCAAATCCACTTCAAATTGAATCATACTAATTGCACTAATACATTCTAAACAATTATTTTAACTTAATCCAACAACTCACTTGACTCAATTTGGTCAATTGGTATGGTCAATTGGTCAATGTGGTTTTATTTTTGGATGTTTAGAGAGGGACACCGCTTAGATCATATGGGGGATATTGAGGTATGAGGTACTATCTTAAAAGATAGAGGCATCACCCTACAATGGACCTAATCACCAAATAAGGACTCCTAAGGCATGATGGTTCTTCAAATGTACTAGAGATTTTTTTCCCTGGTTTACATGGATGAATAAAAAAGGGTTTATATTAAATTGGGTTCTTAAGTTCCCTATGGAGGAAAGCCTCCATAGTTAATTACATCTTAAGAAATCAAATTCCCTAAGAATACTCTTGATTAAAGTAGATAAGTATTATCTCTAAAGATTTCAAGGTTTGACTATCAAATGATTAGTATATTGGAAAGTCAATTGGGAAAGTTCAAGGAGAAGACTTTTTTTAAAATCTAAAGGGAATAAGTAGGGAATGCTCTTGATACTAGGAGATCTTGTGAGCATTCCAATCTATCCTATGATTGGGCATTATATATTTTAAAGTGAAGAGATTTATTAATTTGAGTTGAATTTTTGTTAGATTGTTAGAGCTTATAATCTATAAGAGGTGAGGATTTATGCTTGTATCCTGAAGGAAATAACTACCTCAAATCCTAAATAAGGGGTGCTTTAGTAAAAGCTGAAGTACGACCTAAATGTAAGTGACAAGTGGACATAATGGTTTATTTCCATAAGAGAGAATAAACCGTCTGACTTCTGGACTAACAACCTCCTAGAGTGGCCACCAGCTAACTCATCCTACTATTCTAAAACCATATAGTATAGTCTTATGAATTTCATGATAGCTAGGGTAATTATTTAATTTGAAAGAGACTAAAGTCCTAAATCCACTCCCTAAGAGACTAGAGCATGAGTGGTATGTGCATATGACTTAATCTACAAATGTAAATATTTTTCAAATTTTATTTCATTTTGATGCATCATTTAGACAAAGGCTTTGGGATTTTTATATGCCTAAATGCATGATGAAGGTTGGTTATTGGCCAAATCAAAAGAGAAAGAGGGTGAAGCTCCATTGTCAGGGGTTGTTCTCATTGGTCAAGCGATCCCTATTATGTATGGATGGAGGCCCTCATTTTATTAGAGTGATTGAAGATAATATGCATGATGTGAGACATATAAAATACAGCTAAGGGGTTGCTAAATCTTTTAATTATTTTGACTATATCCTAAGCTTTATAGTGAGATTATGAGTTGTTTAAAACTTTAATTATGAGTGATTAGTTGGTAGAAAATTTATTTTATCCTAAGAGCCTATTGCATCCAGGTCACACATTAAAGCATCAAACATAAAGAAACTATGAAAAAGATGCAATCCTAATACATAATTTAAATAAATTATCAATTAATTTTATAAACTATCATAAAAGAATAACAAGTCAGTGTGGTCGGGTGCCCCCGTACAACCCAAAAAAGAAAAGATAAGTAATCAAGCTCTACCCTTATACAACCTGGTATATGAAAGAATAATTATAATTAGAAATTAGTATATTCTCTGGGGGTCTTCATTCATCATATCTTCTTATCCACCTTATTTATATCCTTTGGTTTGGTTTGTACTCTAAAGGCATCATAGGTCCTTTGAGAACTAAGCCTTTTAGCCACTGCACATCCTAATCCCCCATAGGACTAATATTAATTCCTATTACAAATTTACATTTATATAGAAATAAGTAAATCTAACTACACCTGCAAAACAAGTATTAGCTTAACACACATACAATCCCAAGCAGTTATATGTATAATTTGGACTTATCACCCTGCATATGGGTAACCAAGTCCACCTGTCCTAACTTGGAATATGCTTAAGGGTTTAAGCAACCTACAAAAAGAGCATTTATATTTATTTTCAAGCATCCCCTTAAGCACAATCCTCTGCATAAGACATGATTAGGCTAAGAGTGGCCTAACATTCAGTCTATGAAGTATACAACATAACATCTAGTCTAAAAAATTACTTCACAAAATAAAACATACATCACATCATACACCATCCTAACATAGAGCTAGAAGTTTTGACTTAAATCTAATATGTGTGTTAAGGCTTTGTGTCGTATGTCTTAAGTAAGCATTAGAGTTGTACTTTTGCAAGTTTGTAAATTATTCAAATTAGCATAATGGTGGGTTTAATTTGAAGTTGTTTAATTGATTTGTGGATTTTAATTAGTATTTTATTTTGGTTTCATGTGATTCACACTTAGCAACTAAGTGTTATAAAGAGAGAGAAGATAATTACCCTCTTTCATCCCTACCTTAAGCCACTTTTTAAAGCATATTGATTTGATTTTGTTCTTTTAGTGAATGGCTTAATAAATAATTTTTAATTAATCCTAAGTTTAGGTTAACTTTAAATGATCTTATCCGATGTGCAAGGCTTCCTAAGATTATATCTAATTGAATTACTATCCTTTCCATCACATGTAACATGCACATGATCAAATCCTAAATGTATTTATACATACATTATGTTTTAGCACACTTAAATGATGATGAATGTGTATGTTTAAAATTTATATTTTCATTTTGTTGAATTATATAAACATATAAATTAAAGCTCTAGCCAAGTTCAAACACCAAAATATATAAGGATGGAATATCATAAGTACGTGTCATTATTAACCAAGAAAGTGAGGTAATCAAATGACCTCCTTAGGGCTAACTCATATTCTCATGATGTCCACACTATATACTTACTAACATTCTAAACCTATGTAAATCTATACATGAATGAGGAAAAGAGAGCACTAATTTATATATATAACATATACTTATGACTTAGGTGAATATGAATGCATGCACTTTTTGTAAAAAAGTAGGATCCTAATTCATTAACTAAATACACATGTGCATGTATAAAAGATATAAACAAGTACGTGTCATTATTATCTAGGGAAGTGAAGTAATCAGATGACCTCCTTGGGGCTAGCTAAAGCCTCATATTCCCAGGATGTCCAGACTATATACTTGCTTTCTTAAATACATATAGATGTATAAATAACTAAAGAAAAAAGAATCATGCAAAGTTGTATTTTTATTTTATTGAATTATTTAAGCATATGAATTAAAGCTCTATCCAAATTATAATACCAAAATACATAGAAATGAAACTAAATGAGTACATGCCATAATTAAACCAGAGAAGTGAGGTAATCAAATGACTTTCTTGGGGATACTTAAAGCCTCGTATTCCTAAGATGTCAAGATAATATACCCATTGTTATTCAAACTTATGTAAATCTACATATGAATCATAAGAAAGAGAGCTTTATTTAATGTACTTAAGCCATAAACACATGTAAATGCTTTGTATATTTATAATTATCAACACTCTAAGTATTATAATTGATTTATAAACTTTAGAAAATAGTTTTGAATTTATTAGTGATAATAGCCACGCATATATTTAAGTAAGCCAACTCATGCAAGCTTACATAAAGGAAATAAATTTGATTTATTTGAATTTAAAAGCATGAATATATGAATCAAATGACATGCGACATTTATTGTGCTTGGAAAGAAATAACTAAACATAACCACATGGGTCTTTCAATTAGACTAATTCTGAAGGACAAGCACAATAAATAAATCCATTTAAAGAAAACCAAAGTTTTTTTATTATTTTATGGATTAAAATTTTGATTAAGTTTAAAGAGGAGAAGAATTATTTATTTTTTTCACCCAATTCCCATATTGGTGAACTTAATTGGTTTAAGAACAGGTAATTAGGTGGATTTTATCAATTAATTAAGTTGAATCCTTTAATTAAATCAATTAATCACCCTTACCTATGCTTCTTTAATTTGATTAACCACTTAATTATGAGCCACAAATGACATGAACATGTGAGGAAATAAAATTTCAATGCTCCTACAAGGACCTAATGCAAATGGCTCATAATTAAAGGTTAATTAAATTAAAGAACCTAATTAAGTACATTTATGATTTTCTCATACTTATGGGCTAATCATAATTTCCTTTAAGGGTCTTTATGTTATTAAACACATAAGGAAGAACCATTAATTTCATTATTAATTATCTAATATGATTATAATTTCAATTTGATTAATTAAGCCACTTAATTAACTAATTAACCCATAATTAATCTCTAAATGGGCTTAGGAAAAGAAGCAAGGAAAGAGGTCCTATCCCCATTCCCCTTGTCCATTCATTATTAAATAGTGATTAGTAAACTTATTAATTTTTTCTATTAAAGGTGTTAATTAACCATTAAGTGGATTAAGAGAGTAATTATGGCTTAAATGATTAATTCCCCTAATTAGCTAAGCAATAAATCCCATGAGAATTATGGGAGGTAGTGGTCATCCAACTATATTAAAACACAAAGTTTGGGATTAATTACTTAAGTAATTAAAGGTTAAATAAGCTAATTAAGTTTGTAATTAAACCCTAATTAAGCCTTAATCACTATTCAAAATTAATTGGAATTAATTTTAAGTAATTCTCCTCTATTTTACCTTTAAAATTAGTATTTATATGTATTTTTTTGGATTTTACTACAATTTATCATGAATTTTCAAAGATTCAGCCACTAAAACTAATTAATTAAGCCTAATCCCATCAGTGCCATGTGGACTGCTAAAGGGGCTTGATTTTCACGTGGCGCTATGGGATTAGTTACTTAAACCCATCCCACTCAGTGCATACGTGGCTGTCAGTCAATGCAGTTTCATCCCTGTCGTTCGATTTAAGATCAAATGGTTGAGATTAAACTCATGATTCTTAATAGTAAAATGAGATTAAATCTAATGGATTAAGCAGGTCCATCCATTTTGATCACGTGGAATAGACGGTGTGTGATCTATCTTCCTCTGAGCGATGAGAGACGGACATCATCCACATTTCCTTGCTCTATTCAAGCTCACCTGAGCTCAGGTGACCGCAAAAAAGATCCCACACCTTCACAAGGAAGATCCGATGGGATCCAACAGTCAAAATCACATGATATACAAATTTCCTTCGAAAAAGCCCAAAATGTTTTGAGATTTCTAAATTTTAAAGGAAGTTACCTCACTGGAGCTCAAGAGGCGGTGCAATGCTTAAGGAAGCTTCACCTTGATGTGGTGAGGCTTTTTTGAGTAGCACAAATGTTAATTCCTTGTATTTGGCTCTATGGACCATGAACTATCACTTTACACATCGGTGTTGATCGAAGTTGCACCTCTGATGGCTGTGGAGCTCAGGAGACAATTCATTCTTGGTCGACAAAGTGTGGGGACTGTGTGGGAGAAATTAATTAGAGTTTAGTTGAGTATTGGTTGAGTTGGGTCGAGTGGAGGGTTTCCCAATGTTGGTTTAGTCATTTTCGAGCAACGAGGAGGCTTGGAGAGGACCCTGGGGATTTTATTTTGGTTCTAGAGGCTCTCTGAGGGTGTGTGTGCTCAAATTGAGTCAAAATGAGTGCGGGGGAGGGGGGGGGGGTATATCCCCCCTCCCTTAGATTAGATGGCTCAAATCATTTCTTAGTTTTTGACTAATCAGCCACATCCAAGCGTTGGAGAGGTTGGTGTTAAGCTGAGGTGGCTTGGTTTGGTTAGTGGGTGGCTCATGGTAGCTGTCCTCCTCCTTGGATCTAATGGGTTCATCTAGTTTGGGAAGGTGAGTTAACTAACCTTCCCTTGGTCCACTGCTGACCTATCCCACTTGGGATGGGTTAGCCAGCTAGACTAGGCTCCAATTTGGGTGTGAAGTGGCTGCCTTATGGAGGGAGTAAAGTTGACTTGCTAATTAGAAAGATCCCATGGGGAGAGCTTAATCCAATAGAAATAGCCTTAGATAAGGTTTAAAATCAGGTTAGGCTGGTTTGGGGCTAACGCAAGGTGAGCGATTGGGTCAGGTTTCATTAGCTTTGGGCTTGGTTTTAATGGGTTCGGCTCAATTTGACTCATAAAGGTCAAATTGGGTCAAACCAAGAGTTGAGTCATATTCAATTGAGTATTTGGGATGTTTTGGTTCAATTGGTTTTAGTCAATTTGGCTTGGATTTGATTTTGGCTCATTTGAATTCATATGAGTCAAATGGGTCAAGTTGACCAATTTGACCAAATTGGCCAAATTGGCTTGGGTTATGGGTTGATTCATGTTCAATTAGTTAATTGAAGATGATTGTAAGCTTAGGTTCGAATTAATTTAGATTTGATTTGGACTTAGGCCAATTTGACCCTTTAGGTCAATTTAGGCTAGATGGGTCAATTGGGTTCAATTATGGATTTGGTTAAGTTGAACAATCAATTTAGAATAAACTCGAGCCATGAGTTGAAATTGATTTGGATTAGATCTTGACTTTATCCAATTTGGTCTTTTAGGTCAAATCGGTCAACTTGGGTCAAGAGGGGCAAGTGGGTTTGGTTTGGCTCAATTGATGTTCAACTCACGTTCAATCATTGATCATGGGTTGGTATGAATCATTGGTTTTAATTGATCTGGCTTAGGTTGAGATTTGGTTAGTTTGGTTCATGTAGGTTTAGAGGGTTGACTTGGTCAAATGACCAAATTGACTTGGTTTGACCTAATTTATGATAATTGACCAACCTAAGGTGATCAATAATCATGATAGGAGGTTTTGGTGGGCTTGGTTCAATCCAATTTGGGTTAGATTAGAATTTTGTTCAAATGGATCCTTTAGATTACTTTAGATCAAGTGAGCCTAAGTGGGTCAATTAACTTGATTTTTGGTTGATTTGGATTTAGTTCAGTTTATATATAGATTTATGATTGATTTATAGCTTTGGTTGTAATTAATTTGGGTTCAAATGGGTTTTGGTTCATTTGGATATTGCAAGTCAAGTGGGTTAGATTAGGTTTGATTGATTTATTTTGGGTTTGGTTCAATTGATCATAGATTTAATTTATATTTGGGATGATGATTGAAGAAACAATTGATTCATGAGAAAATCAATTGGATTTGAATTGAATTGATTGAAATTTTGGCTAAGTTCATGGGATTAGATTATATGGCTTAGAATAGGTTTGTTTTGATTTTTGGTTTGGTTGATTTGAAGTTGATTTTGATTGTAGATTTTTGTAAATTGATTGACTGGTTGAATTGATTTTGAGGAAATCAACTGAGTTTGGATTGATTTGGATTTGTCTAGGATAAGTGCATAGGATTGAACCATGGGCTTAAGATGGGCGGATTTGGACTTTATTTTGATTATAGGCTTCAATCATTTGGAATTTGGATTTGAATTTGGTATTTAAATTTGAGGTTTGTTTAGGTCAAAGAGGTGGGCATAAATTGGATTTAGGAAATAGGATAAGTAAGTCTCCCTAAGACCTAAGGCATAGCCTAATCCTATGATTAACCCTTCTAAGTCTCTAGGCTTAGGTTATGTGTTCATTGAATTACTAGAAGTATCTTATGACTAAAGTCAATCTAGTGTCTAGAAGACTCCTAAATCTAAGAAGCTGAGATTAAATTCTCACTCCAAAAGTGAGGTTAACAAAAGGACCCCGAATAGGTGTGGTGTAACTAAGGGGCACACCACTCCTGTTGGCGTTGACCGAGGTGATCAACAATGTCTAGGGGATTGCAAGTGCTAACAGAAATGATCTATACCTACACCTGAGAGGTAGATAGAATCACGATCTTAGTGCAATATAACTCATCTCATGCTAAGGGAATAAGAGAGCTAGGAGGATTTGATGAGCATTTCAGGTCAAAGACATGAAGGGAGGATTCGCTGGGGAATCACACATGAATTAAATATGAGATAAACTTATGTCAGGGCATAAAGAAGAAATTTGCTAGAGATTGATATATGAGTGCATTGGGTCTAATCCATTTGATTTGATTTAAGGAAGGGAGATCCATTAGGGTACATGCTTGAATCTGCTAGGGATCAAGGTTGGATATGTTTGACTCAATTTATTTAAATGTGGGATAAATCTGCTGGGGATATGGGCCTGAATTCACTAGGGATGAAGACCAGGTTTAATTTGTTATGGATTGTTATATCTCCACATAAGAGGTAGGTTTTAAATTTAATTTATTTGTTTAATTTGTTTATATGATCTGGGGCTCTACTAGGGAGAAGGGTGTGACTTAACTCCACTTGGGGGAATCAAGTTGAATTTAATTTGGTTGGGTTTGGGGGCATATTCACTAGGGATATGAGCTTGGTGAATTTGATTGATTTTAATTTTGATTTGACTTATGGAGCTTTTCATTGTGTGATGGACCCACTAAGAAGTAACGGGGGCCTTGGCTTACCTTAGATTTATAACTCCAAAGGGATAGTCTATCGATTGTGGGGTAGAGCTATCCAACCTAAAGGTTGTCTTTCGGTGTGCAGTGACTGTGCTAGGAAGAAGGTGTAGCAGACTTATATCTTCCAAAGTATAGAACAACCATGGGGGTGATCTACTGGTAGTACAACAAATCAAATTTGAGCTAGGAAGAATACTGAGTGAGTGCAATCGAGGACTTACGTCAACTCTAGAGTAGTCAGAATTAATTTTATTTTAATTTCATTAATTTTGATATGGTTTGTTTGAATTGATTTAGTTTGATTTAATTTATGGACCATGTTGATATGCGATGGATCCACTGAGAAGGGGCTATATCGGCCTAGACCTATCTTCAATTTATTGATCCAAAGGGGTAATCTATTAGCAGAATGGTGAGACTAACCAACCTAAGGGTTGCCTTTTGGTGTGCAATGGTCATGCTAGGAATAAAGCATAGTAGACTTACATCTTTCAAAGCTGGGAACAACCGCTAGGGTGATCTGTTGGTAGCACAAGAAATCGAACTTAACCTAAGGAGACTATTGAGTGAGTGCTGCCGGGGACTTACATCAACTCAAGAGTAGTCAAGCAATTCCTATGGGGAGTTTTGCTGACACTGCCTTAAAGATATGATGCCTACTTGGAAAAAGGTACAGCTGGGGGTGTCCTCCTAATCCATAAGAAAATATATATTTTGTTTATTTATATGTTTGCATGGACCTTATTGGTGTGAGAATGATCACACTAAGAAGGGGCTATATCGGGCTTGACCTATCTCAGATTTAATCTACCAAGGGAGAATCTGCACATCTATAGTACAAACTCTACAACTCTATGGGTGGTTACAAGGAAAGGAGAACTGTCCAATCTGATAGTAACCAGGGTAGTGTCTAGATGGGGTTGAAAAGGACATGATCCAAATAGAGTGCTCTCATAATAGGTGCTGCTAATGGTCTTATCTTGATCCTTGAAAAGAAAGCCTATAGGTGTATGGTGGCAAACTCAAGGAGAAAGTGTAGCTGACTTACATCTGTCATGAGTAGTGTATCCACTTAGTAGGTCGCTATCAGCATAGTGAACACCAACCAACCTAAGGTGCCCGTCGGTGTGTGACAATCAATCTAAGAAGAATGTTATGACGATCAATCTAAGGAGAAGGCGTAAGAAACTTACATCTTCATAGATGAAAATGATCATCATGATAGTCTATCATCGGTGGGATAGATGTTATCCAACTTAGGGTGACTACTAAGCGGGGAGTCCCAAGTAAGGACTGGAGCCAGACTTGAAGTAGTCAGGAGGAAAGGGGCCACTTGTATCCTAATCCTCAAATATACTTAACCCAGTTAGTGCATGAAGGCTGGTCCAAGAAGAAAGTGTAGTAGGCTTACATCCTAAATAAAGCAATCATGAGGTAGCTCACTGGCCGTGTGATAAGGCCTACGATACTAACAAGGCGCTCGTCGCTAGTGTAGTGGTGAAGCCAGTAAGAAAGTGTAGTAGGCTTACATCCTCCAAAGTAGAAAGACCACTAGGGTGACACACCAGCAAAGTCATGAATCGATCTGACTTAGAGCAGCTACTGAGTGAGAGCCACTTGGGGCATTATCTCAACTCAAAGTAGCACAAGACAAAAGATACGTGTTTGTTTTGTGGTTTGTGTGTAATTTTTATTTATTTATGTTGATGAAGGATAGGATGTCGCTTGGGTTCTCTTACACCTACCCTAAACACGTTGTGGCCAATTTGTAGACATAAATGCTTTGAATTTAAAGATATTGAATTTGAAATGAAATTTTTATTGATGGTAATTTCTTTTAAACAATATTTTATGGATAATATTTCTTTAGGTGGAGTCCATTCATTGGAAGCATCAGACACTCTCCTTTATGATGAACAAGTTAATATGGTCCTCCTTGGTAGGCTTTCTCTATGGAAAAAGGGTCTTCCCAAGTGAGTTCAAACTTGCCTCCCATCTTGTGATAGGAAATAATTGGTTTCCTTAGAACTAAAACAAGCTCTCCTACTTGAAAAGCTCTAGGATGGACCAACTTGTTGTGAGCTTGAATCATTTTGGCTTTATATAACTTGAGATTTTGGCATGCCCATAGGCATCCTTTCTCCAAACCTATAAAATCTTCTAACTGCAATTTAGCATTATACTCTATTGTGATCTTGCTACCCACTGTTAGCCTTGGTGATGGGAGTTGGACTTCTAATGGTAGAACAACTTTGGACCCATACACTAAAGAGAAAAGAGTAGACTAAGTTAAAGTTTTGTAAGTGGTGCGGTATGCCCATAGAGCTTCAACTAACTGCTCATTCCACTATAATTTGTTATCGTCAAGTGTCTTCTTGAGTATTTGGATGAGATTTTTGTTGAAGGCTTCTACTAAGCCATTTTCTCAAGGGTAGTATATGGTAGAGTATCTCTAATCTATGCTATGTCTCTAGACAAAGTTATTAATTTTGGTGGTCTTGAATGCAGTACCATTATCGCATATAATTTGATGAGGCACCCTAAACATATATACAATATAGTTCCTAAAAAATTGGAGCACATGCTGAGCTGTGACCTCTCTGAACATAATCACCTCTACCCATTTGGAAGAGTAGTTGGTAGAGGCCAGGATGAACCGATGACCCTTGAAGAAGCAGGATCGATCGGCCCCACTATGTTAGTACCCCAATACTTGAATGGCTACAAGGCAATGTTGTATTTAGAATGTTGGGTAGTTTGAGTAGGATCACTCCATGTACTTGACACTGATGGCATCGCCCAGCTACATCCATGCAATCTGTGATCATCGATGGCCAATATAATCTGAATCTCTTGATTTTGGCTTTCAGTTTTGGACCAAATTGGTAAGCTCTACAAAATCCTAAGTGCACCTCGATCATGATCTTATGTACTTCGTGCTTGTTTAAACAACATAACCACATATGATTGAAGTACCGTCGATATAAGACACCATCCACGAGGGGGTAGAAAAGTGCCCTTTGCTTCATCTGATGAGCTTGTAACTTCTCTGGAAGTAGTTTTCCTTTATTTAGGTAATCCATGAATGGTTTCCTCCAATCCAGCTCATTATCCTTTTTGGCAATGACAACCACCCCTTCAAGAGAGTACTTTTTGATAAGTTCAATATCAATAAGAGGTAGGACTTGCCTATTTTGGACCTTTATTGATATGGACTCATCTTCCAGACATGCCAACTCCTTGGAGAGTTTGGCTAAGGTATATGCTATGACATTTTTTTCTCAAGGGATCTTATAGATAGTAACCTCTGGGATTTGGGCCAATAACTCCATGGTGTACTTGTGGTAGTGATGGAGCCTAGGCTTTAGAACTTTGTAGGACCCAGCAATTTGGTTGAGCACTAATTGGGAATATCCAAAGATGTAGATGTTCTAGATGCTTAGCAAGATGGCTAACTCCAGATCGATAATCAAAGCCTCATAGACTTCATTGTTGGTGCAAGGAGGATAAATGATACAAGAATCTCATTATATCATGGTCTCATAAGGAAGAGTGTATACATTCTTCTTCCACTTTGGAGGAACTTCTTGCCTTCAAAATCTCTCAATAGTGAATACTAGTATCCCCTAAGTTCATGATTTGTTCATCGTGGAGGTCATCACTAAGCAGAGAATCAACAAAAAGTAGGTGTGTTGCTAAGAAATCTATGAGTGCCTGTCCTTTCACCACATGAAGGCTTATGAAAGTGATGTCAAACTATGATAGGATCATGGACCAACATGCCAATCATTCGGATAGCATCGATCATGTCATGAGGTATTATAGTGGATTGATTCTAGAGATCAAGTTGACTTTATGAGAAAGCATGTAATGTTGTAGCTTTTGGGATGCAAAAATTAGAGCCACATAATTCTTTTCAACAGGTGGAGAGTTTACCTCAACAGGGATTAGATGATGGCTGAGATAATAGAGCATGTTCTTCTTTCCTTCATCATTGGCATGGGCCAACAAAGCACCAAGGGAGTCATCTAATGTTGCCCTGTAGAGTATCAAAGGCTTGCCTAGGATAGGGGCTGCTAGAACTAGCGGTGTCATCATGTACTACTTGACATCTTCAAAAGAATGCTAGCACTTATCATCCCACTTGAACTTGGCATACTTTTGATAAAGTACTAAGAATGGCTGGCATCTTCCTAATAAGTTGGATATAAAGCATCTTAGACACGCCAACCACCCTTGGAATGATCTGAGTTGAGTTAAACTTTTAGGGGGTGGCATTTTTAATATTGCTTTGATCTTCACCGCATCGATTTCAATTCCACGGTGTTGAAAAATAAACTCAAGAAATTTTCCTGAAGCTACTCTGTATGCACATTTCAAGGGTTTCATTTTGTGGTTAAATTTTCTTAGTCGTTCGAAAACTACTCTCAAGTAAAATAGAAGGTCTTCCATTTCTTTGCTTTTGGCCATGAGATCATCGACATAACATTCAACTTAGTGATGAATGAGTTCATCAAAGATTTGAGTCTTGACCCGTTGGTATGTGGCACCAGCATTTTTAAGGCCAAAATCATGACCTTATAGCAATAGATCCCGATCGAGGTTCTAAAGAAAGTGTTCCTTTCATCTTAAAGGGGAAATCTTTATTCGGTTATATCCAAATGAACCATCCATGAAAGAGAATACTGCGTTAGATGAGGCAATGTCCACCATTAGTTCTAGTATTAGTAGTGGAAATTCATCTTTTAGACATTCCTTATTTAGATCTTTAAAATTGATGCATATGCAAATTTGGCCATTCTTCTTCTTAACTAGGATGACACTAGCCAACCAGTTGAGTATTTCTCCTCTTGGATGGAATCAGCAGCAATCAATTTCTTAACTTTAGAAATGATCTATTTTTCAATGTCTAATTACATGTGTCTAGGAGCTTGCTTGATAGGGTTAACATCAAGCTATATTGTTAGTTTATGGACTGCTATATAGCTCTAAGCAAAGTAGTCCTTAAACTCAATGAGTAGCCTAACTAAGTCATTGGTTTCAATTTTATTCAACAAGGAACTGATATATGTAGGCGTGGATTTTCTTCAGTTCCTAAGTTGATTTCTTTAAGCTCGTTAATGGTTGGCTTGATTTCTTCTATGAACTCTGGCGGTGCATCTTTGACTTGAAAATCATGTGGGTCATCTGAAGTTTTTAAGCACACCTCCCCATATGAGTTAATGTGATTTGAAAAGAACCTATCAAATTCTAAATGATTGGTGATGACTAAGCAATAATCATCATCATTGAATGGGCCAATCGTTCCAAAGCCTAGTCCTGGTGTTGATTGATAGTTCTAGCATTTGTTGTTCCATATCCTTTCAAAGTAATCTGACTTGTGTTTGGACCAAGTATGTGGGATTAATCCTTTCTTTGCTAAATTATGAACACAAGGAGAGTACCAATCAAAAGGTAACTCTATTAAATCTTTATATGAATCATCCTCAAATGTTACATCAACTTCTTGACTTGAGGATGATGGCCCAAGAAAGAACCTCTGAGTCTTAAAATTTGTGGATGATTTAGGGGCTTTATTAACTACCAAACCCTCAACTTTTTACATAGAAAGTGGGGTAAGAGCTAAGGTTCCCAACTGATACCTGACAGTTTCACATTGAAACTTGGATACACTTATGCTTTGCTTTGGAGCATGATCTTCATCTCTGTCTAGCTTAAGTGTCACCTCCAATAAGATTTGCTGTCGAGTAAAGCTAGCTAGTGTGCTAACCATATGAGACTCATCCTCTGAACTATATTATAAGTTTATATGGATAGTAGGTGTACTCCTGGTAGTTGGGATATATCTCTTATTGGTTGTCCAATAAGGAGGTCTTCCACCCCTAGGACTGCCTCTGGACTGGCCTCTTCCTCATCTTGGTGGAGGTCGGGTCATCTTACACACTTGTTCAAATGGAGTGATTTACAATGGGTGGAATCCAATCTTGAGCTCTACGTCCTCCCCTGAGTCTATTTCTCATTCCCTTTTATTTTCTTTTTCTTTTTATTTATTCTTTTCTTCTTATTTTTCTTTTTCTTTTCTTTCTTTTTGTCCCACGTGGGGATTTTGGCTAAGTTTGCAAGAATAGACTTTTGATTTTAGGGGAGGTAGTAGGCTGCATCCTCATATATCTTGACCTCATGAATTATAAATGGTTTGAGATCTCATTTGACACAATAATTGATCACACCTCTAATGAAATTCATACACCGATGTTGAGAGGATGGAACCATATTATTCTCGTGTTTCCACGGTCTCCCAAGGAAAGCATTGAAAGATGTATCCAAGTCTATTATGTGAAACTTGACTTCAGTCTTCCAATCATCTATCTCTAGTGGCAACACTATGGGTCCTAAGGCTCTCTCACCTTGTTCATTGAATCCTTTCAACATCATCCTCTCCTTTAGGAGCTTAGAGATGTCAATCCTCAAGTAGGCAAGGGTTCTTAGACTCACAATATTGACCGATGCACTCGAGTCAACTAGAACTCTAGATAGCCTGTATCTTCTAACATCCACTATAATATAAAGAGGATGGTTGTGCTCGATCATCCCTAAAAGTAGGTCTTCATCATTGAATGTAACTCCTAAGATGTCCTTCGAGTAGTGTGCATCCTCTCAAGAAGTGATCAACTGAGCTAAGCATATCTCTAGATCAAGTAAGGCATTGATTAAAGATTCTCTCATCTCTTTGGATAATATAAGGGCATCATATATGCTTAACTTGGCTAGCAACTTTCTAAGATGTGCTAGGATGTTGTAATCAACTCTAGGCTAGCCTTCCACAAGTATATCCATAGGTGGGGCATCTTATGATGGGGTTATCAGCTCACTGGAACCAATGACCTATTTACCCTTATCCTGAGGTGCTGCCATAGGAGGTAGAACTTTACCATTATGTAAGTTGACTTTAATGACTTCTTAGAATGATGTGTTCGTTGAAAGTTCTACTTACTCATCGGGCATACCTACAACTTCTCCTATGGGATTCTTAGAGTCAGATGACTCCAAGTCAATCTCAAGAGGTGAACCCGATTGATTTAGAGAAGGAAAATTTGACTCTAAATCAGAAAGGAATGGATCAAAACTATTTGAGCTATTATTATTATTTTGACTCATAGAGCTTTCTATACTAATAAAATTAGGGGCATTAGAAGCAGAAAGAATGTAAGTAGAGTCAGCCTTCTTCATAGATTTTTTGAATTTGGGTGGAGGTACATAATAGAAATCAAGTAAAGTAAGCAGAGCAAGGGGTTTAGTGCCCCAATCCACAGATATAATGCTCCTGTAGTAGAAAAGGAGCTAGTAGTGGAAGTAGTAGCTCCAATGATGGAAGGAGTGCTAGACTCGGATGGTGGTTGCATTACAGATCTATCCCGGGCAAGTTTGGTAGGTTGCTGCTGTTGCTAATGGGCTTCCACCCTCCCCGAGTTGTCCTTTGAAACTAGCAAACCTTCCTTTGTATTGGAGGTTTGAGTTACTTCAGGCACCTACAAGAAAAGTTTCTTAATCTTAGAAATAATTTTATGGGAGGTACTGAATAAAATAATATCCCAACCTTCTTTGGTCTTAAAAGGATCATAAGTATCCTCAAGGATTACTCTAACAAAACTAGATGGTTGTTCTAATAAGTATTCTTTAGGGATTATTATGCCTCCCGACTTGTAGCTACACTCAAGATTGTCCTTAAAAGTGATATAATCCTCTAAGACATAGCTTAACATGTGGTGGTAGGGGCAATAGTTAGGATCATCGCTCTTGTCCACTTCCTTCAGTCTCTAAGGCTTTGGTAGCTAGAAATCAGGTTTCTTCAAAAGATTCTTGAAGATTTTCTTGACTACTCATCTCTTGAATGAGTATGGCTTACTTAGTCTCTCAATAATAGTAGGTAGAAAATAGCTACTTGGTGGTGGATATGAATACCACTACTAGATAGGCTATTATGGCAATAGTGAGTGGAGGTGGTTAAAGAGGGGTGGCAAAGAGACTGCTGAGCTCATGACCTCTCATACTGCACTCTATCTAGTTGTTTCCCTCTGCCAACTAAAACAACTGTCTTGGGCTTATCCTAAAACACCTTATGCTACTTGGGCCTAGATGATTGGTCAAGAAGGGTAACTATTTAGCTTCTTCTTACAGGCTAGCTGCCTTGTTGATTAACTTCTCAAATATTTTGATGGTGAAAGCCCTTAAGCTTGAAGGCAACTGGGCCATGGATATTCTTGAGCATAATCTCAATGGCATGATGTTCAGACAGCTATGGTTCACATTTCATACTCAGGTTACGCCATTTGAGAATATAATCAACAATAAACTCGTTGGGTTTCCATTTTTCTATAATAAGGCCACATACAGTTACCCTCTGTTGGGCTCCTGTGAATCTCTTAATAAAGAGATTCTCTAACTTAGTGAAGGTCTTCATTGAATCATTCGGCAGTTCAGAGGGCCAATTAAATGTAACCCTTGCTAGGTTACTAATAAAAAAGCAATCCGCGCATTTACAGCAACTACGAAATGTGTAATGTGCTACTATGGTGTTTATTTTTGGTTGTGTGTGTGTGTGCATGTGGACACCACGTAGATCTAAGGATGTACTTATTGGGGTGATTGGGTACGGCATTAAGGAATATTGTACTATCTTGAAAGATAGAAGTCACTACCCTACAATGGAACTAATCACCTAATAAGGACTCCTAAGGTATGATGGGTCTTCGAATATACTGAAGATTTTTCCCCTACTTTATATGGAAAAGTAAAGCATAGTTTATTTAAATTGGGTTCATTATGTTCCCTATAGAGGCAAGCCTCCATAGTTAATTACATCTTAAGGAAAGTGAATCCCTTAAGAATACTCTCAATTAAAGTAAACAATTATTATCTCTAAATAATTCAAAGATAGGACTATCAATAAATTGGTTGTATTTTAGAAGATCAAGTGGGATGGATCAAAATGGGAGAGTTATTATCAAAACTAAAGGAGATGAGTAGGAGTGTTCATGATACTAGGAAACCTAGTGAGCATTCCAATCTATCATATGGTTGGGCTTTATATATTTGAAATTGAGGAGATTTATTTATTTGAGTTAAAATTTTATTAGAAATATAGAACTTATAATTCTATAATACATGGTTATGGAAATTCCTAAGAGGTGAGGATTTTTGCTTGTAACCCACAAAGGGAAACATCAACCTCAGATCCTAAATTTAGGGAGCTTTGGCAAGGGCCAAAGCATGACCTAAATCTAAGGCAAAAGTCAGTATATGGTTTACCTCCACAAGTGAGAGTAAACCACCCGACTGCTGGATTTATCATCGCATGGAATGGCAGCTAGCTAACTCTTCCTACATTTTAAAACTATGTAGGCAAGTCATATGCTTTGCAAGATGGTTGGCTTTTATTTATTTAGAAAAGAAACTTAAGTACTTAAACCCACTCCCTAATAGACTAGAGCATGAGCAGTATGAATAATGACCTAAATCTAATGCAAATTTTTATTAAATTTTATTTAATTTGAGACTCTATATTTTGACACAAGCTATAGGATTTTATATGCCTAAATGCATGAGAAGTTGATTATGGGGAAAATCAAAAGAAAAGAGGCATTCTTTCATCATAGGCTCTAAAAGGTTAAGCCCTTTTCTATCTGGAAAAGATGGAACCCCTAACTTAACAAGTGTGAAAAGAAGATTATGCATGATATTAAACATACAACATCCAACTAAGGGGTTGCTAAATATTTTATTATATTGATTTAATACCTAGGCTTTTATGTGAGATTATGAGTTGTTAATGTGATAGAAAATTTATTTTTATCCTAAGAGCCTAATCACATCCAGGCCATACAACAATCACCGATCAGAAATAAACTATGAAGAGGCATTATTTTTTCTAATGCATAAGATAAACAAAACATCAAATAATTTTATAAAGCTATCATAAAAAATTAAAAGGCCGATCGATCGAATCGTCATAAAAAAGAAATTTAGGCGATAGCTCTACCCTTATACATCCCGGTATAATGAAAGAATAATTACAATTACTAATGATGAATTTTATGGGGGTCTTCATTCTTCATTCTTTCTTCTTGGCTTCTTTCTTCTTTCATTTCTACATTTGATTTACTCCATTTCTTTCTTCCTTTTGTCTTGATTTGGATGTGCTTGCTCCAAAGGCATCACATGGTACATAAGACTTAGTCTCATAACCAAAGCTCATCCTAATCCCCCATAACATTTTCCTAATCCTAATGCAAAATTACATTTAAAGAAGAAAAGTAAATCTAGTTACACTTGCAAAACAAATGTTAGAAAAATACACCATACAACCCAAGCAGTTATATGAATAATTTAGAATTAGCACCCCACACATGGGTAATCAAGCTCACATGTCTAACTTGGGCTATGCTTAGGGGCATAAGGAACCTACACAGCAAAAATATTTATATTTTTATTTTATTATACCAACCCCTTAATAATAACCCCCTCCATAAGACATGATTAGGTTAATATCAGCCTAACATCCAGACTACGCACATACACCCTAACATCCAGTCTATAACAATACATCATAAAATAAGCATACATCAAACCATACACCACCCTAACATAAAGCTAGAAGTGTGACTTAGTCTAAAATGTGTTCATCAAAGGCTTGTGTGGTATGTCCTAACTAGGCTTTAGAGTTATAATTTTGCTAAGTTTGAAGGCCTCTTTCATCTATACCTTAAGTCACTTCTAAAGTAAATTAATTGATCAATTTCCTTTAGTGAATGGCTTATTACATGTTTTGATTAACCCTAAGTTTAGGTTCACCCTAAATGACCTTTTTCAATAAGAAATGCATCTTAAGATTAATTAGAATGAATTACTATCATATAACACATATTCATTCATTTCTTTTCATCATGTACATCATGCTAATGAGTAAATCCTAAGCATACCTATACCTATAATGCATGTTTTAGCACACTTATATGATGAATGCAGAAGAAGTATACTAGGAATTTAGATATTTCATATGATTAAATTATGAATGCATGTCTTTTTAATAGAAAAAGAGGAATTTTTCATCCATTAGTTAGATACACATTCACATATATAAATATTTTAAGTGAGTACATCGCCATTATTTCTGCACTAGGGATGTAAGGTACAAGACCTACTTAGGGCTACTTAAAGCTTTGCAGCCTCGGGGTGTCCAGACTAACATACCACTTTTCTTAAATACATGTATATATATATGCAACTATAAGGATAGGAAAACCCATGCAAAAGTTATGTTTGATTTATTTGATTTATGATTCTTATTCAATGGCGACATCATACATACATATGTATAAGAGTTTTAAGTGAATACATTGCCATTATTTTTTTAACCAGGCGTAAGGTACAAGACCTACTTACGCCTACTTAAAACCTCGAAGCCCCAGGGTGTCTAGACTAATATACCACTTTTCTCATATACATATGAATGTAAAAAGTACCACAAGAATAAGAAGTATTGCAAAAGTCATATTTAGTTTGATTGAATGATTTACATATGTAATATGATATTCTTCCTAAGTCTTAACTTGGAGATGCATAGGAGTATATTTAGGGAAATGTTGTGTTCTTTTCAAATGAACTATACACTTGTAAATCCTATGTGAATCCATGTAAGATAAGGACAAAGAACTTCAAATTGCATATCTTATATTATCATCACATGCAAACTTATAGATATTTATAAGTAACTTCACTTCATATTATTATAATTGATTTATGGGCTTTTGAAAATAGCTTTTGATTTAATAGTGATAATAGCCACACCTATTTTAATTTAAGTCAACACATGCAATTTGACATAGAAGAAGCCATTTTCTCTTTAAGTTTAAAAGAAATGAATGCATGATTTCATAGGCAAGTAATATTTAGCATGATTGGAAAAAAATAAAGGAATATAAGCACATGATCTCATTCATCCCAATTAATTCCTAAGAATAATCACATTAAATAAGGCTATTTAAAATAAACAAAAATTCTTTAAAGACATCTTTAACCTTGAGTTTGATTTGATTTAGGAAATATGAAAGAGATTTTCTAATCCTAATCCAATTCCCCATGTGTGAATTAATTTGGTTTAATGAAGATTATTTAGGTTGGTTTTTATTTTTAATTAGGTTAAGGTATGAATTAAGTGAGTTAATTAACCCTTACATATATCACCTCAAGTTAATTAACTAATTAATAATAAGCCAATATGATATGTAACCACATGAAAAGTAAATTTGCAATGCTCCTAAGAAATGAAAGGGACCTAGTGCAATTGGATTATGATTAATAGTTAATTAGGCTTAAGGGATCTCACTTAACTACTTTTATGATTTTCTCACACATGTGAGCTAACCATAATTTTATTATCTCTCACCTTGGGTTATTAAACACCCAAGGAGCTATCCAAGATCAATTAAAGGTTACTTAGGTTTGAGGTGGATTTTTGATTGAGTTAAATTAGGTTTATTAATTAGTTGATTGAATTATTTGATTATATTTTGATTAGGATGATGAAATTAATTTAGGGAGAAGGATCAAGGACAAGGCCTCAATCCTTAATCCCTAAGTCATTTCAAACATTCAATTAGGCTCTAACTTTTGTCTTGGAAATTAATTAATTAATTAAGCAATTACTTACCTCATTAATCATCAATTAAGTTAATTCCAAAAAAGTGAAGGAAATCTAGGAAATGAATTAGGAAAAATATGCCCAATCACACCCCGTAAGTTTCCTTACTGTTCCACAAAGGTAATTAATCTTAAATAATTATTCATTCATTAATTATCACTAATTAAATTTAGAGAGTGATTAAGGCTTAATTTATTGATTTTCCTAATTAACCAACCGATAAAATCTCAAAAAATAAGGGGCAGAGGTCATCCCATTAGACATCCACAAAAAATTTAGATTAATTGGATGATTAGTTAAGGGATAATTAAGCTAATTAGATTTATGATTAAATCTCAATTAAGCTAAAATCACTATTTAAAATCAATTAATAATAATTTTCTTAGAATTTACTTTCGAATATATTTATAATGAGCCATAATTTGCATTTTTTTTGATTTTTTTTACAATTAGTTATGAATTTAGGAAATTTTAGACTTAAAATTAATTAAAATAGCCTAATTGAAGTCTTAATCCCATCGGGCCACATAGCAGCTGACATAACGTGCTTTCCACATGGTGTGACATGATTGGCTATTTAAGTTGTCACATCCGCGCATTGACTCAGTCAGCGACGGACACGCTTTTTCATCGATCATCATATCTAAGATCGGATGGCCATGATTCGATCCATAGTTTAAGAAGAGAATCAGGGTATCTAATGTGGTATCTAATCAGATCCATTCATTCTAATCATGCAGAATGGAAGGCTCATGATCTATCCTATTTGCGAGCGGTGAAAGATGGATGCCGCCTGTCTTTCCCCATTCGATATGAGCTCACCCGAGCTCGGATTGCCTCCAAATCGATCCCACACCTTTGAGGAGGGAAGGCGCACACATTCAATGGTCAAATTCTCATGATGTTTGGATTTACTTCATTAAAGACCAACCCATCTTTGTATACAAAGCTCAGTTGCAAAATTACCTCACCAGAGCTAATGTCCGGCGGTGGGCCATCAGAGGTAGCTTTGCCTAGTTGAGGCATGGCCCTGTTGAGAAGCTTTGGATTCAATTTGGGGTACAGTGCTCAGTCAATCATTCCATGCATGTGAAATCCTCAGCTCCGATCGAAGTGACACCTTCGGCCACTTGGGAGCTCAGGAAATGACTCATTTGGCTTCAACGGAGTATGGTGAGAGTGTGGGTAAGAGGAATTTGAGTTTGATTATGAAATAAGGCAGTATTGCTCAAGATTGGGATGTCTTATTTTGGCTTTGTTTGAGAATGGGCAATGCTCATCA
Source organism: Cymbidium sinense (assembly GCA_021442155.1). Classification (NCBI taxonomy): domain Eukaryota; kingdom Viridiplantae; phylum Streptophyta; class Magnoliopsida; order Asparagales; family Orchidaceae; genus Cymbidium; species Cymbidium sinense. The sequence goes on from CM038226.1 coordinate 57,070,582, forward strand.
AGGAGGGCTTGAGGATGCTTGAGATCACTCTGAGGGGCTTTGGAATTGGCTTAGGAAGTCTCTCGATGCAATTTGCTCTAATTTCTGCTCGAATTGAGGGGTTATATCCCTCAATTGCTCATGATGAATGAATGATAACATATGCACAATTTGTACTAGCTGACTGCCGTCCAGCTACTAGACTTGTCTCCATCAAGTTCAAGTGGCACGCTAGGGATGGGAGAAGTGATGGGAGGCTGTATTGGATCCATTGTGCAAAGGTTGCAAGATTTGGATTCAATCGATGCTCAGTTTAGGTTGGAGGTGAGTCAACTCACCTCCCAAAGGTCCTTAGCTAAGCTAGAGTGGGTTAGGTTGGCTAAGTGTGTCAAGAGAAGGTTCTATTGAGTGTTAAGGGGCTGTCATGGGGATGGGAGAGTTGACTTGGCTTGGATCCATTAGTTTTGAAGCATAAATCCCATGGTTTGATGGCTAATTCCCTTGGGAGGGGCCCACTTAGCTTTTAAGGAGGTCTTGAGTTGACTTAGGGTGAATTTATGTTGAGTTAGATCAGCCCACAAGATTCCATAAATTGGATTTGAGTGGTTTGGCTTAGATTGGTCAAATGGGATCAATTTGGGCTATGTTGGGTTGGGTTGACCAAATCAGTCAAATTAGGTCAAACCAATGCTTGGGTTAGGTTCATATGATGATCTGGGATGTTTTGGATCAACTAGTTTGGATTGGTTTGGCCTAGGTTTATATTTGACACATTTGAATTCAAAAGGGTCAAATTGGTCAAGTTGAGCAATTTGATCAATTTGACCAAATTAGGTTGGGTTAAGGGTTGAGTCAAGTTCAATTGGCCAATTAAAAATGATTGTAGGCTTTGGTTTGGTTAAATTTAGATTTAATTTGAATTTTGGCCAATTTGACCTTTTAGGTCAATTTGGGCTAGGTTGGGTAAAGTTGACCAATTGGTTAACTTAAGCTCAATTATGACTTCGGTCAAGTTCAATAAGTGATTTAGAATGAAATTGAGCCATTATTTATAATCAATTTGGATCAAATCATTATTCGACCTATTTTGGCTTTTTAGGCCAATTTGGGTCAACTTCAGTCAAATGGCCAATTAAGTTATGTTTGGCTCAATTTATGGTTTGATCATGTTCAATCATTGATTATGAATTGGATTGAGTCAATGGTTTTAATCAATTTTCATGTGGTGGATTTTGGCTAATTTTTGTTTCATTTAGTTTAAATATTGACTTGGTCAAAAGCTATGTTTGACTTGGTTTGACCCAATTCAAGGCAATTGATCACCCTAGGGTGATTATTAGTTATGTTGTCAAGTTTAGATGGGCTTAGTTCAATCCAATTTAGGTTGGATTAGAACTTAGCTCAAAAAAGTTCTTTAGGTCACTTTGGGTCAAGTGATCCTAAATGGGTCAATTGGCTTGATCAAGGCTTGATTCAAGTTTAGTTGAACTCACACATGAGCTTAGGATTGAAATATAAATCAAATTGCAATTGGTTTAGAGCCAAATGGGTTTTGGTTCATATGATAATTTCAAGCCAAAAGGGTTAACTTGGGTTTGGTTTGATAATGGTGGTTTATGTTTATATTTGGGTCAATAATTATGGGAATGATTGAATCATGAAGAAATTCATGAGTTTTGAGTTGATTTGGGTATCATTTAGAAAAGTTCAATAATTTGGCTAAAAGGGTTAAAATTGGGAATTTGATTTGATTTGGATTTGGTTTGGACCATTTGAATATATATTTCATTTTCATTTGTGACTTTAAATGAATATATAAATCTTATGAGAAAATCACTTGAGTTTGGAGTGATTTGGAAGCAAATTTGACCAAATTAAGGGATGTAGGTTAAAAAGGGCTTAAGTAGAGAATTGGTTTGACTTGATCTAGTTTGATTTGATTTGAATGGTTTGAATTTGGATTTCATTTATATTTGTAGATATGAATGAATGATTCATAATGAAATCAACCAAGTTTGAGTTAGTTTGAATGAGTTTTGACTAAGCATATGAAGGTGGTTCATATGGCTTAGGAAGAGATTTTGGAATTTGGACTTAATCAAGGTTTTCAATCATTTGGAGTTTGAAATTGATTTATGATATGGAATTTGATTTGAGAATGAATTTGATAATTAAGAAAATCATTTAGATTGGGGTTGATTTGAATTTGGTTAAGGCCAAGTCCATAAGATAAAATCAAAGGGCTTAGGATGGGATTTGAAATTTGAATCTAATCATGGGTTTCAATTATTTGATAGTTAGTTTTGATTTTGGAATTTGGATTGGAAGAAGGAAGTAAGGATTGGGTTTAGGCTATAGGGTAGACAAGTTCTCCTAAATCCCTAAGGAATAACCTATTCCTATGGCTAACTCTTCTACATCTCTAGGATTAGGTTAAGTATTCACCTAATCACTAAAAGTGTCTTAAGATTAAGGAACTCTTACTATCTATAAAAGTCCTAGATCTATGATGAGGAAGTTGAGAGCTCACTCCAAAAGTGAGGTCAAAAGTTATTGTGGGTTCCCACTGCCATCAAAGATCTTAATGGATGGTGGCACAAAACCCTTAGGGTTTTGAAATACATTGAATTCCTCTTAGTAGGGTCTACCCTTTGAAATGGATGAGCTCCCCTAAGCTTGCGCCAATGCTTCCTTCACCTGCTGCTCCACCTTCTATTTGATATCCTTCTCATGCATGGAGATGCTATCCGTGACCTTCCTATAAAAACTACTAGCATCCTCATCCATGGGAGTACACTTAGGATGATCTAAGGTATGTATCAACTCTGGTCGGTCGACTATCATAGGAGAATGTTGTGAGACTAGGGCTAGGTTTTGCAATGCTAAGACCACTACCATAAACTTTTCTACCCTCTTCTCCATCTTTTCTATCTGGTCATCCTTCTACTTGAGCTGGTGGAGGAGATGTTGAGTTGAGTGAGAGGTGTCGCCCTCCTCAACCACATCACCTTCATGGCTTTGATTTTCCCTCTGCAGTGATCCTCGGGTGTCGACCATGTGGACTTTGGCTGAGTCATCCAACATGTCATTCTCATCGGGGTTGAAGTTAACTCTACCCTCTTCCTGATTAGAATGGTCGCAATCGACTATATGCTTAATAGCTACACAATAGTCTTCTATGATGTCATCCAAAGAATGATCATCTACTCTGCCCTGCTCTATCAAAACATAAACTAGTGGACAATTAACCTCTGGACTGAACTCTACAGACTCTATGCACTAAATACCCTAAGATGGCCATGGGAACTATGTTAGTATCCCCTCCTCTCTCTTCCTTCGACTGTTGTGAAGGTGGAGCAACCATGAAAGTCTTGTGTTGCCACTCCCTCTTTCCCACAACTGAAGTGGAAAGTCAAGCACGGGAGCTTGACATCACCTCAAAAGAAAGGGTTTCTCTAGACAGTGCTTGGGGGCGTGGATGTTGGAACTTGGTAGTGGGTGACGAGTGGAGCAGTGTGATGGTGGAACCATTGGCTGCCTCTCTGCTAAAGATCTCCTCATGTGACTGATGATTCCAGTAATAATTATTCAATTAGAATGACCGGCTCTAGTAGCTCTCCAATCAGGAAAGTCCATCAAAGCGGAGGCCATCGACTACTTGGCATACCTCCTCGTCTCTCACTTGCCCACTTGGGCAATGACTCTAACCTCAGCAGCTCTCTCTCTCTCTCTCTCTCTCTCTATGTATGTGACCCCTAATGCTCATAGGGATCAGACTCCTCAAGTCATGAAGCATGTCAGACTCTGAGAGTTTGTGGGCTCTGCTGACTCTATGATGAATGGATCATAAACCAGCATATGGCATCCTCTTATCCCTAGCCGATGTCTTAAACTCTGCAAGTGGTAGGGGTGATGTAATAATCCATTAGTAATCCTCCTCTCCTTCTAAAGCTAAGAGGAGATGAAACCTACTACCACTCAAGAGTGGAGAGGTCTCACGAGGGGAACCCTCCTCAGCAACATGAAAGGCATCATCTATCTGCCTTGCCTCGTATTCATATTGTCGCTTGACCTTATGATTATTGTTGTGGTGCTGTGTCTTGGTGAGCGGTGTAGATCGGGAGCTAGTACCAACTTTGAAGGTGGAAGAGACTATCTCAGAAGCTAAGATAACCTTCCCCTTTATAGCATGGGGAACAACAAAGGTGGTGCAACACCTCACTGGAGCTAATGGGCAACAAATGTACTACCACTAACAAAAGACAGCAGGTAGGAACCACATGGCCTTCCACTTCAGTGAGAGAAACTTAAAATCAGGTTGCACACTGAAATGAAGGAGTGGCTTCTTGCTTGCCACCTCCTCCTTGCTGACAGTGGTGAGGGTTTGCCCCTCACATGTGACTCTGATGCTCTCAAAGCCATGTACAAACTGGATCAGGTGTGTAATAGTGGTGAGTATGCCCTAATCCAAGGCCAAATCCACACCAGAAGGAAATGAGAAGATCACCTTGTAGGGAGACATGGCAGAAGATTGATCGTAGGAAGGAGAAGAGAATTGGGCTGGTAGCTTTGCATTTGTTGAAACAGAACTGAAGCAAACCCTAATTTCAATAATTGTCTTGAATTATTTATTTCTTGATTTGACTTTGGAATTTGAACTCACACTTATCAAATTTTGGTATGCTAAGTGCGGTTCATTGTATTGGAGAGATTTAAGAATTTGAGCAGGGACTTTCCCATAAGATCTTGATTTTGATTTGGAACCCTCATTTGACAAATTAAGGTATGTTGAATGGGGTTCAAATGTTTTGGAGATGTATTTGCTATTTATCTTTTCTTTTAATTTTTATTTTGGGAACCCTTACTTTAGAAAATTTAGGTATGCTAAATGGGGTTCAATTATATGTTTGAAAATATTGAAAGCTTTTTATTTTAATGGTTTGATTGTTGTTTGTTTGATGTTTTGATTTGATTTGAAAAAGAAGACCTCTCATTTAAAAAAAAATTAAGTATGGTAAATGAAGTTCAATTGCATGTTTGATATTTGTTGATTTGATTTTTGAGACCCACACTTAATAAATTTAGATATGAAGCTCACTTACATGTTTGTTTATTCATTGATATGTGATTTTTTTTTAAAGATGGAACTCTTATTTAACAAATATTAAATGGAGTTCAAAATGTGTGTTTGGTATTTTGATTTTGATTTGATTTTTAATTTTTAATTTTTTTTTTTAAAAGGGAACTCTCATCTAAGAAATATGGGTATGTTAAATGGAGTTCAATTGTATGTTGGTTTATTTTTATTTTATTTTGATTTTGAAAAAGGAAACCTTCACTTAACAAATTTGGGTATGTTAAGTGAAGTTCAATTATGTGTTGCTTGTTTAGATTTTAATTTCAAGTTTGAAAAATGGGACTCACATTTTTAAAAATTTGGATATGTTAAATGGAATTAGTTTTGCTTAAAAATATTTTGGATATGTTTAATTTTAATTTTAAAAAGGGTACCCTAAATTAAGGGAGCTTTAGTACAAGCTAAAGCACAACCTAAATCTAAGGGACAAGTGGACATCAGGGTTTATTTCCATAAGAGAGAATAAATCCTCAGACTTTTTGACTTACAACTGCCTGGAGTGTCCGCCAGCTAACTTTTCCTATGATTTTAAAATTATATAGTCTGGTCTTATGAATTACAAGATAGCTAGGGTAATTATTTAATTTGAAAAAGATAAAAGTCCTAAACCCACTCGCTAAGAGATTAGAGTATGAGTGGTGTGAGCATATGATTGGATTTACAAATGTAAAATCTTTTCAAATTTTATTTCATTTTGACACATCATTTAGACAAATGCTTTGGGATTTTTATATGCCTAAATGCATGATGAAAGTTGAATATTGGATAAATCAAAAGAGAAAGAGGGTGAAGCTCCGTCGTTAAGGGTTGCTCTCATTGGTCAAGCGGTCCTTGTGTAAGGACAGAGGTCCTCAATTTATAAGTGTGATTTAAGATGATATGCATGATGTGAGACATACAACATACAATTAAGGGGTTGCTAAATCTTTTAGTTATCTTTATTATAACCTAAGCTTTATAGTGAGGTTATGAGTCATTTAAAACTTTAATTATGAGTGATTAGTTAGGTAGAAAATTTATTTTATCCTAACAGCCTACTACATCCAGGTCACATATTAAAGCATCAAACATAAAAAAAACTATGAAAAAGATGCAATACTAATGCACAATTTAAACAATCTATTTTATAAACTATCCTAAAAGAATAATAGGTCGGTGCAGTCGGGTGCCTCTGTACAACCCAAAAAAGAAAGATAGGTAGTCGAGCTCTACCCTTATACAACCTGATATTTGAAAGAATAATTACAATTAGAAATGAATACATGCTAAGGGGGTCTTCATTCTTCATATCTTCTAATCCACTTTGTCTCCCTCTTTTGGTTTGGTTTGTACTCCAAAGGCATAACAGGGCCTCCCAAGACTAAGCCTTCTTGCCATTGCTCATCCTAATCCCCCCATAGCACTAATCCTAATTCCAATTACCAAATTATATTTATATAGTAAAAAGTAAATCTAACTACACCTAAAAAATAAGTGTTAGCTAAACACACATATAATCCCAAGCAGTTATATGTATAATTTTGACTTAGCACTTTGCACATGAGAAACTTAGTCCACCTGTTTTAACTTAAATTATGCTTACTGGTTTAAGCAACCTGTAAAGAGAGCACTTATACTTATTTTTAAGCATCCCCTTAAGCACAATCCCATGTAGAAGACATGATTAGGCTAAAAGTGGGCTAACATTCAGTCTACGAAGCATAGACCCTAACATCTAGTCTAAAGTATTACATCACAAAACAAAATATGCAACACATAATACACCATCCTAACATAGAGCTAGAAGTGGTGACTTAATTCTAATGTGTGTGTTAAGGCTTTGTGTGGTACATCTTAACTAAGCATTGGAGTTATATTTTTCTAAGTTTAGAAATTGTTCAAATTAGCATGATAGTGGGTTTCATTTGATGTTGTTTAAATGATTTGTGAATTTTAATTGGTATTTTATTTTTGTTTCATGTGATTCACACTTAGCAACTAAGTGTTATAAAGAGAGGGAAGATGATTACCCTCTTTCATCCCTACCTTAAGCCACTTCCTAAAGCATATTTATTTAATTTAGTTCTCTTTAGTGAATGGCTTATTAAAAACTTTTTAATTAATCCTAAGTTTAGGTTAACTATAAATGATCTTATCTGATGTGAAAGGCTTCTTATGATTAATCTAATTGAATTACTATCACATGACATATGTTGAATCATTCCTTTCCATCACATGTAACATGCACATGATCTAATCCTAAATGTATCTATACATACATTATATTTTAGCACACTTAAATGATGTTGAATGTGTATGTTTGAAATTTATATTTTCATTTGATTGAATTATATAAACATATAAATTAAAGATCTATCCAAATTCTAACACCAAAATACATAAGGATGGAATCACATAAGTATGTGTCATTATTAACTAAAGAAGTGAGGTAATCAAATGACCTCCTTGGGGCTAACTAAAGCCTCATATTCTCAAGATGTCCACACTATATACTTATTAACATTCCAAACCTATTTAAATCTATACATGAATGATGAAAACAGAGCACTAATTTATATATATAACATATGCTAATGACTTAGGTTAATATGAATGCATGCATTTTTAGTAGAAATGGAGGATCCTATTTCTTTAAATAAATACACACATGCATGCATAAAAGATATAAACAAGTATGAGCCATTGTTAATAAGAGAAGTGAGATAATCAAATGACCTCCTTGAGGCTAGCTAAAGCCTCGTATTCCTGGACTGTCCAGACTATATACTTATTTTCTTAGATACATATAGATGTATAAATAATTAAATGAAATAGAATCATGCAAAGTTGTATTTTTATTTGATTGAATTATTTAAGCATATGAATTAAAGCTCTATCCAAATTCTAATACCAAAATACATATAAATGAAACTAAATGAGTATTTGATATTGTTAAACCAGGGAAGTGAGGTAATCAATCACCTATTTGGGGATACTTAAAGCCTCATATTCTCGGGATGTCCAGACTATATACCCATTATTATTCAAACTTAGGTAAATCTATATGTGAATCATAAGAAAGAGAGCTTTATTTAATATACTTAAGCCATAAACACATGCAAATCTGATGTATATTTATAACTATGAACACTCTAAGTATTATAATTGATTTATAAACTTTGAAAAATAATTTTGAATTCATTAGTGATAATAGCCACACATATATTTAATTAAGCCAACACCTGCAAGCTTACATAAAGGAAATACATTTGATTTATTTTAATTTGAAAGCATGAATATATGAGCACAAATGACATGCAACATTTATTATGCTTAGAAAGAAATAACAAAATATAACTACATAGTTCATTCAATTAGACTAATTCATAAGGACAATCACATTAAATTAATCCATTTAAAGAAAGCCAAAGTTTCTTTATTAATTTATGGCTTGAGATTTTGATTAAGTTTAAAGAGGTGAAGAATTATTTGGTTTTTTTAACCCCATTCCCATATTGGTGAACTTAATTGGTTTGAGAAGAGGTAATTAGGTGGATTTTATGAATTAATTAAGATGGATCTTTAATTTAATCAACTAATCACCCTTACCTATGCTTCTTTAATTTTATTAACCACTTAATTATGAGCCACAAATGACATGAACATGTGAGAAAATAAAATTGCAATGCTTCTACAAGGACCTAATACAAATGGCTCATCATTAAATGTTAATTAAATTAAAGAACCTAATTAAGTACTTTTATGATTTTCCCATACTTATGGGCTAATCATAATTTCCTTAAGGGTATTTACATTATTAATAAAATAAGGAGGAACCCTTAATTTCATTGTTAATTATCTAATGTGATTATAATTTCAATTTGATTAATTAAGCCACTTAATTAATTAATTAACCCTTAATTAAACTCTATGTTAGTTAATTTTCTTTCAAAATGAAATGGGTTTAGGAAACGAAGCAAGGAAAGAGGTCCTAACCCCATTCCTCTTGTCCATTCATTGTTAGATAGTGATTAGTGAACTTAATTTAATCAATTATTATTATTTAAGGTGTTAATTAATCATTAAGTGGATTAACAGTAAGATAATTTTCTAATTTGATCAATTATAATTCATAATTAAACCAATTAATTAATAATTAAGTAATGTTTAATTTTTTTAATTAAATTTTATCCTCACTACAAAATTATTCAAACCTAATGAGCTAATAACAATTTATTTCATTAGCATCCGTCTTTTACATTAATCAACTTGATTCTTAAGAATAAAATATTAAATCTAAGGTAATCATGACATCCTTTCATCACAGAATGGATGATTGTGTGATCTATTTGTTCCCGAGATAAGAGACCGTCATGCTTTTATCTTCGACCTAAGCTCACCCGAGCTCGGATGACCATGAAAATGATCCCACACCTTCACAAGGAAGATCCGAAGGGATCCAGTGATCAAAATTGCATGACATACAAATTTCCTTTGAAAAGACTCAAAAATTTTTAAGATTTCTCAATTTTAATGGAAACTACCTCACTATAGCTCAAGATCTCTAGCACAATGCTTGATGAAGCTTCACCTAGATGAGGCAAGGCCCTGCTAAGCAGCATGCACTAACTCATTATGGTTGGCTCTTTGGACAATGAACTGTTGCTTTCCATGTCAGCGTTGATCGAAGTCATGCCTTTGGTGGTCATGGAGCTCGGGAGATGATTCATTCTTGCTCGAGGGAGTGTGGGAAGTGTGTGGGTAAAATTAATTTGAGTTTAGTTTAGTATTTTGTGTAGTTGGATTGAGTGGAGGGTTTTCCTATTTTGCCTTAGTGATTTTCGGCAATGGGGAGGCTTGGGAGGCTTGGGAGGCTTGGAGAGGGCTCTAGGATTTCATTTTATTCTCCAGAAGCTCTCTTAGGGTGTGTGTGTGCTCGTACTGAGTCAAAATGAGGGGAGGTATATCCCCTCCTCCCTTAGATCGAATGGTTGGGATTATTTCCTGGTTTTTAGCCGGTCAGCCATCGTCCGGGTGCTAGAGAGGTCGATGTCAAGCTGAGGTGGCTCGGTTTGGTTGGTGGGATGCTTGGTGGGTGGCTTAAGGCAATTGCCCTCCTCTTTGGATCCAATGGGTACGGCTAGTGTGGGGAGGTGAGTTAACTCACTTTCCCTTGGTCCATAGCCAACCTAGCCCACTTGGGCTGGGTTAGCCACCTAGACTAGGCTCAAATTTGGGTGTGAAGTGGCTGCCATGTGGAAAGGAAGAGAGTTGACTTGCTAATTTAGGAAAGATCCCATGTGGAGAGTTTAATCCAATGGGTAAGGCCTTGGATTGGGTTCAAAGTTGGGTTGAGCTAGTTCAAGGCTGACCCAAAATGAGCTAATGATTTATTGGGTGAGGTTTCATTGGCTATGGCTTGGTTTATGTGGGTTTGGCTAAATTTGAGCCATATAGGTCAAATTGGGCTAGGTTGGATTAAGTTGACCAATTGGTCAAATAAGGTCAAACTAAGGATTGAGTCATATTCAATTGAGTATTTGGGATGTTTTGGTTCAATTGGTTTGAGTCAATTTGTCTTGGATTTGATTTTGGCTCTTTTGAATTCATATGGGTCACCAATTTGACCAAATTGGCCAAATTGGCTTTGGTTGTGGGTTTATTCATGTTCAATAGGTTAATTGAAGATGATTGTAGGCTTTGGTTTGAATTAATTTAGATTTGACTTGGATGTAGGCCAATTTAACCCTTTAGGTCAATTTGGGCTAAATGGGTCAATTGGATTCAATTGGACAAATTGGTTTCAATTATGGCTTTGGTCAAGTTCAGTAATTAAATTGGAATGAACTCAAGTCATTGGTTGCAATTGATTTGGTTAGATCTTGACTTGACCCCATTTGGTCTTTTAAGTCAAACTGGGTCAACTTGGGTCAAGAAGGCCAATTGGGTTTGGTTTAGCTCAATTGATGGTCAAGTCAAGTTCAATCATTGATCATGGGTTTATATGAATCATTGGTTTTAATTGATTTAGCTTAGGTTGAGATTTAGTTAGTTTGGTTCATGTAGGTTAAGAGGGTTGACTTGGTCAAATGACCAAGTTGACTTGGTTTGACCTAATTGATGACAATTTACCAATCGAAGTGAGCTTTTGGTGAGTTTGGTTCAATCCAGTTTGGGTTGTATTAGAATTTGGTTTAAATAGGTCCTTTAGGTCACTTTGGGTCAACTGAGCCTAAGTGGGTCAATTAGCTTGATTTTGGTTGATTTGGATTTAGTTGAGTTTATATATGGATTTAGGATTTATTTAAAGCTTTGGTTGAAATTGATTTTGGACTCAAATGGGTTTTAGTTAATTTGGATATTTCAAGTCAAGTGATTAAGTTAGGTTTGATTGAATTGATTTTGGTTTTGGTTCAATTGACTGTAGATTTGATTTATATTTGGGATGATGATTGAAGAAACACTTGATTCATGAGAAATTCAATTGTATTTGAATTGAATTGAAGGGAATTTTGGCTAAGTGCATGGGATTAAATTATATGGCTTAGAATAGGTTTGGTTTGATTTTTTGTTTGGTTGATTTGAAGTTGAGTTTGATTATAGATTTTAGTAAATTGATGGAAGGGTTGAATTGATTTGAGGATATTAATTGAGTTTGGATTGATTTGAATTTGTCTTGGCTACGTCCATAGGATTGAACCATGGGCATAGGATATGTTTGATTTGGATTTGATTTTAATTATAGGCTTCAATCATTTGATTTGGAGGTTGGATTTGAAGTTGGTATTTGAATTGGAGGTTTGGTTTAGGTCAAAAGGTGGGCATAGATTGGGTTTAGGTTGTAAGGTAGGTAAGTCTCCCTAGCTACTAAGGCATAACCTAATCCTATTATTAACCCTTCTAAGTCTCTAGGCTTAGATTAAGTGTTCACTTAATTTCTAGAAGTGTCTTATGATGAAGGTGAATCTAGTGTCTAGAAGAGTCCTAAATCTAAGAAGTTGATTGAATCCTCACTCCAAAAGTGAGGTCAATAATCAACCTATCCCATTTGAAACCAAATTTACCTACATGGGATTAAACTAAGCCAAAGTTAGCATGAATCATCTTTAGGTCCCTCTTAACCTGCCTAAATGAACTTAACCTATGGTAAACCTAGTTTAACTCAAACCAAGTGAACCAAGGGTTCCAAATAAATTAAATCCTTATTTGGAAGGCCTTCCCACTCTCTTAGCCAATGACAACCACCATTGGCCCTCTATAGACATAGGACCACTGACCCAACCTAACCCATAGCTATTGGGCTTAGTCCTTTCCCTTGGCTTGCCATTGCTCCACCTCAAAAGAGGTGTGCACTCCATGGTAGGCTACTAGGCTCTCTCAACCACTTAAGCATAACCACCTCACCAGTCCCCTACCATCTCCGACCACCTACATCTGGATGGATGCCAATGGTTGAACCTATCCCATAGCTTATTTCACTTGGGGAGGAGAGTATACCTCTCGTCTCCTACTCAAATTGAACAAACATGTTCATTCGAACATAAGGATCAATCCCCAAGCTTTCATAGAGCTCCCTGTGCCCTTAGCCATTGGTTAAACCAAATCTTCCTTCAAGCCGAGCACCCAGTCTATCCAACCTCACCAAAAACTCCACCAAATTTAAATTAACTTCACCCACACCTTCCCCTCTCTCTAGCGAGTCAATACAAATTGTGCCTCCCTTGATTCAAGAATTACAAAGCACTCCAAGACTAACTCTGATGAGCTTTATAGTGGCACTTAGTATAAAGGATGATTGGTGGGATGCAGCATGTGATCTTGTTAACAAGGCTTTATCTCTTCAAGTCAAATCTACCTCAGCCATTAGGCTGCTAGTCTTTAACTCCAATGAGGTATATTTTGAAAACTTTAGAAAATTATAGGATCCTTGGTTTTCTATGTAGAAAATGCTCATATGACATGAATTGAATCATAGGATCCACTTAGAATTCTCCTTTGGTCATTTTGCATGCATTTTTTCCATAGAATGAGCTCCGGTGAGCTTGGATTGAGTAGCAAAAGGTGGATGGTGTCCATTTCTTACGGTGGGTTGATGAGAGATCAACGATTGTCCATTCCGTGTTATTAGAGATAACAATCATAATTAATCGCAATAGATTTGTTTAATTTATCTAATTTAAATTGTGGGATTAATCTTCACCATCCAATTTATTATCAGATGGCTAAGGAGAAAGTACAACCGCTGCTACTAAGTTAGTAACCACTTAGGATGATTTGAGTGACTAATCTCATGGACCCACAAGGAAAGCACTATCATGTTAGTGCTGATGTAGTGTCTACTATGCAAATAGATTAATTAGAGATTAAAATAAGATTTAATTATCTGAAACTTTAAAAATTCATAAGTAATTGCAAAAAATTCAAAAAATGAAAATAAACTCATTTTGGAAAGCTTATGAAAGGGAGAATTAAGAAAAAAGATAAAAGATTTAAGTTTTGTTGATTGAATAATGCTTAATTAGTTTGAAGATTTACTTAATTAGCTTCATTAAGCCTTAATTATTTGATTAATTAGCTTGAGAGAGTTGGTAGATTATTCTTTGTAATGACCTCTGTCTCCCATTATTTTCTAATTATAATTTGCTAAATAATTTAGAAAATCTTAGTTTTCAAACTATAATTAATAATTTATAAATTTAATAATTATCTAAAATTAAGAAAATTATGAAATTAATTTTGGAAGTTGAATTAATTATTGAAATAATAAAGATGATAACGAAAATTAATCAAGACCTATAGTTCTAATGATTTCTCAAAATCATCCTAATAGGAATTTTATTTAATTAATTAAATCATTAATTAACCTATAACTTAGAAAAATAATAATAACTAGCAAGGATAATTATAAATTTTGATTAAGCCCTCTTTGTTCTTAGCAAACAAAGAGGTTTCCAATGAAATTAAAATCATCAATTAGTTTGGGGTATTTCTAGTGTAATTTATGATTTTGGATTTTCCCCATTTATTTTATTAACCCTCAATTATAAACTAAATTACATTAGTTTTTTGGGAGCATGTTTATTTTGTATTCATCTATCCCTAGTAGTTTTATCATGAATTTTAGGCATATATTTAAAGGTTAATTAAAATTTTCAGTCTCTTTGGGCTTAATTTGATTAAAATTTTGATTAATCCTAATTAGATCATAAAAATCACCTAAGTCATCCTTAAACCACTTAATGAATAGAGATAGGCAAGGTATAAATTTTAACTATTCCTTCTTCTTATTATGATTAAATGATTCAAATCCCTAAAATCAAATTTTAATAAATTTGATTAGGCTTAAAGGTGCTTGTTAATGTGAATGCTCTTAGGAATCAATGAACCAAATGGGCCATTTGATGATGTTTAATTGCTTTGCTTAAATTATTCATAAATGTTTTATGTTTTGTATGGCAATGTATCAATATTTCAAAAAATAAAATGAAAGACAACATTAATCGCATGCAATTGAATTAAATAGTGTGGCTATTATCACTAATAAATTTCAAATTATTTCCTCACTTTATATCTATTATTCTAAATATAAATTAATACAGATAGTTAAAACTTAATTATAATTTTTACATGCCTGAGCTATGATTTGAAGGGTATATAGTCTGTAAACCTGAGGTCACAAGGCTACTAGTTCGAAGGAGGTCTTAATACGTCATACCTCTAATATAATAATGACATGTACCTTGAGATTTGTAGTAACTTATATATTAAGGATAAGCTATTTTTTAATTTAATTTTAAAAAAATTTATAATTCCATCCTTATGTCCATATATGTGTGCATATGTATATAAATTAAAAAGCATATAGTTTTGACATCCCAAAAACATGAGATTTTAAGTAGTCCCAAGAGGGTCTCTAATGACCTCATTTTTCTAGTACAACAATAGCACATACTTGTATAATTTCAATATACATATGTGTATGTATATGCATAAAATTAGATTACCCTTTTCTTTAAAAACTCATGCATCATATAACCATAACTTATGCCAAATATTAATAATTGTAAGCATAATAATTCATTCATACATCAAGTGTGGAATAAATAATATATATATATATATATATATATATATATATATATATATATATATATATATATATATATATATATATATATATATATATATATATTAAAGAACAATAAGTTAACTATGTTTTGATTTTATTAATCTTAAGATGTCTTTTACATTTAAGATAACCCTTTTTAAGCCAAATCCAAATATAGATTTTAATAAAAAAAATTATAACACTTCATTAAGAGGATTAAAATTTATAAAATTCATCTCTAAGCCCAACCTAAGGTCAGGGGTTAGGGCAGGTTCTACCCCTCCTTTCTCTCTTTATAATCTTAAACAAAGATAAAACCAAAGAAAAATATAAATTTAAAAGTCTAGGTCTGAAAATCATCTTAAATTATTAGTCATGTAAAGTGTAAAACCCCCTAATAAAGGGCTTAAATATTCATCATTAAAAAATTTCAAACATTAAAGTGTAATCCATGACATATTTCACTAAGCTATAGCACATATATTTGAATGCTATGTCATCAATCCTGGTGTTAGGTTAGGGTAGTGTTTTGTCGTTGATTGATGTTTTATTTTATGATATAATATTTTAGATTAGATATGAGGATTGATTATTCATAGTTTAGATGTTAGGGTGACCATTAGACTAATGATGTTTTTGTTCTGGATATGTTTAAGGGGTTATCATAATAAAAGCATAAATGCTTCTTGCTGCTAGGTGTTGCAGAAGTACCTAAGCATAATCCATTAGGACATGTGAGCTTGGTGATTCAAGATAGTAGACTAAGCCCAAATATATGAAATACAACTGCTTGGTGTGAATGTATGTTAAGCTAACTTTTGTTTCACAAGTGTAGTTAGATTTTTATTTTATAAAAATGTAATTTTTGCAATAAGATTAGAATTAGAGCTACGGGGTTTCGAATGAACATTGGTTGAAAGGCTTAGACTTGGGAGCTCTATAATGCTTGGAGTACTCAAATCCATGAAGAAAAGTGAAGATGAAGAGTCAAATACCCCCAAAGCTTTATTTTCATTTCTAACTTAATTATAATTCGGGTTGTATAAGGGTAGGGCTCAGCTACCTAGTTTCTTTTTTCTTCTAGGCTGTACAGTGGTACCCGGCTGCACTGACCTTTTATCCTTTTAATCGATAATGCTTGTTTGATGTGTTTATATTGATTGTGCAATATACATGGCATACTTTTCATAAGTTTTTTAGATTTTGATTATTTTCTATGTTGCCTCAATGCGGTAGGTTCTTTAGGAAACTTAATTTTCTTACACCAATTAATTAACCCTGATTAAATTTTAAGTAGTTCATAACTTCACCATAAAGCCTAGGATTTTAATCAAAAAAATAAAAGATTTAGCTTTAGTTTTATGGTTGTATGTTTTAACATCATCCATGCATCATTTTTCTTTTTTGTAAATAGGGGGTCTCCATTCTTGCACGATAAGGAACAAGGCTTGACCTGTGAGGGCAGTATTGTAGTGGAGAACACCCCTTCTCATTTATTTAGCTTATAATATAATTTTATCATGCATTTAGGCATAAACTCTCTTAAACTTGAGTCCCAAATAATAAGTCAAAATTGAAATAAAATTTATAAATTTATTACATTAGTCTAAGTCTTGAATTTTTATACCAATCACGATCTAGTCTCTTACGGAGTGAGTTTAGGTCTTTATAATCTTTCTTAATAAATAACAACCTAACTATCTTGCATTTACATAACATTAGAGCATGATTTTGAATTATATAAGGTGTCTGGCAATCACTCTAGGTAGTTATAAATTTAGAAGAGTTGAAATTGATTCACTCTCTAATGGGGGTGAACCAATAAATCCCACATTCCTCAAGTAAATTTAGGTCAAGCTCTTAGCTTTTGCTAAAGCACTTTAGATAGATTCAGAGGCTACTTGTTTCTCTTTTGCGATGGGTATAAGTGCTCACCTCTTAGAAATTTTTATAATCTTGTATTGTTAGAATCTAAGTCCTAACATTCTAATGAAATGTTAATTCAAATAAATATAATTATTACTTTCAAAAAATATAAGGCCTTATTATAGGGTAGACTAAAGTGTTCACTAAGATTCATAGTATCTTGAGTGCTTCCTGCTTATCCCCATTTAGAATTCATTAAGAACTCTTCCTACCTTGAACTTCCCACTTGACTTCCAAAAAATAATAATCTTTTGATCACCAAACTTTAAAATCCTTGGAGATATTAGTTGACTACTTTAATCAAGAATATTCATAAGAAATTCTCATTTCCTAAAATGTAATTAATTATGGGACTTTATCTCTAAAGAAAATTTAAGAACCTAGTATAAAATAAACCATACTTTACTTTATCCATGTAAAGTAAAAGAAGAATTTCTGGTGTATGTAGACCCATATGCCTAATGATTCCTTATTAGATGATTAAGTCTATTTTAGGGTGATTTTTCTACCTTCCGGGGGTAGAACATCATTCCTCGATGTTATACTCGATCATTTTAATAAGTGTAAGTGTGCATAGATTCTTTGAATGAATTGGTAGTGATGTGCATTACTTTAGATCCTGTGAGATTCTATAAGGTTTTGTAATAATTTTTCTTCAATCATCACTTGCTGTGACACCCCTAATTTTTAATTCATCAGCTACATCTATAAACATCGTCAGTCATAATTAGGCAAAAATTTTATTATATCTATTAGTTCTTAAGGTACATGGCTCTGTTTCACTTCTCTTAGTGCTTAGTGCATCTCTTCTCTTTAGTGAGAGGAGTATTCCTTTCTCCCTTTCCTTAATAATTTTGACATGGTCATGGTTGCCCTAAAAAGGGCTGTCGAGGTATTGCTCATTGCCAAATCCACCTAGAAGCCCCCTCTTGAGGCGAAGGTAAAATCTTTTATCTTTCAGGGGTAGTATTGGTTTAGTAGCCCTAATTTCTTTATGTGAGTCACTCGAGAAGATAAGCACTTCAACCAATTGAGGCCAAACAAGTTGTTCATGCCTCTCCTCCAATTTTAGTTTGACTTGTGATTCCCATTGCCCCGCTAATGGATGGAGATCTTGAATTTCTTTGGGCTGCTACCCACCCCAATACTACGAAATTTCATGGTGAGCATCACTATCTTCTAGATGTATTTGATGTACAATGAGCTTAAATGGATTTTGACTCTCTTTCGCCATATTTTCACTATGAGGTGCCATAAAAATGACACCATTAAAGTTTTGGAATTTATGAAGTGAGTGGTCATACTATTGAAGAAAGTAAAGAAATGGAATTCTCAACATTATTTCATTAAGTCATAGATTAGATGGTTAATGTTGACTACCTCAGTTTCCATCTTATTGGATAAGGCGATTGTGTCCGAGTCATGCAAAGATCAAGAACAATCCAATGAACATCACCCACTTTATCCAATAAGGCATGGTTCATGATCATTATTACATTAAATTTCTACTTATCTATTCGCTTTCTTATTGTTATCTATCTTGCCTACCCTTATGATTATTTTCTTGTGTTTATCAGATGATGATAGCTCTACCCTCTTTTCCATGAATCAAATAATTCTTCAATTCTTGGATATGTGTGAGTTTGGGATGTTGCCCACTTAAGTTGGACAAAGTAAGCCAATTGATGAATTGGGGCCAAGTTCAACCTCACATAAGACTAGAAAGAGGTTGATAATCTTTGCTCCTTGTTCCTGCCAAATAAAAAAACCAAAAAGTTATGGAGATGGAGATGAGTAAAGAGTTCAATTTTGTAGAGGTTCAGGAGAATTATATTGCAAATATGGCCAAGCTAAGGAGTAAGACCTTTCTCCATGGTTATGCTATTTTATCTATTGACTTGAATAACACTTTGGAGTAACTTCCTTCTGGGTGATTGGTGTATTATATGATGATCGCTCAAGCTTTGTTCTGGCTGTCAACATATGAGATTTATTGGGCATTCTTTCTTGGGAAAGAGAAGTTATCAGCAATTTGCTTCGAGCTAATTGAGTCAATGGAGAAACTTTCTTATGGTGAATTCAAATTGGCTAATCTCTAAGGTAAGGAGAGGGAGAATGAAGTGGAGAAGAATAAGGTTGTGGTGGAATTGACTCACTTGCAATCAGTGCACAAGGAACTTAAAGTGGAGATCGAACGCCATACTAAGGAGTTTCAAAACTAAGAGGACATGTTTTTCAATTTTCTAGAATCTGATGAGTTTCTATCCATTTTGTAGAAAAAGATCAAGGAGGGTGTTGAGTTTGTCATTGCTCATATGGTAAGGCATGCTCACTTGGATGCCAATTTCTTGGGTTTTGAAAATGTACTCTCCCAAACCTAGTTGGACTCTAATGCCAGTGACAATGCAGGTAATACTAGGTAGCCTTTTCATATTTTTATTTTTCTTATAATTATGTTTTGAAAATAGTTTTTTTAGAAAAGGATATTGAAAATAGGTGGATGAGGTATTTTGATAAACTTTTCAATGAAGGATCTGAAAGAATGATTGATTTTAGCAATCTTAATACCCTAAACAAAAATAGAATTTCATTTTATCATCGTTGTATTAGTAAATCGAAGTTAGTGAAGCTTTAAAAGAAAATGAAATGTGGAAAAGAAAGGAGATAATATTCCAATAGAAGTGTGGAAATGTTTAGGATATCGAGGAATTTCTTGGCTTACAAATCTTTTTAATATCATTTTAAAGACTAAGAAGATGCCTGATGAGTGGAGAAAGAGTTTGTTGGTTCCTATATTTAAGAATAAAGGTGATGCACAAGAGTGTGCAAATTATAGAGGAATTAAGTTAATGCGTAATACATTAAAATTATGGGAGAAAGTAATTGAGCATAGGTTTGATGTGATGAAGTTTCTGTCAGTTTGGTTTCATGCGGTAGATCTACTATGGATGCTATACATTTGTTAAGGGTTTGATGGAGAAGCATAGAAAGTAAGGAGGATCTACATATGATATTTATTGATTTAGAGAAATCTTATGATAAAGTTTCAAGAGATGTTCTTTGGAGAGTTCTAGAACGAGAAAGGAGTTAATATTGGTTATATTCAAGTCATTAAGGATATGTATACTAGAGGCATTGTGTCCAAACACAAGGAGGATTGACAAAATATTTTCCTATTTAGGTTGGATTACATCAAGGATCAACTTTAAGCCTTATCTTTTTTACTTTAGTTATGGATGTTCTTACTAGGCATTTACAAGAAGATGTAACTTGGTGTATGCTTTTTGATGACATTCTTCTTGTTGATAAGACTAGAGAGAGTCCAACGAAACTTGAATTATGGAGGTCAACTTTAGAGTCTAAAGGTTTTGTTTAAGTAGATCTAAAAAATGAATATATGGTGTAATTTTAG
This sequence comes from Cymbidium sinense, assembly GCA_021442155.1. Taxonomy (NCBI): domain Eukaryota; kingdom Viridiplantae; phylum Streptophyta; class Magnoliopsida; order Asparagales; family Orchidaceae; genus Cymbidium; species Cymbidium sinense. The sequence continues at coordinate 57,091,123 of CM038226.1, forward strand.
TTGTAGAAGTTCTAGTGGTAGTGTTGTGACAGTGAACAAGTCATTAATAAGAGTGAGCGTTTCAAATATTTAGGCTCTATTGTTCAAAATGATGGTGAAATAGATGGAGATGTTATTAGTAGAATTCAAGTTGGATGGTTGAAGTGGAGGAATGCATTTGGCTTATTATGTGATAGAAAAGTTCCACTTAAACTTAAGAGAAAATTTTATAAGATGGTGGTAAGACCTACAATGACTTATGGTGCAAAATGTTGGCCAATAAAAGAGAAGCATAAGACTAAGTTAAGTGTTACATAGATGAGGATGCTTAGGTGGATGAGTGGCTTTACTCTTAGAGATAGAATGCAAAATGAGTATATTTGGGAAAAAGTTGGAGTAGCTCCAGTGGTAGATAAGATTAGGGAGAGTCGCCTTAGATGGTTTGGCCACATAAAGCGTCGGCCGTCCGATGACTCAATTAGGAGAGTAGATGCATTAGATTTGCCTTATGTTAAGAAAGGTAGAGGTAGACCTAAAAAGACTTGGTTAAGATGTATAAAAAATGATCTTAGTATACTTGATTTAAATGAGAATTTGACACATAATAGGACACAATGGAGACAAAGGATTCATGTAGCTGACCCCACCTAGTGGGATTTAAGGCTTGTTGTTGTTATTGTATGTTTGAAATTACTTGTGAGTAGGCTAGACATTTGTATATAAGAAATTGATATGTTTTCCTACTCCATGTAAAGAATCCTTTGCAAATGAAAGGCAACATTATTTTTACATTATTTCCATCCTAATGTGCAATTCTTTTTCATATGGGTTTTTAAATGCATTATTATTTCTAATACTATACTATTTTTCTTATACTTAGTCAAGAAAATGTCAATTTTAGCCATTTATGAGGTATTGATATTTTTCATTAAGTTGTCAGCTTCATGGTTTCAGCCTTATTAATTAATCTTTTATTGTGGTGAATTGGTCTTTTGGCTCATAGTCACCAACCACTTGAAGTGTTGGTCTAACATTTTAATCGCTAATTATGATGAGTTGGTTTTTTTCTTATAGTCACCAACTGTATGGAGTATTGGTGTTGCATATTAATTATCAACTATAGAAAGCTCATCTTTTTGTTGATCATTGCCAACCACACGAAGTGTTGGTTTTATAGTTTAATTACGTGGAGAGTTTGTGAGTTTTATTAATGGAGTGTTAGTCTTTCATTTGTAGTTGCTAACTGCACAGAGTGTTGGTCACACACTTTAGTCACCAATTATAGAGAGTTGTTCTTACACTAGAGTTGCCAACCACATGGAGTGTTGGCCTTTTATTTATAATCGTCAACTACACAGAGTGTAAATCTGACGCTTTAGTCACCAACTATGAAGAGTTGGTCTTATACTTGACTTACCAACCACATAGAGTGTTGTTCTTCTATTTGTAGTATCCAACCACACAGAGTGTTGGTCTTATACTTTAATTAGAAATTGTGGATTGTTGGTCTTACACTTGAGTTGCCAATCACACAGAGTTTTGACTTTTTATTTATAGTCACCAACAACATGGAGTGTGGGTCATACACTTTTGTCGCTAACTATGGAGAGTTGGTCTTGTGCTTGAATTTCCAACCACATGGAGTATTGGCCATTTATTTGTAGTTTCTAACAACACAGAATGTTGGTCTTACACTTTAGTCGTCAACTAAAGAGAGTTAGTTTTGTGCTTACGTTGCCAACCACATGGAGAGTTGATCTTTTATCTGTTGTCACCAACCACACAGAATGTTGGTCTTACACTTTAGTCACTAACTATGGAGAGTTAGTCTTATGCTTGAGTTACTAACCATACAAAGTGTTAGTCTTTTTTAGGTTACGGCAACCATCCGGTATATAGACTCAATCTCTTTTTTTCCTACCCAAGAATGAGTATATATTAGGAATTATAAAGAAAAGAGAATTTTCTTCTTTATGTAAAGTGACAAAAATCATTGCAATAATAGAGAAAATGAGATAATCATAAGAATGAGACTTTCATATGGGTAGAATTTCATTAGGACCCTAGCATTCCAAGTTATTAGGATGACTTAATAGGTAAACACTTGGATAGACAAACTTCTTGATTATCTATGCCTCATCCCAAGTGTGGACGAGCTTGCCTAATGCATTTTGCTAGAGTTTGTGTTCACCTTCTTCAATACTATGTCTCCCACTTTGAAATGCTTCTCTTTCAAGTAGCGATTATAATACTGAGCCATTTTCCTTTTGGTTTCATCTAGTCTCTAAGTAGCTTTGAGCTTAAGTTCATCTAATAAATCAAGCACATCTTCTAATTTCTTTGCATTCTCTTTTTCCCGCTCACCATTTACTCAATCAATCTCAACTAGTGTTAGTTATCTTTGTCTATGGAAGTTATAATCCATAAGGAGTATCACTATAATTACGTATGATAGGGTGAATATGGTCTGGAGAGCATCTACCCATTTGATCTTTGCACCATCTACCTTTTTCTTCAACTAGTTAAGGATCTTCTTATTTACTCCCTTTGCTTGAGTTTTGCTTTAGGGGTGATGTACTGAAGCATATTTGAGCTAGATCCAATGTGATTTGCAAAATTCTCTCATTTGTCTATTAATGAATTGTGGCATGTTATCTAGGATTATGAAAATGGGTATCCCATATCTACAAATAATTTTAGTCCAAATACAATTTTGAACTACCCTTGCAGTTATTTTGATATCAATTTGGCCTCGATAAATTTATTGAAAAATTTGATCATGATAAAGGTAAATATTTTTTGTCGATTGCAGACTGGCAATGGTCCCACTAGATCTAATCCCCAAATTATTAAGGACCAAGGTCTTGTGATTGGTTGATACAATTACAATAGTTGTTCTAGTAGGGAAATTGTTTATCATTATTCACATCTTTTAGTGAACTCCTCTACATTTTTCCTTAATATTGGCCAAAAATACCTTTACCATAGGATCTTATGAGAGAGTCTCCTTTCGCTCGAATTACTTTTGCACTCACCTGAATGTACTTTTGTGAGTATTCCACTCTACTAGCCTTCCCAAAGTAGGACGTTCATTGTTTTCCCCTCCTATAGGTTCTACGTCATTCAGATGTGGAATAGTCAATGGAGTTTGAAGCCTAATACTCAAGGTTTGAATTTTTATAGTGAGGTTCATAAGTAAGTCTTTTACCCTAGTAAATTTCTCTTCACTTCTCTTATAAATTTCATCTACTCTCTTAATTAAGTTTTTTAGTCAGTCAAAAGTAACAGATTTAAGTGGCATGATGTAAATAATATGATGAAATATGACACTCCAAATAATGATTTTAAATATGTAAACTAAACTTAACACAAATGATATGCACAATTTTTAAAATTGATTAGCCTTTAATTAAAACAAAGTATCGTGTGGATACTATGAAACATTAAACACACTTAGAAAAGAAATAAAGATAACATTTGTAAGGATATGATTTTGATTTTTATGTAAGGTTTGTATCTAGGTTTGGCTAGTTAGTGATCTCTCCCTTACTCATGTTATCACTCAAGTATAATGGCTTGTGGTAAGGTTAAGTAGGGAAAGGGTAGGCTTTATAAGTGCAGATAACTAATTTGTAATAACACAAATATTCATAGAATTTCCTACCACATGAATTTAGAAAGCATTTCCAAGCAAAATCTCTAATTTTGTAAAGAAAATTATACAAAGTCTAAATTACAAAATTAACCTTACTTATATTTGATATAGATTATCTACAACTACTTTCTCCACACTTCTAAATCTTGGTTTATGATATAATAAATTGGTGAGGATTATACTCAGATGCCAAAATTAGCAAGGATTATGCTCTAATACCAAAAATTGGTGAAACTTATGCTCTGATACCAAAAATTGATGAAACCCTATCATAGAGGGAAGGATGTCATAGCAGATGTGGAGAAAGAGATGCTTCAATATTTTTCCACTTACCAAAGTTGAAGAGAGATGATGATCTTTCAATCACCAAAGTGGAAGAAGTTTGAAATTCTACTTACCCAAGTAGAATGATATCAAGAGATAACTAAATCTCCTAGATAACCTACCACCAAGCTCCAACTAAAGAGTTTTCACTCCAAGTTTTTTACAAAAGCCAAAAAGTCCTTCATTAGGTTGGAATAAGCATTAAATAAGTAGAATTCACCAAGAGAAAACTATCCAAAATTGAAAAAAAAAGTCAGAACAATCATTTCACAATGTCATGACACTATGAAACAACACTGCAATTCCACAGTCTAATGTCGAGGCACTATATCCCAGTGTTAAGGCACCAGCTTCTCGGTCCCCAAATACTAAAATCTAGAGGCATCAGACCCACACCTACGAAATTGATCACATGGACTCTCATGTTTTCAACCAAAACTCTAGCATAACACTTCTCATGATTAAATACACACATTATTATATAATATAACACATGAAATATAAATCCACACATTAAGTCTACTAAGAGTCCTCCTAAGTTTAAGCTTTCATTAGGAACTTAGTGATAGGTTCTTTCCTCCTTTGGTGTGCTACATCGTAGACAACAACCAATTGTGATATTGAAAAGTTGTAATACTCTAAAGAAAGTGACTTGTGCTTCCAGATATAAAGCCAACACCAATTTTTATCTAATAAAAATTTAAAATCTTAAAAAAAACGAAGTCTAGATGATTATATAGGAGTACATAAGTATTTAAAAGATATAGAGCCCATTTTAATACTTTGATCAATTGAGAAGACAAAGCTACAAACACACATATTAATGAAAATCTTTGATTAGTTGAGATTGACCTTACGTCCCATCAGAGCTCCAAAGGAGTATAAATTGTATTTGATAGTAGAAATAGTTCTAGGATTAGCATACAAATTAATCCCAATAAAAAATTTACATTCACCAACATCATAATTCTCATCCGTAAATAAGAGATAGTTGTTGAAATCAAATTTGTCCATATAACGAAGCAGAACCTTTCTAGAGAACTGAAAAATAAGGTTAAGAGAATTAGAGTAGTGGAAAACATGAGAAGTGTAGAAATAAAAAATTTCACTATCTCCAAATGTCTCGCACAAAATAGATTTTTTTTTTTTTTTGGGAATAATATATATAATGTAAAGATAGTTTGCCCTAGAAAAAAAACCTAAAGTGCCCCCTCAAAGTCCTCGAAAAATAAAAAGGTAACCCCCACCCCCTCTAAAAATTTTTCTTTTTTATAAGATCAAGGAGATCATTACATATGGTAAGTACATATGCCAAGTAGATTACATTGAAGAAGGAACTCGACAATATGAGGCAAACACCTAGTGGCAAGTGGTGAGTCCTCTGGTTGAAGTTCTTGGATTGGAGAGTCAAGTTATCTGATGTATAATTTGGACATATGATTATCTACATGTGGGCGAGTTGCAAAACTTTAAGTGCATAACCTGGCAAGCGTTTATATCCATTCGTCTACCCCAAGAGAGACTTCATTCATGTGGCTCGCTTTCATATCTTATCTTTTTTCTAAGATTATCTTCCCCACTCGCCATACGTGTGCTGAGAAATTGCTAGTGAGTAGTACATTAGTGTGGATTTCATCTCTTTTAATGGTTGCTCTTAGTAAGTGATTGTCATAATTACTCGTACATTTTGATATATAATAGTCATATAAAAATGTTAAAAGGCAAGCCAGCAATGGAAATTCTTGCCTATAACTATTTGAGGATTAAAATAACCAAACATTTTACCATTATAAATAAATAAATAAGGGCATCTCGAAGATGCAAGATTCTACTTATTTAACAAATTGAGAAAAATGACTTTCAAAGTCAATCTGCATTAGAGAATTTTACAACTAACATAGTAAAAAAAACTCAAGAAGATCCACTTTACAAAGAATATCTTCTTTGATGAGACAATATTAAAGCCTTTAAGTATATTGAATGATATAATAATATTATCATAAATGTCCTTATCTTTAATAAAAAATATCATAAGTATGGTGAATGATATTAAAAAGGAAGATTGTAATTCTATTTGCAAGAAGCTTTGAAATTACTTTGTATAAAAGAGTTGCACAAAGAGATGTGAGAGGAAAGAAAAAGAGGGAACAAGTCCATTATTAGCTTAAGGGAGAGAGGAGGACACCACTTCTCTAAGAGATTTAGTTGTGCAATAAGGCATGTGATGATGAAGAAGGGACATATGAGACGTTGGCGCGGGAGTCTAAATAATGAGTGTAATATTTGGGAAGTGTGTAACATAAGACCACAAAATCTTTCCAACTCCACACGTAAAATGAGTCTTCCAAATATTGATTTTCAATAATGAAATAAAATTATCAAATGAAGTGATATTGACAAATTATTTCAAGTTATCAAAGAGCATTGTAAATTGATTAAATTGTTTAATTTGATTTGAGACTTTTATTTGATTATTTATTATTTTGATAATTTTGATAATGTTTTCAATTACTAAGGATCATCAATTTTATTTTTTGTTCTACTTTTTTATATTATTTCTATAAAATATGTCTGTTTAGTATATTTAAGTATTTATATTTTTTATTTTTAAAAATAAATCAGATTATTTTTAAAACATTTAAAATAAATTTTAAATATTTTAAATATTTTTAAAAAAATTATTATCATACAATCAATTTTAGATAAATATATATATATATATATATATATATATATATATATATATATATATATATATATATATATATATATATATATATATATATAATAATAAAAATGATTCCAAACTAGTCATAAATTAAATATAAAGTGCATAATATAGCTTGAGCACCTAAAGTAGATCATCGACTCATCCTTCACGCGCGTCTTCCTCATTTTCCATTAAAGAAGTTCATGGTCAATTACTTGTGCAGCTGTGGTCTTATAACCAAAAATCGCGTTTTGGAAAAATAAAAATTTCCGATAAAGTAACAACGGCTCCGGTAACGCATTTATTGCATTAAAGGACGAATACTTCTTGACTTTAATATTGAAACAATTCACATGGACGAAGTTGGCTTCCAAACTATCCTCTATATATATATATATATATATATATATATATATATATATATATATATATATATATATATATATATATATATATATATATATATATATATATATATTAAAAAACAAAACTCGCTAAAAAAAAGAGTTGGCTTCCCAAGACAAGCTTTTAATCCTTACGATTTTTTCATTTAATCAATTTTTACACTTTAAATGATCTGTAAATTTTTTTTTTTTGTCATTGTAAACAAAATTTTATTGATGTTATAAATAATACAATAAATCTGCATACCAGGGTTTTAGAAATGTTGGGAAATGTGATTATATATATGTTGAAATTTTTTTTTCCAATAGAAAATTAATTAAGGTCATGTCTGGGACAAGGGTATTCCCTTCGGAAGACTTGATATAAGTCTTATCAAAGAAAATCTACATTGCTGTTAGTGAAATCTAAATTTCTTTATAATTTGAATGAACATGTTTTTTCTTTCAAAATATAAGTAAATCAAGTTATCTATCAAATTTCTTGTTTTGACTCCAAGATAATTTCATAATTTATATTTTTTAATTGTATTTTTAAATAATTTTAATCATGTAATGAATAAGAATTATTTTCAAATCATTTTTTATCATATTTTTAATTAAAAACTATATACATTCTTCTAAAAGAGCATTTCCTAGAATTTACAATACAAAAAGCAAAAAAAAAAAAAAGCATACATTATGCATACTTCTATTCTATCTTTCCATGTGGGACGAAATATCTGGATCTACCTAGATCAAGTAGTTCTATGATATGTGTTAGCTTCATTATTCCTATGATAGAGAATACAACTTTAAGTCTAGTTTCTAAGTTATAAAATTTAATATTCAATAGCTCTATGTGAAATGTCATCTATAATCATAATTTGACCCAAATAAAAAACTTAGTTATCATTAAATTTAAAGTATATAATCCCACTTTCTCTAAGTTATCAAAGAGATGACTAGTGTAATATCATGTTGATGATACAATTTGTAATGATGGAGATAACATGTGAGAATATTTGTTGGAGATGATAAGTGTTGGATAGAAGTGACAATATATGCTAGCCAATTTTAATCTAGAAAGTTACTATGTTGTTATATATTGATATAATGTGACATTATTAGATTCAAGCATTGTGGCAAAAATTTGCATTAAACCATGTGATCATGATTATGACATGTTTGTGGGTGGTGGCAATTATGATCTTAAATGTGCTGTATTATATATTACTCGATTAGGTATTGCATCATGTCAAAAGCATCAAATCAAGAAAACATGACAATTTTGATGGATATTTCTTTGAATAAATTTTCAAAAAAATATCAATTATTAATTAGAATGATAAAAATTATGCCAATATTTTGTCCATGCAAAACATACATTGATAAAAAATATTCATCAAAATTGAGTCGATCAATTGCAAATTAATTTTTTATAAATTTCTTACTAGAAAATAACTTGTAATCAAAGATAAGTATATCAATGGTTCATAATAAATGGATTTAGTGAAAATGTCACTCTCTTCATGGCTTAATATCTCTTTTTAAACAGCACACTCTTTTCTCCACCCCAAACATGCACACACAACCACAATTTTGAGCCTCTCAAGCCTTATAATTACCAACTAGCTTTTCCATCCTCTCTAACATGTTGAGTGTCATAGACTACCATTTGGAGTCTTCATTATCTTTTTATTTTCCCACTCCTCTTGCATAGTCTTTCATATAGGTATATTTTAGTTTAGTTTAGTTTTTCTTTTCAAATGTATGTGGTCAACTTTGGTGTCCAACATAATAATAAAAATTTTCTTATAGCATTTTTAAGTTTTCCATTTCACTAGTGGTGGCATTCATATGTAAAGTTAAATTAATTATTCACATATATTCTTTTAATGTTGTACAAGTTATTTTTTATACTTTAGTTTCATAAACAAATATTAAAAGTGAAAATTCATGTTGGCTTCACATGGATTAATACCATTAGATTGAATTGATGGTGAAAACCCACCCATTCAAACATGTCGACTTGGTTAATGAGCTTTTCAATTCAATAGAGAAAGATTACATATAATCAAAGGTTAACATGACATAGTCTAATAAGCTATTTGCCCACCAGTATGGATACCTCTAATAGGCTATCCATCCACAAGTACAATTACCTCAAATCAGTTATCAGCCCATTGATGAGGAATATTCTTAAGATTTGAAAGCTAATTAAATCAAGCTATAGTAAAAGCTATAAGAATTTATATCCTTTACTGCCTATAAATGTAACAAATTTTGTAGTGCACAAGATTTCAACCCAAACCTACGAATATGGGTCAAAAATTGATGCAAGATTACTTAATTTAATGCACCAAAACCAATTAAAGTAGTAAACTCTAAAACTTTTATCTTTAATTTATTCTTTTCTCTCATAGTTTCACATTCTCTTCATCTCTTCTATCTTACTCTCTCAAAATACTCTTTAGAGTTGTTTTTGTGTGAGTTCATGGATAACTTACATTCAACATGATCAAAATTTCAATGAATGTGCATCATGCCAAGAATTTGGGAGGAATACATCATAACGTAGGCATCGATGATAAGTAAGATTTGATTAACATGGATAAAAATTAAGAATTTATGATAATGAAGCTATTGGTTGCTTTAAAAAGTAAGATGATAAAGTTGATTCAAAATGTGTTGGAGAGCATTCAAAGGGTGATTCCTTGATTAGCTATATGATAAGAAGAAGAAGGCTATAAGTGATCAAGACACCGCCACTAACTTTAGAAGAAGATGACACCTGTTACATAAATTTTAAAGAAGATTCATTACTGTCTTATCATAAGGAGAAGATAGTAGTTAAAACGTGGCCATAATTAGAAAAAGAGTTCTTTAAAGAGATTACAGAGGCAAAGTCTACACCAAAGTTCAAGGTTCCTAGTTTGGACTCTTAAAAATAGAAGATAGACCTAGATGGGAGTCTCTTTAATAAACATTAATGACATGTTAAAGTGCAAATTATTTTATTTTATTTATAACCTCAGAGTAGTTTGCACTTTTATCATATACTCACTACCTTTAAAAGTAATAACCTTTTGTGCCTAATTGAAAGGAATGTTTTCACATAGTTTTTAGTTTTGATAATGAACTATACACTTTACTATGAATAAAGACTTATCAAAGAAAGTCATTATGAAGCATAGTTACTCAATTATAGAAAGTGATGCTTGAAGTTAGAGATTTGGTGCTAGCTATTGTCTAAGCAGTACTCATTTAAGGTCTGAGTGAAGGTTGATTCCACTATGATCTTAATTTACAATTGTCGATGATGCATGCTAAACTATTAAAGCTCACCAATAGCCATGTTAATGTTAAAGAGTATAATTGAGAGTCAATTTCATTCAAAAGAGGTGACACATTACACATTAGAAAAATGTTTCAACAAGTTCACTAAAAAAAATAAGTCACCTAAAAGATTAGAAAAGAAGAGAAAGATTTATAGATTGAAGGAGAACTCATCCAATTGAGTAGTGAGTATATTGAAGAGAAGCAAGACAAATGAAGATGAGAAAGATAACAAGAATTAATTCTCAAATTGCCCATAAAGATTCTTAATGATAGGGATTATAGAGACCATTTAAATAATGAGTACTTAAAGAGACTAGTATTATTGAGGGCTATCGAACACCTTTAAGATCATTAAAAATTATTATGTATATGATAGAGATTATAGACTAGACATGGAAGAATGTCATCACCTAAGAAATCTAGTTGAAGTACTCATCAAAGTAAGAAATCCTCAGGAGTTATCCTATTAGATACAAATAAAAAGATATAGTGAAAGAAACAATGAAAGAAGTGGGCAATCAACATATCCTAGCACAAGCAATAATCATCATTGGAGTAATTTATACCATTCATTGGGGAGCTAGAGAAGAAGCTTCTCGTTAAATTATCCTCAACTGACTTTGGTCAATATTTGAATTTGGAGAAAACCTCTCTAGCATCAATCTTTAGGGTACTGGTATAACATTTATTGAGGAAAATAGACCCTTGAATGAAAAACCATATAATGGCACTATAATCATCATTTCATTAATTGTAAATTATCAATTTAGTAGTATTCTAATAGATATAAAATTTTGGTGAATATTCTTTTTTGAAGTGTCTTTCATAAGTTAAACCAAGATATTTCTTGCCTAGAGTTGACATCAATTATATCTTTAACTTTCTAGTAGAGAAAGAGATTAAAGGTGTAATAGCTCTATCGATTACATGGAAAGAAGGTAAAAGATAGTTTTTTATAATGGTTGAATTTATTATATTTGATGCACCAAATACATATAATGTAGTTTTTGGTATCTACTTTTAGTTTTCTCTACAAGCAACATAGCTATAAAATTCATATAAAAAGGTCGAATGGTAACTATCAAAGAAGACCTACTATAGATTAGAGTATCTTATAAAACAATAGATAATGTTGAAGAAGAAATTCTATAGTTCATTGAGCAAAGAGGAAGCATATTTGAAATGGGCTAGAAATTAATGAAATAATCAAAGAAGTTCATATTGATAAAATCTAAGGTCTCACATTCATATTTAACACTATGCTCAGTGTATACCGAAAGTAGTGGTAGGCCCAAGTGACCTGATGAGTTTATTTTCCAAGACAAGCATACTCTCCATAAAGAGTACTCAACAACAAATGCTACTATAACTACTACACTTAGTAGAAGGTGTGTCCGATAATAGAAGATCAACCTTAACCAACAAGTCAAAGACTTAGAAAAAAATGACCCTAAGAATAAGGCATGAATCAAATTGCCAGAAGAAGACAAATACTCAAAGGAATAAGGCAATTACTCTTCTTAGCCCAATTTATACTCATGTACTCACACAACAATAGGCTACGCTCCCATGCTATCAGCTATATTTATACCCGCTCATATGTATACCCCATTATTACAAAGTGCATCCCTATGTACCAATTTACCTTATGTGTACTTTCTATGTATGGTAACCCTTTGGCAATATAAAAGGAGAACTCCTTTCTTACAAAGAGATATTCTCTCTCTCTCTCTCTCTCTCTCTCTCTCTCTCTCTCTCTCTCTCTCTCTCTCTCTCACCTTAATCTTTATACTTAGATCTTGTGGAATAAATATTATTCTTTCTCTTGCATTTTCATTACTTTCATGTCTTCTTGTTTATAATATTTTTATCTAACTCTATTTCTCAGGTATCTTAGAAGGGTCCTCCTTCATCCTCAAGCAAATTTGGATTCAACACTCAGTACATAAAAATGGAAGAGTTTATGTCTACTTTAATAAGTATATTGATGTATTCAATTGGTTAGTAGGCATGACAACGAAGGACATGTTGGCTTTATGAGCCCCATCTCCTTTGTGGTTGATTTTGTTAATAACAAACATATGTTCAAATACTACTAATTTGTTTAAATTCAAGTGATGAAGGGAATTCTTCAAACCCATATTCTTCAATCAAATTTAGAAAGCTAAAGTTATTGGACCTAAACTAGTTGAGAATTATCTAGAACTTATAATACTAAGGCAGATAAGAGCTCAATAAAATAAAGTAAATGGCTTAATCATTTCAAAATATTTCATTTAAAGTTTTTCATTTTTTTTTGAATTTTAAAATTGTATTATTCTTTAATTATTCCTTGATTTATCCTTTTTGGATAATCTAAATAACTTATATAAGTTTAATTATCATCTATTGTATTTTCAGGTAGGATGAATTTATTTCATACTTCATAAAATTATTTTTATGCTTAATTATGTTATTTATCCATTTATTTTTGAATGAAAATAAAACTATTCAACAATTATCCTAATTATTCTATTTCTCTCACCCATTCTTTTTATTTTCTCTCTCATATCATCCTTATTATTTTGAAAATATTTTGGCCATATTTTTTTTATAGATTTCTGAATGATAAATCATGTGATTTTTATTCAAATTATTTTCATAATATTTTCCTCATTTATTCAAATTTTAAAAGTCCCATTATTTGAATTTTGAATTTAAATTATTTTGAGTCTAAAATAAATATACATTATAATATTAATCAAAATTGATATTTGTTTATTTATGGAATGATTTGGCCAACCCTATCATGCTTTAATTTAGGTACTTTGAGTTTAAATTAAATTACTTTAAGTTAATTCAAATTTGAATTAAAATGAGCCATGATTTTATAAACTTTCCTTTTATTAGTTAATTCATTTTTGTAAAGTATATGGCCGGCCCTTTTTAATTTAATTTGAACTATTTTAAATTATATTTATTATTCAAAAAATCTTTTGATTACTCTTCCTTGATTTGAAATAATTGATTGCATTAATTGGAGATCATTTTAATTAAGGGAATTACCCTTGGCTGAAATTCTCCATAGATTTTCTTTATTTTATTTGAATTAATTCATATAGTTTCCTCTTTGATCCCTTTCTAATTAATTCGTTATATATTCTATGTATCATGAATTAAATCTAATTGAATCCTTGTTTAGAATGTGGCTTTGCTGACCAAAATAATTTGACATTTCAAATTTCAATTTGATTCAAATATTTCCCTCTTGGAATATTTTTCCTAATGAACATTGCTTATTTTTGTTAAGCTTTTATTCCTCCCTCTCTTTCTTCTCTCTAGGCTGACCCAATTTCTTTTAAATATTATTAAAATTAAAATTTTATCATGTTCAAAGTCTTGATTTCTTTGAATAAGCCTCTCCAAATTTAAACGGTGTTCTTTATTATCATCTCTCTCTCTCTCTCTCTCTCTCTCTCTCTCTCTCTCAATCTCAATCAATCTCTTAACCAAAATCTTCTTCTCTTCTTGAATTTTTCTTTTGGCCAAATAGCTTTCAAATCAAGAATAGTTTTTGAAGGTGCTTAAGCTCTCTTTCTCTTACACATCTTCCCTTGGATAAAACTTGGTGTGCAATTAATTAAAGCATTCTTGAAGATTTATGACAATCCCACCTTGGCTGACCCTTCTTTTGGGATTACTTGAAGCTTGGTGATAAGAAGTTATCTCCATCCTTGCAAATATTTTAAATTTGAGAGTTAGATACTTTGTATCTTTTCTTCTTCTCTTCTATTATACTTTCTTAGGTTGTACTTGCCTGTGTAGTAAAGTACAGTGCTAGGTTGTACTTGAATGGGTAAGACAGTACAATGTTGGGTTGTACTTGCCTATGAAGGAGAATATAGGAGATTTATTGTAATCTCAATTTTGATTTAGTGAATTTCTAGCATGGGTTGCTAGGGGTAAATGTAGCCTAGTTTTTGGGTTTGGTCAAACCACGCAAAAATCACTATGCACTTTGGTTTACTTTTCTTGCATCTTTACTTTTCTTTACTTCTATTGATCATTGCTTTGCTCTCTTAAATATAATCTTTTGAAGTTACATTTTTTATAAAGTATTAAAATTAATTTATAATTTGAAGATATTTTAGAGACCTAATTCACCCCCCTCTTGGGTGCCATAACTTCATAATATGATAAACATAAACGTCACCTGACATAAGTTGAATATATATATTAAAGAGTAAAAATAATTATGGAAATGATGTGGCAAGTTTTGGTGACATTTATAAATTTAATTCATGGTAAGCTTCAAAAGTTTCTCAAAATCAAATTTATAAGAGAAGAGTAGTATCTAAAGAAAGTGGTTAAAGTAGTTATGTAATAAAAGACAAATGAGAAATGAAAAAATTGCAAGATATTGGTGTACCCCAAAGATTATTATCAATTCTCATGCATTTATGAACTTGCTAATTCAACAATCTTTTATTTAGTGGTGAGCTTTTTAGATACCTTTTAAAGATATCATCAGATTAATCTTGATTGGTATATTTTACCCCTATACACAAGGTCACGTGTCGAATCATACAATACAGAATATGTAAAGTATCATTCCTATGGTGATTAGAGTGAAATTCGATATTAATTTATATTGAGTTAAGTATTAATATTTTAATACTTGAATTTTATCCAACAAAATGTAAACTACTTAATTAAAATGGCTATCTACTATTTTACAAGAAATTTAAAAAGCTAATTTTCATATTTTAATATTTTTATAGAAATTATAAGTGTTGTTCTAAAATTTAAAAGTAAAACTTTAAATTTATAGAATTTTTAAATTATGTAATATATTAAACTATGTAGTTAACTAATTTTAAGCTTGTAGTGTCAAGTAGAAGTAAAAAATGATATTCCCTCTACGTATAGATAAGTATAATCAAATCACTCCTTTTAGGCAATTTTCTCTCTAGTGCAAAGTAAATTTTGATTGGTTACATTACCCATATTTTCTTTTAAATAATTATGAATCCTAAAAATAATCATATGTTTAATGGCTATTTAATACTTTTGAACTATTGGCACATTATTGATTATTTAATACATTTGTCTTCTGAGACTCCATCAATATCTCTAAATCACACTTGATTTTAACTTTGCAATTGGCTAAATCAAAAATAAAGCATGAAGAAAAGAGAAAGACCATATTCACTAAAAGCATGAATAATTTTCTTAAATTAATCTATAAAATATAGTATAATATAGTACAAACATCCAAATAGTTCCCATAAATTTAGAGAACTTTATAAATTAGTGCTTTATAGTAGAGAAGAAGAAAATCTCATTAAACATGGTAAAATAAAATGTGGGATAACCAAAAAAAGAAAAAAAAAAAGAGTGCATCGAGTAAGTCTTCTAAGTCCACCATCTGCGATCCTGTAATGCTTTCTCGTAAAAATATCTAGCATCCCCTGCTGAAAATTCTTGATTGTTGATCTCCTTCTCCACCACTTACTTAAGAAAAACACTGGCCCACAACTCCTTCACAACACTCTCACAACACTTGGAGTGTCACTCTCTAAGTGCTTCATATAAAAACTCACACACACTTACAATCACTTCCACTCTTGCCAAAATTCTAAAAAAAGTAAAAAAGTTTATTTTCCTTAGAAATGTCCTCTATATATAGCCTAAAAATAGCCTTAATCAGTTAGTTCTATGCTCTGCCAAAAATGCCTTGAAAACTATTTGATATCATTGTTGAATAGTCACGGATCTATTTTGTTGGGCCACAACACTACGACGCTATGCTTGCTATTTCTGCTTCATATTTTTCTCAAGTACAACATTGTGGTGCTGCTTATGTAGAGCCTAAGTGCTAAGCTTGATATATAATTATCCTAAAATGAGTCTAATCTTGCACCATGGTGTAGTTGATATAGCACATAAGCACTAGACTTACTATAAAATAATCCTAATTTATGCCATTTTCAACGTCATAGCGTTGGGCCAAAATTTCTTTTTTTTTTCTTTTTTTTGAAATTTTTTATATATAGAAAATATACTTAAAATAAATACATTTTAATATATAAAAATATGATAAAGGCATTATAATTACATAAATTTTTTATAAATTTAACATTTATCAAATACTCCTAAACTCAAACTCTTACTTATCCTCAAGTATTTTGATACATTTATCCATATATTATCATTTTGAGTTATTTGATAATATAGATTTTTGAAAGTCTTAAACAATTAAATATAAATTTTTAACTAGAAATAGAACTTACATTTTAATCTTTATTATGTCATTTCATCATTCCAAACTAAAATATCCCAAGTTCTTATTATTAAGTAATAATTTTCTTAAGTTAAACTTCCTTAGTGCATATTATTATAGTTGATTTTTGTGAAGATGAATGAATTGAGTTTTAATAAATAGTTATCTATATAATATATATAAGTAGGGCTGCAAATGAATCGAGCATTCAACAAGGAACTCGTGACTCAACTCGATTAGTGCTCGTTCATGTTTATTCGATTAACTAATCAAATGAGCTTGATCACTTTTGTAAATTCTCGAATGCTAAATGAACAAGCTTGAACAACTTATTACTCAGTTCATTTATGTTCAGGAATAGTATCATTTAAAGCTCACAAACAAGCTCATTAAGGAGCTCGATTACAGCTCAATTAAGGCTCAATTAAGGCTTGTAAATAAATAGTATCATTTATATTTCTCAAAACACTACTAACGAACAAGCTTTATTAAGGCTCATTTATTTCATTAAATGAACTACTCGTTAATAGGTTCAATAAACCCAATCTGAACCAAACTCATGAACAAGCTCGAGCCGAGCTCAGACAAGGTTTTTTTAAACCATCTCAAGCTTGAACACCATCCTAAATGCTCAAATTGAGTGCGAGTCGAGCTCAACCTCAATAATGATAAACGAGCTGGAACTCAAACAAGCCCCAACTCCGCTTGGCTCTGTTCATTTTCATCCCTAGATATAAGCTTAATTTTTATGTTCCTAATTAAAATTATGATCATTGTTGTTCCATAATTTCATTGAATTAATACAGACTGTAATAATTGTAAAAGTTCAATCATGATACTTAGTATCAAGTGACACATTATAATTATTTTTCTCTTATATATATATATATATATATATATATATATATATATATATATATATATATACTTTAGAAGTACACTATTTTGCTTGAACAAGTACATATATAAATACACAAATTTAAAAACTACTATAAATCAAAATTGATGAAAATACACATAAAGAGAAACATATAAAAAAAACAAAAAAATAAGAAAAAAAAACTTTCCTAATAATCCTCGTTCTCCTCTTCTTTTACTGCTTCTAGCACTAGCGATGGTTAACATAAGGTTGATTATATGGCACTATAGGAAAAGAAATTTGATCTGGTCAAACATTAACGTTGCAGTTTTTAAACATGCAAATGAGTGCTAAGTTATGCTCATCATATAATAAAATTTTTGCTGCTACTGACTCAGATGATGATCATTTTTTTTAAGTTTTTATTATCGTTACTATTTTCATTAATCTTTTTTCTTAGGTCTCCTCCAATTTCTTGGAATTGGTTGTTTAAAGATTTGGAGGATTGGGATCTCGAATGAGGAGCGTGTGAGCTTTCTCTTACTTCTATTCTTTATCCAATCTTTTAATTCTTTGTTTCACAAATTTATTAAAGAAATGAGTATCTTCATCAATAATAATGATTCTAGGTTTTTCAAATTGTGTAAAAAATATTTTTCCTTAGAAATTTAATAGTTACATTAGAATCATTTTTAGTGTAGTTATTGCTTCTATCAATTTGGAAACATAATCAACACCTACTAAGATATATTCATTCATATATAAAGAAATAAATAGTCCCATAAAATATGTTCCCTACACATCAAAGATTTCTACATCTAAAAAATAATTGAAGGACATTTCTTGATGCTTAGAGATATTTTATATTTTTTTAGCTTTTGTCATGATTTTTAATATATTAATGTACATCTCTAAATAAAGTTGTCCAATAAAATCTACCTTGTAATATTTTAACAATTATTTTATTCCTTCCAAAATGTTTTTCATACTCATAATCATGATAAGATCATATAATTTGTAAAATTTCATTATCAGGTATGCATCTTCTTATAATCTTATCTAGACACTTCTTATAGAGATAAGGTTCCCCCAAAAAATAGAATTTTACATCATGTAAACATTTCTTCTTTTAATTGTAATTGATTTCGAAAGGTATAATTTCACTTACTACATAATTCACAATATCTGCATGCCACAAAATAACTTTATGCTTGAATGCAAATAATTATTCATTTGATAACTCTTCCTTAATATCTCCATTAGCTGTCAACTCTTCCTCAGCTATTAATCTAGATAAGTGATTAACCACTTGATTTTCAGATCCAATTTTATCTTTAATTTCTTGATCAAACTCTTGTAGCAATAATACCCATCTAATTAATCTAAGTTTAGATTTTTTTTTTCTTTTCTAACATATATTTAATTGTTGCATGATCAATATATACAATAACTTTTATTCTAGCTAGATAGGATCAAATTTTATCAATGACAAAGATAATAGCTAGTAACTCTTTTCCAATTGTTGAATAGTTTAATTGATTTTTATTTAGGGTTTTACTAGCATAGTATATCTCATGAAAAATTGTCTTTTCTTTGTCATAAGGTTTCCCCTATTGCAAAATCATTTGTGTCACACATCAATTCAAAAGGAAGTTTTCAATTAGGTGTTATAATAGTCAGAGTTGAACCTAATTTGGCTTTTAATAGATCAAAAGCTTTTTAACATTTCTTTGTAAAAATAAAGGGCGTATCCTTCTCTAATAAGTTGCACAATAGTTTTGATATTTTTGAAATTTCTTTGATAAATCTCTTATAAAATTTAACATGTCTTAGAAAACATCTAACTCCTTTAACATTATCTAGTGGTAAAAGTTTTTCTATAATTTGCACTTTTGCCCTATCCACTTTTATTCCTTTTCTGAAATTCTATGATGTAGTATTATTCCTTCTCTAACCATACAATAATATTTTTCCCAATTAAGTAGCATATTTTTCTCTTCACATCTCCTGAGAATGATTTGTAGATTTTCTAAGCAATGTTTAAATTCCAGACCAAAAATAAAAAAATTTATTCATAAATAATTCAATGTAGTTTTCAATTAAATCAGAATATATAGCTATCATATAACATTAAAAAGTAGTAGGTGCATTACTTAAGCTAGAAGGCATTCTTCTAAAAGTAAACCTACAATAAAGATAAGCAAACATTATTTCTCTTAATCCTCAGGTGCTATGGCAATTTTGATATATCCAAAATACCCATCTAAAGACCAATAATATGAATGGCCTACTAACTTATCTAACTTTTGATAAATAAAAGATAAATGATCTTTTCTAGTGGCTTTATCTAGCTTTCTATAATCAGTACAAATACCCCATCTTGTGATTGTTAAGTCTAGTAGGAATGATTTCATTATTTTCATTTGTAATAATAGTCATTCCACCTTTCTTAGTTATGCAATGGATTAAACTTACCTTTGTACTATCTAATATATGATATATAATTCTTACATGCAGCCAGTTTAAGATTTCCTTTTTACTACTTCTATGATGATAAGATTGTTTCTTTTGGCTTCTTATGAATGGTTAACTATTTTATTCCATTCGAATTGTATGCATATATATTGAAGGACTAATTTCTTTTAATATCTGCTATTATGTTCTTTCTCTCATTTTCCTAAATGCTTTTTTTTCTACTTCCTTTTTCTTTTCTTCAATTTCTTTATTTTCATTTTACTCCTTTTTTTCTTTACTTAATATTTTATTTTCCTTATTTTTACCATTTAGTTTTAATTCTTTTAATTTCCATCTACTTCTTAATTCAATTACCTTACACTATTCTTTATCTTTATCTTTAGGATTTACTTCCATGTAACTAGGTAATTTCAATTGGGGTCTATTTATGAAGTTAATAGCTAATTGTCTTTATTGAATTTCTAAATTTCTAATTGAAGCTCCTTAGCATTGTAATTGAGTTCTCATTTTTATTACTAATTATTCTAAAGTAGTTCTCTTTTCCTTAGCTTGAGTTTGTGGAGTATATCCTGGTGCAATGATAGGTCTAAAGGTAGAGTTTTAAGGGTTATAATTCATATTATTCTAACTTTCCATATTTTATTTTGATCAAAGTTTACATTCTAATTCCAGAAAAGGTTTCAGTGATTCTTCCAACTTTTGAATGTATTTAAATAAGGATCATTTGGTTTATTTAAGATATAGATCCTTGATTAGTTTGATCCTCCATTACACAAATTTCACCTTTTTCTCCCACTTGAATCATATTATTAATATTTTGACTAATTTCAAAAATGTCTAATTTCCTAGATAGGAAAGCTACTTGAGAGGTCAACATTACACATATCATTATTATTAACACTAGTTACTTTCTTATAATTTAATCTATCAGATGACCATTGCAAATTCTTAATTATCATTTCCTTTATTGAAGCATAAGCTTCCTCAAAAGGTTTTGACATTAAGCTACCTCCTGCTGCTTCATCTATAATAGTCCTCAGATATCTTACTAAGCCATTATAAAATGATTATATATAAGACAATCAAGTAATGAATGAAGAGGACATTTTATTAATAATTCATACCTTTCCCAAGCCTCATATATAGATTCCTTATCTAATTGTATTAATGATGTAATATCATTTCTTAGCTTAGTAAATATTTTGCTAGAAATTTTTGATCTAATTCATTCTAAGATGTTATAGATTCATGAGGTAGTGAATTTAGCCACATCTTAGCCTTATCTCTATGTGAGAAAAGGAATAATCTTAATCTAATAGCAACATGACTTACCCCATTGTATTAAAATGGTGTACAAATTCTAAAAAATTTGTAATATGCATATTAAGATCTTCAATAGGTGAACCTCCAAATTGAGAGTTTTGCACCATTTGAATTATATATTATTTTAGTTCAAAACTATGGGTGTAGTATAATTCCTAAGAGGTCTAGATGGTTCTCCTTCTAGTTTATTGTTTATTGCCAGTTTTCTTAGTTGATCCCTCTTTATTTCCTAATTTTTTATGAAGTCGTTCAATTTTTACATTTAATGACACTATTTATATAGTTTTATCTCAATGCTTATAAAGTTTAAAAATCACAACTTTCGTTTAAAACTAAAATAATGATACATTGAACACGTATAAGGATTGTATATAAAAGATATTTCACACTTAATACATAATACAAATATTAATAACAAAATTGTTAAATTAAAAGCACTTCAACAAGACTAATATTAACTTATTATAAATTACTATTTTACTTTCTAATTCCTGGCAACGGTGCCAAAAACTTGGTTGGTATATTTTACCCTATACATAAGTATGCATGTCGAATCAAATAATATAGAATGAGTAGAGTATCATTCCCATGAGCATTAGAGTAAAATTCAATATTAATTTATATTGAGTTAAGTACTAATCTTTTAAAACTTTACTTTTATCCAACAAAATATATAGTGCTTAATTAAAATGACAATCTACTACTTTGTCAGATATTCAAAATATATTTTTTATATTTTTATAAAAAATATAAGTGTTGTTCTTAAATTTAAATGTAAACCTCTAAATTTATGAAATTTTTAGATTATGTATTATATTAAACTAACTAGTTGAATTAGTTTAAAGCTTTAAGTGTCAACCAAGAGCAAAAATCTTATACCCTCTATGCTTAGACAAGTATAACCAAATTAATCCCTTTATCCAATTTTCTCCCTATTGCCAACTAAATTTTGTTTGATTGCATTACCCATATTTCCCTTTAAATGATTGTTAATCCTAAAAATAATAATATGTTTAATGGCTATTTGGCACTTCTGTACTATCTAGCTCATTAATTATTATTTAGTACTTTCATTTACCTTTTTCCTAATTATTCTTATAAGGCTTCATCGATATCTCTAGATCACACTTGATTTTACCTTTGTAATTAATTAGATAATAAATAAATAAAGCATGGAGAAAAGCAAAACACCATATTCACTAAAAGTATGAATAATTTTCTAATATTAATCTGCAAAAGATAGTATTATACAATACAAACATCAAGATAGTTCACATAAATTTAGAGCACTTTATAGATTAGTGCTTTATAGTAGACAAAAGGGAAATCTCATTAAACATAGTAAAACAAGGTGTATGATAACAAAAGAAGAAAGAAAAGATCACATCAAGTAAGTGTTCTAAATCACCCTTTGCAATCCTCTACTACTTTGCATGGAAATATCTAGCATTCCCCACTAAAAATACTTAATTATTAATCTTCTTCTCTACAACCTGCTCAAGAGAAATAGTCATCCACACCACCGTCACAACACTCTCATAGGACTTGGAGTGTCACTATCCAAGTTCTTCACAAAAAAACTCACACACACTTACACTCCCTCCCCCTCTTGCCAAAATTCTTAAAAAAGTAAACAATTTCTTTTACTCTTAGAAATGTCCTCTATATATACCCTAAAAATAGCCCTGATCAATTACTTCTATGCTCCTGCCAAAACTACCTCGAAAACTGCTCAAAACTATCACTGAACTGTCATGGATCTATTTTGTTAGGCTATAGCACTATGACATTATTAATGTAGCTCTAAGACTCTAGAAGTGGCACTACAGTACTACTAATTCGGTACTACAAATTTGTGCTTACTGCCTCTGCTTCATATTTTCTCTTTGGTACAATGTCATGGCATTGCTTATACAACACCATAGCATTAAGCATGCTATAAAGCTATCCTAAAATGAGTCTAATCTAATGCCACGGTGTAGTTGATATAGCACCTAGACACTAACCTTGTTGTATAATTATCCTATTATAGGCTAGTTTTGGTACCATGGTGCTTCCCAATTCAGGCCATTTTTAATGCTACTTTATAAAGGTCGATGTGTTAAGCCTAAATTTCTTCTTTTTTAAAAAATTTTTTTCCTATTACAACATAGAATATACTGAAACTAACCATATTTTAACATAAAAAATTGTAAAGGCATTATTATTATATAAAATTGTTACAAATTTAACACTTATCAAAACTACATCCAACATGTTACTCAAAGACTGCTTTTATTATGAGTGGCTAGTTGAATTGCTACAATAAAATACTATTTGATTTTAAAAAAATGTTTGTGTTATGTACTAAAAGTAATGGATGCCATTTTTAAAGGAAGAAATCCTAAGGTGCATGTTGATGACTTGTTGATAAAAAGTGGAACTCCTCGACAACACATACTAAACTTAAATAAAACACTAAACATATCAGGAAAATATAACATGAAACAAAATACAATGAGGTATACTTTTATGTTTTGGATCAAAGAAGTACCTGGGTTTCCTAAATACTCTTAAAAAGTCAAAATTGACACTAAAAAAATCATGGCAGTATAGGAGATGCCCTTAGCTGAAAATTAGAAATACATTCAAAAGTTGATGTTCCAAATTATTATATTTATTAGGTTCATCTATAAGTTAGGTGATAAGTGTTCCTCATTTTGTAAAGTTTTGTTGAGTGTGAAGTGCTTCTCATCAAATGATGAGCATAGATCACTCGACTCTTCAATGCAATGTTGTCAAAGTATAAAGCATAGAGAAGACTTGCTACCCTGTCATAAAGATAAAGAAGAAGCCATGTGTTTGGTACTCATCTAAGAAGAATAAAACATTGACTGTCTACTATAATAAAACATTATAACATTCAAAATTGAGATATCTAATAATGGAGAAGATAACATGGGCATTAGTAATTATGGTAAGAAGATAGAGGCAATATTTCAAGATGTACTTAGTAGATGTGATATCAAATCACCTTTTAATGTATATTTTAGAAAAACCAAATCACTTTGGATTGTTATAAAGTGTCTTGTTGAATGAAATAAATTAATATTGTCGATACATAAAGAACAACCATCAAGACATAATTATTTAGTAGATTTCTTAGCTTATTTCACTATGGTCAATAAAAGGAAGAGCCAAATGATTAAAAAGTTACTTTTAACCTTATATGTTGTTAGAGCCTTGATACCATAAGGAGTAAACATTGGAATGGTATTGAAGAGCCAATTGGAATAGTGATCTTTCATACTATTAGAATATGCATTCAAATTAAAAATAATCAAGTTGAATATAATGCACTAAAATTTACTTTAAGATTGATTTAGTAGGGGTAGAGTTTCTAATAGTATTACTTGATTCATCGCTAGTAGCCATCAATATAGTGTTAAAGAGGATATGTTGTAGAAGTAGTTATTCAAAGTCAAAGTAAAGATCAATAAATTTGACTACTTTAAAATAAATCAAAAATCAAGAGAGTAGAATTAATTCACTGACTTACTGATAAAAAATGGGAAACCTCAATTGCTGACTAATCTTAACGCTTAGTCAACTAACGATTGAAGAAGAAGTTATGGAAATTGATAATTATGAAGAGCCAAGTGGTGTAGACACACTAGTTGAATATTTGATATAGGTATGATATTGCTAGATGTTAAAGTCCCAAGACAACCCAAAATGAAAGAGACATAATGTTTACTTATTTATGATGAGTTATTTAAATGGTCAATTATACTAATGTATTTAAAATGTCTTAATAAAAATGAAATTATCAAAATTTTTAAAGAAGTTCACTTTGAGAGGAAAAAGAATTCTAGAGAAAAAAATTCTATTGAATAAAATTTTAATCTAAAGGTACTTTTAACCAACTTTAAGAAAAGATGTAGAAAATTTCTTCAAGAGATGTCTTCAATGTCAAAATTTACTCCTATGCAACATCATTCTTCTCACAAATTGTAGCCTATATTAAGTTTGAGGAATGGATTTGATCAACCCTTTTGCCTCTAGTAAAAGTAGAAAATATTTTTTTGTAATTATGATAAACTACTTTACAAAGTGGATGGAAGAAAAACACTAGTAAATATTAAACAAAATTGTTCAAAGCTTTTTGGGATTAATATCATCGATAGATATGAACTTTTATAGTGATCAACACTAATAATGGTACACAATTCTCTAAAAAGATTTTTGAGTTTTATTAAAATTAGGGTATCTAGCTTAAATTCTCCTCCCTTCAACACACCAAAGATGAACAAGCTATAAGTGATGAATGAATTGATTCTAAATTTACTAAAAAAGAAAGTAAAAGGCATTAACAAAAAATGAGCTGAATTTACTTTCATTAGTACTTTATACTTTGTAAAGTACTCCATCAATAAACTCTAAATAGACAATATGTTTTAGCACATGGCAAAGAAATGATGCTACTAGTAGCGCATAACTTGCACACTCAAATGTGAGTCATCACATCGAATTTATAAGAGAAAAAAATTACAAATGGACAAATGTGAATGTAAAATGATTGAAGATAGTTCTCAATTTTTTAGATGAGATTAAATTACAATCATGTATGAAGCAAAAATAAAAATAAAAAGTCAAAAAGAGAGTACAAAATTATTACAATTTTATGTTAACTCCATGAGCCTTTACATAAAACTCGAAGTTTTGATGATCGCAAACATTCTTGGTTGTACAGCTATCTTCACCAATTAGTTATGTATATAGGATATACTTTGAATGCAAGAACTATAATTAAATAGTTTTTGGGTTATTGATTGACAGAGCATGAATAATGACTGAGTTTCAAATGATTGTAAGAGCATTTGAAGACAACAATTGAGGAATGAGAAATACTAGAAGACCTAAGTCAGATTATAATTTTTGTCAGTTGTTATGCTATTTTTCAATGCTTTGTTCCTTCATGTATTTGTCATTTGAATGATGAACAATAACCAAACACACACACACACACACACTTGAGAGATCACAAAAAAAAAAATAAAGTTTAAGGAAATTGGACTATATGATCTTGATCGTACTATATAAATGTTCCTTTTTTGCTAATTATTTAGCTACCATAAGTAGGTTAGTTAAATCAAAAATTTTCCAGAATTCTACCAATCATATAGGATGATTTGGATCGTAGTATACAATTATTGATTTTTGTTAAATTTTTAGACAACTTAAACAGCTCAATTAAAATAAAAATTTTGCTAAATTAAGCTAATCATGTGTGGATGAATATAATCTGTATTGTATACTTCATTTTTATTGATTATTAAAACCATTAGGATTAATTTGTATAATTACAAGTCATGCCTAAATTGACAAATCATATAGTATGATCCTAATTTGTTAATTGACAAATTATGGTCTTATATATATATATATATATATATATATATATATATATATATATATATATATATATATATATATATATATATATATATATATATATATATATATATATATATATATTATATTGTATAATTGGATCCTATAGGACAATCAAATAGAGAGCTAAATTTTTTTATTTATATTATTTGTATAGTATGATCAATGATCATATAAGATAAATAGTGGTAGTTGTTTGGGATGACTTGATTGTTTAGGGCTCCTAATTTTAACAAATTTAACTAATCATACATTATGATTGTAAATCATATAGTATGATTGGATTAATTTTTTGAAGAATAATTTTAATAAAATTTTATCCAATCTCGTTCCAATAAATAGCCTAGTGCCTAATATAGTCAATCCTAAATGTAAACCAAATTCTAAGGAGGCTTAGGAATGAATTATTTGCTTAGGAGAAGGTAACGAGATCTCTCTCCTCATTTCTTCTAAAGGATCACTATTAGTAAGGTCGCACTTGGTTATTTTTATCTACCATGCCTTTGAGTATTTTTCTTTAACTTAAAATTCTATTCTTTAGTATGAGAACTTTGTGAGCTCCATTTTTAAGAAAGGTTTTTCTTTGTACCTTTGGTTCATGAGTGACATCCTTCTTACCTTGAAAGAGAAGGGAAGTGGGTGTAGAGAGGCTTCTCTGCTTAGCTTGTTGTATCAAAGGGGAGTTAGTGGAATTTTGGAGGGGACCTGGATAGTTATTGTAGGTCAATTGGATATAACCACTATAAATCTTTTGTTCCATTTTTTTTTGTTTACCACTCTTTTACTATGATTGGATTGAAATTTCTTCTTTAATGTTAATGTTTTAATTTTCTCTTATTTTAAAATTTTTTAAAGCACACTAATTCTCCTCCTCTCTTGGGTGTACCGATACTTACAAGTGCTATCAAAGTAGTTTAGTCTAACAACTACAATCCGATCTATCAATGGAACATCTAGAAAATAGAAACACTATGAAAGTCTACTCTATTACACAACCAGCTCTTTTTGATGAAATTCTTTTTGAGTTTTGGAAGATTTGCATGTTTATTTTTATTCAACCAATCAATTTTTATATGTAAATTATGATTGAAGTAAGATATTCTCCTCCACATGATTTTGTAAATGGTAAACAAAGTGAAACACCTTTCAATTCAAGGGCATTAGAGTTAAGGGAATTATCCTACTTAAATTCAAAAATTTTAAACTACATGCATGATTCAACCTCTAAAACTTGTAAAGAAATTTGGGAAAAATTGTGTGTTACACATGAAGGGACCAATGAGGTAAAATAACCTCGGATCAACATGATTTTGGATGATTATAAACATTTTTATATGTTATCTCATAAGTCTACTTCAAAAATTTACATGCATTTCACCGAAATCATTATCTCTCAGCATGCCTTGGGAAGGGAATTTAACAGTGCTAAACAAATTAACAAAATCTTGTGTTGCTTACCTAAACTTGGGATGCTAAGCTTACCACTATCACTAAATTTAAAGATTTAACTTATTACTCAATTGATCACTTGCATGGATCACTTATTGATTATGAACAAAAAATTTTGTGAAGAAACTCTGACGGAAGTGACAAGAAAAAGATAAGACAGTAGTATTGGGAGAAAGACATTACTCTTATAATTAGAAAGTTCAAAATTTTTTTATAAGATAAGAAGAAGATATTTGATCGAATGAAATACAAAGTTAAAATCAAGAACTCCCCTAAAGTTATTGACCTTATTTGCTATCCATGTAAAAAGATCAGGTCAAAATAAATAGGAGTGTCCTCCACTCAAGAACAATAATCAAGAGGACAAATAGGCGGAAAAACAAATATGAAGGACTGATAAAGAGGAACACCATAATAATTGATACTTTTGTTAAGAAGCCACAAGCCTCTATTTGATGGAAAATGGTGACTCCTATGACACTGATGATGATTAATTAAGAAATCTCACATATGATGCTCTTTTGAATTTCTATGATAAATCACATGTAGCATTCAATTCTTTTAAAAGAAAATATTCATCTTTGAAAAAATATTTCATCTATTTGGAAAATATTCATAGCACATTTTTGGAAGAAAATGAAAAATTTAAAAATAACTACAACGAACTAGAAATTTAAAAGCCAAAAAGGAGCATGGCTTTTATGAAAAAAGTTGACTTTCTTATATGTGCTAATGAAACTTTGAAAAAAGAATTTAAGATTTATAAAAATAACATATCCATTCTGGAAAGAAAATTTAAAGCTAATAAGGTCATGCATTCTTTCATAACATTCATTACTTCTCTTGTTGTATGTTTGAACACATTGCTAATCTATACATGCATCATTTACATTTAAATTTAGCATATGCATGAATTCCAAAAACTCTTTCTAAATGCATGGGACCCAAGGAATTCTAGGTTCCCAAAATTCTAACCTAAATCTATTTTGTAGATGTGCCTTCACTCAAAAGCCAATTGAGCTTATGGTACTAGGATTACAAGAGCTTGAAGGATATTCATTAAAGCTTAAAAGCGGAGAAAAGGTCAATTCTTCAAACTTCATAACTCAGAAAGCACTCAGGTTAGATACCAATGATATAAAATTTCTTTTTAAAATGCCCTTCATCTGAAACTCCTATTGCGTACATTTTAATTTAAACATTTCATATTTTTGGGAAAAAAAGTTTCCTTTTAGAATTTTGAGTCTCAAAGCAATCTTAGAAGTTGAAATTTTATTCACGGCTTTTTGATTCCTGTCTATAAATGATAATATATTAGGATCTAAAGATAAAATCTTAGTTTGGATGAAAATGAGGATACTAAGGAGAAACTATTTAGAGGTTTTTCCAGTGCTATGATCTAAAATTGCTTTGAAAAATGAGCTAGAAATAACCTTAAGGTTCATCTCTAATGAATTTGGAAATTAAATCAATAATTTGTACCTAATTTTGAGGTGTTTAGAAATTTCAAAATGAAATCAGATGATCCTGAAGTTGTTAAGATTATAACTATAGTCAAATAGAAATCTTTTATTTTGCATATGTTATTTGGAAGTCAGTACTTGTAGTTACTTACTTTAACTATCACTATTTGGAAGTTAAGAGGCTTAATAGCCGCCTGGATTTGAAAGATCATTATACTTTGATTCTTACTTAATTTTTATTGATCTACTAATTTGTTGTTGTATGAAAAATCTCTTGACTAATAAGCAAGAATTTTGAAGAAAAGAATCAAGCATGCACTCTTAAATCAATCTAATGGTAGTGGATTATAAAGCTTAGATTAGTAGAATGTACAATTATCAACACCCCTCAGAGCTTTTGTGCTCAATTGAGTAAGGTTTCTTCTAGGTGAGTTGAGTTAGACCTTGCAGCTTAAGACTTTCTCATTTTGTATCTCTATTTGTTCTTCTCATTCATACATCCTTCTTTTCACTCTATTTTATTAATTTAGTATTAATCCATTTATGCATCTTTATTGTATTTTATTTTACTTTCTTCATACACCTTCGTATTTTAGATGTCTCTCACAATCTCATTTATTTTTCATCTTGTGAAAAAAATAAAATTCTCTACAATCATACTATACGATACCCATCGTACATTGCAATTAACCTAATCTAATTGTCCAAATATGCTAAGATAATCAGCTTGACAATTGCACCATGAAATAGATCATACTAGATGATCAATAATTGTAATGTATGATATGGTATAATTTTATGATTGACCCAAAAAAACTAAAGATTTTTCTAATTGTTGTAATGATTAATGGCACTTAATTGTACTATATGATAATCTAATCATACTAGATGATTTACACTGTTAAATATAGCTGCTCAAGGACCATTAGGATGATCCAAATCATATTGAATGATTTTGTAATCATATTGTATGATTCATTCAATTAAATATAGCCACTAAGTTGCCATTGGGTTGAACCAAATCATACTTTATGAATTATTGATAATATTACATGATTGATCTAAAAATCTATAAATTGCCATCTCTTATGATTTTATTCTTCTTTTCATATTTATTATATCCTCTATCAGTTTATTTATTTTAGCATCTTATGTATTTGATGTCATGTGTTATGTACTTCATGTTAGTTGCATTAATTAGCATTTGATTCGTTGTATTTTTTATTAGCATTTATTATGTTGTACTAGTTTATGGTGTGTGGATATAAAATTATTATGATATTTTCTTCAAAAAATTTTTCTAGATTTCTTTTATAATCAAGTAATATCTAGAATATGTGAAGTTAAAGTATGCATCATCAACATAACCTAAACATCCAAAATTTTTTTTTATAATGATGCACGTATCTGTTTAAAATATTAATTTGCTTGGGTAAATCACATCTTTTTATTTACTCTATTTTACATTATATTTTATCACAAAGTATTTTATACATAAATATTAGCATGGGGGTATGTGATATTTCAAATTATAGAATGAATTAAGTAATAATAATTGTGAGGATAAGATGTTCAAAATGGGATAAAACTTGAAAAATAAAAATTCCAAAAGAAGGGATGTATAAAATAATTTATGTAATAATTTTCTCATCCCCAATTTGACATTAAGTGACCATCATAACAGTTGTCTGTATGCTTGAATCATGTAGCAGCAACCCTATTCATCCAAATGACATTTAAGAAACATTTTTTTTGTTACAAATGAATCTAGAAAATTTAGTAAATTAAATTATGTTGTTTACATAAGTTAGGAAGTATTAATAAATGTACATGATACATATAAGTAAAAAAAATTAAAATGGTAGTTAAGGAAATAGTTAATGATGCATATCATGCCATCATTAAGCATTATAAATTTACAAAATTTATAAGGGTTATCTATTGACCTTACTTTTGGTGAGCTTCACAATCAGCTCTTTAGACCAAGGATTTGATATAGGAACCAAGGCTTCCTTAGAGCTAAGACACTTGTAGTGGCTACGTGAATATGAATCCTAAGCTTAGAAGACTCATAGAACTCAACCCTAAGGCTAGACCTTGACTTAGGCTAGGTGGGACCTAACTACCCCAAATCCAAACCAAAATTGGAATTAAGATCAATCCGAACCTTAAATACAAACCATCTTGACTACCAAAGCCAATTCCTTTGGCCCAAAGAGCTAGTTGTCATTGAGCCCAATTAGCCTACTTGACCCATATTGGTAACTAGGGCCCAAATCAAACTAAAAGTAATTTGATTTTTATCAAATTACCATTTGAATCTCAAGACTTCAATTCAAGCCTAACTTAACATAATCAAGCTCAATTAGCCAATTGGCTAAGTTGACCCAATATGATTCATTTGGGCGTAGAAGGGGTAAACCCAACATTGATCAAACTCATTTGAAATTGAACTTACCTTGACCTTCTAAAACCTTAATTGAACTTGATTGAAGTTAATCATAATCCTATTTAACCAATTGACTCACTTGGCCTATTTGACCCAACTTGACCTAGGAGTACAAATTGAGCCAAACTATAATCTAGCTCAAGTTGGACCCAATGAAATCTTATAATAACTTTTAAATCAGTGATCGATCATATCTAAACTCTCAATTAATTTCAATTGATCCAATTTAGCCAATTTCCTCACTTGACTCAATTTGTCCTAAAATCCCAAATTAAGTCAAAACTTGATTCAACCCAAATTGGATCAAACCAAACACTCAAATCACTTCCAAAATGATTCTTGATCATGAATAATCACCCAATTACAATAATTGAACCCAATTGAGCCAATTTGAACCTTTGACCTAATTTGACTCAGTTTAACTTATACGGTCAAATCAAACCAATACTTGATCTAAACTAAATTGGATTGAACCAACACTTATATTTATTCTCAAATTGATTTTTGAACACTTCTTAATTATCAATCAAAGCCAATTTGACCAATCGAATCCAATTGACCTATTTAGCCTAATTTAACCTAGAGTGTCAAATTGAATGAAAACTTAATCTCATCCCAATTAAATCAAACCAAAGACTTGAATCATCTTCAATTGAACAGTCAACCATGACTCAATCTCCAATTTAACCCAATTTGACCAAATTGGTTAAGTTGACCCATATGAATTTATATTAACTGATTCCAAGTCTGACTCAAATTGAATCAATCCAATAATACCAATATATTACAAATCATTACTTGAATATAACCCAATAGCTCCTTGGGCTTAATTTAATCAATTGGTAAACCTAACCTAATTAGACCAGTATTGACCAAACCTAATTAGATCCATATTGACCTATATGGATCTAAATAAGCCAAGCCCAACCAAACTTAACATGACTCATCTGTAGACTCCCTTTAATAAACCCAGTGATCCTTGCCCAATATCAACTCAGTTGGTTCAACCCATGTGAACTAAGCCTCCCTATATGAGGCAACATCCTAAAAGGGCAAGCCCATCCACTCCTTTTGGCCAATACAGTACTCTTAGCCTTGAAGGAGCCTTGTCCAACTAACCCAAGCTGACCCAAGCTAGCCTTTCCTAATTATTGACCAAGGTAAGGTCTCTCTAATCATGGTCAGACCTTGGTTTAGCTTCCATGAGCTTTCCACTTCACCTCTGCCACCAACCTTCTCCAGCCAATGTAGAAGGTCCAACTCACTTGTCCTAAACCCACTTTGGCACTATCCACAGCTAGGGTGGCTGGCTAAACCTGCTTTAAATGGTGGTTCCCTTAGGGATGAGTGTATACACCTCTTTCGTAATTCAAACTCAATACACATTAAAAAAATTTATCTGTAAATGACAGGCATAGCTCTGGTTAGGTAATTCCTTTAAATGATAGGCATAGTCATTAAGGTTGGTTTTTTGTAAAGAAATTTATCTATGATGTTAATTAAGTTGTAGAATATCCTTAATTCTGTTCCTTAATAAAATTGGAATCATTTTCCCTTCAAATTGACCTTCAATGATCACAAATCAAGCTGCAAGGGATTAACATTGTTCGTTTCTCACCGGAGGTTGAAAGATAATCATACAACATTTATTCCACCTGATTAGAATGGACATCTATGATAAATTCTCATTAAATTTATTTGGTTTAATCTTTTAAACAACAAGATTAATTATGGCCATTCAATTTGTGATTGAATGGCTGAGACGAAACTACATACACCATCAGCTAACTTAACTACAATGAAGGACTATTTGAGTGCTAATCAAAGGTTGAGTTAGCTCAATGTGTTTAATTCCCTCTAAAATTTATTTTAAATGGATCTAAATAAGCAAATTTTATAAAAATCATAACTAATTATAGAAAAATTCCATAAATACGAATAAATACTCTTTGGAAACCTTAAACAAATTAGAATCTAAGAAAAATAAAAACTCCAATTTTATCGATTGCATAGTGACTAGTTAGGCTTTGAATATTTTATTAATTACTAAAATTAAACCATAATTGCTTGGATAATTGACTTGAGACTTTGGGTAAATATTTCTTGGGTTGACTTCTGCCTCCCATAATTATTTCAAGTTAATTGGTTGGCTAATTTGGGAAATATAAATTTTCAAATCGTGTAGGGC
Source organism: Cymbidium sinense (assembly GCA_021442155.1). NCBI lineage: Eukaryota > Viridiplantae > Streptophyta > Magnoliopsida > Asparagales > Orchidaceae > Cymbidium > Cymbidium sinense. Next base: position 57,125,414 of record CM038226.1, read on the forward strand.
CATTTTATGCATTTAATAAATTTGTATAATTAAGAAAATTATGAAGAATTATTATGAAAGCTTAAATATATTTTAAAATGTTAATGGTGGCTAGAAATAATAACCAGAACTTTTACTTCTAATTATTTCCTAGAATTAACATTAATGGTTCCTTTATTAATTTATTAAATCATTAATTATCTTAGGGCATAGAAAATTCATAACTAATTACCTAAGTATCTAAAAATTATAATCATCCCCTCTTTGTACTAAGTTAACAAAGATGTTTTCAATGAATTCAAAATCCCCAATTGGTTTGGGTATTTTGAGTGTAATTGATGATTTTGAGTTTTCCCCAATTCTTCAATTAGTCTAAAAATATAAGCCCTTTTGCATTAGAACTTTTATGCCATGTTTAGTTTATGTTTCTTTATGTCCAATAGTTTTGTCATAATGTTTGGGCTTATATTTAAGGTCTAGTTGAAATTTTGGCCTCTCTTGGGCTTAATTAATTAAACTAATTAGCTAACCCTAATTAAATCAGGGAAATCACTTTAGAAATTTTTAAATTACTTAATGAATAGAGATGGTGTAAGGGATAATTCTAGTGTGTTTGTCTCCTCTGTCTCCTCATTTACGTTAAAAAAACTCAAAATTTGAAATCATTAAGGTAATTTGGCTAAGCATAAGAGTGGTTATTTTGTATGAACAACCTTATGGCTTAATGGTTCTAAATGGATTAACTTATGATTCTTCATTGCATTGTCATAATTATTTCATAAATGAATTTCTTATGTTTCATATACATTCATATTTTAAAAATTATAGATTTCATTAACTGCATGCTTATGATCAATAGTGTGGCTATTATCACTAGTAAATTCTAAATTATTTTGTAAATTCAATTTGTTAATATATATTGCAAACTAAGCTTTGATAAAATTACATAAAATAAATGTATTTTTATATGTATGATCTACATGTCTTGAAAGTTATATTATTTGGTCATCCCAAGAGCATAGGGTTACCGATCTGAAGGAGGTCTTAGATACCTCGACTCCTTGGTTTAACAATAGCACGCACCTTAAAAGGTGTGTGGTAAAATATATATGAGGGTAAATTACTTTGAAAATTAATATCCAAAAGTTAATTAATTTCACCATGCATATTTATACATACATACATATATGGCTAAATAGATATATAGTTTGGACATCTAAGCATAGTTCTACTAGTCCAAAAGAGGTCTTAGATATCTCAATTCTCTAGTTTAATAACAGCAAGTACTTATATTAAGCTAAGCATATTTGTATGTATACTTGTGTACTAAAATTCATTCCATTTGCAAACTTCATATAAAAATCATAACATAAAGAAAGCTAATATATAAATAATATATGCATGTACATGCATGCATACGTGAATATGTCAAATAAAAAAATTTAAAAGATTTCTATGATAAAATTAATTATTTTTAAAATTCAATGTTAAAAGTGGTAGAATCAGAGTAAAAAAAGGCATCTTTGAGTTGATCATGATTTAGTTTCATTAATCTTAAGGCATCTTTCATACGATCATAATCATATTTAGGTTCAATCCAAATTTAAAGGATTTAATAAACTTTAATGCTTCATTAAGATTATTAAAAATCATAAAATTTACTTTAACTTCAAACTAAGGAAAAGGTATGAGATGGGACTCTTCTCTCTTCACACTTTTAAGAATCTAAACTCAAATGAAACATTAAACTAATTTGAAATCTAAAAAAAAATTGAAGTCATTAGTCACTTAAATGGTAATCACCCCTTTTGTGATAAATTATATAACTATTTGGAAGACACAACTCAAACATTAAAGCTTAATTTTGTCACACCATTTAAGCTTTGAACACACTATAGAATATTATGTCATTGGTACTAGAATTAAGTTAGGATGGTTTTGTGTGGTTTGATGTTTGCTTTGTGAATATTACTTTTAGACTGAATATTAGGGTGAATACTCGTAGTCTGGATGTTAGAGCAATATTATACTAATGATATTTTCTATGGAAGATCGTGCTTAAGGGGTTGTTATAATCCTTAAAAGAAATTATAAATGTTTTTTCTTGTAAGTGCTACTTAAGTCCCTAAGCATGATCTAATAGAATATGTGGGCTTTGTGACCTAAGAAAGGGAAGCTAAGCATCAATGCATGGAATATATCAAAATTGTTTTATGTAAATGTGTGTAAGTCTAACCTCTATTTTGTAGGTATAGTTAAACTTTAATTCTCTTAAAAATGTAATTTTTACAATAGGTTTAGAATTAGAACTATGGGGTTTAGGATGAGTAGTGGCTAGAAGGCCTTGTCTTGGGATATCTATGATGCTTGGAGAACTTACTCCATGAAGATGAAGATCAAACACCCCTATATTTTTTATATACATTGTAAATTAATTATAAACCAGGCTCTATATGAGTAGAGCTTGGTTACCCATCTTTTTTTTCCTTGGTGTATAATATGATCGAGCTGCACTGACCTTTTATTCTTTTAAGTAATTGATGTTTATATTAATTATGTAATAAAAATGAGATGTTACTCATAAGTTTCTAAGTGTGTATATTTGCTATATGGCTTGGATATGATAGGCTATTTTAAAGACTTAAAATTTCAACCCCCAATAATCAATTTTAATTAAAATTAAATAGCTCATAACTTCACTTTAAATCTTAGGAATTTAAAAAATTAAAAGATTTAACAACCAATAGGTCTATGATGAATGTTATAATGCCATGCATACTTGTTATTTCATTTATAATAGATAAGGGGGTCTACAATCTTGCATGATAAAGGACATGGCTTGACCTATGAGAGCAATTCCCTTATAGTAAAGAACACCCCTTTCTCTCTAATTTGACTTATAACTATATTTTATTATGCATGTAGGCATAACTACTTCTAAAACTTAAGTCTAAAATGATGAGTCAAAATTGAATAAAATTTGTAACCTTTTTTTGCATTAATCTAAGACATGATTTTCATACCAATCATGATCTAGTCTTTTATATAGTGAGTTTAAGACTCTAGTTTCATTCTTAATAAACAATAGCCTAGACATCTTTGATTTATTTAAGAATGGACTACGTGATTTTGAATCATAAATGTTAGCTAAAAGACACGTTAGGCGTTTGTGAGTCTTAGAGAGTTAAGATGGTTTACACCTTTGGGTAAGGATGTACTAAGATATCCCATTTTATCAAGTAGACTTAAGTTAAGCTCGTAGCTTATGCTGCAATAGAATTAGATATAAGGTTCATAGGCACCTATTTCTCTTTTTTTATGGGTGTAAGTTCTCACCTCTTAGGCATTTTCATAATCTTGTGTTATGAGAATATAATTCCTAACATTTTAATGATATGTTAACTTGAACAAATATAAATCTCTTTAAAAATATAAAAGTAAATTTTAGGATCGATTAAAATATCCCATTAGGCTTCCTAGTATTTGAGTACTCCATACATCTTCCACTTAATTTTTTGAATTTATCCCAACTTTTTGATACACAAATTTTGAAATCCAAAGAGACACCAATTGAATACTTTAATTGAGAGTATTCTTAGGAGATCCCCATCTTCTAAGATATAATTAACTATGGGGGCAAATAACTAAAGTACACATCTTAAAATAAATTCTGATTTACATCATCCATGTAAAGTAGGGGAAGCATCTCTAAAACATATAGACCAGTCTACCTTAAGAGATTTTATTAGTTTTTTGAGTTCATTGTAGGGTGATCCTTCTATCTTTCAAGCTAGTGTTTTATTTCATGATGTCGTACTTGATCAATCTAACAAGTACCTCCTAAAATCTATCTAGTGTCCCTATGAATTTAAATTTAAACACAACAATATGTTAAGAATATTTTAAGAAAATTTGCTCAATTTCAGATTCACAAATTATTATTAGTTTTAATTTACTAATTTGTTTTTCCTTTTTAATGTCTTAAAAGGGGGAGAACGCTAGTTAGTGTCTTTTAGTATTTCCTTACATCTCTCTCATCTTTTGTATTATTGGATCTATTTTTTATCTTTTGTACTTTTTACATCATTGCAAATTTATTAAGGCATAAATTAAGCATGGGGTTAACTCATTTTGTATTATTAATTAAACTACTAGAAGTCAACCAAAATTTTTTATCACCCTAAAAAAGGTGGAGACTGTTAACCCCATGAGCCTTTAAATAAAAGTCTAAGTTTTGATGATCATAAGCATTCTTTGTTGAATAGTTATCTTCATGGATCAATTGTGTGTGTAAGTTAAACTTTGAATGTAGGAACTATAATAAAATAGATTTTAGAATATTGATTGATAAAGCACGAATAATGACTAAGTTTCAAAAGATGGTAAGTGCTTTTGAAGACAATAATTGAAAAATAAGCAATACTAAAAGACCCAAGTTAAGTACCAATTTTTGTCATTAGTCATAGTATTTTTTGACGTAATGTGTCTTCATATAATTGGGATGTGAATGTTGAATAGAAACCAAGCACACATACTTAAGAGATCATAAAAAACTAATTTGTTAGGAAATAGTTCTGTGCAAACTTGACCATATTATATAAATGTTATTTAGTTAATTATTTATTCACAATAATTAAGTTGCTTGAATCAAAATTTTGAACAAATTCTACTGATTGTATAAGATGATTTGGATCGTATTGTGTAATTATTCACTTTTGTTAAATTTTCAGTTTACTATTGTAGAGAGACTTCTCCACTTAGCTTGTTGTGCTGAATGAGAGTTAGTGGATTTTTGGAGGAGATTGGTGAGTGGGCATAGGTCAATTGGACCAAAGCAAAATTAATCTTTTGTTCCTCATTTATTTTTTATTTTTTTACCACTCTTTTGTTATGATTGGATTTATGTGTTTTACGTTAAAGTTTTAATTTTCTTCTATTTTAAGAAATTTTAAAAGTGCACCAATTCCCCCCAACCCTCATGCGTGTGCTAATACATATAAGTAGAATCAAAGTTGTTTACTTGTTTCATGGTCTAAAACCACAAGTAGATCCACCAATGGGACAACTAGAAAATATAAACCCATTGAAAGGGCACTCTATTACCCGACCACCTTTTTTTGATGATATTCCTTCTGACTGTTGGAATATTTGCTTTTTTTTAACTTAATTCAATCAATTGAATTTTGTATGTGGAATATGATTGAAGTAAGATATTCACCTCCACATGATGTTGTCAATGGAAAATAATTGAAACACCTTAAATTCATGGTCATTAGAAGAGAGGGCATTAGCCTAATTATGTTCTTTTATAGTCCTCTTTTTAAAAATGTATTTAATTTATGAACATTTTATCTTAATTATGTAAAGTTTCATAAACTTTATAAGTGAATAAACACTTTTAAATAAATGATGTCAAACATAATTTGCTAGGAATGTTCAAGGAACTATAATTCAAATAGTCTATCAAGTAGATTACTACTTAAGGTACTTTATTATAAGAATAAATGTATTAAATAATCAAATGCCTAATAGAATTTTATTGAATAAACAAAAAAATTTAAACAAAAGTGAGTAAGCTTTAAGTTCGCCAACTTTAGGTAAAAGACTTTGATCAACATTAGAGAACCTTTTTCTTCTCTAGCATAATAAGTAAAGAAAAAGTAGGCATACTAACTCTAGTCTATGATCAATGTGATCTCAGTTCAATTCAAGCTTAAATGTGACCAGATTAATTCTTATAAAAGAGTTCCAAATAGTTTTAGGTAGTGGGATTATTGACACTCAATGTAGTTGCCAATCCCATTTTACTTGGAGGTTATTTAAGTAAAATCACATTAAAGAAACTATCTAAAATAGTGTAAGCTTCAAAAATATTACAAAAGATTGATTAAGTAAAATAAACCCTAAATTTTACTTTCATCTTTCAAGAACTTGATAGATAGAATTTTTAAAAATAATGTGTTAAAACTTCTCTCCTTAGTATATTTATAAAACCATAATTTAAGCCATTATACTGGATTACCCTTAACAAGATCCACATTGAGTTGAGCGAAAGATAGTTTTAATGTTGAGTCTAAATGGGGATCCCCGTGATGACTATGATTTCATGATGGAGTGGCCCATTAAAGGCAATAACTTAATTAATTATAAACATAATAGGAAGAAAGAGTTTAGTAAGACTTGAAATCATAAATCTCATTCATCTACTTGAGGAAATCTTTTTTATGGAATTGGCTTACATTTGGAACTTGGTGTTTTTGAAAGAGTGAAATGCCTCTGTATTTATTTTGATTTTAGTCAACATGTCAACATTCTTTATTTTAAATTTATATTCATTAGGTCTTGAGAACTTTTTCTATGGACTTAATAGTCTTTATTACTAGTATAACTTCTATTTAAAAGTTTCTAGTAAAAAATTCTTATAGATATTTTTATTTGGACATCTTTAAAAGTTATATTTAGCATTTGTTAATGCATTAAATGTTATTTATATAATTTAATGAACTTCATGGTATTTTTGTTCTTTACATTTACAAAATCCATATTTGGTAACTCAACATATCCAGTCTTCATTTGTATATTCAATAATCATCATATGGATATTGAAGGAACAATAATTTATTATTCATTCATCTCAATAGAAACTTTAGCATAAATACATTATGGCATATAAAAACATACTAAACTAACTTCCATTCATGTTATAATTTTAAAAAAATGTCAGAAGAAAATGATAAGTATAAAAAAAAATTAAAAGAAAAAAAACATCTATTTACCATCATAGCACTCTCCTCCTCCTCATCTTCTTCATTATCTTGGCTAAAACTCTTTTATTAGTAAGTAGAATGTCTCAATACACTCCTAAAGTTTAGGGAGTACTTTCTTTTCCAAGTAATTCGACAAAATTTTATAACTTGCATAATCTTCAATGATGACCATTTTTTTATACTCCATCATTTGAGTAAGATACTTGAAGAACATGCTTTATATTTTCCATGTCTTCTCCTCCTCCATTAATTTTACTTATTCTTCTATATTGGCATTATGTGCATGGCAGACTTCCATCTCATGTTGTCCTTTCTTAAACATTGAAATAACCATTGATAGATTTATGTCCTAAAAAAGTTCATCATGGTGATTATGAATATCCTTTTCCAACAACTCTATCTTTATTTCATTTTCACTATTTAAATTAATCAACTTGGCATTCCTTTACTTACGTTTCCTTATTATAATAGTTTGATGGAACATTCCTTCTGTCATCTTTCTATTGCTAACTACTATCAGGATGTTGTCCTACCAACATATTACATTTACTTGTATCATTGAAAGTAGTGGAAGTTCATGTTTCCTCATGCTAAAATAAGTCCACTAAAAATTATCGAGGTAGTCATCTTTACTTTATTGAACAATAAAGCCATCTTTCTGGTTGGTAGAGAGTAAGAGCCAATGTAGTGGTAGGAATATCTCAATCATTTGTGTGGAGGATACTTCCTCACCTCCTTTTGTTGTTCCTTAGACATTTAAGGGCACCATGTGAGCCCTTGGTTATGCAGCCTCCTCATCTATGCAAATTACACATTTAGGATCGCAAGGGTGACTAGCCGATGGAGCAACTACTATAATATCTTCTTCCTTCTCTTCTTAATTAGTGAGTTAGGGTGGCTTCTTTAAGTTATCTTCTTCACCTTGAGAAAGAAGAATCTTTACATTAGAGTGTAACTTCTTCGTTATTGTTAAAGGAAATAGGAGGCATGAGTAATTATTGTTTCACTCATTCCATGGATTCCTCTTATTTAGATCTTTCTACCTCCTTGACTTCTTTAGTTTTCTCTCCTTTCATGCATTGAGTGAACTCTCTATCAAAAAGAGAAATTTTAATGTGGAAGTTATTAAAAGAAAAAAAGTCAAATAAAAGAATATTAAAAAACCTTAGAGAATTTAGCAAAATGAATGAATATAAATATAGAAAGGATCTTATAGGCAAGATGATGCCAAAGGTGGTTAAGTTAATAGAAGTGGTGACTATTAGTGTAATGACTCTTAATTATAGAAATTTTCTGCCCTTTCCATTTAAAATGAGGAAATGAGCTTTATCTAATGAGAATGTTAGTCACATCATAGAGATCAACTTTTTAATCACCAACATTAAAAAATAATAGGCGATCTTCTATTTTCATTTTTATTGTTTATGCCAAGAATTTTTATGTAATTGGACCTAAATATTATCAACATATTCTTAGATTCCTGGATAGTTAATAGGTAGTAGAATAAAATATAATTGATCATCAGATGATGTTATTTCTCATGTAGCACTTTGTTATTATTTATATATTTCTCATGTGGTTTAGCCTTAAGGCCATTGGGGAGTAACTCATGAACTGTATTAATTAAACATTTCTCATGTAATGAATCAATCAGAAGACATTTTTTATATTTATGTCAATAGATTTATAATAAAATATCAATTATTTTATGTCGATGCCAATTCAATCGATTGTAATAACTCTTTGATAGTAATTCACATCTCTCTAAAATATTGAGTATAGATGTTGAATCAAAATTTATCTATAGATGGGGGAAGATTCTTTAAGATACTAGGGAAATAGAGTTAAGTAGAAATACTCCAAGCATAAAAGCAGAAAAGTTGAAAAGTTTGGGGGAAATAATAATCTTTATTGCTCAAAATCTGAGTACAAAGTATAAGGGTCTAGAGTGAGGGCCCCAAAAGGTCCCCCTGTAAGAAATGAGTTCCCATTTTATAATATCAAGGGGTGACCATACAAGGAAAATATATATAAGGTAAATCTAGTACAAGTGGATTCCTGCCTAAGGTCATTAGGGTATCCATGTGAGAGAGTGCAAGTCCGTCAGTTGATGGTGGTGAGTAGCCCATCATTGAATGATTTTATGAGTAAGTGTTGACCTCAGTTTTGGTTGAGGTTAACATAATTTTTAAAATTAATAATTTGGATAATTAATTCTAGACTTGGAACCTCCTAATTAAGCACTTAAAACACTACATTTAGTGACCTAGTGCACCCCCCTTGGGTTTGATCTAACCTAATGGTTTTAGATAGACTCAACCCAATTCTCAAACATAAATTAAGTGAAACACATTTCACTTGAAGCTTGAATTTATTTGAGTTTAAAGCAAGATAATTAACGTGATTAACCTAATTATCTTATCTAAGTTCGAAATTAATTAAATATAAAAGAAATTCAAATAAAAGTAGAAAAAATTCAAATAAACTGAAACAAATTTAAATCAAATCAGTGAAAGTCAAATATAAATGATGGTCAACCCTTTTGCCATGGTTTAACTTATGTGGGTCCCATTAAGTCAATGGTCAACACACCAAAATTTGACCAAATAAAATGATTCCAACTGATTTAAATAATAACATAACCATGATTAAAAATGAATTTAAAGAATATAAATACAATAAAGCTTTAATTGGACTAAATAGATCATTTGACCTAAATGAGCCTAAATGATCCCTATTGGGTTCTAATTGAAGTAAAAAAAAACCAACTCAATTTAATTACCTAAAATCACTTGGAAATGATAATCAAACATAATTTAGTTCATCATTGGTCTAATTTGCCTAATATGCCATTGACCCAAATGAATCCAAACTTAACCCATTAAGCTAAATTTGGGGCAAATGGGCAAAAATTGAAATCAAATGAAATTGTTCACTCTAAATCATCTCACACATGTGATTAAACATGATTGGAGTTCAAACATAATTTAATTAAATTAATATTGGTCATTTGACTCAATTAGATTCAACTTAACCCATTTAAGTCAAATGGGTCAAGTTGACTCAAAATTGAATTAAATTCTCATATGGAATGGGCTAATTGAATTCTTAATTATCTATTGAATAATTATTAATAATTTAAACCCAAAACTAAAATAAATCAATCAAGAGGAACATGATTAAAACATTTGAAATTAAATCAAATCTAAATGGCATAATTAAACACCAAATGAACCTAAGCTTGAATCAAACCCATTCAAAACCATCTAAACTAATTCAAACCCATCCTAAGATGGGTTAAGGGTAATTGATAGCAAGTTTAAGTAACTAAACTAATCCCAACTAAAATCCAAAATAATGGAGTATGCCCTAGTAATAAGGAGAGCAATCCTTCATCCTCTTTGCTTATCCATCTCAGCACCTCTAGAAATGTGTGAGACAACCAAGCACCTTGGTAGCAAGCCTCCAATGGTGGCTGTCACCATGGCTGACTAAGAGGAAGGTGAAAGCATAAAGAGGCTCTTGGACACTAATGAAAAAATATGGGAGAGACTATCTCATGGTAATTTGAGCATTTCATTACCTTCCATGAGTCAAATGAAGTCGAACAGACCTATACACCGATCCCCTCACCATTAAGAGGCTGGAGAATGACCAAGCTCACTAGAATCTTTCAATGCTATGGTCCAAAGGCTAATCCACAAGGCAAGAATATAATCCCTCGCTCATATAACCTCATCGCATCATTCCAAAGCTATTCGAATCAATCCCTCTTTCAGAGATCATCGTTGATGAAGTATGCCATTAACCGACCCTTTTAAGATTTAGATTTTGGTCCTTTGTGAATGAAACTTGATCTCAAGGGAGATCAAGCTATACAGATGTGATCTACATGTGGTTTTGATTATTTTGGAAGTTAAATCAAGCAATTTTATTGGCTCGACATCATAAATCATCTCAAATCGATGGACGACTCTCAGTTTTCACCATCAACAAAGGTGGAAAAATTTTTTCCCTTCGTTCCTTCTATGAGGAATGAACGGTCGAGATTTAGTTAGAAGAATGGATTAAAACATCAATAAAAACCTATAGAAACATTTGAGCCATCTGACCTTCAATCAGATGGCCCAAATGGAAACTACATGTGCTGTCTTTTTAACATAGGACCCACATGGATCCTGCATGGAGGAATGGTGTGATGATGCGTGTAAAGTGGCACCGAGGTGGTTAAAGATCAAAATCAGATTTTTGATTTTAAAAATTACATAAAAAATGTAAAAAACTTCAAGAAAATCATAATAAATTAAATATTAATCCAAAAATTCTAAATCAAAGCTCTATGGATTCAACTCACTAAGAGAAATCCACTAAAATAAAAATTCCCAATTAATTTTGGATAATTTAGGATTAATTTGACTTTAAAGGAAAATAATCAAACCTAAATTAATCATAATCCATTAATCCCAATGATTTGAAACTTTGTGGAACTAAAATTGATGTTAAAATATGCCTTAGAGGAAAGTTTATTCAATTATTGCAAACTAAATCAATTAATAATGAATTTTCAACCCCAAAACCTAATTTTAATGAAATAAATAAATAATAATTAAAAGAAATTATGAAAAATCATATAAATAAGTTAAATAATCATAAAACACCTTAATAAATTTAAGTAAATCATTAAAACATCTTGAATCTTAAAAAGTACAACTTCCATAATTTAATAATTAATTGAATTAATTAATTCAAATAATCAGCTGAAATTTAAAAAATCATAGTAAATCAACTAAAATTCCAAAATTTATGAATAAACCCTCTATGGAAGCATCTTCTAGAGAGGAATCTAAAAATAAAAAATTTAATTGATTTTATTTAAATTAAGCTTTATCTAGCATTTAATAAAACAATTAAAAGTTTAATTAAACACAAATTATGTATTTGATCAAGATAAAATTATAGAGAAATCAAATTGGTGAGGAACCCCACTTGCCATAAAAATTTCATACCCAATTGACCTCTCGATTGGGAATGATTGAATTTCCAATTTTCTATGTCAATCTAAGTGAAATAATAAATCAAAAAATTATAAAATTTGATTAAAAATATAAAATAAGTTTAAAATTTTATAATATATATCATAACTCTCAAAGAAAACTTCCAAATAATCTGAAAGCAAATAGACTTAATTAAACATAAGCTTGGGGTTTAAGATTAAGGATAATTACAAAAAAAATATGAAATTCAGTTAAACATCAAAGTTAATAAATTAAATCATACACTGACTAATAAACTGAAATGTAAAATTTATTAATCTCTGACCTTATGAACCTATTAAGGTCATTTAAATCAAATGAACAAAGTAAATATGAATACAAATAAACTTAATAAGGATGAATTGATTAAACTTAAATGACCTAAGCATTAAAATAAATTAAGATAGGTTAATATATAAGACATTTATTCTTAGACTTCTTAGATCAAAATAGTAATCATAATAAATCAAATAATAGGAAAAACCTTTCAAATAATGAAGATATTACTTCTGTGAAAGATAATAGGAGAATATTGAATCTTTTTTACTTAAGCTCATAATACATAAATGTTAATAAAATCATAACTGGAAATGAACCTTTTAATTTAAACTCATTAACAAATATAAGAATGTTAATGAAACAAATAAATGGAAGTAAAATAAATCAAGTTAAAACTTAAGCAAACAAATTGAAAATATAATAAATAAATTATAAAATTTAAATATAATGAAATGTTGACATGAAAATTAAGATGGAATATTAAGTTCATTTAATTTAATTATCATTACTGAACATAAACATAAAAGAAATATTATTCAACAAATCAAGTTAATCTAAAACCAAAATTAAATAGATAAAGAAATATAAATGAAAGTTAAATTAAAGTAAATTAAAATAACATAAACATTAATATAAAAATTGAACTTGAGTAATCTAAGTTAAATGAATAATACAAATCAAATAAATATAAATGAATAAAATTAAATTATAAAATTTAAACTATAATAACAAATGAATTAAATTTAAACTGAAAATAAATTAAAATTATACTCTAATAATATAAATAAATCTTAATTGAACTTAATTTAAGAAACATACTTTAAAGAAATAAACCAAATTAAGATGTGATTAATCAAAATAAAAAGAACAAATGAATGAAAAGAAGGATTCAAACTAAATAAAATTAAAACATTCATTAAGCTAAACTCAAACCAAATCTAAAAGAGGTTAATTAAAAAGCCTAAAATCTTTGATAAACCCCTTAGAATGAATCCTCACTTTATGGTGAAGGTTTCATTCTATTAAGATTTAGGATGTTGAATAATATGGGTTCCACCCAAAATAGAACTTATTGTATTCTTCATTCTTCAAAACTTAATTTCACCTTAATGTAAAAATGCACCTAAAATGAAAATAAAATTAAAAATCATTAAATCACTTAAATTAAATTCGCCTGTGATAAATAAGTCCAATTTTAAGAATAAAAGAAGTTAAAAAAATAAACAAAATTATTTTCATAATTAACAACATATGGTATATGGCATGGACACTCAAGATCACAAGACTAGTGGTCCGAGGAGGTCTTGATGCCCTGAATCTCTAGTATAACAGTGACACATACCTACAAAGAAAAATTAATAAAATTAAAAATCCTTAAAATCAAATTAAATAAAAAAATTGAAAACCCAAATTGAAACTTGAATTAAAAAGGCCTAGCAAATTCTTACTACACAAACCCATTTCCTTCACACACTAGATTATTAGGTCACGGACCTTAGACTTAGGTTAAGTTGTTATGTGATGTTTTGTGATTGTGATGTGATGTGTTTTTCTTGTTTCGTGGTATACTATTTTAGATTGGATGCCAATGATTATTTGTAGTTAATATGAATGGTAGGACGTTCATTTTAGAACTAATGTTATCTTCTGTAGGAGGCTATGCTAAAAGGGACCATCATCATAAATAAATTTATAAATGTTATTTTCTTGTAGCTATGCATAAGTCCTTAAGCATTGCCTAATAGGATAGGTGGGCTTGGAAAGCAACTAATTCTAAGTCCATATGCTTGCAAATATAACTGTTGGTGTGCTATTTGTATTTTCTTGATGTTTATTTTATAGGGCTTTAGACCTATTTTTAAATTAAAAATGTAATTTGATGTTTAGAGTTAGGTTAGGATCTATGGGGTCTAGGAATAGCAGAAGTTGACCCTACCAGCAGATAGTTATAGAGGTCACCTGTGAAGCCCAATGGAGGTCCCTGAAGAAGATGATAATCCTAATAAAAAGACCCCCATATGTTTAAACTTGTAGTACTAGGTCAGGTTGTATAAGGGTAGAGATCAGTTGCCCATATTCTTTTTTCTTATAGAGTCTATTGTGGTACCCAGCCACATTGGCTTATTCTTTAATTTAAATTGGCTTGATTTTCTTTAAGTGTGCAATATAATTAACCTGCTTTCCTAGGTTTCTTTCTGTGTTGACCTTTTTTGATGAATGCTTGGACATCATGTTCTTAAAAAAAATTAAATTTTCTACCTATCCTAAATCTAAATAGCTTAAAAATAAATAAATAAACTTGAAACTTCAAATTAATTAAAGCCCTATGAATAACTTAAAATCAACTACAAATAACTAGCTTTTGGAAATCATGATAGCATATTATTCTAACTTTGTGAATTGGGCATTTCACCCATTGCACATAAGGGGCATCTCACAATTGAGGATGACCACCTTCTTGGGAAAGTCTGCCTTCTTTTCTTAATTTAGCCCATGGCTACTTCTAATTGCATGTCATTTAAGCATAAAATGCATACCCTATAACCTTAAATGAACACGAGTCAAAACATTTAATAGCTAGAAAATGTTGATTCCATGAGCCCCATCTAATATGAGATTCATTTTGATGATAAAAAACACATGTTAAAATGCTGCTAATCAAGTTAAATTTAAGTGTGCCGAAAAATTCTTCAGCTCCTGGTTCCTAAGTTATATCAAATTGCTAAAGCTACTAGAAATGGATTAAATGGAATTACTATACTAAGGAAAATAGAAAGCTCACTAAATTAAAATAAATGATTCATTCATTTCTAGATTCATCACTATAAAATTATTTAAATTTTTATATATCTTAATATTGCAATTATTCATTAAGTTATCCATTTTGGATAATATGAACTACATATATGATATGAGTTCTATTAAATGTGTGTTCAAATAAGATAAATTATGTTTAAACTTTATTAAATCATTTCCATGCCATTCATAATTTTTATTCATAATGTTTAGTGCATGAAAAGTGAACTATCTCAAAATTATCCTTTTTCCTCTTATTCTCTCTCATATTATTCTTTCTTCTCTCTTATTGTCATTTTGAGCTTAACATTGTTTTGGACAAATTTTTTAATGAAGTTTGTCTAATAAATTGTGTGAAATTCATTCAAAAACATCTTCATATCATATTCTCTCATTTTTATATTTTAAAATTTATTTATTTGAATTTCTAAATTTGAATTATTTTTAAATTTGTCTTTAATTTGAACTTCTTTATGCATGACATGTACTTGCAAAATAAAATCAAATTTTTTATGGAATATATTGAATGTCCCAAGCATAATTAATTATAATCTATTTCAAGTTATTTTTAATTTAAATTCAAATCAGCCCTCTTTTTTAAAAATAATTCCTTTCCTTTTTTTTGAATTTGACCTATTTTAGGAAAGTTTAACGGAGGCCGGCTACCATACGTTAAATTTAATAAATTTTTATATTATTTAAACATTAAATATGCGTAGAATATAGTTAGCTTTGATCTAAATTAATTCATAAATTATTTTAAGAATTTCCAATTTTAGGAAACCTCTTTGGTCCAAATTTTTGAAGTGATTTTTTATGGATTTATTTTATTCAGATTTTTTTATTTATATTTAAACTTCCTTGGACAAATTTCTTATGGGGATTACTCTATGATTAGCCATGAATCACACAGCATACATTCCATATTGGGTTTAAACATATTTGTAAAGGAGCCTATGGAAGATCTCTTTGGCCGCTCCCTTCTCTTTTGAATTTGAAATTTAATTTGATGACAAATCAATTTCCCTCTCATTGGATAAATTTTTGGCCAACCCTAGAATACCCCCCTCATCTATTTAAGAGCCTTGTTTCAACCTCAAAAAGTTTCCAAAAAAGTTAAAAACTCTTTCTTTCTCTCTTGCTCTCTTGCTCACCCTTGGCCGATCCTTGCTAAAGAATTTCTTGGACATTTTTGGTGATTCAAGTGTAAGATCAGTATCATTATTTTTTTTCCATTGGGTATTTATTTGGCTTGAAGATTTATTGAGAAAATTTAAGGTTTGGTGTATTTTCTCTCTTGGTCGAATACATCAATTCCTTGGTGTTGAATTTCTAGGGTGTTAAGTTCTTAAACTTCTTTTATTTCTTCTTGGCACTGAAGTTTACAAAGTTATGTAAATTTTCTTGTGTTCATTTATGACGTAATCTTTAGATTTTGTTTGGCCAAGGACAAACATAAGAAGATCAATTTGTGTGGACTTAACTATATGATAATCTTTTGATTTCTTGTTTGGCCTAAAGCTAACATAAGGAAATTAATTTATTTTATGATTAATCATTGAATATTCCTTTTTCTTCTCATTTGGCTGAAGTATCTTTTAAAGGTTATTAGCTTATCTTATGCTCAATCATTGAATATTTTTTTATTTCTTGCTTGGTTGAAGTCTCTTTTAAAGGTTATTAATTTTTTTAAGTGCTTAATCATTTGAATATCCATTATTTGTCCCTTTGGCTTAAAAATTCATATATGTTAGTTAAATTTGATTGTGCTTAAAATCATATTTCATCTCTTAATCCATTTGGCCGGCCTCACCACATCTTGCATAAATTATTATGTACTTATTGATTACTTGTATTCAATTGGGTTATGCATATGTTATATGATAGCTTCCATGTGATATAATTCAAATCCTTACTCAAATGATTATTGAGTT
Organism: Cymbidium sinense; assembly: GCA_021442155.1. Lineage (NCBI taxonomy): Eukaryota > Viridiplantae > Streptophyta > Magnoliopsida > Asparagales > Orchidaceae > Cymbidium > Cymbidium sinense. Next base: position 57,142,202 of record CM038226.1, read on the forward strand.
ATTCCAATTGCAAATAAGTTTATCATTTGAATAAAATTTAGCTTGTGTGAAAAAGTAATCAAAGTAAAGTTTTTGTAATTGCATTTTAGTTTAAATTTCAAATTCATTCAAGGAATCATTTCAAACTTTTAAATATCATTCAAGCAACTTGAGTTACTTAATTGTGTTAAATATTTGATTGAAGATCTTGTTTTAATTTCATTTAAAATTAAAGTGAGCTCGCTTTTTGAAAAATATTCAATAGCCTTAATAGTAGTATAGATTGGGTTGTTAGTGCAAATACATTTTAAAATTGAGAGTTAGATTTGTATCTTTTTTGTCTTATTTTGATTTGTTGTTGGGTTGTACTTGCCCATTAAAGAAAGCCCTTGTTGGGTTGTACTAGCCATTTGAGGAAAGCACATGTTGTGTTGTGCTTGCCCATGAAGAAGAGTTCGAGAGATTTGTTCTAATCTCAACTTTGATTTAGTGAATTGCTAGCCTGGGTGGCTAGGCATGGATGTAGGCTATTTTTTGGAGTTTGGCCAAACCATGTAAAAACTCTTTATTCTCTTCCTTTACTTTTATGCACTTTACTTTTCTATTATTGCTTTTTCAGTTACTTCATTTCACTAAAACATTAATATTAAATATTTATGTCTTCTATAGAAGATGAAATTAAATTTTCTAAATTTTTATTTTAAAAATCCAATTCACCCCTAAGTAGTAGAAAATATTGCATTAGTTAGCTGCATTTCATAGATAAACATGATCTTAGGGATTAGGGAGCGAGTTTAGGTTGTTAAATTCTTTCTTAAAATACAATAGCCTAGCCATCTTGCATACATGAGACTTGATATTATGGATTTAAAATGTGCTTAGGTGGTGTTACTTGGAAGCCCTTCCATGTAGGTTATAAGTCCAGAAGAGTCAAGTATAGGTTCCTTTTCTCCAATAAGTGAAAGAACCCATCATTCCTAAAATTCACATTAGGTTAAGCTTCGAACTTATGTTAGAATCACTTAGAGCATTTGGTTCTGAAGCTTCCTCTTGGCAGAAGTCTTCAACCCTAGGTATTTTTGCAGTCTTAAGTTATTAGAATATAAGTTTTAGATTTCTAATAAAATGTCAACTCAAAATTTCATTTAAATTAAATTCTAAAATTTATAGCTCAATGATAGGATAGTTAAAATTCATATTGGGCATTCTAGTATAAATAGTCATTTCCTACTTAATCCCTATTTTCTTCCCAAAATAAGTCTTTCCACTTTATGGTGTTCCCAATTGAAATTCCAAATTATCATTTCCTTTGGAAAATCAACTTAGAAATCCATAGAAATAATAGCTTATTTCTTTAATCGAGAGTTTTCTTATGAAGAGCACCTCCATTCTTAAGATATAATTAACTATAGGGATTTACCCTTATAGGGAACCATGAGCCTAGTTTAAAATAAATCATGTTCTACTTCCCATGTAGTTCAGGGGAAAACTCTTTAGTATATGAAGATCCATTAGCTTTATGAGTCTTTTATTAAAAGATCAAATCAATTTTAGAATAGCATATTTATCTTCCAAGATAATATATTTAATCCTTAATGATGAATTTGATCATCCAAATATAAAATTCCTAATTCCTATTGTGGAGAAGATTTATGACACCACATAGAGTTTAGGAATTTCTTATTTGGATGATCAAATGCATCATTAAGGAATAAATATATTATCTTGGAAGATAAACATGTTTCCATTTAATAGATTCGATCATTTAATAAAAGACTCCTAAGGCTAATGGGCCTTTTGTGTACCATAGATGTTTCCCCTGAACTACATGGAAGGTAGAACATTGTTTAATTTAAACTGGGTTCATGGTTCCCTATAGAGGCAAGCCCCTATAGCTAATTACATCTTAAGAAGGGTCTCTTCCTAAGAATACTCTTGATTAAAGAAATGAGTTATTATTTCTAAAGATTTTTAAGTTGGTTTTCAAAGGATTGATTTTTGGAATTTTCAATTGGGATATATTCAAATTGGAGAGAGTTATTTTGGAGGCCAAACGGGAAGACGTAGGAAATGCTTATTGATAGTGGGATTCCAGTAAGCATTTCAACTATCTTATGATTGGGTATCAATTTCATAATTCCTTAAGAGGATTAAATCAATTCATCTACCTAAAACAAATCTATATGTTCCTTTTAAAAGGAGCGAATGGTGGAGATTACATCTCCTTCATTGACGGCGTAGACTGAGAGCCGTCTATCAATTTCACTTAATTTTCAGTGATCCAACAATTGAAACCTCACATCTTTAGAAAACCATTAGTGAATGCAATCTAAGTAATCTAAATAGTTTGATCTCACTTGAGATCAAAAATTTCTTCATAAAGCTTCAAAACTAAAATTTGGAGAATGGCATACCTCCATTTTGGTGATCTCTAGTGGCGGGGTCAACTCCAATAGCTATGGAATGACACGAGGACCTTGTGTGCCAAAAAAATTAGATCTTATCTCTCTGGATTTCTCCCTAGGCCAATCTCATTTGAACTCCAGTGGCGTTGATCATTCTCCAACTTCCAGGCAGAGAGGGAAGTGGGGGAGAGTTCATTTCTTCTTTGTTTGTGATGATGGAGGTGATGGGAGAGTCAATTTAGCTTGAGGATCATTCTATGCATGTCTTCTTATTTTGGTCATGCCCTCTTTCTCCTTAGACTTTTTTGTGGCCAAAATTGGGCCACTAGTGATGGCAAGGACAACCAAGGGGTGGACTCAATCCCCCTTGGCCTTGTGAACATGTTTGGATGTTCACATAGGAGGGAGGAAGGCTATGTGCATGCTTTCTCCCATGGCTGACCCTTTCCCTTTTTTTCCTTCTTCTTTTTATTCTTATTTTTCTTCTCTTCTCCTTGGAAGAAGCCAATTTTATTTTGGCTTTGGCTTGGTGGCCCTCACTTGAGGATAGCCATCTCTCCCTATACCATTATAAGATGGCATGAGATGAGGAGAAAGCAAGAGGGGAATTGGAATTTCCCTTCTCCCCCACTTTTTTATGAATTTTTAAATTCTATTCATTTATTTTTCTTTTATTGTTTCATGGTTTATTACATCAACATCAAAGTGGATGGATGTATGGCTACCCATGTCAAACTCAAATGGATTTGAATTCAAGTTTGAACCATTTGATTTGGATTAGAAAATTGAATCCAAACCAAGTATTTGAACTCAATGTGTTTTGATTTTAATTTAATTCTTGTAATTTTGTATTTAATCATATTTAATTAATGATTGATTTATTTTTTATTTGATTAATTAATTTAATTTTGAATTAATTTTTGAATTTCATTTGATTTTAACCCATTTGGCCTAAATGGGTTAAGTTTGATTTCAATTGGGATGAAATGACCAATTTGACTCAATTGGATTGGGTTCAAACTCCAATCATGCTTGATCACATCTGTGAGATGATATAGAGTAATTGATTTCATTTAATTTTAATTGGATTTCAATTTGAACTCATTTGACCCAAAATGGGCTTAATGGGTTAAGCTTCGGTTTCCTTTGGGTCAAATGACCAATTTGACCAAATTAGACCCAATAGTGAGTTGGATTATGTTTGATTATCATATCCAAATGGTTTGGGCATTTAAACTAAGTTTTTTTCAATTTGATTTGGGTTTGAACCCAATAGGACCCATTTAGGGTTATTTTAGACTATGTGGTCTATTTAACCCAATTAAGGCCTAAATTAGTTTTAATTTCTTTAGATTTGTGTTAATTATATTTATTTGATCATTTGAGATGTTTGGAATGATTTAAATTGGTCAAATTCTTGGAGGGTTGGCCTTTAACTTGGTGGGAGCCACCTAAGTCAAACCTATGCCAATTGAGTTGGCAAGATTTGACTTTAGAGTTGGTTTTCTTATTTTAATTTGATTTCATTTTGATTTATTTGGATTTGATTTGAGTTAATCCAAATTTGAAATTTGGGTTGATTCCAGCTAAGCTAATTAGGTTAGATCAAACCCAAGGAATGTGTCCTAGGTCACAAGGTATAGTGTCATAAGCACTGATTTAGAAGATTCCTATTTAATATTAGGACATCCTAATTACTAATTTTAGAGTTCAAATTAACCTTATCCAAAAATGATGTCAACAATTATGTGGTGTCAAAAATTATTTCCATAATAAGGTTAGAACTAAGGAGAGTTGTCACCTCATGCCTTAAAGTAATCACCTACTGTTAGTCAGTTCATTCATACCTTATCCTCTATGTTATTATTCCTTATGTGCTTGGCTCATAGGATTAAGTTGATCTTCTCTTATTTGACAAACCTTATAGTGAGAATGCTTACTCTTGATTCTTGAGTACCTTTTATGCTAGTACATTTCTCTTTATAAATAAACTCACTTGGGATAGCCCGCTACGTTGGGTATAGATTTAGCTCCTCGACATTTTTGTTCCTTATAGAGGTACCTCACAAAAATGATAAAAGAATAATAGAATAATTAACTAGAAATATTTAATGATCTGAGAAAATTTATACAATTATTAAGAGGTCACATCACCTTATGTTTAATCCAATTTTTTAATGCACCAGAGGATATAAATGAATCTTTTCTTTCTTCTTTAATGTGCTCAGCATTTTATCTACTCACTCAAATAAATCATTTGACTTCTATGGGTTAAGTCAACAAAACTTACTAAAATGAAATCATCATGGACACTGAGATGCCTCATGGTATCATTGATCTTGTGACTCTATAGGCAGGCCTTCACGAAAAGGCAACAAAATTGAAGAAGTTAGAAGAGGTCACCGCCATTCTTATGGCTATGGTGAGCATCTCAGCTCCTCCAACTGCAAGAGCTGTGACTTCGGCCTCTTTCTCAAACTTGCAAGGAAAAGCTAGCACTCACACAGTAGAAGAATATGCCTCTATGGTGAGTATACGACCTTGGAGTGTTCCTAGAGAAGAGGAAGGAAGAGAAGAGGTACATTTGATTTAGTATAAGAAGGTACTGGTGAGTCGAGTAGTTGGACCAACTACCATGAAGGTGGCAATAAATGAATGCCTTGCTGAGGTGAGACTAGCTTATTATCATATACTGTGAGTCTCTTTTATCTACATCTTATACTTTCTTCTTTGGTCATAACTGAGTCTGACTAGAATTCAAGCCTCATGAGAGGAAGGTGAGGAGCACTCACTGACCCTCCAAGTCATTTCCTCTGATAGTCTAAGTAGTTCATAAAGTCACTTTGCCTATCCATGGGTGATTTGCTAGGTTGTTTTCTATGTAAAGAGAAATTCCACTTACTTGATAGGTGGCTTCTCTTCTCAAGGTCTGGACCTATAGAAATTCCCCACATTGAAATTCTTTTTTGAGTTTTTAATAAATTCCTGTCTTGCCACTAGCAGCGACTCCAGCTTTATTATAGACCAAATTGATAGTGCTGCATGTGGACTTGGCAAAGAGTTCACATCAGATATGAGTGACCATCGAAGCTCCAATTGCTACGACCAACTTCACTTCTACCAAAATCAAGAAAATGATGGTCAGTTTATCCTTTCCCACTCACAAAAGAAAGCGACAAGTTTGATAAGAGCAAATCTATGAGGCAATCAAAGAATAATATGTTGGAAGAATAGCTAGTATTCAAAGAATCCTTCCTATTTTTCACTTTATGAGAAAAGGTTTCCCTTTTGAGAGAACCCCTAGACCTCATCCAAGAGAGACAGAGGCAAGTTGTGATCATAGTTGGAGATAAAGTTGTAGTGATTACAGTCTTTGGAGGCATACCAGTGTGAGATATCATTATTACATAACTCGATCAAGTCATAGAGTACTTCCCTTTTCTTTTCTAGCACAAACTTCTTATTTGATTATATATGCAAGAAAGGTGGACTTTCCATGGACTGGCACTTAGATCTTATAATAAAATTACTAAAAAAAATAATGTATTAAGGTTATAGTGAGTGTGTTATACTTTTCATTTGTAAATAAAGCTAGTAAATATTTTACATTTTTTATCCTTCTGAGCACAATTTGATTTTTTTAGTATTTCATATTAATTATTTTTCTATAGCTCCTATTACTTGAGATATTAATGAGATTTAGTTAATCATTTCTTCACTTAATACTTGATGTGACATCCATGTTATCATTCCATTCTTACTATGTTTATAAATTCTTATTAATTAGAGTAGTAGAGACTTTATTACTCTCCTTAGAGGCATGAGTAAAACCTATTTATGAGATCTTGGTTGCACTTTCATTTCCAACATGTATGGCTTTACAGAAAATGCTGCCTTAACTTTCCAGAAGAAGGATGTCTTGGAGTTATACTGTTCTATCATGACCTTAGTGTTTCACAGGTTCTATGGTTGTAACCCTAACTTTACTATACGAGTGGCTGAGAAGAGTAAGTGCTTCAACTTAGTTAAGATGCACAAGTTATGTATTATAATCTCCTATTTCAGGAATGGGTTTTGACTTCTTCTCCCCCATAAAGAAATTGACATTTTTTATTTCTTTAGAGTGGTGTTTACCCAAATCTTCCCCAACTCAGTGGCAAGCATCACTACTTTCATCGTGTGCTTATGAGAAGAGGGCATTCCATGGAGCCTGGACCTCTTCTATTGAGCATTCATTATGAAAGGAAACCAAGATAAGACCATGTAAATTTTAGTGACTTTATGGAAAATTCATTGTCTACAAATTAAGGTGTAGAAGTGGCGCTCACAACTTCCTTTTGTGAAAAGCACATTATAGTGGCTGGTGTCGACTATTCCTTTTCCCTACTAGCCTAGTAAGGAGATCAAGCTCAAAAAGTTGATTGTGCAAGAGGAGATTATGGCGAGGCTGTAGGGTCACACCCTAAGCATCTCGCCTACCTTCACTTTAGTATGGTTTTGCTCTCCTTGATAAGTACTTTTTTTCCTATTTTCTAATCATTTTGTATCTTTAGTGACTCATCTTCTAATTTTTTTCTACATATTTACTTATAAGAGAGGTGACTTAGCCTTAACATGCTCCAACTTCTTAAGGAGGGAAAGCTCAAGATAAGCAAGTAAGTGGTCAACAGTAAGGATCTAGCCTCTCTTGAGATCAGATATGGCGAAGAGAAAGAAGGTGAGCTAAGTGTGACTCCTAATGAGGCAACTGATGCAGCAGGGCTGAGTATAGCTCCAAAAAAGTATAAAAAAGAGCCACAAACATGACTCCTTGTAGTCTCCCACTATGCAGTGAGTCTGAGGAAGAGGAAGAGAAAGATGATGGTTTAGTGAATAACTATACTCCAAACTTGCATGAGCTTACCTATGAAACCAATGAGCTCAGCTCCACCATCTTCTTGAAGGATCTCAATGATCAGTTGGGCGACCATCCTATTGCTTGATGTCCACAAGTTATTAAAATTGCATAGGCAATGGCATGACAGAAAATATGGGAAGTCATCCATAAATTATTTGAGAAGAGGAAAGAGGCCTATGATAATATGTCCTAGGTAGGGAGTATGATGAAGAAGCTAACATCACAATAAGTCAAGCATAGGGACATTTAAGTCTAGGCTGCTCACCAAGATGAGGAGAAGGTGAGGGTGACTCTAGAGCTTTCTCACCATATGGAGGTGAAATTAGAATAAAAGGAGCTACTCTCTCATAAATTGAGGAGTTTTATAAGAAAGAAGCTGAGTTCACTGAGTTTCTTGATTCTAAGGAGTACTAAGTGCTTTTACATCAAAAATTCAAAGATAATCACACTTTATTATCACCAACTTAGTAAAACATGACTACTTAGATGCCAAAAAATTTTTTTAACATATAGTACTCACAGACTCTAATGATGGCGACGATGAGAGCAATTTAAGTTTACATATCTTTTCTGCCACCATTTCTCTATAATTTATTTTTAGTGAGTAGGATGTTGATATCTTACTCACTTAATTATAAAATTATTATATGAAATAAAAACCATGATTGAATACAAGTGCATTTTTAATTTAGTATACTTATCTAGGTAGCAACTTAATTTATTTTCTTGCTAAGTATTTTTGAATGAATGCTTTGTGATTGAGTTGACGCTCATTCATTATTGCATAAATAACCCCATTTATAACTTAGAATGTTTTGAATCACTAATTAATAGAAAGGAACTCCCTGGATAGTCATGTTATTATAGTGATATGACATACACTTATAAACTTGGTACTTATTGATGCATGGATTGCTCTGCCCATGAATGAACCTTTTAAGAGAATCTTCTTAGATAGTTGCTTATGCATAGTTATCTTGTGTATACTCACAAGATGATATTCTCTTATTGATATTTGAGTAGCTCGATTTATGACAGTGTATTTCAAGCCTTCAATTTATAAAAAAGAATCTCCTTGGGTGGTCACCCTTACATACAGAATTTATAAATACTAGTTAGATTAATACTTTTCCATTAACATATGAATAACTTTGCCCATAACTTAGAATATTTAGAGTCACTATTCACATAAAAGAGCCTTATATATAGTTGTGTTAGAATGATGAATTTAATATACTTCTTTGAGTTTGTAATTGTTTGTTATTATATGAATAATTTGGTCCATGACATAGAATATCTTAAGTCACTAATCAAATGAGAGCTCATTCTCTACAAAGTCAAATTCTATGTTAGTCACCTTTTTTAAGGGTTAACCTTGACTTTTTAATCTAGATAATTAGTCTTTTCTTAGTTGTCAATCTCATGGGGTGCTGGCCATACTCTGTAGTCACCAACCCAAGGAGTCTTGGTCATTTTAGTTCCTTACTAGAAGAGTTGGTCTTCTTAATTTTAGTTGGCAAACTCATGTGAACTGTCAGTCTTATACTATAGTCACTAACTACATGAAGTGTTGATCTTTTAACTCACTAACTAGGAGAGTTTCTCTTTTTGATTTTAGTTGACAACCTCACGAGATGTCGGTTTACACTATAGTCACCAACTATATAGAGTGGTACTCTTTTGAGTTGCTAACTAGAAAAGTTCATATTTTAAAATTTAGTTTCCAACCTCATGAGGTGTCAAACTGACATTATAGATCTTGTAGAGTTAGTTTGACTCAAGGATAGCTTGTCCAACTCTAGTTTTCTCAGGCTAAGAGTGACATACAAAGTATTTAGATTTCTTACTTATGCTTTCATCGCTCACATAGTGGAATGTTTTAATGGGCAAAAAATGGTGCATCAAGTATCTTGAGTCATTATGAAACTCCCTAAGTGTTTTGACATTAAGGGTTTTCTTTGCTTGACATCAATGTTTCTCAGACCAAGAGTGGCACACCAAGTATTCAGATTTTTTACTCTGGTTTTGGTCGCTCACTAAGTGGGACCATTCTTTGGGTCTCAAATGGCACACAAAGTAACTTGCATTGTCACACAACTCTTAGAGCACAGATTTTACCTTTCAACATTTGAGCTTGATTTTTTTTATAGCTATCATTATCCTGGAAGATAACTTATTTAAAGAACAAAATATAAAATTTTGTTATTGAAAATATAAAGATACATGATACTAAAAATTAGTAATGTGAGTAAAAATTAGAGAAACTATCCCTTCGATATAAGACTTTTTAGATCTCTATCATACCATGTCTTTAATATGTCTTAACCAAAATTAGATTGTAGTTAGTTTGCATTGAGGCAAGCTTGTTTTTTGATTATATAAATGGTTCATCCCAGTTGTGATCAACCTTGCCTAAAACATTCTATTAAGCAGCATCATCTACTTTCTTGAACACTAAGTCACCTCTTTAAAAATACTTCTCCTTCATATCAGAGTCATAATACTTGGCCAATCTCCTTTGTATTTTCTCTTGTCTTCATAACACCTCAATTCTGAATTCTTCAAGCATGTGAATTATGTCTTCCATAGCCTCTAAGTTTTCTTGAGCCCACTCTCCATCTCCATCACCCATTCTTTCCATTGTTAACACTATTTAACTCATGACTTCATACTCGACTAGTAGGATGGCTTCTGTACCAAGTGATAAAGTGAAGGGTGAGTGTCTTGTTATATTAGTAGGAATTATTCTAAGTGCCCATAGTACCATGGGTTGTGTGTCTTCCCATTTGGCTTCATTTTCCTTTGACCTTTTCTTCAGCAAGTTGAGGATCTTTTATTAGTAGCTTCCACTTGTCTTTTTCCCTGGCGGTGATGCACTGATGTGAATTTCAGCTTAATTTTTTAAGATTCATAGAACTCTTTTAGGCCTCTCTCAACAAATTAAAGCCCATTATAATTGAAGATTGACAATGATAACCCATACCTACAAATAATGTCAATCTAGATAAATTTTCTTATTACATAAGAAGTGATCTTTGTGAGTGACTTTTCTTTGATCCACTTATTGAGATAGTCGATCATGACTAATATGAACTTTCATTGCCAAAGAGTGAATGGCTAAGGACTAGTGATGGGTTGTAAAACTTTTGATATCTATTGTTGGAGTGTTACACATTTTTGACATTATATACATCTTACAAACTCTTCAACATTCTTTTTGAGCATGGGATATAAATATCCTTGCCTTAAGATTTTGTAGCCGAGTGTCCTTCCTCCTAAATGGATTCCACACTTACCAAAATATATTTCATCAAGCACAGTCTTTTATTTAGCTTCTTTCATACACCTGAGGTTTAGTAAGGTTGTTGATCTTCAAAATAACTCACTTTATATCAACAAGTATTAGGCTACCCTAATTTTTAACATCCTCAAATTCTTAATCATTTCTTTAATTTTATCAATTTATAAGTAATTTTTTATGGGTTGACCCCGCTTAAGGAGTATTCATGATCTACTTGCTTTAGTGCATTTTCTTCAGTACTCAACTAGGTGAGTTGAATGATAGTGTGCTCCTTGAATTAGCTAGCCTAAGGTAAAAGGTTAATGTGTTAATCTTTTCATCTTTGGATTTGCTTGATCCTAGAACATCTTAGTTGCTTAATCTTTGATTTTATTTAAGCAAGTTTTTTATCAAGGACTCATCTCAAACTTTGTACTCTCTATTTACTTATCTTACCATAACTTGTGAGTCTAAATAAGTTGCCACATGCATGGCTCCAAGGTCCCTAACAAATCTCAATATGGAAAGTAAAGCTTTGTATTCAGCTTACTTATTAATCACATAGAAGCCTAATTTAACTAATTGTGTTATTGTGATCTTTGTTTGATTTTTTAGCATTATGCTTGCACCCATGGTTGGTTTTCTAGAAGAGCCATTGATGTATAGTTTCCACAAGGGCTTTGAGTTGATGACAATATCTTGCAACCTATTGAATTCAAAAAGGAAATCCCCAAGTGCTTGGGATTTGATCGTGGTTTAAAGTGAGTATGATATGTCAAACTTGCTCAACCCTATGGACCACTTTAGCAATCTTCCCAGGTGGAAAAGCTTAGCGAGTATGGATTTAACTAGGTTATTGATGATGACTTGTATGGAGTGTGCCTAGAAATAAGGTCTTAATCACTTGGCTAAAGTGATTAGTGTGAGTGCAAGCTTCTCCATGAGTGGTAATTCAACTTAGCACCTCATAGAGATTTTCTAACTTAATAGATGAACCATTATTTCCTACCATTTTCTTTGATTAATATTGAGCTAATTGAGACTTTCTCCTCTCTTAGGAACAATAATCAAACTTTTCTCACTTTTGGGTTCTATAATAAAGGAAGTGATGTGAGTAGAGTCTTCAAATCAGTAACGATTTTTTTACATTGTGGAGTCTATTCAAACTTCTTCGCTAATTTAAAAACCTTGAAATATGGCAAGCACCACTCTCTTACTTTTAAGATGAACCTATTCAGTATTGCTACTTGCCTAGTAAGCCATTGTACCTCTTTCATGTTTCTAGGTGAGGGTATATCCATTGTAGGCTTCATTTTATTTGGATGCACTTTTGTTCTTTTAGAGCTAATGAGAAGCCTGCCAAAAACTTCCCTTCTTTTGCACTAAAATGCATTTTAGGTTAGGATGCATATTTTACCTTTTAAATGTGTGAATGTCTCTTCAAAGTCTCGGGTATGTTGCATTATGACCTGCTTTTGATTAGTAGGTCATCGACATAGTCTTCCATATTTCTACTTTTCTACTCTTTAAACACTCGATCGATTAGTCTTTGATTGGTCACCACAACATTTTTTAGCTCAAAGGCATAACTCTATAGTAGTACAACCCCTCACTCATAATGAAAGTTATTTTCTCAAAGTCCATAAGATGCATTTGAATTTGATGATATCTTTAAAATGTATTTAGGAAAAATATCACGGAGAATCTAATCATTGAGTCCACAAGCTTATCTACTCATAGGAGCAGATATCCATCCTTTGGACCTGCCGAGTTTAGGTTGGTGAACTCGACACACATCCTCTATTTTCTACCCAATTTCTATACCATCAGTAAGTTGGACACCAATTATGGGAATTGAACCTCTCTAATAAAATTTGCTTCAAGCAGCATGGTGACCTCCTCTTTGATGGGTTTGGAAAGTATAGCTACTATTTTTCTTATTTTCTACTTTGACAAGTTACACATATGTATGATTGTTTAAGTGATGGCTAGTAATATTGATGTTAGTGACCAACATCTCTGCTCTTGTCCAAGTGAATACATTTATATTATTCATCATAGTTCAAATGAGGGCTTCCTTATGCTCAGGATAGAAAGCTGAGTTGACTATTAATACTCACCCATTATCTCATGTGGTCAGAACTTCTTCTATCTCTTCAGGAACTTAAATTCTTGTTTGAGAAATATCGAACTTCAATACTTCATCTTCCTTGCTAGACCTGCCAAAAGGTCTCAAATAGCATGTGTGGAATTGATTGAGGTTTTCTTTTATAGTAATTTCTTCTTCTCTAGCAGAAAACTTGATGGCTGCATGATATTTCGACACCCCCACTTTGAATGTGTTGAGTAGGGGTTGACCAAAGATATCATTATAAGTAGGATGGGTCTCTACTATGATGAAGTCAGTAATGGCCTTATACTATTTTCTACCTTCTCTCTAGCTGATGGAAAGAGTAATCATCCCTTCAATTTCTCTATGCTCTTCTAAAAAATCGTACAATGGTTCTCATGTGGATGCGAGTTTAGAATTTCCTAGTCCCAACTTATCAAAAACTAGTTTAAAAATAATATTGACTATGCTCCCTTTGTCAATCAAAATGCTTCCCAGTTGGTAATTCATGATCAAAGTTATCACTACCACGACATCATTGTAGGGATTCCAAATAGTGGGTTTATCTCATTTTGAAAACTTAGTATGATGGTTGTAAATGGTGCTCACATCATAGATGATGAGTTTACTTCTCCGCATCATAGAATTTTCATACTTGCTTTCTTCAAGGACACACCAATGCACCCAAAGATAGTGGGTACAAATTTAGCAATATGAACAGTGTGCATCGGAGCGAGTTTATTGCAAACTTTGATGACTTCTTCATCTTTCTTCCTGATGAACTCTTTGAGCTTCCATGCCTTTATCAACACATCCAATAAGCTTTTAAGATGGTAAGGCTCTTTAGTGTTGTGGCCAGAATTATGATGATAAGAGAAAAACCTTAATTTATCATGCACTACATTAGCCTTCATTGGGAGCGGGCATTTGAAATAATTTTTATTCTAAATTTCCTCTACTAACTCAATTATTGACACTCTGAGTGGGGTTACTAGAGCTAGCTTTACAAAGTTAGCTCCTGGATAGCACATAGCTAGATTTCTAAAATGTTTCTTGGGTACTTATGGTGGCCTTATCTTATATGTTCTCTGCCTTTAATACCCTTTTTCGGGCAATCACTTTGAAGGCCTCTTTAATGGGCCTTTAGTCCTTTAGTCCTCAACAGCGATATTGATTAGACAACTTCCTTATACTCTTCAACATTGATAAGTTTATTCTCTAACTCCAATAGTTCAGTGAGTGTCTTTGTTTGTTGGAACCCCAAGTCATACAAAAAGGCCCCTCTTTTAAGTCTAGAGTGAGTGTTACATGAGCAGTTCTATGTTCGTAATCTTTGATTTTCAGTATATCTCACTAGAAGTGAGTAATGAACTTTCTTAAAGACTCACCAGGTTCTTGCCTCATCTACAAGAGAGCTTAAAACTCTTTAGTGGCTTTTGAGCACTAGAAAATTGCATGGAAAACATCCTTTCAAGTCAGCAAATGATGTTATGACTTCTAAAAAATGATACAGGAATCACCTGAGGCCTGACTCCTTGTAAGTGATGAAGAAGAGTTAGCACTTCATCATGGCGTCTATGTCCAATAGAGATGTGGTTGAGTTAAAATATGTTATATTGCTGGTATGGTCTGTTCGATCTTTGGATGGTTCAAGATACATGATCTTGAACCTATGAGGAGGGTTAGGTTTTACAATTTTCAAAGAGAAAGCATTTGTTTGGTGTGGCATCTTCTTTGACACACCATCTTCTTCACTAATATTATAGGGTTCATTTTGAATGTCAGAGATCTTGGATGGATGAGAGATAGAGACACTAGATTAGTGTCTTTTTTCTCATTAAAATCAGTGAGTAGCCTATCCCATAGATCCTTCATTCTCCTTTGCTCTTGATTCTTCATGGTGTGACTTCTTGATGGCTACCTATACAAGGCGAGTAATCCTATCCTCCATGTTTTACAAATCTTACTGAGTTACAAATTGTTGGACACTTCTAGTGGCTAAGGGGATGCCCAAACCCAAACCCAAAGACTTAGCCAATCCTACGGTTAGACCCTAATTGGACTAGTGGACCACACTTAACCTAAACTAGCCCAAACTCCCAAAGACTAAGCTAAATTGATTTCAAAGCAATATTAACCTCAGTCATAAACCCAAACACAAATAAAAAACACTTAGATTTAAATGAGCTAACTAATAAACCTAGCTTAAGTTAGCCCATTCAACCCATTTAGATCACCTTTAACCAAACCTTTACCATATTAAAATTAATTTTAAACAATTGATCACATGACACCCAAAACTCCAATCATAACCAAATCACACCAAATTAAGGTCCAATATGACCAATCGACTCAAAAGGACCAATTAGACCAATTTGGGCCTCAAGGGGATAAACCTAAAATTAACTTAAACCATTTCAAATTAAACTTGATAAAATCATTTTAAACCATAATTGAACTTGATTTAAGCCTAATTAGAACCCAATTTCACTAATTGGCTCACTTAGCTCGAGTCAGCACAATTGTACCCTATAAGGCCCAAATCAAATTTACTCCAAATTAAACCAAAATAAGTATTCTAAAACACTTCAAATTATTATTTTTAACATAACTCAATGATTAGTTTAACTCAATTTATTTAATTTAGGTAATTGACCCAACATAGCCAAATTTGACATACTTAAACCATATTGAGTCAAAATCCAATTCATGCTAAATTGAATCAAACTAATCACTCCTAAGTATTTTAAATTAATATATGACTATGATTCAATAGCCCTTTGGGTCCAATTTGGTCAATTGGTCAAGACTATCCAAATTAATCCAAATCGACCTATTTGGGCCATATTTTGCTAAAATAAAATTAAATTGAAACTAAACCAAATTTATCACCTCAAATCACATAAGACACTTAATTAGACTCTGTCTAACCCTCTTTTGGGTCCAATTTGGAAAATTTGGCTACTGGACCAAAGTGATCCTAAGTTGACTTGATTAGGCCAATTTGGGTCAAATCTAAAATAAATAATAATTAATTGTATTAAAACAAACACAATCACCCTAAATAACTCATTAAATATTATAAAAAAATAGGCAAACTTATATTGATCCAACCAAATGTTTAAGCTAATCTATTTAGTTAACTCAAGTTAACCCAAACCTATAGGCATCACATGTAATCCAAATCAACCTTAGCCACACTCAGCCTTGACCAATGTCCACATTTATGAGCTAGTACTTCAGCTTTGGAGAGTGGGAAGAGAGGTCCAAGGTGGGGAAGGGCAGAGAAAGGAAAAAGTGCAAAGCTCAAAAACACACCATCTCCTTGTCTCACTCCATTTGCTTGGCTTGGAGTGAATTGAATCACTCGACCACTCCCCACTCCCCACAATGAATGCCATCTACCCAACATTAATGGCCATACTTTTAAAATCACCTCTTATGATGATTTTTGGCCAAACATTGAGAAATGAAAGAAAGAGCATCCAAATGTTGGCTTCATGAGCTTTATTACTTATACTAGTAATTTTGATTATAACAAACATATGATTAGAGGGAATTAATGTTTTATTTCAACTATTTTAGGAAACTAACCATAATAAGTGTGTTCAATTAAATTTAGAAAAGGCACAAACCCATAAGCTTAACTATAATCTTAAGTAGAATAATTAGCAAGATCATTAGTTTTAGGATTCAACCGTTACTTCCAGCATCATCTTTAAAAACTAAGCAGCATTTATCCAAGAGAGATACACTGTAAAATAAATTCTCAATATAGTTGATAAATGTAGAGAATGGAATCTCAATATCAAGCTTGATACCAAGAAAGACTATTACAACCTCAGTTGGAACTTCATCATTGAAGTGCTTAAGAGAAGGGAATTCAACAATACTTTCTGCTTACTAATTGAAAGACTCATATCCAACAATATTTACTTTAAACTCATTAATGGTGTGGTAAATGGTTTCTTTAATTCAAAAGGAGGGCTTGAGGAAGGAGGTCCATTCTTCCCTTATCTTTTCATCTTCGCAATTGACTACCTCTCAAGAATGTTGAATGAATGTTACAACAAGTGTTAATCACAACATTATAAAGCCAAAGGTAAATTATCCATGTCTCACTTAATGTCTGTTGATGACATTCTGATTTTTTGTAATTCTAGTGAATGATATGTTTAAGCTATTCTAAAGACACTCAAATGCTTTAAAGATTTGTGAGGTATGAACTTTAATAGAGCAAAATGCCATTTTATTATAAAAAATATTGCTAGCACAAAAAAGGATGGATTAAGCAACAAACTAGATTCACGGAGTCCAACCTCTCATTAAAATAGATAGATGTCAACATATTCAAAAGCCAACCAAAAGAACAATACTTTGAGGAGATCACTATAAATGTTAAAAACCATATAACACATGGGAAAACAACATCCTATCATTTGGTTGAAGAATTACCTTAGTCAAGAGTGTATTAACATCCATTCTCATCTACACCATAGAAGCCTATAACTAACCTATTATCTTTTAAAACAAGTTGGAAAGAATGTTTAACAAGTTCATATGACAGGGCAATGGCAAATCAATGCACTAAACAATCTAGAAAAAAACTTTGTAAACTAATGGAAGCTAGTAACTTAGGCTTTAGAACTTTAGAGGATTCAATTGAATTCAATTCAACCATATCAAGCTATAGATAAACTTTAGGAAAAACACATATCTATTGGAAATTACCTTTGGAGTAAATATTATCACAATACTCATCCTTTACTAGTGTAGCCAAATATGGAAAATTCTCCAACATGGAAGGCTATGATAAAAAACCAAGATGCAACTGAAATTTTTTTATTCTAGGATTTGGAATTTGGACACTCTAATTTCAACCAAGACAACTGGTCAAGAATATTGAAATAAGAGGAAAAATAACATGTCCCTAACTACTGACTTATGAAAGACTTTTAGGTGAACAAAATAAGGGATGAACTTTAAATAAACCAATATTTACAAAACAATTAAGTGCATGAAATCAACAAAATTCCCATAATAGATGATAAAGAGAATAGATTAGTACTAAAGTGCAACAAAAAATTTATGTCACTCTTTGAAGTTATTTACAATTCTATCAAGGTAGTTTGCAATCCTCTTACTAATTAGGGTAATAAAATGTAGAGTTAAGCACTGAAAACATTAATGTCTTTCTTCAACTAAAGATTGTTGCATAAACACCTGACAATAGATGACATTCTTAAACTAAAAGGCCTTAGGCTCTCTTCTATTTATATGATATGTTGTAATGATGTTGAATATATTCAACACCTATTCTATTACTGCACAATCAATACACAAAATTTGGAATCACTTATAATAGTTATAATCAATAGATTATATTATGCACCCATAGATTGCCTTTAAGCTTAGCAAGCTACTAACTATAGAAAGACTCCTAAAAATCAACAAATACTTATCCAACTCATGATTTGTTGGTTCATCTAGATGGCTCAGAATGCATTCAAGCATGAAGAGAAAAAAATTAACATTTATTAAATTGTTTGCAAGGTAGATTCATACATCAACAAAGCAACTCAATTTGATGTGCTAAAGCATAAGACTAGAGCTAATGCATCAAGTCTCATTCTGATTAGATGGAAGAGGCCAACGAACTAGTGTATTAAGATTAATACTAATAGGTGTTTCTATTCTGAGAACAAAAATGAAGGAATTGGTGAAATTTTGAGAAACTCTTTTAGTGATAGCATTATCACATTTCAATGACATGTCATGCACTCTCAGCCTTCCATACCAAAATGTTGGCATGCCTTAATGCTATGAAAATTGTTTTAACCTTAGACACATCCAACTTTTGGTTAGAGATAGAATCCATATAGCTATTCATTCTCTTTACTAAAAGAAGCATAGCCCCTGGTATCTAATCAGCCTCCATAAAGAGATCGACCAGCTTTCATTAAACACACACATTCATTGGAGAGGAAACAAACTAACAAATTAACTTGCAAAGCATGGGGTTGCACAAAATGACATCCACATCACAACAACACTAGATTAGTCTACATTACATCTCATACATTTTAATAAAATTTACTTACCTTTAGAGGGGTACTTTTGTTATTTTTCCACCCTTATTGGATAATTGTACTTAAATGCTATACTTTAGTTATAAAAAATTGTTTGAGGGGTACTTTTATTTCTTTACCCCTACTGGATAATTTTACTTAAACACTTTACCTTAGTTCATAAAAAAAGTTAAATATAAAAATAGGGATCAAGTTTGTAAATGAGATATTAATGCAGAATTTATTAGTTTTGATTTGCAAATTACTAAAATTTTTACAAAACCTTTACCAGAAGAATGTTTTTATACTTTGAGATGTATGCTTATCTTATTAGGTCCATCTTTTTAAATGAAATTTATTTTCAACATATTTTACTTATTTACATCATTTTGATGGTTCGAATAGTGGGGGAAATATGTATGTTGGTCTTTCAAAGAATTTTCTATTATTGTTTTCAAATATGCATTGATTTATAAGGAGCTATTTTGTTTTATTATTACTACATGTTTTGCTTAGTTATTATATTTTACTCTATGACATGTTTCATTTTAATTTTTTTTGTAATTTGTTTAAACCTGTATTTACAACATTTCCTATCTTACTCAAATCAATTTTTGCTTAAAGAAGATGAAAGGAAGCTTTACACCTTCATCTCTAAACACTTCCAATATATGTTTGTCATCATAAAAAAAGGAGATTGTTGACTCAATGAGCCATATTACTAATTCAATTCATTTTGATGATGACAAATATATAATTGGATGGAACTAATATTTTGTTTCAACTATTTTAACATGTTAACTAAACTCAGTGTTCTTTATCACATATGAAAAGTCAAGATGAGCTAGACTAGAGCAATTTGGAAATCTTCATAAGTTATGAAATAATAACAAAAAATAAGAGTGAAATTATATAAAAATAATGACTTATACATCTCCATATCATTTACTTGAATTTTCCATATTTTTTTATATTTTTAATTAAATAATTTTTTGAATTATTCTTGAAATTATCTTTTTTAGCTAATTTAAGTACTTGCATGAGATTAAGTTTTATCTATTATGTTTTAAAGTGTGTTAGAATTATTTCAAACATCATTAATTATTTCCATGCTTTGTCTCACAAATTATTCATTTATTTTGGCATGAGAATTAAATTATTTGTGCATTATTCAAATTACTCTTTTTCTCCATCATGTTGTCTATTTTCTCTCTCCAATCAATAACTTCTTCCTAATTTTGTTTTGCCCATGTTTTTTTATGGATTTTGACATGAAACAATTATGGGATTATTTAAAATTATGGCCATAGTATTTTCCTTTATTTATATAATTTTTAAATTCATATTTGTTTGAGAATTGAATTTAAGTACTTGTGATTTTTAAATTACATTTTGTTCCGAATGAGTTCTATTCATTTATGGCATGATGGGGCCAACCCAAATGCATTTTTCTCATATAATTTGAATTTAATTAACTTAATCTATGTTTATTTAAACTCAAAGGCAATTAGATTTAAATTAAATGCATTTTACAATTCTTATTTTCCAATTTTGAAAATATTTTGGCCGAACCATTATTATTTACTTTTAATTGATTAATTTTTGTAATTATTTAAAAAAGATACTTAAATTAATTTTTATTATTTACATGGGATTGATTGAATTAATTTAAGCTTGATCCATATTTGGAATGCCCTTAGCTGAAATCTCCTTAATAATATCTTTGATTTTATTTATTAGTTTTTATTTTTAAATATCCCCTTTTTCATTCAATTTAGTTTAGTTAATTTAATATATAGTATTATTTGCATTATTCTTGATTGAATTCTTTCTTGGAAGTTATTTTGCTCACCTATACAATAAACTAAATCAAATTTAATTTTATTTTGAAATATTTTAATTTATTTCCTTGCTTGATTTTTTATTCCTTAACCAAATTAATCCTTTTAATGATAATTGTATTAATCCTTCACTCTTCTTTGATTTGGCCAACCACCGTACATCTTATTTCCATTTAAATTCTAGCTTTCTATGATGTGAATTATTATTTGAATTCAAATAACTTACCTTAATTACATTTCCCTCCTTTGGTTGTGCTATTATTATCCTATTATTTAACCCATTTAATAAGCAAAATATAAAGTCTTTATTATTGAAAATAAGAAGATATATGATGCTAAAAACTAATAAAGCAAGTACAAATTAGAGAAACTTTCCCTTAGAAGTAAAACATCTTCAAATCTCTTGAACTCCATGTTCTTGGCATGTCTTCGCATGAATGAGATTGTAGTAGGTATGCATCGGGACAAACTTATTCCTTGATTATGAAAGTGTTGACCTCATTTTCGGAGTGAGGATTGATCCCTCTCATCTTAGATCTAGGAGCCTTATATACACTTAGACTTTCTTAGTGCTAGACACTTCTAGCGATTAAGAGAACAATTAACCTAGGCTTATGAACTTATAGGGCACAATCCTAAGCCTAGAGTTTATCTTAACACACGTAGGTTTCACCTACCCCAAGGCCTAAACCAAGACTCATTCCCATCCAGTCATCCAAACTTAAGCTCATACAGTTGGGGCTAAAATAACTCAAACCTATTCAATTAATCTTAATTGAATTTGGTTCTCCAATTTAAGCTTCAAGACAAATTAAGTTGGTTCTCAACCCAAGTTAACCCACTATAATCCTATAACTCCATTCAAACTCGTTCAAGCAAACTAAACTCAATTTGATTCTCTCAATCACTCCAATTATTCAATAGATCATTTTAAACTAGTCCAACATTTTGAACCAAGTGAATTTGATCAACCCAAGTTAGCCCATTTGACCTAGAAGATTCAAATGAACAAAAACCTAATCAAACCCAAATTAATTACAGTCAAAGCCACCGATTTACCTTAAATTTATTATTGAACACATCCCAACCATCCATAACTCCAACTGGTCCAAGTTGACTTCACCAAGCCACTTGACCCAAAGTAACCTAAAAGGGAATATTAAGCCAAACTCTAATCAAACTCATATTTGATCAAACCAAGCTATGCAATCCCTTCATTGATGATTGTAGGTAACTATTGAATACTACACTATAATCAATTGAACCTAATCAAGTTAATTTGGCCATTTGATCCAAGTTGGCCCAGTTTGACCCAAAGGGTCAAATTGAACCAAATAAAATCCTATACCATGTTGATTGAAACCAATACTTCCAATTAGTCACTAATTGAGTATTAAACATGATCCAATCTCCAATTGAGCCTAATTTGGTCAACCCAACTCAATTAGTCTACTTAGCCCAATTTGACCTAAAGGGTCAAATTGAATCAAATCACTCCATAATTTAAATCAATTCAAATAAAATCTTCCAATCAAATACAAATGACCAATTGAACATAGAGCTAACCCATGCTCAAGCTAATTTGGCTAATTTGGTCAAATTGGTCAACATGACCCATTGAACCCAAATTGAATCAAATCAATTACACCCACTCATTCCAAATGATCAATTGAACTTATACAAACCCTCATTTTGACCCACTTTGGTCAAAATGGTCAACTTAGCTCAACTTGACACATTTGACCTACATAGGTAAATTTTAACCAAACCCAGTCAAACCATGCCCAAACCCAACCAAATTTGGCATGACTCATCCTTGGGTCACCATAGCCCTTCCCAAGTGCGCCCAACCCATGGTGAAACTTGGGTCAAACCCATTGAACCAAGCCCTCCAATTGAGACACAAATCTCTACTTAGAAGGGTTCTCCAACTCCACACCCCTTGGCAATGACTTTTGGCCTTTATTGGACAAAGGACCACTGACCCAACTTAACCCAAGGCTATTGGGTTCAGCATTTGGACAAGATAAGATGAGTTCACCGATGGGCAACTATTGGACCACCTATGGAAGAGTTTGCACACCATGGTAGCCCACTACACTCCCTCTGCCTCTCATACTCATCCACCTCAGCAGTCCCCAACCACTTTCGGCCATCTACTCTGGCTAGATGGATGCTAAAAACTAAACTAATCCCAATAATTAGTTTAGCTGGGGAGGAGAGTATACTCCTCCCCATCCATTCAAACTCAATAGAGATCTTCCCTAGAGATTTTCACATAATTCCATACCTTCTCCCGTGCTTCTAGTGCACTTCACCACCATAGAGATCGGCTCACAATCAGCCCCAAGAAATCCATCCATCCAAACTCCTTAAACCTACACCAAACTAAGATTAACTCTTCACACATCTTCATCTCATTCTGATGAGCCAAAATGAATCATTTCCTGAGCTATTCGATCACCGAAAGACATGCCTAGTACCAACTCCAATGAGCTTTGCGGTGGGGTTTGGTCCATAGATCGATTGGTGGGGAGGCAGCTTGAGATCTTCTCAATAGAGCTTCATCTCTCAAGATAAAGCTACCTATATTGGTGGACCACCAGTCTATAGCTCTAGTGAAGTAAAAATTTGAAAATCATAGTCTTGGCCTCAAAGTGTTGGTATTTTTTAAAGTGAATCAAGTTTTCATGCAATTTCCATTGTAGGATCTGCTTAGATTCATTCCTTAATCATTTTAGAGTCAATTCTTCTATTGAATGTGCTTAAATAAGCTAGAATTGAGCGATAGAAGGAGGACGATGTCCATCGTTAGGCGCTCACAAGATAATGAATCACCAATCATCCATTCTACGTGATTGGAATGGATGAATGTGAGTAATCTCATTAGAAATATTGAATTAATCCCTTCAAAATCACAGGTTTAATCTCGTCCATCTAATTCTAGATCGGATATGTGATACGAAACTGCATCTGCCACCACTGAGTCAGTTGTTATGTTGAACGATTTAAGTAGCATTTACCAAGAAGCCATATGGAAAGCACTGCCATGTAAATATTTGTGTGGCACTGATGGTTTAAAGGATTAATTAAGACTTAAAAATATAATTAAATGGCCAAAACATTAAAAAATTGTAACTAATTATAGAAAATTCAAAAATACAAATAAACCCATTTTGAAAAGCTTAGACAGAGAAGAATTTTTTTAAAAATAAACTCCTTATCTAATACATAATGAATAATGCTTAATTAAGGTTTCAAGGTCAGGTTAATTACTATAATTAAAGTCAAATTACTTGGTTAATTAATTTCAAATTTAGTGGGATGATTCTATAGGATGCATCTGCCTCCCATAACTTTTTTGGAATTATTTGCCATATGTTTTAATGGTTTTAGACTTTTAACTTTAATTACCCTCTCTAATTAATTAAATAATTATTAAAAATTGGTGAATAGTAAAAAATAACTAATTAGTGTTAATTAATCAATGTAAATAACAGGTATGATGAGAAATAATTAGGACCCCTTTGCTAGTCACTTGTCCAAGTATATTTCCTAAAGAAGGTTAATTAATATGTTTAATAATTAAAGGATAATTAAGAAAAAAATAAAACTTTTAACTCAAATATAATCCATTAATCTCTTTATGTGTTTAATAGCATAAAGTTATTAAAGAAATTATGACTATCCCATTGGTGTGTGGAAATCATAAGTGTATTTAACTTAAATATTTATCTCCCTTAATTTAATTAACTCTTAAGCATGAGCCTAATTACATTAGACTCTTTTAGGTGAATTGCTACTTTTATTTTCCCAAAGCATATAATTGAAGGCTCATGTTCAAGTAGTTAATTAAATTAAAGAAGCTAGGGGAAGTGTAATTAAGTCAATGTGATTAATAACTTGAACCTAATCACTCATAAAACTTATTTAATTTTCTTGCATAAACACATTAAATAACCAACATGGGATGGGATGAATCTTAAGTATCATTTCTCCTCTTTACATTTTAATAACTTAAGCATTGAAATTAAATCTTACAAAATTTTGGTTAGTGTTAAAGAATGTTTATTTGGCATGATTGTAATTAAGAATCAATAAAATTAAGTATGTTATGTGGTGATGTCTAATTACTTCCTTTCAATTATCATAAATGCAAATGCCATTTGTTGTATGTGTTCATCTTTCAAAAAATATATATATTAAAAGAATATGATTGCATTCAAATTGCATGAGTTGGATAAATATTATGATATAGTGAGGCAATTATCACTAATAAATCTCAAACTATTTTGAAATTATAAATTAATAATGAATTAGAGAGTATGAAATTTAAATCAATGTTTGTTGTAAGCATTTAATGAAACCTCCACTTAGTTGTAACTTAAAGATAGTAAGGGATTGTTTTATCTTCATGTTTTATGTGTATGTTTACATGTATTTGAATTAGCAAGTATAAACTCAGGAATACAGGGCTTTAAGTAGCCCCACGGAGGTCTTAGATAATCTCACTTCCTTGGTTTAATAATGGCATGTACTTGCTTAATTGCATTTATGTGTATACAAAGGCTAGAACATAGGATAAACATTTCTTTTTAGGTCATTAAACTCCACATGAATAAAAGATTTTAAATAACCTTTGCATGATTTTATTTCTATTCTTGTGTATATGTTTGCATGTATTTGAATTAGCAAGTTTATAGTCTGGATATCCTAGGAACATGAGGGTTTAAGTAGCCCCAAGGACATCTTAGATAATATCACTTCCCTGGTTTAACAACGGCACGTACTTGCTTAAATTTCTAATACATGTTTGCATATACTTAGCTATGAAATGAAATCCTCCCTTTTTATCAAATTCATGCATTAATATTCATCAAGTGTGCAAAACTATGGTATATTGCATGTATATATATGTTAAATCAAATATTAAGTGGATTAAAATGAAAGAACATGAATGTCATTGGTAATGAAAGGAAGTAGTAGAATATTACTCATGTGATGGTGACTTAATTTTATTAATCTTATGGTGCCTCTCATGTTTGAATAAGATTCCTTAAATGTAATCTAAACTTAGGCTTAATAAAAGAGGACCAAAGCTATAGAACCTACCTTTAAAAATTAATTTAGAATGGGGATGGAATGACCAAAACGTTTTCTTCTCTTTATAATATTTAAATGCTAAGTAGGTATTAAATCAGGTCGAGCTCGTAGCTTGTCCTACAATGCCTTAGACTTAGTTTCTGAGAAAGTTTATTTCTCTTTTGCAATGGGCATCAGTCCTCACCTCTTAGGTATTTCCATAATATTGTGTTATTGGAATCTAAGTCCTAGCATTCTAATGAAATTTCAACTCAAATAAATAATTTTCTCTCTTTCAAAAATGTAAAGCCTCGCTATAGGGTAGATTGAAGCACTCACTAGGCTTCCTAGTATCATGTGTGCTTCTTAAATTCTCTCTTTTGGAATCTATGAAGAAATCTTCCTATTCGAACAATCCCATTTGATTTCTAATAACATCTAATTCCTTGATAGTTTACCCTTGAAATCTTTGGAGATATTTATTGGCTACTTTAATCAAGAGTGTTTTAAGAAAACTTTCATTTTCTAGGATGTAATTAACTATGGAAGCTTGCCTCCATAGAAAATTAAAGAACCCAACTAAAAATAAACCCTGTTTTATTTTATCAATGTAAATTAGGTGAAAGATCTCTAGTACATATAAAGACCCATTTGCTTTAAGAGTCTTTATTAGGTGCTTTAATCCATTATAGGATGATATGTTTTCTATCTTGTGAGATAGTATATCATACCATAATGTTGCACTCAATCACTTTAATAAGTACCACCTAAGATTTGCGTGGTCTCCCTATGACTCTAAATTAAAACACCATAGAAAGGTCCATCCTATTTTTAAGCGAGTTTGGCAATAACATTCTATCGAGCAACGACATCAACTTTTTTAGCACAAAATACACTTTTGAAATGCTTTTCCTTCACATAAGGGTTATATAATTTGGCCATTCACTTTTTCATCTCCTCTTGTCTTAAAAATGCTTCCATAATGACTTCTTTGAGTAGATCAAGTGTATCTTCCATGGCCTATGAGTTTACTTTACTCCACTTGTTGTCCTCACTTCCCATTCTTTCCATTGTTAGGACTCTTTGGCTTTAAACTTCATACTTGAGCAATAGAATGGCATATGTTCCTTGCAATAATGTGAATGGTGACTATCCTACTGAATTAGTAGTTGTTATTCTAAGTTCCATAGTAGCACGCATAATGTGTCTACCCACTTAGCTAAAACTCATAGAATTATTTAGGCCTCACTTTGTGAATTAAGGCTCATTGTTAGTGATGATCACTACTGGTAACCCATACCTATAGATAATGTTCCTATTACTTGAAAATTTATCTATAGGAGTAGCTTTGCTTTGATCCAATTATTGTAGTCGATCATGACAAAGATTAACTTTTTCTATTCACTGGTGATTGGTAAGGGACTTATTAGACCCATCTCTTAAATAAAGAACAACCAAGGATTGGTGTTGGGTTGCAAGGGTTGTAACATTTTCTAGAGTGCTGCAAATTTTTAGCACCGTGCACATCTCCTCGTGAACTCTTTAGCATCCTTTTTATGCATGGGCCAAAAATATGCTTACTTTGGAATTATGTAGTTGAATAACCATCTTCCAGAGTGACTGTCACACTTGCCAGAATGTATCATCTAAAGAACCTTCCTTTGTTCGACCTCTTTTACACATTTGAGCGAGGCCATCAACCTTTGAAATGACTCTCCCAATACAATAACTATTGGGCTACTCTAACTCTAAACCTCCTCAAATCCTTTGTCATCTCTTCAATTTCTCCATTTTATAAGTATTTCTTAATAGGGTCAACTTAGCTTAGCGGGTGATCCTGGTCAACTTGCATTATCTCTTCCTCTATGGTACTTGGTTGGGCAAGTTGGATGATTGCATACTTTTTAAGTCTACTAGCTCAGGCTAATAGGTCAGTGAGTTGGTTTTCTTTTATAGAAATTTACTCAATCTTAAAATACTCTAATTGTCCATTTTTTATTTTACTTTAAATAAATATTTTAATAAGGATGGTTCTTATACTTCGTATTCCCCATTTACTTAGTTCGCCATAAGTTATGAGTTTGAATAAGATGCCACATGTGTGGTTGCAGCCCCCTAGCCAATCTTAGTCTCGTGAGTAAAGCTTCATATTTGGCCAGATTATTTATCACCTTGAAGCTAAATTTGACTGATTGTGTAATTATAGTTCCTTCTATACTTTTTAGTACTATGCTCAAGCCAATAGTTGGTTCACTAGAAAGGCCATTGATGTATAGTCACCATAATTGTTCTTGGTTAACAAGAACATCCTATGAACTATTGAAGTCAACAAGGAAATCTATGAGTGTTTAGGCCTAAATTATGGTTCAACTTTAGTATGATATGTCAAACTCACTTAGCTCTACAAAATATTTCAATAATCTTCCAAGATGATTAGGCTTAGCGAGTATAGATTTAAGTAGGCTAACAGTGATAACTTATATGGAGTGTGCATAAAAGTAACATCATAGTTGCCTGACTATGGTGATTAGCATGAGTGTAAGCTTTTCTATGCGTGGATAATTCAACTCAGCACCTCATAGAGATTTACTAACATAATAGATAGGACATTGTTTCCCACATTCTTCTCTAATTATGATTGAGCTAATTTAGTCCACTCCCACTCCTATGTATAGCAATAGGACATCTCCCTCCTTTAGGCTCTAAAATAAAGGAGGTGATCCGAGTAGGGCCTTCAAATCATTAAAGGTATTTTTGCATTCAGTGCTCCATTTGAACTTCTTTGCTCCTCTAAAAACCTTAAGAAATGGAGAACATTGCTCCCCAATCTTTGAGATAAACCTGTTCAATCCTACTACTCACCTAGTGAGTCATTATACCTCATTCACATTTTTGAGTAAGAGCATGTTGAATATAGCCTTCAATTTATTTGGATTTACCTTTATGCCTTCATGGATAATAAGAAACCCTAGAAACTTCCTTACTCTTGCACCAAAAATGCATTCCAAAAGGTTGAGGCTCATATTGTACCTTTAAGTGCGGTGAGTGTCTCTTCAAGCTCTTAGATATGCTACATTGGTAACTTGCTTTTGACTAGCAGTCATCTATTACACTTTCACATTTCTTTTCTTCTGCTCTTTGAATACTCTATCCACTAGTCTCTGATAGTCACCCATGTATACTTTAGTCTAAAAAGCATAACTCTGTAGTAGAATAACTTTTTAGAAGTAATAAAGGTCATTTCTTAGAGTCTATAGTGTTCATTTGAAGTAGATGATATCATGAAAATGCATCTAGGAAACTCATCATCGAGAATTCAGCCATTGAGTCCACAAGCTCATCTATTCAAGGGAGAGGACAACTGTTCTTCAAACTTAATGAGTTTAAATTTGTGAAATCAACACACATTCTTCGTTTGCCACTTAGCTTCTACACCATAACCATGTTAGAACACCCATTCAAGGTATTAAACCTCTCTAATGAAATTATCTTCTTGCTTCTTGGTGACCTCTTCCTTAATAGGCTTGGTGAAGGTTCAAGTGATACTCTTAATAGGCTTGGTGAAGGTTCAAGTGAAGTCCACAAGCTGCTTGGAACACCATAACAACTATATTACTCATTTTCTACTTAATGGGTTTCACATCCACATGAAGGTTCAAGTGATGACAAACAATGTTGTTATCTATGCTTGGCATCTCTACTACTTTCCAAGTGTATATATTTATATTGTTCAACAGAGTTTGAATGAAAGCTTCTTTATGCTTAGGACAAAAAGTCAAGCTGACCCTTAACACTCACCCACTACCATGCGTGGTTAGAATTTCCTCTATCTCCTCAAAGACCTTAATCCCTGTTTATATAATATCCATCTATAACACCATGTCTTCTTTGCTTCACTTGCTAATGGCTCTCAAGTAGCGCATGTTGGGCAAGTTGAGATTTCCTCTGATAGTAACCTCTTTTCTCCACTGAGAAATTTTATGGCAACATGATACATTAACACCACTATTCTGAATGTGTTGAGTAGAGGTCAGCTAAAGATAGTATTGTAAGTAATATGGGCCTTTACTATAATGAAGCCAGTAATAGCCATAAACTATTTCTTGCCTTCTCCTCAAGGGAGGTGAGTAATCATCCCTTTAGTTTCTCTATGCTCTTTTGAGAAACCATACAATGTTCTTCATGTGGGTGCATGTTTAGAATTTGCAAGTCCTAACATGTCAAAAACAACTTTAAAAATAATGATGTGTCAATCAAAATTCTTTCCTTTTGGTAATTGGCGGTCAAAGCTATCACTATGACCATGTCATTATTACAATGCCCAATAGGGAATTTATCCATGTCTAAGACACTCACTAGTATGATGGTCATAGATAGTGCTCCAGCCATAATTACCGAGTTACTTTTCTAGATTATGACCTTTTATACTTACCTTCATGGAGGATTCTCCAATGCTAAAAAGATCTCTAGTAATATAAAATGTGTGTGCGGGTATAGGTTCATTGCCAACCTTGATGAATTCTTTGTCTTTCTTTCTAATAAACTCCTTGAGCTTCCCCACCTTTAATAATTCATCTACCAAACTCTTCAAATAGTGATATTTCTCAATGTCATCATTATGATCATGATGATAAGTGCAATACTTAAATTGATCATGCACTCTATCAGCTTTCATAGGTAGTGGATGTTTGAAATAATCTTTGTTTAAGTCACCTTTACGAACTTAGCCATGGACACTCAAAGAGGGGTTTTTAGAGTGGGTTGTGCATAGTTAGCTCTTGGTTAGTGAGTTGTTAGATTTTTGAAGTTTCACCTTGCTACTTCTGGTCACCATTGCTTGCCCATTCTCATCTTTGATACCCGTCCTTGGGTAGTCACTCTGAAGACCATTTTAGGGAGTCTTTTATTCTAGTCAGTGATGCTAGTTGAACCACTTTATTGTATTCTTCTCATTAACATGATTATTCATCAACTCTAGTAATTCAGGGAGTGTCTTACATTATTGGAGCCCCAAGGTGTATATTCTTTATGCCCCTCCTTCAAACTTTCAACCAGTACTACTTGGTGACTGCAAATTTTAGGTCTTTAACTTTCAACATTTTTCATTGGAAGTGAGTTATGATCAACCTTAGAGACTCGCCAAGTTCCTACCTTATATGTCGAAGATATTGAGAACTCTTTAGTAGATTTTGTACGATGGTTAATGGAGTAGCAAACATCTTTTTAAAGTCAACAAATGATGTTATGATTTTCAAAGGAAGGTGAGAGAACCACTTGAGGGCCAACCCTTTGAAGATGGTGAAGAAAAGTCAGCACTTCATCACATCATTTAAGTATAGTAGGGATATGGTTGAAACAAAATATGTTATATGGTATGGGGAATCTGTCCAACCTTTTTATGATTCAGGATGCATGATCTTGAACTTTTGATTAGATCAAACTTAAGCAATCTTCATATAGAAAGTATTTATTAGCTGTAGGTACTTCATTGACACATCCTATTTTTCACTTGTGTCATAGGAGTCATCATCTGAGTTGGAAATCTTGGATGAATAAGAGCTAAGGACCCTAGATCAATTTGTTCCTTCTCACCAAGCTTGATGAGTAGCTAATCTAGTAGATCTTTCATTCTCTTTAATTCATACATCTTCATGGTCAATTTCCCTATAATCCCTTGCATGAGGCAAGAAATTCTATCTTCATGTCTCACAAATCTAATTGTGTTGCAACTTGTTGGGCATTTTTCTCAATGTCTATTAAATGAGCACATATCAAGGGTCCTACTTTACTTTGTACCTGGCTTCTAGTTCTTATCCTCATTCACACTCATTGCACCAAAATAATATTAAATCCAAATCTATCCATGGATGCAAGAAAAATCTTCTGAGATACTTGGGAAACAACGTCAGATAAGAATATTGCAAGCAAGAAGAAAAGAGAGTAATGAACTATAATAAAAGTAGTAATCTTTATTCCTTAAGATCAAAGTACAAGAAAAAGGACCTTGTGTAAGAGTGGAGTTCCAATTTTATAATAGCAAGGGGTGACCATACATAGAAAGTACATAAAAGGTAAATTGAGTATAAACAGATTTCTGTCAAAGCTGATGGTGGGTACACATATGTGAGAGAATGTATCTGCTAGACAATGGGGGTGAGTAACCTTTTATTATGTGAGCACATGAGTGAGGATTGGGTTAAAAAGAGTGGCCACTATGTTCATTAGAGTATTTGATACTACCGATAGGCTATTTTATGGTGTTATTATTCTCTGAGTCCTTGACTCATTAGATTAGGTAAATCTTTTTTTATCGATCACACCTTTTAGTGATAAGAAAATATTTACCTAAGAT
Organism: Cymbidium sinense; assembly: GCA_021442155.1. NCBI lineage: Eukaryota > Viridiplantae > Streptophyta > Magnoliopsida > Asparagales > Orchidaceae > Cymbidium > Cymbidium sinense. Next base: position 57,174,216 of record CM038226.1, read on the forward strand.
AGTGAGTAGGCTAAATATGTATATTTATTCTTGTCTTATTAAATAGACTCATCAGGTCACTTAAGACTGCTAGCTACCTTGGGCATACACATATTGCATGGATGTGGCATATCATTACCACCAATGCCAAGTGCATGAAGTGGTCTTATATCAACCACCCAATAATAGCCTCATAGCCATTTGAGAGTTGGGCTAAATATATAATTACCACAATTGACCCTCTTCTTCCAACGATCATCATTTCATCCTAGCAGATACAGATTATTTTTCCAAGTGGGATGAGGAGATTCTGTTAAAAGAGGTCAAAGCCCACCATATTCTATAATTCTTTAAGAACATGTCATGTATAAATTTGATTATACTTTGTTGAATTATATCAGATATTGTTATTAACTTTAAAAAACGAAGATCATTAACTTCACTAGAAGACACAAAATAAATTAGAGATACTCCACCATATATTACCCTTTGGTGAACGGGTTGACTGAGGCCTTTAACAATGCTCTAATCCAAATCCTTAGGAAGAAACTCAATTATAATAAATGATATTGGTATGAGTAGTTAGTTGAAGTCTTGTAGACTTATCGCTCCACATATAGAACTCCAATGTAGTCGACTCCATTTTCCTTAGCATATTAATTTGAGGTTGTTCTTCCCTTGGAAGTTCAATTCCCATCACTAAGGGTTTCCATTAGTATTAAAATAACAACCAAATAGACTACTAAGTTCACAACAAGTTGGTCTCCCATCTATACTTGCTATGGTTGGGGGAGCTCAAAGGTCTTGAAGAGAGAAGTTTTTAAGCTCATCAGAATCTCAAGTATATAAAGCACGTATGATTCATACTCACAACAAGTTGGTCTCCCTAAGAACTTTTTGAGTTAGAGAGTTGGTTTTAGTTTTTAGGAGACTAGTTATTATGTTTCATAAGATGGGAGTCTAGTTCGAACCAACATGGGAGGGGCCTTTCATCATAGAAAAAGCCTACTAAAGAGGATCTTATCATTTAATTGATGATAAAAGTGAATGCTCAATGCTTTTTTTCAACAAGTTCTACTTTAATAAATATTATGTATGATTGAATTAATAAATATATTTTATTAATAAAATTATATTTTAATGACAAGCTGGGGCTTATATTGATTAGGGCTATGTTCCTAAAGAAACTTTCAATTATTTAACCTCTTCCAAAATCATTTTCAAACCAAAATCATTCTCAATTTTATGTTTGCACTTTTTTTCTTATAGTTTTGAACAAAGTGAGGAAAGTAATTGCACATTTTTTTATCTTATTATTTAAACAAGGTCAGATAGGCATCAATCTTTTCTTCTTCATTCACTATGTCAACCCTGGTAATGCGAATGTTGAACAATCCCTCTCTACTATTTCGAGTCAGGTCAGGTAGAGAGTTAATTCTTTTCTTACTTTTATCTTATCATTTTGAATGAGGTTGAAAAAATGATTGTACTTTCTTTATCCTTGAATTTCAAATAAAGTTAGATAGGCTTCAATCATTTGTTCTTCATCCCTTATTTCAAACATGGCTAGAAAAATGTTGAACAATCTCTCTATACTATTTTAAATAAGGTCAAGTATAGAGTATATTCTTTTCTTACATTCTTATTGTCATTTTAAATGAGGTCAAGTAAATGATTATAATACTTTATCCTTCTATTTTAAATAAGGTCAGAGAGACATTTGTCTTTTGTTCTTCTTTCACTATTTCAAAAAAACTCAAGTGGATGTTGAAAAATCACTTTCTACTATATTGAAAGAGGTCAAGTAGAGATTGTATTCTTTCCCGAATTTCATCTTATCATGTTGAATTAGGTCAACTAGATGATTATAGTTTTTTATTCTTAATTATTTCAAACAAGGTTAGGTGGATGTTAAAAAATCCCGCATTACTATTTAAAGTAAGGTTAGGTAGAGAGTCAATTACTTTCTTATATTTTAAGGATTAGGGTAAGTGCTCACGACCCCCTTTTAGTTAGGCATCCTACATGGATAATGTTATTGCTACCCCATTTAGGTATGATCTAGACTACTATATATTAGGATAATGCCATAATGTCCTTTTCTTGGCAGTCGTTCATAGATCGAGCATAACCTATTGTATGGTTGATAGGCTATCTTGATGGTTAATTCTACTTAGGGAGATTTGAGTCCCTAAACTTTCTCCCTAGTTTAACCATCACACATTTATGGGCAACCCTTAGATCAGATAGTAATTGTGCACCGAAAATAAGCTATTCCTTTGGGCTATTAAATCTAAGGTAGGCCAAGACCCTCGTGGCTCTTCCTAGGTGTGGTCCAATACAAACTAACATGGTCAATATATTAAAGATTACGATAACATCCTTCAAACTCCTTTCCCTTAGACTACCTTAGGTTTGGTTAACACCTTAGCGACCTCTCTTAGTAGTGACCACCTCAAGTTGGATATTTACTATTCTTTGGATGGAATGCTATCCTTTTAGGCTAGTAAATTTAAGGTAGGCTAAGGTCCCCATGGCTATTTTTTAGTGTAGCACATTACACACTGACGAGGTTCGTATATACCTCCTATACACTTTAGGGTAGGATTTAAGTTTAGGTCCTCCTCCAGTCACATTTACATATCCAGACAAAATCAACCTAATAAATCATCAAGATTAGGTAGGATTAACTTGCCTTGACCTCTCCTAGCTCAATCCCTACTTAACTAAAATTTAATCTCTAAGGAATCTCTCCCAAATCTCCCCTTAAATTAAAATCAAATAAAATCTATCCTTATTTAACAGTTTCTTACACTCTAACATCAAATCAGTTCAAATCTATCTTTAGGGAATATTTCCTTAACATCTCTTCCAAGATAAATCAAACATTTTTCTAGGGAATATCTCTCTATTTTCCCAACTAGACCATAGTAGATTCAAGCCACAAATTTATAAGCCTACAGCTTACATCCAGCACATTGACACTTATTTTTGAAATCCCCAACATTTAGAAGTTTATTTTAAGCTTTTAAAATCAATTATCTAGTGATCTTCATTAAATATATTTGAATGTCAGAAGTAGTGTAAATGTCCTTGCCTGTAATCCTTCAAGTCCATTTGAATGCTTTAGTTAAATTAATACGTGCAATGTACTCTATCTGTTACACCACACTGATTACAAGTCCTTCCTTTTGTTAACCTACTTTTAATGAGGTTGACATATATCCTCTTTAGACATAAGTTTCCATCTTAGCACTATGACTTCCTTACTTAGAGTTAAGACACTTCTAGTGGCAAAGGGGATTCCCAAAGACTTAGTCAAGCCTAGGGTTAGATGTTAGTTAAAATAGTGTACTTCACATAACCAAAACTAACCCAAATCACTATAAATCAATCCAAAGTAATTTTAAACCAATCTTAACCTCAAACACACTAGGCTTTAAATGAGCTAACTGATCGACTTAGCTCATCTGGCTTAAGTCACCTAGACTCAAACCTTGACCAAATCTAAATTGATTTTAATCACTCGATCACATGACACCCAAAACATAAATCATACTCAAATCACACCTAATTGAGGTCTAATTTGACCAGTCAACTCTATTGATCCAATTTGATCCATTTGAGCCTAAAGGTGCTAAACATAAAATTAACCATAACCATTTGAATTGAACCTATTGAAATTATTTAAATTCTTAATTAAACTTAATTAAAGCTTAATTAGAACCTAATTTGAATAATTGTCTCGCTTAGCATGAGTTACCTATATCGGACCTTATAAGGTCAAAATTAATTCCAATCCAAATATATCCAATTTGAACCAAACAAAGTATTCCAAAAAACTCCAACTTGATTTTTGAACATAATTTAGAAATCCGTTAAACTCAATTTAGTCAATTTAGCTAATTACCCCAACTTATCCCAATTTGACCTAAACAAACCATATTAAGCCAAAATCCAATCAAAGATAAATTGAATCAAAATAATTACTCTTACATGTTTTATTAATATTTAAATATGATCCAACAGCCTCTTAGACCCACTTTGGCCAATTGGCCAACTTGACTTAAATTGACCAAAATTAACCTATATAGGCCATATTGATCCAAAATCAACATAACTTGAAACTAAACCAAATTGATCACTCCAAATCACTTAAAACACTTAATTAACTTTCTTTTGAGTCCAAATTGGCTAAATTCAGCAATGCATTAAATTGAATCCAATTGAACACATATTAACCAAATTAGGCTAATTTGGGTCAAATTTAGATTAAACTCAAATTAATTGAAATCAATGAAACTCAATCACCCTAAAAACTCATTAAATATAATTAAAAAATTATCTAAACCTAAATTGATTAAATCAAATGTTTGACCCAAAATGATCTAATTTGGTTAACTCAAACTAACCAAAAATTAAAGGCATCACTTGTAATCTAAATCAAACTTGGGCACACTTAATATCACCCAATATCCACATGTATAAGCTGGTACTTTATCTTAGAGAGAGGTAAGAGAAATCATAGGTGGGAGTGAGGACAGAGAGGAAAAATTCCAAAGCTCCAAAACACACAATCACCTCGCATTCCTTAGTAGCTCCTCACATCACTCTGTTTGCTTGGCTTAAAGTGATTTAATCACTCAATAACTCCCCATAATGAATTCTAGCTACCCAACATCAATATTATCATTTTTAAAATCACTTCACATGGTGCTTTTCGATCATACATTATGAAGAGAAAGAAAGAGCCACCAAACTCCCATTTTTTAGCCTTAGATATTTTCTCCACCACACAAAAAGCAAAATCAAACCTTCCTGATGTGGTACAAGATGCCAATCAAATGAAAAAATAGTCAAACTTCAAATCATCAAGAATTGAAGTAGCATAAGCTCTCAATCAAATGACTAAATGGACTATGTTTATGTGCTTGGAGAAGGAGTTTCAAGAGAACTTGATGAAAGAAGCATGAAGACCTTTAAAGAGACTTTATGTGTGTGCTTTATATATTATGATTAGTATTACATGATTTGTTTTATCATTTTTAAGTGTTTTATATTGATTGTGATTGAAATCATGTAAGTTCATGAGTTTATATCAATAGGTGCCAGTCCAGCATTGAGGCACTGCATTTTAATGTATTTAATGTTTGGGGATAGAGAGGAAAGTTCTTAGGAATAGACTAGTGGCTCCTTGGTGCTATGAAATAATATATTCTATTTAAATAAAGAGATTAGACTTATTTTGTGTGAAAAGTACACATATCATGGGTTATTGTAACTTATATGAACTCTTATTCTGACATAAATAAAGAGATTAGACTTGTTTTGTGTAAAAATTTTGATTCATGACTCTTTAGTTAGTGCTTGGTCACTGACCATCCAGAGGATTTGGTGATCCTTTACTATAGTTCTACTTGGGTGAGTAGAACTTCATGCATCTCTACCACTTTCATGAGTGGAAGACCTTGAAGCACATCTTCTTCATCCATCCGCTTTAACGTTCTCTCTATGACCATGCCAGCAATTTTGGTATCAAAACCTTATTTGGAGGCTTAGAAAATTTTTTTATAAAGAGTAGTAAGAAACCATCCTCTATATTTATGTTATTGAGCATTCAGATTTGCATTTGACCTTTTATATTTATTATAAACTTGATTATATGGTTTGATTTAAAATGATCTCGTTAATCATCTCAATAATAAGTCAAAAATATTTTATATCAATAGCGTAATATAATAAAAGTTATTGATGATATAAAAAGGTACCACGAGAAATTTAAAAGTGATTAAAAAATCTCATAAAAAGAAAGATAACTCTTGTGAGCTAATGGAAAATGATATCACTACTAATTACAAGAAAGTAACCTTAACGATACTATTGTAGTTGAGTCATAGAAACATAGCTTTAATAATATTGATATAGTTAAGTTACAAGAAAGTAACCTTAATGATACTAACAAAGTTGATACAGGCAATACAACTTTCTAAACTATATATCCATCATATAATTCCAATGTTCCTTCACATATCTTAGATTTTGCTTTAATAGTTTTAAATGGTCAATTTCTTAGCATGAAAACTTCAATAATCATGAATATTACCAAATTATTTTAAGATAATTCCTTTGGAGAAAGTAAAGCATATCTTTTGTAGGTGGAACCTCATGATGATGTTCTTACACTTAGAGATACTCCATGATGATCTTCTTACACCTACAGATACTCCACCACCAAATATATTCCACTGAAACTCTTTAGGAGAAGATTTCTTTGGGGTCTAAGAGAATTGATGTGGCATAAGATGTTAATAAAATGAGGAATTGGACCAACTTCAAAGCATGAAGAATTGAAGTGGCACAAGCCCTCAATCAAAGAACTAAGTGGACTATATTCTTGAGCTTGGAGAAGGAGTTTCAAGAGGACTTGATGTTTGATAAATGAAGACCATTAAAGAGACTTTATATATGTGTTTTATATATTGTAATTAGTATTAGATGATGCATTTTATTATGTTTAAGTAATGATGTGAGTTGTAATTAAAATCATGTAATTTCACGTCTTAATATGTACAGGTGTCATTCTAGTGCTAAAGCATTGGCCTTTTGGCACCATGACACTGCATTTTAAGGTATTTAATGTTTAGGGATAGAGATGATATTTCCTAGCCTATGGTGCCTTAGCACTATAAAATGATAAGTTCTAATTTTGTTAAATTTTTTAAGGCTTTTTAAAGGGACACATCCCTTAGGTTGTTGTAACTTATATAAACTCTTATTATGACTAATGGAGGTGATTAGTCTTATTTTGTGCGAAAATCCTAAGTGAGGACTCTTTGGTTGCACCTTGGTGGCCAACCGTTTAGAGGATTTGGCTATCTTTCACTGCTATTCCACTTGCATGAGTAGAACTTCTTGCATCTCTTTTTCTTTAGTGAGCTTAAAACTTTGAAGCACTTCTTCCTCCATTTTCTATGATGTTCTCTCCATGATTGCTTCATCATGTCCCCTCCTTTTTCACTCATAGAAACACTAAAATGGCTAAATTTTTATGATTGGTGGGGGAACTCGGTGGTTGATGCAATTTGAGAGGAGGTGACTAGCCAAATTAGTTACAAATCTTCATCTTATCTTAAGGGTCATTTTCAAATCAAAAAATCCACTCAACTTTGGCTTAAGTGAGATAAATTTAAAATCCCATAGGTAATCCATAAGGTTTGATGTTTGATGAAAAATAAATATATAATTATAGGATTTTTCTTTAGATCCTCTTTGCACTTACTTTCTTTTAACTCCTTGAAGTGTAAAGAGGTGATTTCTAGGAAAAATCACTAAAAATTTACCAAATCTATTAAAGTTTGGAGTGATTTCCATCTTCTTAGGCCTTGACTCACCATTCATGTTAAGGATGACCCTCTAAACCATTCATTCTACTTGATTAGAACTAATGGCCATTATTAAGTCTTTGTTTTGATTTCTTATTATTTTGATTTGTTATGAACCCCCTTTAATCTTAATTTTCTGATCTAAAGATCAGATAGTCCAGTTATAATTATTTCTTGATAAATTTTTTTATTATCTTTCTCTAAGGATGAAATAAAACATAATCAACCTGAATTCAAGATAGCTGTTCCAATCTTAAGAAAAGAGTTGATTTGTGCTCTCATGTCAAGTTTTGAGAGTTTCTTCGAACAACAAGGAGCTAGGGAAACTATCTAATCTAATGATATCGAGCATGTTTCTTATCTCTTCTTGATAAATAAGTAGGGTATTCTTTTTGCAAAATTGTGCTCCATTTCGTATGTGGCAATTCTGCCAAGATCTCTTTCTTAGTTGGGGAAGAATCAACACAAATCAAATTTTTTGAGAAATATCTCAAGAGAGAATTGGATTTGGATAGATAATGTGTGGTTGGTAAACAATCCATGTCATGTCTATGTTGCCCAAATATGCGTCAATACACATTGAGAAGTGCCACCTGAGTGATGATTGGTTTAAGTAGAGAAATGGGAGTATTTTTGGATTTAAAATTTCCAAAAAATAGTTAACAATTCAAAAAAAATATAGAAATTAAAATATTCAACCAAAAATTGAAATAAATCCTATATGGATTCCTCTTCTTGAGAACCCAAAATTACTAAATTTAGTTTAGTATTTTGAGATTAATTTTAGTATTATCAAAAAATTTAATTCCTTATTTAATCCATAATCAAATTGAATTAAAATTTCTTGAGAATGAACTTGATGTTAATCCCCATGAACCATAACAAATTTAGGCCAAATATGCTTTTGGTTTAGGAGTTATTAACTTTTGATGTTTATTAGTTGATTTTTGATTAAATAACAAATTTAAAATTATTGAAGTGATGAAAATCTTTAAAATACCTCAAAATATTCTAACATACAAACAAAAGATTAGGAAAAATTATTTAAGTCTTCTGAATTTTCAAAATTTTAAAATCACTTAAATTTTTGGTTTAATAAAGGGTTAAATTTTAATTAAATGATTTAATTGAACTAGATTTTCAAGTATTCATAATCATTCAGTCAATTATTTAAAAAAACACAAACAACCCTTCTATGAATGTGTATCTTAGAGAGGAATCAAATAAAATTAAAATCCTTAAGTTTTATTAATAATTTTTGAGTTACTTTAAAAATTATTAGAAATAATATTTTTTTAATAACTCCTCAAAGTCAACTCAAACAGAATTGACATTTTTAGGATAACAACTTATTTAAAATATCTACTTACCATAAAAAATAAACTCAATTAGAAACTTAGATTAAAATTTATGATTTTCGAGACACATTCAGGATAATCTAGATGAAGTACTTAATATAAATATATAAAAATTATAAAAACCAATGAAAATGTTTGAAAATACTTTTTTCTAACTTCCTGGACCGAAAACAAATTAAATAAACAATATGGATTTGAATAGATCATAAAATTTACTAATTAAAGCTTAACAAAAATTAGAAACTCAATTAATCAAACCTAACTTTTAATAATTTATAAAAAATTACATATTAAACCAAAAATTACAAATGACCCCTTGCTGGATTCAGCATTCAGAGTAAAATTTAACAAAATTGAAATTTTAAAATTTGCTAAACATTTTAGGAATAATTTAGACATTATTGAAATGATAAATTCTTAATTAATCTTAAAATAAGTGCTTAATTAATATGAAATTTTTAGGGTTGTGCTTATCATATAAAATCTTACTTACCGTAAACTTTTCATGGAATTCGGGTTATTGTATCAAAATTTATGAATTTTGGAAATCTTAATAACTAAATTTATTTAATAATTAATTAAAAAATTCCAAAAATTACCAAGTTTGTATTTTAATGCATAAATGAAATCACCTAACATGAAGACACGTAATAAAGACTATCAAGACCTTTATTTGTCATTAATATCAAAACAACCATTATTTAGATTAATTAGCATTCATTAAATAACCTAAGGCTTAGAAAATCCATAATTAATTGTGTAAGCCTCCAAAAATTGTAATCAACCCTTCTTTGTACTCAACTAGTTTTAGGTATTTTGAGTGTAATGGAAGATTTATGTTTTCTTCATCTATTTAATTAGTCATAAATTATAGGCTCAAATGCAATAAAATTTTAGGATGTGCTTTATATATGGTAATGCATACATCACAAATTTGTTTCAAATTTTTTGGGCTTATATGTTATACCTAATTTAATTTTAATTCTCCTTGGGCTTAAGTACATTAAATAACTATTGAACCCTAACTAAATCATAAAAGTCCTCTGTTTAACATTTAAACAACTTAATGAATAGAGAGGGTAGTGGGATAATTTAGAATGTCTTATTCTCCTCAAATATGTAAAAGAAAACCTTAATTTAAACACCTTAAGTAAAAACCCCTAATTAGGTTTAGGAAGTGTTACGCTATGTGACTAAGCTTGTAATTAATGGTTCAAATAGGTTGCTTTCTGACACTTAGTCATTTTTATCCATCCAATTATATATGTGTGTTTGATCCATACTCACTTATATTTATGTTTAAAATCTTATATATCGTGCTTATGTTATTAATCCTATTATCACTAGTAAATCTCAATACTATTTTATTTTATGTGAATTATGTATATATAAGTTTAAATTAATAAATAAAGATAAATAAGATATCATAACAGTATGTATCATCAACGCATCTCTAAGATATATAGTTTGGATACCCGAGGGTGTCGGGCTACTGGTCCAAAGGAGGTCTTGATACCTCAACCTTAAGGCTTTGCAATGGCACAGACTTAAGAGAATACAAAGAGAAATGAATATATCAAATAAATTATCTTTCAAACTTATTGTTATTAAAATTTATAAATCAACACATTCATTTGCATACATGTTTATACATACATATACATAGCTAGCAAGTATAGAATTTAGACATCAGATGACATAAGGCTATTGGCCCATAAGAGGTCTTGATACCTCAACCTTATGGTTTAACAATGGTAAATACTTATAAATGCTTAGTGTATGCATGTGTGTACTCATATATGTAGATATTTAATTTTCTTTTACAAAATAAATACATATCAAAATATGTATACTTACATTACTAATCAAAATTCTTAATTAATGTAAGAAATGAAATACTCATACATTCATGCAATAAGTAAAACAATTCCTGAATGATATTTAAATAACTTAAAGTATTACTCTTATTATAAAAAATAAAATGGTACTTGAAAAGAAGATATTAATGTGATGAGAAAATTTGGATAGGTCTCATAAAGAGAATCATAACTTATGGCCATTATTCTTATTATGTCTCTCACATGATTGTAACCACATTTAGACATAATTCAAACTTAACACTTAACCATAACTTAATGTTTCATTAATATGACTAAAATTCATATAATATACCTCTTTAGATTTAATTTATGATTAAATTGTTGAAAAGGAATGAGTTCCACCCAAATGGAATCTATAACTTTTCATACTTTTCAAAAGATTAAGTCCAATGTTAATTAAGTGCTAAATTAATAGGGTAAAATTTATATCTAAAATATTAATCATGTAAGTCATGATAATCATTATTAGTAAATAAAATCATTAATCACATAATATAACTTAAACATTAAAGCATAGCTTTATCATTCTACACTAACCTCAACACACACATTAGATTGATAGGCTGCAAATACTATTATTATGTTAGGATTGTATTTTTTGTGGATTAATTTTCTATTTTATTTTGTGATGTTTTAGATTAGATAATAGAATGTATGCTCATAGACTAGATGCTAGGGAAACATTAGACTAACATTATTTTAAGTACGGGGTTTTCTTAAATAAAAAGGGATGTCATAAAAACTTTAAAACTAATGAATTTTGCATGTAGGTGTTATATATCCCCAAGCATAATTCATTAAGATAACTGGGCTTGGAAGCTGGCTAGTACCACTAAGTCCCATTATATAAAATATAATTGCTTGAATTCTTATTTGTGTTCTAGCTAATCACTCTTTTGCAAGTGTAGTTAAGATTTTACTTTGTTTTTCAAATATACTTTATATTATGATTAGGATTAAGGCCATGATGTTCAAGATAAATAGTGGCTAGATGGCTTAGACCTAGGAAGCCATATAAAGCTTAGAACAGCCAACAGATGGAGATGAAGATATGAGACCCCCATTAGCTTTATTTTATTTAATGTTTAGCTTAGGGGAGAGATTAACTACCCATTTTTATTCTTTTCATTTAGGGTGTATACAAAATCTCAATTACAATAGATTTTTTATTTAATTAATTTTACATATTTTGGTATATTTATTTTGTGAGTGCAATAGAACAACATGGTTTTCATAGGTTTCTTTCTATGATTCTATGGTGATGTATGAAAGCTTAGTTAATGCGATAGGCTCCATGGAAAAAAAATTAATTTTTGACCTGACTTTAATTAATCAACTCAAACTAAAAGAGTATAACATATAACTTCACTCTCTTAAATCCTTAGACATAAATACTAAATACAATTAGAAATCCTTAGAATTTGTAAATTGTGATTGCATATTTTTTCGTTCTCCTTTGAATTGGGCCCATCTCCCATTGCATGAAAAAGGGCAGAATTTGACCATTATGGATACTAACCTTCAAGGAGAAGGTCGCCCTCTTTTTTAATTTAGCCGAAAACCTCCTTCTAAATACATCTTATTATAGGAAAAATTGCATACCCAAGTATTTTAAATTAATTTTGACTCTAAAAATACTTAAAAGCTAAAATTTATTTTCATTAGATATAAATATTTTCATCTCAGTCATGATCCTAAGATCGTAAGGAGTGTGGTGAAGCGTGATCATGGAGATAAAGATGTCATAGCAGATCTGGAAAAAAGATTCACTAATGTTCTTCTACTCAGTAAAGTGGAAGAGAGATGAAGATCTTCCACTCCCCAAAGTGAAAGAAGTCTGATGTTCTACTCACCTAAGTAGAATGGCAGCGAGAGATCATTGAATCTTCCAGATGGCCAAACTCCAAGCTCCAATCAAAAATTTTTCACTTTAAGATTCAAATAATTGCCAAAAAGTTCTTCATTAGGTCATAATAGGCATTTAAATATGTACAATACTCCAAGTGACACAACCCTTAGGGGGAAAGCTACCAAAAGCTAAAAAAAAAATTCATAATAGTCATTTCAGCATTGTAGTAGCATATCCTAGCTCTAAGGAGCTAGCTTCTCGATCACAAAATATGAAAATTTATAGAGTGTTGTGTCGAGGTGCCAAAATAGCAACGCCGGGGTGCTAGACCCACACTTATAAAATTGAACACATGAATTCACATGGTTTCAACCACAACTCTAATATAATACTTACACATGATTAAATACACCCATTACTATATAATATAACACATGAAACATAAATCAACACATAAAGTCCACTAAAAGTCTTCTTGAGTTCAAGCTTTGGTTTGGGACCTAGTGACAAGTTCTTTTCTCTTTTGATGTGCTACATCAACTCCTTTAGTACTTAAAGAACCGTTCTTTGAATAGATAAGATTTTAAAAGTCTTCAAGAAGTTTGGAGGCAAAGCTCTATTGTTCTTCTAAGTCATCCATGTATCCTCACATGGTTGCTTTTCTTTCCACCTTATTAAAAATCTCTGACTGGCTCTATCATCTATGGGTGTCTCAACTATGATGATATTCTCCACCTCAAAGAATATTGGTTGGATACCTACAAATAATTTCTATGCCATCCTATAAAAGTGGCATCCTACAAATTTGGAGATTGGGAAACTCTTTTAAAAGATATTAGTTCTTCCACATGTGAGGGGCTAATTCAAGAATATAAGCATAAGTACTAAGTTTTCTAATAATTTTAAATAGCCCACATGCTCTAACTTTTAACTTTTATATTTTATGGAAGGAATCTCTCAGGATAGATATAAACTGATACATAATCACCTGCCTCATATTTCTTAAAATTTGTATCTTTATTATTTTAGTCAGTGTACTTCGCATTTTGTATTTCTAATTATTTTCTTATGACTTTATGAAGGATATGAAAATCACATGCAAATGTATATGCTAAATTAGAAAATACATGAGTAGGTATATCAGTTAAGTCCATGTACATTTTAGGGTTATATCCATAATTTATCTCGACTGGTGATTTGTAGGTTTTTCTAGAAATTGAACTATTATATGCAAATTCAAATATTGATAATATTGAATTTTAAATTTCTAAAATTTTCCCAACTAAACACCATAGTAGATTTCCTAATGTTCTATTCACTACTTTTGCTATCGATATGTTTATGGATAAAATGCAGAGCACAATTTTAATTATGTTCCCATTAGTTTTCATAATGTTTTCTAAAAATATGATATAAATTTGACGTCTCTATCGAAAACTATAGTGGACGAGGCTCCATGCAACCTAATAATTTATCTAAAAAATAATCTATATATGTGAGATGCAATCATTTGATTTTGAATAGGGTATAGAATTTTCCATCTTAGAAAATTGATCTATTACAACGAAGATACTATCATGCCCACAAGGGGTTCAAGATAAACTTATTGTGAAATCTATGGATAGGTCTTCACATGGTCTAGAAGGAATAGATATTGATATGTAATGACCTACCCTTTATTTGATGATTTAAACTTAACGACAAGTGTAATATTGGGCTACAAATTGTTCAACATTCTTTCATAGGGTAGTCTAATAAAACTTTTGCTCAACTAATATTTGGGCCTTTAATTTGCCAAAATGGCTTGATATATCTACTTAATATAATTCATAAATAAGAAATTCTTTTAGAAATGTTTTAGGAATACATAATTATTTACCTTTATAAAGATACTCATCTAGAATGATAAAAGAACTATCAAATATCAAGGGCTTAGATTCGCTCTAAGTATATCACATGAAAATCAAGAGAAACTTTGTAATCTTGCCATAAAGTAGTAAATCAAGGAATTTTACAAAGATAAAACTGTTAAAGATACTCTAGATCCACATGTTTATTTTCTATCATGAGTTTATGTTTAAGAACAAAGAAAAATTCTTGAAGATATTAAACCCCCTTAGTATGTCTATGATTTAGTTTCTTTTAAGAGTTAATAAACCTTAGAGTTTGATGGCCAATATTCAGAATAAAATATTCATGTAAGATATATTGCCTCTAATGCTTAAGAGTTTGAATAATCATATAAAATTCCCAATCATAAGTGACATATTTTTTCTAAGGATCATTTAATTTCTCACCCGAGAAAGTAATAGAATGATTTTATTGACCCAATATTTTACCAATTCTAATACCTAAAGTATCGTAAGCCACTTCAAAAACTTTATTGAAGCCAGGAAGTCTTAAACCAAGTGAAAAAGTTATAAATGCTTTAATATGTTGCATGGCTCTTTTGGCTTCAATGGTCCACATAAATTTTTCTTTATAACTGTACTTAAGTTTCTTATAAACCTCCTATAAAAAAGTTGCTAATACATGAAAACTTCTAACATCTGTAAAAGATTTTAGAGTTGGTCACTTTAAATACTTAATTTTTGATGGGTCAACCTTTAATACATTAGTAGATACAATGAACCCTATGTCAATAACTTCATGTTAATAAAAAGAAAATTTTGTAAGGTTTACATATAATTTAGCTAACCTTTATTATCTAAAACTATTTTTAAATGATGTAGATGTGACTACTCATTTGAGCTATAGATAAGGATATCATTGAAATAAACTACAAGGAATTAACCATTAAAAGGTTTCACAATAGTGTTCATTAGTCTCATGAATGTGCTAGGTGCATTTGAAAGACCAAACACCATGACTAACCAGTTATAAAAACCATCAAGAGTTTTGAGTGTTGTCTGCTTTTCATCACCTAGTATAATTCTTATATGCTAGTACCAATTCTCAAATCTACTTTAAAGAAAAATGATGAACCTGAAATGAGTGATATCATGCCATCCAATTTAGGTATAGGAAACTAATATTTTATTATAATATTTTTTGCTACTATGCTATCGATACACATTCTCCATGTTTATTCTTTTTTAAGAGTTAAAAGAGTAGGTACATCTCAAGGACTAAGATTTTCTTAGATTAAACCTTCTTCATGAGTTCATCTACTTATCATTTTAGATTAATCCTATAATGAGGCAAATTAGATATTTGTGAACCAAGTATTAGATCTATAGCATGTTGTATATCATTTAATGGTGGTAGCTCATTATGTAAGTCATTAATGATTGAATAAATGAATTCAGATAATAAATTTAAGATTGTAGCAAATATATTATGATCCTTAATATCAATAGGGATTTCTCAATGGTAAATAAAGAAGTAGTGGTCATTAAACTCTCTAACCAAGCTTCTAAATCCTAAAATTGTAACTTGAATTCTATGAGATTCATTTGCATTAAGATATATATCAAAAGTATCCTCCCTATTGTTGGATGATGATATCACTATCAACTGGAGTTTTACATTCATATCTTGATTAGGTTTGGGTTGTCATTCAAAATTGGGTTTATGAAGAGGTGCAAGAAGAATTCTATGAGGGGGTGTAATTGATTTCTTTTTAGTAAGATTTATAAGGAATATCTCGATTATTTTCTTATTATGTTTAAATACATAATTATTTTTATGCCCATAATGGATCATAATGAAGTCATAAATTCATGGTCTTCCTAATAGGATATGAGTTATTTTCATTGAAAGAACATCACACCAAATTTGATCATTATAACTACCTATTTTAATTGGAACAAAATATTCGTTAGTGATAAATGGGGATTTATGATTTACCCAGCTAACTTGGATTAGGTTTTGACTGAGGTTCTATTTTAAGAATTTCTTTAGTGCTAACATGAGTTAATATAACATTCATAGCACTCCCTCCATCTATTAGTAGTTTATAACTTTTCTCCTTACGTATAATATACATCAAGAAAATATTCCTCCTTCTCTAAGGTTCTTCTTTTCTAAAAGCAGTCATACACCTCATAATTGATATTAAATTATATATATTTGAAGCTACTTCTTCATGAAACAAGGGTGTATCATCATGTGTCTCTTCCATACCCTCTTCTTCTTTTAAATCTTCTAATTCATCTAGGAACATGTTTCTTTCTTTACATTAATTTTTCATATGACCCTTCTTATGACATTTAAAGCAAACTATCTCTTCCATAATTTTAAGAGTAGTTTAATTGTAGTTTATTTTAGAGGGGTTGTTTGATGTATAAAGATTAAGTTTAATAATATACTTTTGAGATTAAGATGCAGGCATATATTTAGAAGATAATTGAGCTTTTATCTTTAATGTAGATGCACCTTTCTTATGCTTTTCTAGGAGTAAAGCATAATGAAAGGCATCCTCTAAAGTTTGTAGATCATGAAGCTCTACTTCATTCTTAATATCTCTTTTCAATCTAATGATAAATCTATTAACTATCTAACATAGTCCCTTTCTTAAGAGTAGTCAGTTTTCTATGGAGTCTTTTATCATGATTTTAAATCCAATACTTAGCCCTTAGGATTTCTTTCATTTCTACCCATATCATCAAGTTTCTACCAAATCTCTTATCTTTAGCTAAAATATTATTCCAATTGATTTTTGTATGAGCTACTAATCTTATTTTAGCAAATATTTTATATTGGTAATCATCCATATGATACCAATCTAAGAAGTCATCAAGTTAGATTAACTAATCTAAGAATTTATTGTGGTCATAAACACCATGATCTATTGGGGCTTCTATCTTAACTTATTTTGTTACTTCTTGCGATGTTTCATTGATTTTAAGATGATCTTATCTATGGGAAAATTTTATGACACCACATAAGATTTAGGATTTTCTTATTTGGATGATCAGTGCATCATTAAAGACTAAACATATTATCTCAGAAGATAAACATGTTATCCTATAATGGATTTGATCATTTAATAAAAGACTACTAAGGCTAATGGATGTTTATGCACCAGAGAGTTTTCCCCTGAACTATATGAGAAGTATAACATGGTTTATATTAAATTGGGTTCATGGTTTTCTATAAGGTCAAGCCCTTATAGTTAATTTCATCTTAGGAATGGAGGACCTCTTCCTAAGAATACTCTCAATTAAAGAAATAAGCTATTATTTCTATGGATTTCTAAGTTCATTTTCAAAGGAATGATATTTTAGAATTTTAATTGGGAATGATCCAAAGTAGAAAGACATATTTTTGGAAGCCAATTGGGATGAAGTAGGAAAGGCTTATTGATTCTAATATTTTGAGTAACATTTCAACTATCCTATCATTGGGCTTTAAGTTTTAGAATTTAATTTAGATTTTGAGTTAACATTTTCTTGTAAATCTAGGGCTTAGATTCTAGCAACAGAAGACTATGGAATGCATAAGGTTAAAGACTTACTATGGGGAGGACGCTTTAGAACCTAAGTCTATAATTGCTTTTGACACAAGTCAGATGCTCGACCTACTTTTAATTATGGCAATTATAATCCATTCCTTACACATAAAGGAACAAACCTATCCTTGACTCTTATAGATTTTTAATT
This sequence comes from Cymbidium sinense, assembly GCA_021442155.1. NCBI lineage: Eukaryota > Viridiplantae > Streptophyta > Magnoliopsida > Asparagales > Orchidaceae > Cymbidium > Cymbidium sinense. The sequence goes on from CM038226.1 coordinate 57,192,267, forward strand.
CACCTAGAAAGGCTGGCAGTTAACACCTCCTAATCACATTTTCAATCTATGATGCAAAGTCTCATGTATGCAAGATGGCTAGGCTATTGTATTTTGGAAAAAAATTTAAGAACTCAGATTCACTTCCTAATCCCTAAGATCATGTAGGGTATGAAATGCATCTAACTAATGTAAATTTTTTAGCTTTCAAATATTTTGACTCATGATTCATTTAAGGCTTTGGGGTATGTTTTATTATGCCTTAAAGTCATGCAATTAAAATTCTGTTATGAGCCAAGTAAATAAAAGAAGGCAGACTTCCCCAAGAATACGATCATCCTCACAAGTCAAATGATCCTTATGTGTAATGAGTGAAGTGCCGAATTCAAGAGTTGAGAGTAATATGATTGTATGATTCTCAAAAGCTAATTATATCTAATTTATTTTAGGTTATCCATAGGGCTTTAACTTATATAAAGTTTCAAGTTTCTTTATTTAGTATTTGAGTTGACTATATTTAAGTTAGGTAGAAAATTTAGTTTTCCCTAAGAGCCTAATCATCCAGGCATTCATCACAGGAAACGTAGCATAGAAATAAACCTAGAAAAATAGGTTGATTCTATTGTGCACCCAAAATAAATCAAGTTAATTTTAATTTAAGGAAAGGCCAATGCAGTCGAGCTCTAGCCTTATATAGCCTAACTTACAACTATATGTTTAGACCTATATATCTCCATTGGGCTTCACAGAGGACCTCTGCAACCATCTATTGATTAGGTCAACTCCTTTTAATCCTTTACCTACAGATCCAAACCTAAATCTATGCTCAAATTTATATTTTTAAATTCAAAAGTAAATCGTAAGCCCTACAAAATAAATGTCAAGAAAATGTAAATAGCAGACAACAATTATATTTTATAAACATGTGGGCTTAGTACTAACTGCTTGCCAAAGCCCATCTATCCTACTAGGCTATACTAAGAGACTATTTAGCACCTACAAGAAAAAAATAATTTTATAATTTGTTTATGATAGTAGTCCTTTTTAGCATAGGCCCATGCAAAATAAAATAGTAGTTCGAAATAGAATGTCCGATCAACTAGTCTAATTGGCAAACAATCCTAGACATGAAATCTAACATAATAAAACACAAAGACAAGAAAAGCACATCACATCATAACATATAGAATCAAAGAGTATCACATATCAACCTAACTAAACTCTAAGATCCAAGACATAATGATCTAATGTGTGAAGAAAGTTGGCTTATGTGGCAAGACTTTGCTAAGCCTTTTTAGTTAAATTTTCAATTTAGATTTTGAAGTTTATCTGATTTACCATTAGATGGTTTCAATTCAAGTGATTTTTTTATTTATAATTTTGTTTTCATTTTCTAATTCACTTTTATGTTAAAGTGAAGTTATGATTTTTCAAAATGAAGAATAAAATAGATCCACTTTTGGGTGGAACCCATTTTATTCAATATCTTAAAACCTAATAGAGTGAAACCTTCATCCTCAGATGAAAATTCATCCTAAAGATCTAACTAAGATCCTATGTATCTTAATTACCATCTTTTGAATTCATTTAGATGATTTGATTTGATTTGAGTTTAATTTGGATTAATGTTTCAATTTTATCTTTGGAATTTAATTCTTCATTTTATTTCTTTGATTTGATTAAATCTTCTTGGGTTAATTGAATTTCAATTTGATTTGTTTTATTTGGTTTAAACTAGTATAATATTTGTTTTCATAAATGTTTATGTTCTTTAAATTATGTTTATGTTTATTGAATTAAAGTTCATTTAGTTTGAATTATGTTAACCTAATACATTTAGGTTAGTGTTTAATTCCATTCTTAAGTTATATTGATTGTGGATTAAGATTTTATTGATTTGTTTATTATAGATTCATTAGCCTTAAGTTTTATTAAACTTAACATTCATTATTATTTTCACTAGCCCTTAAGTATATAAGTGATAAAATTCTTTGATTTAGAATGTTGGAGAATTATCTTAAGTGTTTTCGTGTTGATGAAGATTATTTTAAGTTACTTTTATTAATTTTGTGATTTTGTGAGTTTTTAATTTATTAGTGGATTTATATCAACATAGAGATTTGGAAATTCAATAATTCCCAATCCAAAGGTCAATTGGATTTGAAATTTTTTATGGCACATTAGGTTCCTTGTCATTTTTATATTTCCAAAGTTTCATTTTAATTAGAAGAAAAATTAGGGTGTAATTAAGTACCTTGTTATCTTTCTTCTTCTCTTAACCTTGTGAATGTTTTGGGATGAAAAGAGGGAGAGGAGAGGGCCCCTCTCCTCGCTTTCCATACATGGCCAAGAGCCATGTATGAAGGCTTCTAGGTGGCCAAATTTCGACCATTGGTAGTGGTTGTCTTGGCCAAGGGATGGATTTAGTTCGTCTTGGCCTTGTGAGTGTGTTGGGATAAGAAGTTTGAGGGGATAAAGTCATTTCCTCCACTTTCCTTCCTTGGTTCTTTTTTACTTTCTTCTTTGATATCCCTCATGGAGGAAGTCAATTCTCCTTTTTCTAATGGGCTATCTACATGATTCCAAACCTTGGAATCATCTTCCAAGAGATGGTCAAAGATTGGATAAAATCCAAAGGAGGTTGGATGAAGGGAGGAGGAAGAATCCATAAAGCATTGTTACTTGGTATACTACAACTCATCTCCCTTTGACTTCACTTAAGGCTTTTGTCATCACCACCACAACCCTAAGGTTAATGTGTGGCTACCCAAATCAAACCCAATGTGAGTTTGAGGTTAAATCCAAATCTATTTGAGTTGGATTAGAGATTTGAACCTAATTCATGCCATTTGGATTCAAAGTGTTTAACTTTATTTATTTTGATTTAATTCATTTAATTTTGGGTTCAATTATGCTTAATTGATCATTTATCAAGTTTTGACTTGATTAATTTCTTTAATATTTGAGTTTGTTTTAGATTCCATTTCATTTAAACCCATTTAGGCTTAAATGGGTTAAGCTTGATTTCAATTGGGTTCAAATTGCACATTTGACTTAATTGAATTTTGTTTGGACTCCAATCATATCTGATCACATGTGTGAGATGATTTGGAGAGATAAATTTTATTTAATTTCAATTTGATTTCAATTTGAACCCAATTGACCAAAATTCGATTTAATGGGTTAAGTTTTGGTTCATTTGAGTCAGATGACCAATCTGATAAAATTAGATAATTGGTTGGATTATGTTTGATTATCATTTTCAAATGATTTTGAGTAATCAAATTGAATTGATTTCATATTAATTTGGGATTCAACCCATAAGACTCATTTAGGTTCATTTAGACTAAGTGGCTTAATTTACCTAAGGCCTAAATAAATTTAAATTTATTTATATTCATGATTAAAAATGTTTATTTTATAATTTAGATCATTTGGAATGATTTTATTTCATCAAATTTTGGTTGGTTGACCTTTCACTTGGTGGGAGCCACATAAGTCAAACCCATGTCAAAAGGGTTAATTAGATTTGACTTTGATTTAGATTTGGATTCATTCATTTGATTTAATTTGAATTCATTTTGATTTATTTGGAATTTTTTTATTTAATTCAAGTTTGGAATTTAGGTTGAGTCTACATAAACCTATTAGGTTAGATCAAACCCTAGATAGATGCATTAGATCACTAGGTATAGTGCCCTAAGAACTTAATTAAAAGGCTCCTAATCTAGGAATGGGTGTCTTAATTACTAATTTCAGAAATGATGTTAACCTCATGTAAAAATGTGATCAACATTGGCTAAGAGTGTTTCTTTGGTTTGGCCTTCTGGCAAGATACTCATCTTTAAAAAGTTCAATATTTCCCCCTCTTATGGGCTCTAAGTCATCTGAACATGGAATATTCGGTGGGGTTTCAAGCCTAATACTCAAGTTTTGAATTTTTACCATGAGGTTCATGCGTAGGTCTTCTACTCTATTGAGTTTCTAATCACTTCTTATAGAAATCTCATCTACTCTTCTAGTTAAGTCCTCTAATTGGTTCAAACTAACGGATTTAGGTGGCATGATGTTATGAAAATGCAAGTATGGCACACCAAATGAAAATTTTAAATATGCAACAAGTTAACTAAAATGAGATACACATATTTTAAAATTGAATAATCTTCACTAAACACAATGCAGTTTATGGATACTACAAAATATTAAGCAAACTTAATAAAGAAATAACCATAAGATTTTTAAGGATATGATTTTTTTATGTAAAGTTTATATCTAGGTTAGGCTATTTAGTGAACTCACCCTTACTCAAGTTTTAACTCAAGTATTATGGCTTGTGGTGAGATTAAGTAGGGGAAAGGCTAGATTTTATAATTACAATTAACTAGTTGGTAGTAACATAAACATTCATGGAATTGCCTACCACATATATTTAGCATGCTTTTCCAAGCAAAATTACTAATTACATAAAGAAAATGACACAAAACCCAAATTATAGAACTAACATTTCTTGGATTTAATATGGATTATTTATGAGTACTTTCTCAATACCTCCAAACCTTGGGCTCTAATGCTAAAAACTTTTTATGATGGATTGTAGAGAGAATGGTGTCATAGAGGATGTGTAGAAAGAGATTCTCCAAAATTATTCCATTCATCAAAGTGGAAGAAAGATGAAGATCTTCCATTCACCAAAGTGGAAGAAGTCTGAAGTAATACTCACCCTAGTAGAATGATAGTGAGAGATTACTGAATCTTCTGAACTGCTGACCAACACACTCCAAGCAAAAGAGTTTTAACTCTAAGTTTCACATGAAAGGAAAAAAGTTCTTTATTAGGTAAGAATAGGTGTTTAAATAAGTATAATACTCAAAGAGATGCATCCCTTCAGGAGAAAACTATCCAAAATTGAATAAAAAGTCAAAATGGTCTTTCATAACATCATGACACCGTGAACCAATGCTACAACACCATAATATAACATTGAGGTGCCATATCCCAGTATCAAGGTGCTAGCTTCTCTGTTGCCAAACACTAAAATCTATAGACTCCTTAGACCCACACCTATGAAATTGAACATATGAACTCATATGTTTTTAATTAGAACTCTAATACAACACTTACACATGATTAAATACAAATATTAGTATATAATATAACTCATGAAATATAAATCCTTGCATAAAGTCTACTAAATACAACTGTAATGGTCTACATTAGAGTTAATGCAGGTTCTTATTTTCTTTGTTAATAAATAATAGTTGAGCTATCTTGCAATTACTATGACATACCCTTAAGGATTTAAAATATAGAAGGTGTTAGCTGGCAGCAACACAAGGTGGTTGATAGTTTGGAAGAGTCAAGATGGGTTTATATTCTTAAGTAAGAGTGATCCATTAAATCCCATTTTTGCAATCGGGTAGAAATAAATCGAGCTTCTAGGTTATGTTGAAGCACCATTAGTTTTAGGATAAGGGTCCACTTGTTTCTCATTTTCTATAAATTTAAGTCTTCCCCTCTAAAGCATTCAAGTAGTCTTCTGTTGATGGACATAAGCCCTAACATTTTAAATAAATTATAAACTTAAATATAATAAATCTCACTTCAAATATATAAAGTCAAACTATAAGATAGACTACAGTATTTATTAGACTTCGTAATATCCAAATGCTCACAAATTATTTTGATTAACTTCATAAAAGAACTACTCTCATTTGAGTTTCCCACTTGATTCTCTAAATTGAGCAATCCCTTGGTCACAATTGTTGAAATACATAAACATAATGATTGATTATTTTAATCAAGAGTTTTTTTAGGAGATCCAGTCTTCTAAAATGTAATTAACTATGGGGTTTGGCCCATTTAGAGAACTTGCAACCTAGTTTAAAATAAACCATATTTAACTTCGTCAATGTAAGTTAGAAAAAAGATCATTAGTACATTGAGATGATATTTCATTAACTAATATTGTACTCGATCATTTCAAGAAGTTCTCCTAAGATCTAGGTGGTAATCCTATGACTACATTTTTAAACACCATAAGTCATCACATTGATTATGAAAATATAAATCCTTTTGGGTATGATAATCATCATTTATTATATTAAATCTAAAATTTTAAAATTCTAAATTTGAGATTTCCAAAGTGACTTTAGAAAGAATTTCTTAAGGCTCATTTCCTACCCAAAGCTTATGCTTAAGAACAAATGTACTATCCTAAAAGTATTCTTCCCATTTTCATGCCTATAATTCAACTTTATTTAAGTGTTAATAAACTCAAGTGCAAGATGATCAGTGTTATGGATGAACTCATTGTGAACTAAGTAATGGCACAAATGTTTTAAGGTTTGAATGATGAAATATATTTCTCTGTCATATATAAAGTACATTTTTTCTTACATCTTTAAATTTATCTCTATTAAAGGCTACTAAATAATTTTTTTAATAAATAACACCATATGTATCAACAATAGAAGCATCACTGGTGACTTGAAGTGTTTTATCAAACTTTGGAAACTTAAGAACTGAAGATGAGGTCAAAAGGACTTTTATTTACTTTGTGGCTTCTTATGCAAATGTAGTCTAAACAAATTTATTTTTCTTTAAATAGTTTGTAACTGCAGCTAAAAACATGCTACATTTTCTTATGAATCAATTATAAAAGTTAGTTAAATCATGAAAATTATGGACATCAGTAAAATTCATAAGGGTTGGCCAATTTAATATGGCTTTAATTTTTATAGGGCTATCTTCAACCCAATTTTTGCAAGTATGAATCTAGAAAATGTAACTTCTAAATGACAAAAAAGGCTTTCCTTACTATCAATGCAAATCGTATGTTCTTTAAGCTTTATTGGGACTAACATCAAGTGGTCTAAGTGCACCTGCTCACTAGGCCTAAAAATAAGAATGTCTTCAAAATAAACCACTACGATTGAATTTTCCAATGTAAGATTAAAAAATCTCACAAATGTACTAGGTGTATTAAAATAATAAAATTAAAACATGACAATCCAATCATATATCCATAAGGTTATGAAAGATATATGCTATTCATCCAATAGCCTAATTTGATGTGATTGTACCCACTTTTTACATCTATTTTAGAGAAATAGCTTGAATTTGTAATAAGATATAACATATCATCCAAATTGTGGATTGAAAACTAATATTTAATGTTGATCTTATTGATTTTCTTACTATTAATAAACATTTTAGGTACCATCTATTTGGAGTTAGTTGTACTAAAACTACATAAGCACTAAAGGTTTTCTGAATAAATCCCTTCCTTAGTTGTCCATCCCCCAATCTCTTAAGTTCAACATGCAACTTATAACCTAATATAAAATTAATGGTATCCAAAATATCTCTTATCGATGGAAACCAATTTGACAAGTTCTTAGAGTACAAATCACTAAACTCAGATTGAATAGGAGATACTACAATAATTATTGGATACTCAAGGTGTTCTTTTGTTGCTTCCCTCACTTGAAGTAAATAGCATCAATTCAAAAAATATTCTAAATAAAGTGTAAAATTTTACTTTCTTAACTCTAATGTCTAAAGAAAAAAGTTATAGGGGGTAGAACTCATAAGCTCTATATTAGAAGAAACCTCTTTAATAGTAGTCGATGTATCACTATTAGTCAAAGTTTTGCACTCTTCTTTAAACTAGGCCTTAGTTGGATCTTAGAGCTAGGATTTTGTAGAAGGGTATATATGCGTTTATCTACTTGATTTACAAAAAAAAAATTTCATGAATCTTTTATAATATTAAAGAATATAGTTATTTTATCGACCTTAATAAATCACATTATTAGCATACATCTAAAGCCTTCCTGAAAAATATATTGTACATCTATAAATAACCTCACACCAAATACAATCTTCAATGATATAGATCTTTATAAGAACAAGACATCTAAATATGATGGTAAAAATGTGTTATTCACTTACTCACTTAAAATGGCTTAGGTTGGGGTTCTAGCTTAAGATTTACTCTATAAAGAGTGTATGTAAATATCACATTTATGGCACTACCTCCACCTATTAGGAACTTACACCTTTTCTTCTTACATAGCACATACTTGGTGAAGAATTTCTTTCTCGTATAATCTTCTTGTTAAGCTACTATCATGAACCGCATAACACTAACTTGGTCCCCCACTGCACTATGTCCTCATTTAAAGTTCATGTCCTCATCTAAAGGATCTTTTCAACCTCATCTTCTACTCCTCCTTCTTCTATTTGTTCAATATCATCTAAGAACATGATTTTGGCTTTACATTGGTTCTACATGTATTCCTTATTGTGGAACTTAAAGCAAACTATAACTTTATACTTTGAAGATGACTCAATAATACTTTCATTAAGTTGGTAACTAGGATAAGTAGGTGTTTGATAGAAGGTATTTAAACCCTTAGATCTAGATGAAATGGTTGCTTTCTTATACCTTTTTAAGAGTAAAGCATTCTGAAAAGAATCCTTAAGAGTCTAATAATTCCTTAACTTTACCTTATTCCTAATGTTACTCCTAAAACTAATAACAAATTTATTAGCTAATTATAAATCTTGGTCTATACAATTGGTTCTAGATATAAGTTCCTTTATAGTGTTTATTGACCTACAAGTTTCTTTACAATATGGTCATCAACTACTTATATAGTTTCATTTCATAATTTCTTGGATAGTATTTGGCCTAAACCTTTCCTTTAACTCTATGACATAGCACGCTAAGGCTGAAAGAAAAGAAAAGGGCCCATTATACGATCATAATTTGAAAGCTAAAACTTATAGATTTTATGTTATCTTTTATGTCTTATGGTATTTTATAATTGTGTTTCACATGTTGTATTATGTTTTTATGAAATGATTTATTTTGTTTAAGTGATGTATGTGCATTGTGATGAAAATGTTGTATCAGTTTGTAAAAGTCATAATAACATCAAGACACTAGCAATTTCACAACATGGTGCTATTACCACAGTATTTAATGTCTTCGGAGAGACAAGATTGTGCCATAGTGTTGGTTTCAAGCATCAATGCATGGTGAGATAAGTTATAGTGATGGTTTATCAGTGCTTATTCCAAAGGGACACACCCTTTGAAGTGTTGTAACTTATATAAATATTTTTACTAGTGAAAAAAGGAGGGCTAATATTTTTTTTGTGTAATATTTTGAGAGTGAAGAACTTATGGTTGGAGCTTGCTGGTTAACTATTGAGGAGTTATGGCACCTAAGAGGGGGGAGAGGTGAATTAGGTGATTGAAAGCTTTTTCAAATTAAAACTAAATATTTTTATTTTATAGAAAAGTTAATTATAAAAAATATATGAAAGATTAAAATTAGAGATCAAACCAACCAACCAAACTAAATGCAAAAAAATAAGGTGTAGAAAGTATAGACAGGAGGCACAAAAATTTTTATGTTGTTTGACCAAAGCACAAAAACTAGCCTAATCACCATAACTAGGAATTCACTAATCAAAATGACATTATGGCCAATGTCCCATACTTTCTTACATTGGACAAGTACAACCCTAACTCCATACTTTCTTACAACAAGCAAGTATAATCCCAATACCATACTTTTCTATAATTAGCAAGAACAACCCCAACAAAGTTCTAAAGAATAAGAAAAAAATTATAATTTAAATGTCTAATCTCAAATTTAAAAATAATTTTGCACTCAAAACTCACAAAATAATATTATGATAAATAAGCAAACAATGAGCTCAGGCTCATATTATATGTTTAATGAATGTTTAATGGTAATGAAGTGCACTTGAATATAATCTTAACATAAGATGAAAGTATGAAATACAATCTTTAAAAATACTTGCACAAAAGTGAATGGTTAAGATATTTAAAGATAAAAACTTATATTTGTAGGAACTTTTATGTCTTCAATTCAATTAAACCACAAATCAAAACTTTTAAATCACTTAAAGGTGAATGAAAAGAAACTAGAGAGATAATTTAATAATAAATCACTAGATTCCTTTCATCAATAGCAAAACCAATAAAATCAGTAATTCAAAGGATTGAAATAAAAACAAAATTCTTAGTTAAGTCCTTATGAAAGTAAGTAATGAAATGAATGACTTGATATGAGCCTTCCAAGGCTTAAACAAACTTGAATATGATCTCCAATTAGATGTCGATGAAGTTGAGAAGAGAGGAGATGAACTTAAGCACTTATTCTTTAAGCTTTCTCAAAGAGAGCTCTCAGCAAAAGTGGAAGCAATCAATAGAGGAGAGGTTTTACACAGTGGATCTAAGAGTTACTCTAAAAATGCAACTAGCAAGAGGTCAAAAAAGGTGGAGAAGATCAAGAAGAGAAGTAGCCAGGACACAACCTTTTTAAATTGACTAAGATCTAAAATGGGTTTGGTCAAGACATCAAGGAAACCAAAAGGAAAAAATTATAGGGAAATAAGTATAGAAAGAGTTTGACTTTAAATAAATGATCACATGCAAAGTAATTTTAAACTTCAAAGATTGAAAGTCAACCAAACAAGAGAGTTGATTAAGCAGGTCTTACCACCATCTTATAAAATTTTCCCTTAAGTTTAAGTGGAACTTTTCACGAGAATAGGCGGATGCATTCCTCCATTTCAACCATCCAACATGAATTCTACTAATAACATCTCCATCTATTTCACCATCATTTTGAACAACAGAGCCATCAACAAAAAAGCATACACCAAGGTACATCTTCCCGTAAATGCTTAGTAATAACATCCATAATTAAAGTAAAAAAAGACAAGGGCTTAAAGTTGATCCATGATATAATCCAACTGAAATAGGAAAACATTTTGTCAAACCTCCTTGTGTTTAGACACAAGTAACAGCTCTATTAAACATATCCTTAATGACTTGAATATAATCAATATTAACTCCTTTCTGTTCTAGAATTCTCCAAAGAACATCTCTTGAAACTTTATCATATGCTTTCTCTAAATCAATAAATATCATATGTATATTCTCTTTACTTTCTCTATGCTTCTCCATCAAACCTCTTAACAAATGTATATCATCCATAGTAGATCTACCTGGCATGAAACCAAACTAATTGTGAGAAACTTTTGTATCACATCATAACCTATGCTCAATTACTCTCTCCCATAATTTTAATATATAACACATTAACTTAATTCTTCTATAATTTGCAAATATAGGAACCAACAAACACTTTCTCCACTCATCTGGCATCTTTTTAGCCTTTAAAATAACATTAAAAGATTTGTAAGCCAAGAAATTCCTTGATCTCCTAAACATTTCCACACTTCTATTGGAATATTATTAGGTCCTACTGTTTTTCCACATTTCATTTTCTTTATAGCTTCTCTAACTTCATATTTACTAATATGGTGAAAAATATGAAATTCTCTAATTTTTTTAGGGTATTAAGGTTGCTAAAATCAATCGTACTTTCAGATCCTTCATTGAAAAGTTTATCAAAATACCTCATCCACCTATTTTCAATATCCTTTTCTAAGAAAAGTACTTTATTATTTTCATCCTTAATACACTTCACTTGAACTATGTCTTTACTTCTCCTATCTCTTTGGTTGGCTAACTTATAGATACATCTTTCACCTTCTTTGGTATCTAATCTATTGTATAAATCACTAAAAGCTAAATTTTTTGCATCATATATTGCTTTCTTAGAATCTCTATAGGCCACTTTCTATCTTTCCCAATTCTTCGAGTTCTTACATTTAAACCAAGTTTTATAATAATGCTTCTTATTTCTTATCTTTTCTGGCACACTTTGACTCCAACATCAACTATTCTTATTAAAAGAAGCTTTTCCTTTTGATTCGCCAAGCACATCTTTAGCAACTTGCTTAATTTTACTTGCTACTTTTTTCCACATAACATTAGCTTCCTTATCAACATCCCAAATTCTAATCTCTTGTAGCTTGCTCTTAAAAATATTTTTATTTATGTTCTTTAAGTGTCTCCATCTAATCCTTGGATAATAATTTGATTTATTTTTCCTCTTACAACCATTCATCTTAAAATCTAAAATTAACAATCGATGTTGGGTACTTAAATTTTTACTTGGAATGACCTTACAATCTTTACAATCTAAACGATCTATTTTTCTTATCAGAAAATAATCAATCTGTGTTTTACTAGATCCATTTTTATAAGTAATGATATGTTCATCTCTTTTCTTAAATAAAGTATTAGCAACTTTAAAATCATAAACTAAGGAAAAATCTAATATAGTCTTACCTTCTTCATTAGTCACTCCAAATCCATAATCACCATGAATACTTTTAAAATCTTCTACCACTCTACCAACATGTCCATTTAAATATCCTCTAATAAATAATTTTTCTTCAAGAGGTATCTTCTGTATTAATCCCTCTAATTCATTCCAAAAATTTTCTTTTGAGCTTACATCCAAACCTACTTGAGGAGCATAAATACTTATAACATTGATAATATTAGTATCAACAATAATCTTTAAAGAAATAATTCTATCTCCACAACTATTAATATTTATAACATTATCCTTCAAACTTTTATATATAATCACACCTACACCATTTCTAGTTCTACTTCTACTTGAATACCAAAGTTTAAAACCTAAACTATCAATCTCCTTAGCCTTCTCCCCAACCCATTTAGTTTCTTGAACACATAAAATATTTATCTTTCTATGAACCATAATATCTATTAATTCCATTAATTTACACGAGTACCTATATTCCAAGATCGTAACCTAATTCTAGTTTCATGGACTAACTTCTTTGCCCACATCCGTCCATAATGTGGGAAACCTTCCTTATTTAACATTGCACCCGGGCACCGACGCAGTAGCTCTAGCACATTTTTAACTGTATTCAAGCCATGCAGCGCGTGACTTCCAGGGGATGCCCTAGCATTAACACAATAATTTAAAGGATTCATTTCATGATTATTTTGACAAGTTTTACGCTGGTTGTCGACTACCAATCGCAACCCTCCACTTTTCACATCCGGACTTAGGACCGACAAAGGTAGTGTTAATCAATCTTAAATTTGAGTTTGAATCAATCTTAAATTAATTAAAATAAATTTAATTATATTAAGTCAGCATGCTTTAGGGGTTGGCCAACACATGCCAAAAATGATTAAAATGCATTTCGAGATAAATCATGGAAAAATACAATTTAATTCTCAAAATTATTCAAATCCCAAATTCAAATAATTTTAATTTTTAAATTCAATTAATATGATAAATCCAATAGTATTTATCATGCCAAAATTAGCAAGAAATTTGGCAAAAAGACAAATAAATAAAGATTGTTGCTACAATAGAGATAAAAAAGATTATTTTGATAATGATGAAATATTTTAATTCTGATGCTAAAATAAATGGATAAATAGATAATCCAAGCATAGAAATATCTTAATTAATTTTAAAAAAATTTATCTCACTTTAAAAAGTAATGTATAAGGTTTAATCTAATGCAAGTATTCAAATTATCCAAAATAATTAATTCTAAGAATTATGAAAAAAGAGATACAATAAAATATAGAATAATATATAAAAATCAAAATAAATAATATGAAAATAGTTAATCCATTATTTCTTTATGCTTGAGTTCTTATTTGACTTATTATTGCAAAAGTTAGGAAGGTTCCCAAACTTCCCTAGTTTAACTAACCTTGACTTTTAAAATTTAACTGGGCATACTGAGTCTAGTTAGCTTCATGAAACACTTGAAATAAAGTATTAGTTTCATCCAATTATATGTTTGTTATCATGAAAATAATTACATAAGCAATGGGACTCATGGACTCAACAAACTCCCCTTTTTGATGATGATAAACTTATGTTGGTACAATTTATAGATGAAAGTGTAAAGTGACCTTTCATCTTCTTTTATGTGAAGATGAATTTAAATAATATAGCAAATTTTACAAGTACAAGTTGCAAACAAAATGACATTAAATATTTAGTAAATTAAAATCAAGTAGCTATATAAAACATGTAGTAGTAACAACAAAATAGCTTCTCCTAAATCTATCCATATTTAAATTTATTTTAAGAAATAATATTTGAAAAAATAATTTAAAAAAAATAAACAAAAATATTTCTCCCCCTTTTGGTAGCATAAAAAAGATATAAACATGCAAAATATACTAGAAATAAATTTTATTTAAATAGATGGATCTACATCTCAAGGTATAAAAACATTCTTCAAATAAACATTTTGTAAAAACATTAGTAATTTTTATATCATACAAATAAATTCAACATTAACATCACCTTTTCAAACATGATCTCTAATAAAGTGGTGTCTAATCTTAATATGTTTGGTCTGTGAGTGTTGAATAGGATTTTTAGTTAAACAAATAGCACTAGTGTTTTCACATATAATAGGAATGTATTCTAACTTAATGACAAAGTCTTCTAATTATCACTTTAGCCAATGAACCTGAGCAACACAACTTCCAATAGCTATGTACTCTACTTTAGTAGTTGAAATAACAACCAAATTTTATTTCCTAGATGATCATGTCCCAAGAGATAATCCTAAAAATTAACATGTTCATAATGTGCTTTTTTATCTATTTTTAAACCTGCAAAGCCAGCATCAGAATAAGTAACTAAATCACATGACAAAAAATATTTAGGATACCGCAAACCTAACATAGAAGATCTTATAAAATAACAAAAAAACATGCTTGATTGAAGTTTGATGAGAATATTTAGGAGTAGCCTGAAAATGAGCACCCAAATAAATAATAAACATAATATCAGGCCTATAATAGCAATGCATAAAAGTGAACCAATCATACTCCTATAAAGCTTCTAGTCAATAACTTTACCTGATTTATCTAAATTCAATTAAGTTGAAGGGGGACTTCTACTACATTTGAATCTCTCTATGTCAAATCTTTCAATCAAATTATTTGTATACATAGTTTGACAAATGAAGGTTTCATTTTCTTATTGTCTTACTTGGAGACCCAATATAAAGTTAAGTTTTCCCATCATATTTATTCAAATTTCTTGAGCATCAAGGATGAGAACTCAACACATAAAGATTCATTATTACTTTCAAACAAAATGTCATCCGCATATATTTGCACAGTAATGAAATCACCACCAGTTTTTTGAGGAAAAGGGTGGTGTCTACTCTACCCTTTCTAAGCCTATGGTCAATAAGGAAACTACTCAACCTATCATACAAAGTTAATGGAGCCAATTTTAAACCATATAAAGCTTTCTTAACTTTGAAACATTCTCAGGAAAGTCAGGTACTCAAAACATGTGAGCTGCTCAACAAAAACATTTTTGCTAATAAACCCATTCAAGAATGCACATTTCATATTCATTTGAAAGAGTTTAAAATTCCTATAGCAAGCATAAGAAAAGAGCAACCAAATAGCCTCTATTCTTGCTATGGCTAAAAAAGATTTCTCAAAATCTATCTCATCAACTTGTATGTAACCTTGTGCAATTAACCTAGCTTTATTTCTAATAATATAGCCTATGTCTTCTAACTTATTTCTAAAAACTCATTTTGTTCCTATCATATTATGACTTTTGAATTTATGGACTATTTCCAAACTTCATTCATAGAAAATTGATTCAATTCCTCTTACACAATTACAATCCAATAGTGATCTTTCAAGGCTTTATCAATATACTTAGATTTAATCTCAGATAGAAAAATAGAATCATTAATTACATTCTTAAAATGTATGTCTTCTAGTCTTATCATATTGGAATGGATCTCCTATAATCAAGTCTTTGGGATGATTCATATTAAGTCTCCACTCCTTAAACATAGAATCATCAATTTTTTTCATCCAAAATATTTTTCTTAAAATCTTCAACCTCTTCAACAACTAAGTCATTTTTAATAGAATCGATTGAGTTTTCATCAAATATTATATGTACAGAAATTCTACAATAATTTTTCTCTTATTAAATACTCTATAAATCTACTAGACAAATAATAACCAAAAAAGATTTTGATTCCATCATCCAATATGCTATCAAATTTTTCTAAAGATTCTTTTCCATTATTCAAGATGAAACATTTTCAACCAAAAATATGAAAATGACCAATCTTAGGTTTCTTTCCAAAGAATAACTCAAAGGGGGTTTATTCAAGATAGGTCTTTAAATAAACTCTATTCATCACATAATAAGTAGAATTAATAGCTTCAGCTAAAAGTATTTAGGTAATTTGTAGTCATCTAGCATGGCTCTACTCAACTCAGTCAAAATCCTATCCTTCCCTTCTACAACACCATTCTACTGGGGAGTCTTAGGAGGAAAAAATTTATGTTTAATTTTAAATTCATCACAAAAGTTTACAAATAATTTATTTTTAAATTCTCTTCCACTATATATTTAAATTCTATTAATCAAACAACCTCAATCTTGGAATATATTTTACAAACTTTTTAAAACATTAAATACTTTAATTTTTTTTCCTAAGAATAGTACACAATAAATATATAAAAGACATCAACAATAACAAATTCATAAAATTTACCTTCTAAACTAATTGTGCTAATGGGTCTAAACAAATATATATCTAAAAGATATAAAAGTCTAGAAGCAGAAACAATGTTTTAATTTTTTAGAGAATATTTTGAATGTTTTTCATGTTAATATGATATAACCATTTGTACCACAACCAAAAATCATCATATATACTTTCGAAACAAAGTAAATTTAAAATAGCATCATAGGAATTTTTGAAAAAAATAAATAGATATTTTTTGTTAATGTAAACTACAAGAAAAATATTTTCTTTATTTTTAATAACACAAAAAGAAGTGTGAAATTCAATATTTAGACCTTTATCACATAACTAGCCAATTTAAATTAAATTATACTTCAAGTCATCTACAAAAAATACTTTTTATAAAGTAATTAGATTTTTTTGATATAGAATTTATTCCATTGATTTTACCTTTAGCATTATCACCATAAATGATATGTCTTTTCTCACAAGGTTCTAAATGAGTAAATTTTGATTTATTGCCCTCCATATGCCTTTAACATCTACTATCAAAGTACTACATGCCTTCTTTGATCTTTTGTTCAAGTCATTCCTACAAAATAAAAATCAGGGGTCAACTTTTGCAACCCAAACATGTTTGGTTTCACGTCCTATAAAAATAGTTTAGAATGAATGTTGTGTAGCTTGTATTATTACATATTTTATTTTTGGATAACAAACTAAATTCAATTTAGGAAATTCTTGTGATTTACGTACATGGCAATCAACTGATATGTGGCCACATTGTTTTGTAATAATTACACCAAATATTTGTACTAGCATAAGGTCAATATCTAGATGATTTTTGATGCAATAAATGAGTTACATCTACTATATGATGAATGTGAATGTGAACTACAACAAATATTCAATCTTGTATGTAATAAAATATTTTCTCTTTTTTAATTTTCTACAAGCAAGTATTGATATACTAAAATATTAGTTTTAGCTTTCAATTAACTACATTTACCTTTTAAAGATAAAACATGCATTTTCAAACTATTCTTCTTTTTTTCTAAGTTATTATATTCATGTATTAGTTCATTAAATCCATCATCTAATTCTTCATTAGAAATTTTTTTCACATTCTTCATCTATAAGGTCTACATCCACCATAAAACATTTGCTAGCTTCTTCCTCTGATGTGTCATCTCAATCTAAATTTTCCCACAAGACCCTTTTCTTTTTATTTTTGAGATTTTTTATTTTTTGTGACTTTTCTTTCTTTCACCCTACTTTTCTTTCTCAGCAATTTCTGGGCAATCTCTCTTTACATTTCCAAGTTCTAAAATTATAGTGAACTATTCCTTCAACTGCATTAGACTTTTTAATATAAAAATTGTTTAGTTTAGTTTAGTTTAGCAATACAAATATTATTATCTTTCTTAGCATATTTCATAACTAGTTTGAAAGCATGGCAATTTTAGAACTATCTACTTGGAAACATGAAGTATGCTCCTCACTAGTGTCCTCCACTTACAAAGTAATTATCTTTCCTTCCTCTTTCTTATAGAAAAAGTCATTTTGCTTTCATTGTGCTAAAACATGTTCTTGAGCTATCAAAGTGACAAGAAGCTAATCAAGTTAATATGTTGTTAGATCTTTAGCTTCACTAATTGCGGTTTCTTTTGCATTTCATATTTTTTGAAGCCACTTTGAGATTTTATAGACTTTTTTTAAATTTTTTGTCTTTTCTTCTAGGAGAATACAATGAATTAAATATTTTTATTAAAAGGTTATACATATCAAAAATGGTTTCATTAGGTAACATATGAAGTAGTTCATACTCATGCACTAATCTATTATTGTGTGGATCCATTACTTCATTAGTGTCTTCATATGTAACAATTAATTTATCCCAAATATTTTAAGCAATATTAAGCAAGAAAAGTCTTACATAATCATCTGGAAGTAATGCATAATTCAAGATATTACATGCTTTTACATTTAATTCATCTAATTCTCTTTCATAAGAAGATCGTTCATTAAAACACATTTTAACTTTCAAACCATTTATTTCAATAGTGGATGTGTCATATTGGTGGGTTAACATGTGCCACATATAAGACTCTTGACAATGAATAAAAGAACTTACATGATTTTTCCAATAATCAAATGGAACATTATCAAGTAGAAGTGGTCTCTTCAATAGTCTGGATACCCGAGGTAGTAGGGCTACTAGTTCAAAGAAAGTCTTGATACCTCAAACAATAACATGTACCTTTGACACAAAATTATGAAAAGTGAAAATCTCAAGATCAAATTTAATTAAATTTTGGAAACCCAAATTAAAGCTTAAACTTAAAATGCCTAGCAAAGTCTTATAACACAAACTCCTCTTTCACACACTAGGTTATTAGGTTTTTTTCCCTAAACTTATGTTAGGTTGTTCTGTGATGTTATGTGAAAATTTTTTCTTGTTTTTTGTTGTACTATTTTAAACTAGATGGCTAGAATTATTTCTTGCTAGTATGGATTGTAGGATCTTCTTTTTAAGCTAACATTATTTTCTGTAGGGGGTTGTGCTTAAAGGGACTGATGCCATAAAAAATAATAAAGGATGTTTTCATATAGGCATTCTTAAATCCATAAGTATAGCCCATTATGACAGGTGGGCTTGGCAAGCAACTAAAGCTAAGCCCATATGTTGCAAATATAACTATTGATATTGAATGTGTATTTCTTAATATTAGTTTTTTAGGGTTTAGAAAAAAATTTTAGATCTTAATTATAATTTAAGCTTAGAATTAGGTTAGGCTCTATGGGATCTAAAAATAGTAGGAGCTAACCTTGCTAGCTGGTGGTCCCTTGTGAAGCCTGTGGAGATCCGAGAAGAAGGAGATGATCCTAAAGAAAGAACACCGTAGATGTAGACTATTAAATATAGGCCTGGTTGTATAAGGGCAGAGCTTGGTTGCCCATTTTTCTCTTTGCTTTTGAGGTGTACGGTGGTACATGGCCGCATTGGCCTATTTATTAATTTAAATTAGTGTGATTTATTTTTGGGTGTGCAATAAAAATTGCATGCTTTTATAAGTTTCTTTCTGTGATGAAATACCTGGACATTATGCTCTTAAGAAAAAATAAATTATCTACCCAACTTAAATCTAATTAACTTTAAAATATAAAGAAATTCATAACTTCATAAATAAAGTAAAGCCCTTGAAAAAGGTTAAAAACAACTATAAATAATTAGCTTTTGTGAATCATGCCAGTATATTATTCTAACTCCTTGAATTGGGTACTTCACCCATTGTACATAATCTAACCTTCGAAGATGACCACTTTTTTGGGAAATTGTGCCTTCTTATTTTGATTTGACCCATGACCACTTCTAACTGCATCATATTGTAAGCATAAATCACATACCTTAGAAGCCCTAACTAAATTTTAAGTCAAAATATTTATAAGCTAAAATTTGTTATAATAGTTAGGAACATATCATACCAAATATTATCTTTGGAATTAGAGAGTGAGTTTAGGTTCTTAGATTCTTTCCTAAAATGTAATAGCCCATCCATCTTGCATACATAAGACCAGTGTAATAGATTTAAAATTTTCTTAGGTCATGTTAGTTTTTAGTCCTTCCAACCAAGTAATAAGGCCAAAAGAGTCAAGGATAGGTTTCATCCCTCAAGTGAGAGAAAGCCAATAATTCCTAAAAGTCAAACTAGGTTGCGCCTCTGACTTGTGTTAGAAACATTCACAGACTCAGGTTCTAAAGAATGCTTCTAGGAATATGTCTTCAACCCTAAGCATTTTTGTAGGCTTAGTTTACTATAATAAAATCCTTAGATTTCTAAAAGAATATCAATTAAAACCTTAATAAATTCAATCTCAAGATATAAATCCCAATGATAGGATAATTGAAATACCTACTAGGCATCCGAGTTTTTTTAACTATTTCAAAAAGAACTCTTTCCCCATTGAAGTGTTCCCTTTAAAAATTCTAATATAACGAGCCTTTGAAACCAACTTTGAAATTCATAAAAATAATAGCCTTTTTCTTTAATAAAGAATATTCTTAAGAAATGATCCTCATTCCTAAGATGTAATTAATTATAAAGACTTTCCCTTATAGGGAACTACAATCCTAGTATAAAATAAATGTTGTCCTACCTTTCCATGTAGTTTAAGGGAAGAATCTCTAGAATATTAAGAAGATCCATTAACATTAAGAGTCCTTATTTATGTGATTAAATCCATTATAGGATAACATATTTATCTTTCGAGATAAGATCTTTATTCTTTAATGTCGAATTTGATTACCTAAATAAGAAAAAGTCTATGTCGTGCCAATAAATTTTCTCCAAAGAGATATTTTCTGGCCACTCCACTGGAGACTAGATTATCTCTTTAGATCTAGGATTTTATTTCTACATATAGGTAATGTACTTGTGTTTTCACAAGTCATGATTGACATCCTTTATATTATATATCTCTTCATTTCATCTTTGATAGAGGATACTCAGCATCCATTATGTAGGTTTTAAAACTATCTTATTTGTTAAAATCACATGAGATGGTTCTATAATTTTACATTTTCAAAGAAATAAAAAAAATCTCTTTTAAAAAAAATCTCTTTTAAAAAAAATCTCTTTAAAAAAAAAATCCTAGCCATAATGAAATGGCTAAGTTTTCCTAATAGGTCAAAAGCTTTTTTTAGAATATATTACATTAATTAAATGCCAATTATAATTTATTTAATTATCATATTTACATAAAATGGTTGGGCAACTTATTTTTTTCTATCACATCTTGGATCAATTTCTCTGTTGATAGTAGCAGATTAGCTGATGGCTCTATCATGAAGTTCAAAGCTAGATTTGAAAATATAAACATTATAGCTAATGGAGTAACCCTTGCTCCTATTAGTAAAGTGTATGTTAAGGATAAATAGCCCATTCTTGAGCTCTATAGTGTACCCTCTATTACTCTTACTCTTGGTGGAAAGTCACTACTGAGATCACGAAGAGGTCTAGGTTACCTACTATAGATAGTTTACCTGCTTCATTCTTCCCTAGTACCTTCAAAGTAGGGTCCACTTCTGAGCATTCTCAAATGACTTAAAGTAAAAAAAAAAAGAGTACAAGAAGGAGATTCAAGGAAGGCCCTAAAGGAAAGAAAGAAAAAAGAGATGGTAGAAATAGGGTTGGCTAGGGAAAGCAATGGATATACCCTTCTAGATACTTCCCCTCTCTTAGGAGAGAGTAGATTCCACCCTCTTTCTGTAGCCAAGGGAGAGGAGGATGTGTCTCAAATTATGAGTTCTCCACCTCACCCATTTGGTTATGAAAGTAAGCAAAACTTTAGAATGGTTAATAGGGAGACACGTGGTAGGCTTCACCAAATTCTTCATAGAACTCCTAGGTCCTCCCGCTAAAGAGGAGCTACTTAGGGTTATGAAGGATCAAGTGTCTAGAAGTCATGAGAGAGAGATTCTAGGGAGACTTGCCAATTCTTAGAATAAAGGGAAGGGAAATGTGGTCTTCCCTACTAGAATAAAATCATATCAACCTATGCCAGACTGACATCACTACTTGAGAATGTCACTTACTTGACATAAGGAGCAACATGTTAGCTTAGGAAGAGTGAGTTTTTTGTCTAGAAAAGAAAATAAACAAGTTTATGTTAGAAATGATCCATTGGCCCCTGACCCAAACATTTCTTCCATACCTTTTTGAAAGAGTACCTGATTCTAGGCCTATTAAGGAAAGGTAATCATCATCTATGTTTAAGCCTCAAACTGAAAGGTCATCCTTATCTCATGATTCTTATAGAGAGATAGAACCAATTCATCTATCTATTTATAATAAAGATGTTACATATGAGGGACACATTGGCTTGGGTGACACTCTAACTTTAGAGGAAGTTCCCATCATCCATGGGATTCATAAAAAAGAAATATCCAAAATGAAGATGAATTAGAAGCTATCCTTGATATCAGTAGTGTTCCACCTCATCTTACAAAGAAGAAGTAAAGACTATTGTTAGAGATGATGAAGAAAAAAAGACATAAATAGGGTCTAAAATCACTTTGACATAGATCAGGATGATTTGTTAGATGATGACTTAAGGCTACCTGTAGCACACATCTTCATGGTTGACATGAGGTCATAAAAAAAAGAATAGGATAAAACATATGAGAATTATGTATTTGATCTAACATAACAATTGATCTTTCAGTTATAGAAGAAAAATTACTAGACTTTGAGGATGGAGAAGAAGATGGAGGAAATGATTCCCACTTTGCAATTACTCCAAAGTATGATTCTTAGTCCTTCCCAACCTCTTTCTTCAGAACATCTAGAATAATCCCATCCCACATATGAGAAGAACTCCAGTTTGGTAGAACATAATTAAGAATAGCATAAAACAATGGATGATGTAACTCCTAAAATTGATCTAAAGTCTTTCATGGAGTGTCAAGTAAAGGAAGTATTAGCACAATCCCATGGTATGACATTAGTTCCAAAGGGTAGACCATACCCTAAGGAATATGACTTTATACCCCATCCCAAAGGATTTGTACCACCTTCCTTTATATTTTTTTATGAGACTGGTAACCAAACAACATTTGGCACTTTTCTAGATCAGTTATTACAATTCTGAAGGAAGTGATGCTTTATTATTTAGGTAATTTGTTAGTAGTTTAATTGAGGTTTCCTTCGATTGGTAAGTTGAAATATTAAATGGTTAAGTGCATACTTTTACTGAACTTAAAGAGATTCACTAGCACTCAGCACCACATCACTGTGGGTGATCTAGTTATTAAAAAATAAAAGCCAAGTGAACCCTTAGTTGATTTCCTCTTAAGATGATGGATTCTTAGTTTAAAGTGTGAGCCATAATCGTAAGAGTAACATGCTGTAGAAATACTCCTAAGAAATATTCATGGTCTAATGGCCTTCTTAATAAAGGGCTTTACTATTAAGACTTTCAAAAAATTGTTAAATAAAGCCTCTAGCCTACAAGAAGAAACCCATTGGATGTCATTCATAGAAGAACACTCTTCTATAGAACCATCAAAGCATAGGAAAAAGGTATTAGAAAAGAAAGCATGTAGTGTCTCTATAGTAGACAAGAGAAAGGCCCCATTTAAGTGCAGGTAAAGCGGCCTTCATCTCTTTGGCCATCATTACAGTAGTTATCACTACCCCCTAAGAAAGCTCCCACTGGACCTTTTAGTGAGAGAATGAGCTAGACTTAATCTTTTAAGAGAGAGGTAGTAAGAAAAATTTTTAAAAACTTAAAAAAAAGCCACATTTAAACCCATGATCTAAAAAGACCAGAAGAAGTCAGCAAAGTGAATGACTCAAACTACTATCCATATCATCAGATGTTAGGTCACACTATTGAAGACTGCTTCACTTTCAATGACTACCTTGAAAGAAACTTTAAGAGTAGACTAGTGATAATCCCTAAATTGTAAGTTATGAACCCTATACAAGGATCAATTAAGGTAATTATATGTGATTATTCTACTTTACTAGATCTTCTACCACAAATGAATGTGATATAGCCTCATCCCATTCCTCTAAAAATGATTTGATGAAAAAATTTAAAAATTTAATGTAGGATCATACGAAGACCTAGAATAAGATCATCCAGATTCATCCACCTAAGTTAGAACATTCAGTTACACCTCAACCTTATTCAATATCATTGGATGTTCAGATGATTAGAGAGAGTGTGAGGGAGGGTTATCTAATGTATATGATAGATTTTTGTATGATGAGGATGAAAAGGCTAGGCCGTACATGCCTTTATCTTTTTGTACACAATTTAAAGATATCAATAAAAAATTTACCTCTAAAGACATTTCTTATATCTTTTCCATTTCTGATGAATGTGTTAAAAATAATAAATAATAAAAAGATGTAAAAGAAAATTCTCATGTTGATGTGTTTTATGAATTAGGATCAAACACTGATAGTCCTATGGATGATTTGCAAGGTAACCCTATTAGCATAGAGATGGAGCTGTTAGATTCTAACCAATCTTTGGAAAAGGATATTATTGATGAGAGATAGGTTGATACCACCCCTGGAGATATCAATGAGGTTAATCTCCATAATGGGAAGGTATTACCACCACATATGCCTCCTCTAAAGGATAAAGGAAAACAAATTATTGATCAAAATTCAAAAACTTTGCAACAAGATCTACCAGTCAATCCAGTTGTCCCCAAGGTCAACTACAACATTTTAGCCCATATTAGAAAACTTCCTGCTAAGATAAGTATATATGATTACTTTATTCTATTCAAAAAAAAATGAGGGAATCACTAGTACAAGCATTACTCAAACCAGAGATATGCTTAATGCAACAAATCGCAACTTCCTCAGATGACTCTTATTACTTCAAGGAGATTCTTAGAGTCATCTTTTCTGATGAGGATCTACATCTTGGGACTACAGATAATAATTGACCCCTTTATTTTTCTGTTAAAGTTTAAAATAATAGGTTGTCAAGAGTTCTAGTTGATCCTGGCACTTCAGTCAACATTATGAACTCCATAATATTATCTTTCCTGAAGATTGACACTAAAAGACTCAGTTCAGATAAAATGTTATTAAAGGGATTTAATGAACCTAGGGAGAAAGCTTAAGGTTCAATCACTCTATTTTTATAAATTGAAGGGTTTAAAATTGAAGCAAAATTTTACATTATCAACTCAGAAACACCTTTCAATGCTCTTTAAGCAAACCTTACATGAATATAGAATAGTTCCCACATGACTCCACCAGTGAATTAAGTACACTAAGGATGGAGTAGAATATGCCATAAATTGTGACATACAACCATTCTCTATCCATGAGATTGAACTTTATGAAGATGCTGCCTATTATATGCCTAAAAGGAAAGTATTTGATCCTATGAAATTTAGTATTATTGAGGTAATAAAGTGTAGAAAAAAAGATGACATATCAAATGAAAAGAAGAAAGAAAAGAATAGAAGGAAAAAAGAAAAAGAACCTCTAATAATACAAATTGACTTTGAATCTAGTTCTAATGAAGATTCCAACCAAATGGATGCCTCAATAAAATTTAAAATTTCATTAGAATCAAATAGTGATGAAGAAAAAATCTAAGTATTAAAGGATGAGTCTGATCTCTCTACTTATGAAGATTAAAGAATATGAGGACACTTTGACTCTAACTTCTCTTTCTTAAAATAAAATTTCATAATTATAAGTCAAAGTGGCCCTTGACCTTTCAGGAGGAATGGTAAGATTATCTAAGTTTTATTTTGTACCCAAACCTTCAAGATCAAAAGTTGACGTAAAGCTTGAAGATCCATCATCAAGTAAAATTATAAAACTTCCATTTAATTAGTATCTTAATTGTGTTAGAAATTCTATAAGTCATTATTTCATTTTAAAAACTTGGCACCAAGATATAACTCAATGCATGAATAGTTTATGGAGAAGTAAAAATAAAAATTTTAAATCCAAAGCTAGCATTGGGTTTGGTGCCATTAGATCGTTTGATAATGTGGAACATTGTTTAATGATAAGCAATCATATGGTAGAATCCAATCAGCCTTTTGGGATTCCTTCTAGCTTTTTAGAGGAATGTTGTTTGAAATATTAAATGATAGTGATACAAATGATTGCATAATTCAGGATGCGCTTCAAGAATTTGAAGAAGAAATAAAATTCAGTATTGATGAATTAAAAGAAATCAACTTAGAAACTAATGAACACCCAAGACCAATTTTTATTAGTTCATTATTTGGCCCAAAAGATTTTGAAGAGTTGATTAGTTTATTTTATGAATATAAAGACTACATTGTATGGAATTATAATGAGATGCCAGGTTCATCTCTGAATATTACAGTTCACAAGCTAAAGATTAAACCTAATGTTATTCTAATAAAGCAAGATCCTAGGCGCATACACTTAGATAGTGAATAACAAGTCATTATTGAACTAAAAAAATAATTGAAGTTGGGTTTATATTAGAAGATTAATACCTTGCCTAGGTACCAAGTATTGTCTTGGTAAAGAAAAAGAATGGTTAAAAATGCATTTATGTTAATTTTAGAGACTTGAATAAGGCTTGTCCAAAAGATGAATTCTAATTATCGATATGGAAATTCATGGTGGACATAGCCACTTTGCATGTAATCTTTTCATTCATGGATAGATCATCTGGGTATAACCAAATAAAAACATCTCCAGAAGATGAAAAGCATACAGCATTCAGAACCCTTATTGGATATTCTATTACACAGCTATGCAATTTAGTCTCAAAATGTTGGGGCTACCTAACAAAGGGCGATGACTAGAATCTTTGATAATTTAATTGATAATCAAATTGAATATTATATTGAGGATTTAGTTATCAAAAGTAAAGTAAAAGAAAATCATTTATATGACTTAAGGAACTTTTTCAAATGATTGCATTATTATAATGTAAAAATGAACCCTCTGGAGTGTGCCTTTAGAGTAACTTCAGAAAAAATTTTAGAATTTATTGTGAGAGACTGTGGGATCAAAATTAATCCTAAAATGATTAAAACCATCATAGAAATGCCACCACCAAGAAGTCTTACACAATTGAGATTATTCCAGGGAAGCCTAGCATATTTAAGAAGATTCATATCAAACTTATCTAGAAGATGCTATCCATTTAGGGCATTAACTAAAAATTATTCTAAATTTATTTGGGATGAGAAATGCTAGAGTGCATTTGAAAGCCTAAAGAAATACTTGATGAACTCACATATTTTGGCTACTCTGATTCCAGGAAAGCAAATAATCTTACATACTGCAGCCTTAGATGAATCACTTGATCTTTACTAGCCTAAGTTAATGAAGAAGTGAAATAAAATTCCCTTTATTATCGTAGACTCATCCCCACAAAAATGAATTATCCATCGATCGAAAAACATTATTTATCTTTAGTTTTCATCACTCAAAAACTAAGGCATTAATTGCTTTCTCATTAAGTAAATTTAATTTCTAAAGTGAATCCTTTGCAATATCTTATGACCCTCCCAACATTGTTTGGATATCAAGCACGTTGGTCTATGACCTTATTGCAATTTGAGATCATGTTTATTCCTCTCCATGCTATAAAAGGTGAAGTTGTAGCTAACTTCCTAGTAGTACATCCTCTACCCGAGGGTTCTCCTTTAAATGAGGATTTTCTAGATGAACAGATCATGGCTTTAGAGGAGAAACCTAATGCCACTTGGGAATTATATTTTGATGTTGTAGCATCATCAAAGAAAAGTAAACTATTAAATTCTTCTAACTGAGGGAAGGCATGGATTATATTGATTTTCATAACTCTAAACAAAAGAATGATGCAATATTCATATCATTTGTCTAAGACATGTACAAATAATGAAGCTAAATATGAGGCTCTTATAACTAGGCTATAGTTAGCAATCCTAATGGATATTAAAAATATTAAGATGCTTCAAGACTTCTAATTGGTTATTAATCAAGTGAGCAGTATTTTTAAGGTTTTGCACAGTAAGCTTTTTAGTTATTATCAATACACAATGAAATTGCATGAAAAGATTCCATTCATAACTCTATATAAAATCTCTCATAGAGATAATATTATATCATATGCTTTGGCTAAACTTGCTAAAGAAATTGCATGTCCTAGAAAAGAATTTATATTTATAAAAGTTTAGAATCAATAAGTTTTATCCCTTATAGGTTATATTACATGAATAAAAAATTAGAAAAGCAAAGGGTAGCCACCCTTACTGAAGGTTAAGAAGAGTATGAATGGAAGAACTATTCATTGACTATTTAAATGAGGGGAGGTACCCTGAAGACAAGTCATTAGCAAATCAAATTAAGAAATGTGCCATGCCTTATGCATTGATCAATAATATATTGTATCATTGATCATTTGATCAAAAGTGGCTACGATGTTTAAAAAAAATAAGAAGCCCATAAGATCATAACTAAGGTACATTCTATATTGTGTGGCACTCATCAATCTAGACCCAAAATGAAATTAAAAATAAAAAGACTTGGATATTATTGGCCCTTGATCTTAAGTGATTGCATGAAAACTGCACGTCATTATCATCAATGCCAAATACATGGTGTAGTTTTACATCAGCTTCCTAATGTAATACACCCAACTTATTAATCCTCCTTCATCAAAGGGGCATCATTTGATATTAACTGCTATTGATTATTTTTCTAAGTGGGCTAAAGCATTTCCATTAAAATAAGTAAAAGCATATCATGTGCTTAAATTCCTTCAAAAAAATATAATATATCATTTTTGCATTCCTTGCTGAATTATATCTAATAATGGGCCATCATTCAAGTCTACTAAATTAAATCATTTTATGGTTAAGAAAAAAATTTATTGTAGATATTTGACCATCTATTAGAAGTAGAATCCTTATGGTCCTATCGTACCACATATAGGCACCAACTCAATCTATACCATATGCTTTGGTTTATGAAATAGATGTTATTCATCCAATAGAAGAAGAACTACCTTTCTTAGGATAGTAGTTAATAGCAACATTACAATAGATCAGAATCATAAACTTTGATTGGAGAAACTTGAAAGACTTGAAGGAAAGCACCTGAAAGCTTTACTAGATCTTGAATTATACTAATCTCGTATGGTTCAAGCACATGATAAGTTGGTCTATTCTAGAACTCTCCAAGTAGGAGACTTGGTCTTGGTTCTTAAATGACCAATTTTAGTGCATCGTAGGATAGGTAGCAAATTTGGGCCAACATGGGAAGGACTATTCGTGCTGGAAAATATTTATAAAGAAGGCTCTAATTAATTGACTACTTGTAATGGTGATCGTCCAATACCACGTATAAATGGATGTTACCTAAGGAAATATTATGTATAAATTGTACTTCAGTTTTAGAAGTGGTTATCAATAAAATCTTTGTATCTATTATAAATTATCAAGAAACAAATATTGTTCTATTTGTAAATATAATGACTTTTCATTTTATACAAATTTTATTAAAGTCTTTCATGCATAACTTCTACATTTCTATAAGTTGGGAGTAAGACCATCCAAGGAAACCTTATTATTATTTTTTTAGGTTTAAAGAATGTTTTTCATGTCACCATTTCTATTATTCATAAGATAGGTTTAAGTCATTTAGGCTCCTTTCTTATGAATTAGACTATTTATGTTAGGATCAAGCCTTAAAGACCCTTTCTTATTAGTTAAAGAAATTTGAGGTTTAGGATTAAGTCATTAAGATCCATTTTTCTTAACCTAAGATATTTAAGTTGGAATAGGCCATTAAAGGACCCTTCCTAAAATCTAATTAGAGAGAAGTAAGTCCCTCAATAGGAATTTCATCAAAAAAAATATAAGGATAGGATTAAGTCACTAAGACCTCTTTCCCTATCAAATAAACTATCTAAGTTAGGATCAAGTCATCAAAGACCCCTTTCCTACTAGTCAAAAATTTGAGGTTTAGGAATAGTTCATTAAGACCCCTCTTCTTCATTATAGCTACTTAAGAAAGAATTAAGCCATTGAAGGCCCCTTCTTAATAGCTAATTAGATAGGAGTAAGTCTCTTAGTAGTAATCTTAGTAAGAAAATTTGGAATAGGATTAAGTCATTATGACCCATTCCTTTTCAAGAAAATTTAGGTTGGAATTTAGCCATTGAAGGCCACTTCCTATTAGCTGAACTTCACTATATTAGAATTTAAGTCCTTATGCCCCCTTTTTGTAGCTTAAAATAAAGGAAATGAAGCAGTGAAAAAATTTCATTAAAGACTCCATTTTTATAGACTGCCTAGGTTAGGAATTAATTCCATGAGACCCCTACCTATTATTCAAAATCTTAAGGATTAGGAATTAAGTTGTTGAAATGCCCTCTTTCTTAGCACAGCTATTTAGGTTGGAATTATGTCCTTAAAGACACCTTCCTAATTAGTAACCATATAAGAATAAATCCCCTAGTGGTATATTTTCTAGTTAAAATTTGCATAGTTAGATGGGAGAAAGTATTCATAGTGGCATCCTTTCTAGAGAAATCTCTCAAATGAGTTTGTGTTAGGATTAGATTCCTCATTAAGTCTTTTCCTAATGGCATCCCCATTCTTAAAACTTAGTGGATATGAGTTTTTAGGAATAAATTATTTTAATGCAAAACAAATTTAAGCATATTTTTTCCTATCTTTCATAATCAATCTCAAAAAAAAATTTCAATCAAAACTAAATCTAATTCCAAAACCATACTCAAACTCTTCTGACCTTATCCTTGTGCTTTTTTTTTCTAGTTCAGTCAACACCAATGTGTAGTGTACTATGGTTAGTCCACTACACATATTGGGGGATTTATTTCTTGACCTCATTTTAGAATGAGGTTAACATTATTTCAAAAACCAAGAATTAGGACGCCTAATCCTAGATAAGGCACCTCCTAATTAGAAACTTAAGACACTATACCTAGTAACCTAGTGCATCCTTCTAGGATTTAACCTAACCCAATGGGATTAAGTGTGTCTAAACCCAACCCAAATTTAAACAAAAAATTGACCTAAACACATTTAAATTGAAAATAGAAAGCTTAAATCCAGAGCTATGAAAATTTGGATGGCCAACCCAGCTATCCAACTTAAGCTCAAAACCAATAATATCTAAGGAAATTCAAATGAAATAAAAAAAAACTCAAACCACATCAAATTAAAATCTTAAAATGCATGACATGAATATGAATGGAATCAAATGAAATGAAAAGTCAAAGGTAGTCAACCATTGAACATAGGGTTGACTTATGTGGGTCCCACCAAGTCTAAGGTCAACCCACCATAATTTGACTAAACTAAATCATTCTAAGGGAACCAAATAATAAAATAAACATGTTTAAACTTGAAATAAAAAAAAAGATAAAACCAATAAGGCCTTAATTAGGCTTAAATAGACCATTTAATCTAAATGATCCTAAATGGACTTTATTGAATTCTAATCCAAATTAAAGTAAAATTAACCCAAATTAATTATCTAAAAGCATTTAAAAATCATTATTAAGCATAAATTAACCAATTACAGAGTTTAATTTGACTAATATGTTCATTTGACATAAATAGGACAATTTTAACCCATTAAGCCCAAATAAGGTCAAAGTGGGTTTTAAACCACCAAAAATAAATGAAATTCAATTGAATTAAATCATTCCAAATACTTGGATTAACAAAATTAAAACTAAATATGTTACAATTAAGAAAACAATGTCATTTGACTCAATTGGATTCAATAAAATCCATTTAATCCATAATGGGTTAAGTATTGAAACAAGCAAGCAAACAACCCTAAATTCCATAAAGCCCATTTATTGTGGACACCATAAATGATTAAATGAACATAATTGAACTTTAAATCTAGCATCAGTCCATCAAATGGAAGAAGCTATCCCAAGTCAAGAGGAAAAATGCCTAAAGTGGCATTAATTAACATGCTTGAACATAAAACTAAGCTAATCATTTTGAAACACATTTAAACTCATCCTAAGATGTGTTTAAGTGAATGGTAGCCAAGATTACACAAAAAATATGAGCTTAGGTCAACCCAAGAAAATGGAATATTCCATGGGAGGGGAAAAGGAGAAAACCAAACCAATGCCCTTCAAGCCCCAAGATTCCTTCCATGTGTACAATTCTAGTTGAAGGATTGGTTGACTTTCTCACCGCCTTTAGCTCAATCATTTGGAGTCCAATTTTCCATGTCCTATGGCCTCCATTGAAATCCAATATGGGAGCTCTCAACCAAGCTTCAAAAGAAAGATAAAGATCAAATTGAGACTTTTTCTTGAATCCACCATCTTCTCAAAGCAAAATTGAGTCTAACTAGACATTCCCCCTCCTCCTAAACTTCCTTACTCGATCCTAACACCAAACACTAGTAAGTCATGGTGGACATCCATCTCCACGATGATTCAGAAGGAGGCAAAGCTCATTTCTTCATCTAAAAGCTTCATCTCACTTCCTTGAGTGTTTTACAAATACAAATCACTACCAAAACCCTACATTAATGAGGTACACCCAAAATCGACCTCCTTTGAATTTGATGTTGGTCAATTTTGAAGTGAAGTGGGTCCTATGATTGATTAAGCCATATAAATCCATTTTAAAGTACAACAGGGTCATTTTGTAATCAAAATCTTGAGATTTCATTACGTAGATAACTGGCGATTAGCCTCGATATGCAGACTGTGCTTAGTCTTTGCCTTCAATGAGAGAGACAAAATCTTCATTGTCAGTTACTTATACTAGAAACGAATGACCACAATTTAGTTGGATCATCTGATTAAATCCCTTATAGGAAACAACGAGATGACCTAATCGGAAAACTCAAATCAAACAACATACATCACCAAAATAACATAGGATCCGCTAAGATCTCATGTGGCCGAATTGGACCACCTCATCTAATGTTGTGCCACGTCAGGGTCGCATAACATCAATTGTTTAAAACGGGAAATTCTTGATTTCTTGGCATAAATAAATATTTAAAATAATCAAAAAAATTTTAAAAAAAATCATAGAAAATAAAATACTCATCCAAAAATATATAATTAAGGGCTTTATGGATTCATCTCAGTGACAAAAATCTATTAAACCCAAAATCTCCAATTAATTTTTGATAATTTTGGGTTAATTTGGATTTAAATGAAAACAATCAAACTCAAATTAAACTCAAACCACTCATCCTATTAATTTGAGACTTTGGACAAATAAAATTAAAAAGTTTTCATGATTTATTCGAAAATAAATTTAAAGATATGGAACTTCCAACTTTAAACCCTAAGTTTAACATAAAGTTATATTAAATTATAAAAAACATCAAAATTTATGAAAATAATTTATATCATCTTAATAAACCATAATGAATTTAAGGGTTTTATTAAAACTCTCCAAAATCAAATAAACCATAAAATGGACTAATTTGATAAATCATTGAATTAATTAATCTAAATTTAGAAAAAATCATAATAAATAAGCTAAAACTCCAAAAATAATAAATACATAGTCTATGGATGCATCATTTAGAGAGGAATTTAAGAAAAATAAAATCACTAATTAATTCTTTCAATTTAGGCTTAATTTAAGTTTTATTAAAATAATTAAACCCTTAATAAACCATAAATTACATATATGATTATGATGAAACTTTAGGGAACTTAACTAGTAAGGAACCCCACTTGCCATTAAACTTTCGAAGCCTAATGATCTATGGATTGGATGTTATCAAATTTCTAATCCTTAAGTTAATTTAAATAAAATTTTATATCAAAAATTTATAGAAATTATAAAAATTTATAAAATCAATTTAAAACATTATTATTAACATCAAAACACTTACAAAAAATTTTCGAACCCTCTTAAGTTAAAGGATTTTATTAATCATAAACTTAAGGTTTAATAAAAAATTTAAAGAATATAAAAAAATCTAATTAAACCCTAAGTCAATATTTTATCAAATTTATAATGAACCAATTAATCAATTGAAATGAAAAATTAAATAATCTCTAAATTTCATGCTTAAAATGAAATTCAACTTAAAATGAACTACCCAAATGAATTTAGAAGAGGTTAAGTAACATACTTAAGATCTTAGTTAGACCCATAGAATGAATCTTCATTTTAAGATGATGATCTCATTTTACTAGGACTTAGTATGTTGTATAGAATGAGTTCCACCCAAAATAGAATTTGTTTTATTCTTCATTCTTGAAATTTTAAATACCACTTTTACATAAAAGGAAATTAAAAATGGAAATGAAATCATGAATCAATTAAATCACTTAAATTGAAACCACCCATGATAAATTAAACAACTTTTAAAAATTAAAGAAATTAAAAGAATAAAAATAATTTTTTTATAATTAGCAAACATATGATATATAGGTTGGACACCTAAGGTCACCACGCTATTGGTACCAACAAAGGTCTTGATACCTCGAACCTTCGGTTTAATAATGACACGTAGCTATCAAGCAAAATTATGAAAGTTAAAATCTCAAAATGAAATTCAATTTAACTTTGGAAACACAAATTGAAACTTGAACTAAAAATGCCTAACAAAGTTTTACCACCCAAACTTCTTTAGATACCTTGCAAAACCTTCACTCACTAGGTTATTAGGTCACTAATCATAGACTTAAGTTAGGTTGATTTGTGATGTGATGTGAAATAATGTTCTTAGTTTGTGGTGTAGTGTTTTAGACTGGATGGCTAGGATTGTTTTCACACTAATCTAGATGGTAGGAATTTATTTTTAAGCTAACACTATTTTTCACAAGGGGTTGTTCTTAAAGGGATCACTATCATAAAATAAAATAAATGATGTTTTCTTTTAGGTATGATTAAGTCTGTTAGTATATCCCAATAGGACAGGTGGGCTTCACAAGCAATGAATGCTAAGCCTATATGTTTGCAAATATAATTGTTAGTATGCTATGTGTTTTTCCTAATATATGTTTTGCATAGTTTGAAATTTTTTTTAATTTAAAATGTAATTTCAGCTTAGAATTAGCTTAAGATCTATGGGGTTTAGGAATAGCTAGAGCTAACCCCTATGATGCCCGTGGAGGTTCATGAAGATGGAAACAATCCTAGAAAAAGAAACCCATAGATCTAGACCTTTAGTTCTTGGTTGGGTATATAATGGTAGTGCTCGATTGCCAATTTTTATCTTACTTCCATGGTGTACAGTAGTACCCAGCTGTATTGGAATGTTTATTAATTTAAATTGGTTTGATTTATTTTAGGTGTATAATAGAAATTGCTAGCTTTTCTAGGTTTCTTTCTATGTTGTGTTTCTATGATAAAATGCCTGGATGTTAGGCTCTTAAGAAAAATTAAATTTTTTACCCAACTTAAATCTAAATAACTTAAACAAAAATAAAATAATTCATAACTTCATACATAAAGTAAAGCCCTAGAAAAAACATAAAAGTAACTAGAAATAATTAGCTTTTATGAGCCTGCTAGCAAATTATTCTAACTCCTTGAATTGGGTGCTTCACCCATTACACATAAGGGACGTTTGACCTTTGAGGATGACTACCTTCTTAGGAAAGTGTGTCTTCTTGATTTGATTTGGCCCATGACAACTTTTAACTACATCTCATTATAGGCGTAAATTTCACAGATTCTTTAAATAAATTATGAGTCAAAATGTTTAAAAGCTAACAAGTATTGCATTAGTTAAGAACATATCATACCTAACATGACTTTAGGGATTAGGGAGTGAGTTTAGGTTGCACAGCCATCTTACATACATAAGACTGGCATCATGGATTTAAAATTTTCTTACGTGGTGTTAGCTATTAGTCCTTCTAGGCATGTGATAAGGCCAAAAGAGTCAAGGATAGATTCCTTTCCTCAAGTGAGAGAAAGATTCAATAATTTCAAAAAGTGAAACTAGGTCGAGCCTCTGACTTGGCATCCTTCTAGGAATAGTTCTTCAACCTTAGGTATTTATGTAGTCTTGTGCTAAAAGAATATAAACCTTAGACTTCCAATAAAATATCAATTCAAGCCTAATTAAATCCAATCTCAAGATATAAATCTAAATGATAAGATAGTTGAAATGCTTATTAGGCATCCTAATATTTATAAGTTTTTCCTACATTATCCCAATTGATGTCAAAAAACTCTTTCCTAATTGAGGTGTTCTCTTTTGAAATTCCAATTTAACCATCCATTGGTACCAACTTCGAAATCCATAGAAATAAGAACTTATTTCTTTAATGAAGAGTATTCTTAGGAAGAGATCCTCATTCCTAAGATGCAATTAACTATAAAGGATTTTTCTTATATGGAACTATCATCCTAGTATAAAATAAACTTTGTCCTACCTTTCCATGTAGTTCAAAGGAAGA
Source organism: Cymbidium sinense (assembly GCA_021442155.1). Lineage (NCBI taxonomy): Eukaryota > Viridiplantae > Streptophyta > Magnoliopsida > Asparagales > Orchidaceae > Cymbidium > Cymbidium sinense. Next base: position 57,228,638 of record CM038226.1, read on the forward strand.
ATCTTTGGAACATTAGAAGACCCATTATCATTAAGATTCCTTATTTAAGTTATCAAATACATTATAAAATAACATGTTTATCTTCCAAGATAATATATTTATTCCTTAATGTCGAATTTGATTACCAAAATAAGAAACTTCTAAAGTCTATGTGGTGTCAATATATTTCCTAACATGGAGGTATCCTGAGTTAAAGTCGCTACAATTAGAGGAGTTAGGGTGTTCTCCTTGGACATAAGAATGGCAACAATCTCTTCTAACTTCTTGGCCTTCTTGGCCTTCTTTTAAAGACTTGCCCATAGAATCACATGTTCAGTGTCAACACGAGGCTTTTTAGTGTCTATAGTAGTAATTTGTTTCGTAGTTTTGCAAACATAACCCAATAAAGTTAAAAAAAATTATTTAAGCAAGTAGGTGAAGAAAATGTTGAATGCACTAAAGAAGGATAGAAGGATGCATTGATAGCCTCTGGTGAGTTAGAAAATTTGATTTAGTCAAAAGGTGAAGTTACCTTTCATAATTGAATAAATTTTCTTATTTATGCAATTCATTAAATGTTTATAGCGAATCATTCTTTTCATTCTTCTATCTTTTTTGTGAGGTACCTTTATAAGAAGAATTAGGGAGCTAAATATATATCCAAAGTAATGGATACACCCAAGTGACGTGACAAGTCTGTTTACCAAGACAAACATACTCGCCATAAAGGCTACTCAAGAAGAAAAGGCTACTAGAATAAGTATACTCACTGAAAAGTTTATTCAATAAGGAAGGATCAACCTAGGCCAACGAGTCAAGAACTTAAAGAAAAATGACTTAGAGAATAAGGCATGAATCAACTCTTTGATAACACTCGAATACCCAAAGGATTAAGGAAGTTATTTCTCTCAACCTAGTCCTTACTCACGTACTCGCAAAATAGGATATTCTTACCCATTGTCTACCAAATATATGCCTACTCATAAGTATACTCGCCACCAACCTAGGTGAGAATCCACTTGTACTTAATTTGCTTTATTTGTGCTTTTTATGTATAACCACCCCATAATGTTATAAAAGGAAAACTCCTCTCCAACGAGAGGACCTTTTATCTCTCTCTAGGTCCCTAGTCTTTGTACTTCAATTTTGTAGAATAAATATTTTTATTTCTCTTGCACTTCCTTACTTTTTGGTTTCCTATTTGCAATATTTTGGTCTCACTCTATTGCTTAGGTATCTTAGATGTTCTTACTCCATCCATGAACAAACTTGGATTCAACAATCACCATATTAAGTGGGTAGATTGCTAGAAGTTTTGAGATTAATTTATATAAATTTTTTTTTAGTTATTATATTTTTTTGCTTAAAATTTATTTTAAGTGGGGTTCTATTGGCTTCATCATAAGAAAGTGTGAAGTTGTTGTTTCATAAGAGAGTATAAGGTTTTTTGTTGGGGTTGTACTCGCCTTGTTATAGAAAAGGTCATGTTGTAATTTATTTTTAACTATGGCAGTGGAATCCTTGTTAGAATGACTAGGCATAAACATAAGCTAGTTTGAGTTTTCATCATATAATACAAAAATCTAGTGCCTACAGTCTAATATTTTCTACATTTATTATCTACTACTCTATGGTTTTTGGTAATTCATCAATTTATATTGAACTTTCTTTTTCTATAAAAATTTATACTTGAGTTTTAACTTGTAATATTTTTAAATACCCAATTCACCATATTAATTGGGTAGATTGCTAGAAGTTTTGATTAACTTACATAAAATTTTTTGAAGTTATTATATCTTTTTTACTTAAAATTTATTTTAAGTGGGGTATAAGGTTATTGTTACATGACATAATATAAGGTTGTTGTTGGGGTTGTACTCAAGAGAAAGAATGGAAGCTCCTCCACCCAGGATTGTATGTGTTGGAATAGGGAAGATTTGGTTGAGTTCTCATAAAGTTTAATTGCCCTATATATGGCTACGTTAAGTGATTATTGGTCTAATAATTTGTGTTGTTAAGCTCAACTCTATAATAATCAGAACAATGACATATGCATGCATTGCAAGATCTATTAGAGGACTAAGTTACTTTGCCAAAAAAGCACTTTGTGTGGTGAGGTCTATAATGTAATATGTCTCTTGTGTTGTATCCATAGGCTTCTTCAACATGAGTCTTTTAGTTGTCCACTAGTGTTTATTTATGACCATCTCCTCCAATAGGTCATAAGTAGCCGCCTATGTCTTACTCATAAATATGCTGCCAAATTCAATGTCAACATTGATTTGAGCATGGCCAACTTATTGAAGGACGTTTGCACTTTCATTAATTTGTGTAGGTCATGGTGTAGGTATCTCTTGAGAAGGTCCTTGAACCTCTCTCATGCATCATATAGTGTTCCACCTTCCATCTACATAAAATTAGAGATCTTTATTCTCATTATTGTTGTCTTAGTAGTTGAAAAGTATTTGGACAAGTCATTTTGTGTTAGATCATCCCAACTAGTGTTGGAGTGCTTAAGTGGACAGTTGAGCCAACTCTTGGCACAGACCCTTAGAGAAAATGTAAACGACCTGAGTTTGATGGCATCATTAAAAACATTATTATACTTGAAAGTATTACAAATCTCTAGAAAGTTTGTGGTCTGCGTGTTGGAGTCTTCAATAGTAAGGACCCCAAATTAAGAGCTCTAAATCAATAGAAGTGTGGCAATCTTGATCTTAAAGTTTGTTATTTACACTTTTACCTTAATTATGAACTATATAATGATAAGCATAGTGAAAAGTGCATAGTCTCACAACACCTTTGTCCCCATGGTTACATCTTCTCCAACCTCCATGTTAGCCATTCATTATGCTCCAGTTCAATCTACTTGTCTCTTGATTCACTTTAGTGGCATTCTTTTAATTTTTGGATCTTAAACTAGTAAAGCTCCACAACCAGATCAACCTACAAAATAAAGTAAATAAAAAATAAAATAATAAAAATGATTAAATTAAAATAAAAAGGGTCCAAAGTAATAGAAATCAACATGGTATGAATATTAGCATTGTAATCCCATGCAATGGTGCCAAAATATTTGATGTAGTGAGGGATAGTCCGTACATGGTCGTGTTAAGTAATAAAGTGTGAGGATATTATCATTCTCATGAGGATTGCATGTCAAGTATTGAGATTATATTGATTATTTACCATTTGGATGACAAAAATGGGATGTTTAGGCAAAAACTACAAACTATTTGTAAGTCTAACAAAATGGCTAACTAACTACTAAGAGCCAAATTTTTATGTGGTGATTTCTGTATGATTATGGATAGGTATTGGGTATCATGAAAGTTGTTATGTGCACTTAAGATTTAAAAATGGAGATGATTTTTTTACCAAAGTTTGATTAAGGTGGTGACTACCTTTCTCTCCAAAAACCTAGGGCCCTTGCTTTTCTCACATAACTTACCAACCTTGAATCATGGCTAATGATTAAATTGATTTTATCCTTTAAGATTAGAAAAATAATCTTAGTTCAACTCAACTTGATTTTACCATGTTACATGGGTTAGTTTAATGGAATGATCCAACTTTACATGCTTAAACCAAGAACTATAAAATAATCTTAAAGCTAATTAATTAAAAGAAATTTAAATAAACCTCTATAACCAAAATATCCCTTGGATAAAGCTATCGATACATCAGGTATTAAGTAGAAAAGGAGGGGAAATGAATAAGATAGATAGTACAATTGGTCAATATAAATTCTAAAAATAATTCCTTGTTAAATCTTCTTAGCTGTGAGGTGTGAAATGGACACTACAAGATAATCATGAATTTTTGGTAGTCAAATTTGATAAAAAAATTTTAAAATTCCATCAAACAATACTATTCTCAACAATTATCCAACAAAGACGTCATTAGTAAAACATGTGACAGAAATGAATTTTGACAAAGAACAAGATCATTGAAAATTAATTCTAGTGGTCATCCAATAAAAACATGATGGAATTTTGTATAAGTTTTACCATCGATTTCAACATAATTATCATTACATAGAAGTCAATAGATATTTGTACTTAAATTTTTGGTGGAAAGTCTATCAAAAACCTATACTATTTTTTTTTCTAAAATAGCCGCACCTACTTAAAGTTGCCCTTTTACAATTCTTGCACATAGTTGATACAATATTTTCATACTCCCAAGATGTTTAAAAAATTAAAAAATAACTAAAAAATATATCAATGGAGAACCAAATTATAATGAAAAACATTTTTAAAAAACCCATTCAAAGTTCAAATTTAATTGTACATCCATATCTATAGACTACATAAATCAATTTCCATAAATATATCAAAATTAAAGTAAAAATATTTCTTCTATTGTCTCTTCTTTCTCATCCTCCATGACTACATTCATTTTTCTTTGCATTATTGGATGGAAAATTGAGCCATTTTATCTTACATCTGTGCTTAAATTTCCATCATCCATGCAATCATCTCATCAACAAATGCAACAACCTATTTTCTCACCACTTCTTCAATTATATCCCCACCTGAGCTTAACAAAGCTGATTATAAAGATTTCACATCATAAGCTATGGCCAATGAACTCAAGCCTTAAATCCTCTCTTTTTATTTTCTCATCTATAACTTGGTACTATAAAGAAGGTTGTCACGCCATAAAAATTACTCTCCCTAGAATGATAACTTCTTAATATCCCATAGTCACATATATTCATCCAACAAAATCTAAATTAATAAATTCTTACAAATACATTACTATTATTAATTTTATAAGAAGAAAAAAAACTCATGTAGACTTGTCAAGATCTACCCAATACATCGTAGGTCTTGTTGTTATTAATACATGAACATGTGTAGCTCTAACAATGTGGGCTCTCTCCCTACATTTCTTTATACAAAAGCTAATATAATTAAATTTTTTAAAATAATTAGACATATGATTAACAAAATAGTAAAATATTAAAAAACATACTATTGTCATCTTATGCTTAGTATGTAGAACTAAACCACTTATATGCAGGGAGCTCCCAATACCTCATAATCAAATGCTCGATATAGGATGTTCATTTGGATTCGAATGTTCTTTGGCTTGCTTACCAACACATATGCCTAATTATTTTGATGGTAAGCACATTTTAAGAGGCTTTTCATTATACTTCACTTATGTTATATACTAGTCACTTCACTTAAAATCAGTTGAAAATCACAATGAATTTTGATTCATCTAATACTCATCTAAATGTTTAGTTCAAACTTACATTAAAAGCTTCATAGTCTACTTCATTATTCATTCAATGATAAATTAAAGCATGGACATATCTAATAATTTCTCATTTTGGAGATACAAAAATTAGTCTTATCATTATTTTTATTTGAAGAATCTTGTGAAAATCCATTTTAATGGATGATGCTTCATAAAAATATAATTCCTATTCTTGGTTTTCTATTGATAAGATTTTTTATTATATAAATTATTAATGAAGATTCTATTAGAATGGTATTTACTACAAGATAATTAGTCGATCCATCATCTTTATAGCTTTCTATAGGTCATATGTTTTATCCAACTATCATAAAATCATTGACCACCACGTAAATCAATTTGTTTCATGTGGATAAAACTTTAACATGATATGGGCTTCAAATAAAATATTTTGCAAGAAGAGATTAAAAGTTAGATTGTAATAAGATCATAATTTATCTTCTGAACTTATTGTAGATATCATTTTGAAGTTAAAACATTAAGTTAAAAAAAAGAATTTGGAGAATGTTGATTATTCAATCTTCCAAAAGGAATAAACTTTTATTAGTTAATTACACTTGAAGACATTTCTATAAAAAAAACTCTTCATAAGTGGGAACATGCCTTTATTTTGATTTTAGTTTGCTAAGTTTAATAAAAGGACTTCTAATTCAAAAACTATTACCTCAATAATATACTTCATATACTAATTGTCAATCCATAATATTGAGGGTAAATCATCATGATTAAGTGAGATCAAAGCAAAGGTCTCATGGTGCACTTCCCTCAAGGTACGCCACTACTCTGTTAAGGTTATATAATAATCTTGTTACTATTTCACTAGTTCTTGTCGATGTTGCACTTCTTCTATGCTTCTTATAATAGGTTCTTCTTCTTATGTTGGTGCTTTACTTCACAATACCATTCTTAATGATAATTCTCCTAACACTGCTAACAAGATCATCTTTCCTCAATCTTACCATGAACAATTTAATGAGAGAGCTGAGAATAGCCTCTTTATGCCTACAACATAAAAATTGGTAAGCCAACCTTTTTGTTTATGAAACTGATATCGCCAACTTTGCTAATATATTTAAGTTCACATAGATCAATAAGTTCACTTACAAACATCCTAAGAAAGACACTATAAGGAAGCACTTTGACAACCTCAAAAAATAAGGTGATTGGAGCATTAGGCTACTTGATGAAGACATAAGAAAGACACTATAAGGAAGAACATTATGCTAGGATTCTTTCCAAAAAGTTTTACTACGTTGAAATTTTCCCTCTCAAGTACTCAAGTGGACACTATATTTTATTGCAATGTTGAACCCCCCACACCCCTGCCTATTCTAATTTGGATTAAGTTTAAGTTCCCTAATTTAAAGCTCTACTTGTTTAACAACCAAGTTCTTTACTCACTAGCTACTATATTTAGAAAATCCTTCAAACACAACCTACCAACCTTCAATTTCTGAAGTCCTTTAACCGCTAGAGTTCTTATGGAAATGGACAACACCATTAGCAAGTAGAGGAAATTAGAATTGGCATCCCTACTAATAGTTACTTGCAACCGATAATCATTGAGTAAAAGCCACTCCATTATTCAGGATGTAAAATGTTCAGACATAGTATTGACGACTAATATATTTCACATCCGGAGTTAAGGAAAAAATAGCAAGAGCAATAGGGAGCTGATGTACAAAATGACCAACAAATACTTGATGCTAACCCATTAATCAATCATATAAAATAATTTGGAATTGACAAGCTTCAGCGTATTGGGCAACGTACTAAATAAGAATTACCAATTTAGTGTCTTGCTCATAGTTAGACTACTAAGACAAAATTAGGCAAAGATAGTTCCAATAAAAAGCACCTTTTAATTATGTAAATCAAAGTGAGTTCCTACCTGAAATAGAAACAAGCCTATGAAAGTTCAACTCACCTTACAAGTGATGGAAATAATTAACAAACAACTAATTATTGAGGAAGAAACCCCTACCCAAAAACAAGATACCAAAATCCTTAATCAAGTAAGTTAAGCAATGAAAGTTCAGTGAATTGTTCAAAAATCTAAGAAACATAAGCCCTAAGTGATAAGAGAGATTAAATTCATTAATCTTGAAATAATAACAAACTTGGCAACTACCTCTATTATTAGAATCTGAGCCAATTTGGAAGATAAAATTCATAATAGAGGAACTTGAAGGAAGCAACTACCCTAAGACCAATCTATCAATATGGAACCTTAGAGGCATAGCCAACCTTAAGACCAATCTATCAATATGAAACTGTCATTCACCTTAGAAGCTTAGTAAGAACTAGTAAATTAGAGAAGTTTGTTGTAATTGCATGTATGGTTTATATGGATAAGTTAAATAGATATAGAAGGAAATTTGTAATCTTAAACCTAAGCTTCAGTTGAAATAATAAAATCTAGCTATTCTAGAGGAGCCATTTCAATGTTCAAATTCTAATGGATGACCCACAATTTCTTCACACTAGTATAACTTGCAACAATTTCACAATCCTTGCTAGTTTAATTTATGTTGGTTGCTCTAGAGAATCCAAAAAATACATTTGACATAAAATTCTTTTCATTGCTTCTACTTGCAATGCATATTGGATTATGGGAGGAGACATGAATATGATCATGAACTCAATTGAAAAAAGAGGTGGTGGAAAACTTGTAAACTCTATTATGAGAGAATTCTCTAATTATATCACAAATTTTAGGCTTTTTGACTTTGGTTTTAGTGGCTATCCTTACACATGGTACCATGGAAGAACATATGAAAAGGTGCATAAGATCCTTGTGAACACTCATTGGCTGGACTATTTCCATCATACTTTAATTATGCATCTTAACCAAACTGGATTAGATCACACACCATTGCTGCTCAAAGTTCTCATTCTCTCCAAACCAAAAACACATCTTTTAGAATTCACAACATGTGGCCATCCAAATTATCTCAATTGTGTTAAAAGGCTTGGAAGGCTGAAGATTATATTGATTTGTGGATTAACTTATGGAGACTTCATAAAATCATGGCTATTGCATTTAAAAATTAGAATTGGGAAGCCTTTGGTAACATAAACACAAAGGTAGTCATGGCTGTAGACAAAGTCACAATTTATAACAACTTGTATGCAATGAACCAACTGAAGTTAGGATGGAGGAACTACAAAAATGCTCATACTGAATTGCAATCACTAATCAATATGGAGGACCTTTTTATAGGAAAAACATGTTATGGCTAGTTTTTTGGATGGGGACAAAAATATGTGCTTCTTCCAAGCTTGTATCAAGAGAAAGAGAGAACAAAAAACCATCATATAAATTAAAAATTGCTCTAACTAGTGGTTAACTAACAAAGGTGATATTATAACTAACTGACTTGACTATTTTTAGTAGAATTTCTAGCCCACCATCATCAATCATTCTTTATTTAGACATAATAATCTCATCTCAGTTCCTAATGAATTTGAAATCAAGGAAGCCATTAATTCTGTGGTTAGGTTTGAACCAAGTGAACTTGATGGATTCATTAGACCAAAGCTCTTGGGACATCATTAAGGATGATATTGTCAAATATATGCAAGCATTTTTTAAAGGCACATATATACACAACTACTTTATGTCTTCCACTATAATACACATTCTTAAAAATAAGGATGCTCATTGTTGGGAAAAAAGTTGGCATACTTATCTTTCTAGTGTTATTAGCAAGGAAATCAACAAAATCATTGTCTTTAGATTACAACTACATTTACCATCTCTTATTAGTGCTAATCAATCAACCTTTATATAAGGGAGGAATATCATGGATAATATCTTTATAGCTCAAGAACTTTGGCTTGATTTGAATAGGAAATTTAGGGGAGGGAACAAGATAATCAAATCAGATATCAAGAAAGCATTTAGTACCATTCATTGAGACTTCATCATCATGGTTCTTTAAGCTAATGGTTACAACTTGGACTTTTGCAACATCATCAAAATGCTTATTAGCAATAACTACTACTCCATCATCATTAATGAGGAACTAGATGAATACTTTCAATCTCATAGAGGTATAAAGCAAGGTGATCCATTTTCCCCTAACCACCTTTATTATTTCTTTTGATTACTTTTCCAAAATCTTGAACACTGATCATGAGGAAGATAGCACGATCAACTATAAAGAAAAAGAAAAACTATAATTTTCTACCTAACTTTTGTGGATGATGCACTTCTCTTTTGCAATGCAAGAAAAAATTCTATTAGGAACATGATAAATATAATTAAAGAATTTGAGAGTGTTTCTGGTCTCACCTTCAACAGAAAAAAAATCTCAATTCATTCTTAACAACTAGTGTAATCTTAGAAGATTAGATAAATTGATCAATTTATTAAAATCTCAAAAGGTCAACTAACTTTTAAATATCTAAGAGTTGACTTATATAAGAGAAGAATAAGAATCAATATGTTTGATGACATCATAACTAAAATTTAGCAATATATCAACTCTTGGGAGAATTCTCTACTCATCTTTGGAGGTAAGAATACAATTATTAAGAGCATCCTAAATTTAATCCCCCTCTATACCATTCAATTAGTAAACATGATATTAAGTGCTTAGCTCAAATTGAAAGATTATTCAATAGATTTTTGTGGAGTGGCAATCTAAAGTCTATCAACTAGACCAACTAGAAAAAAATATGCAAACCTAAGGAATAAGGAGGACTTGATTTGAGATCCTTTTAGGACTCAATCAAAATCAACATAATTAAAAGCTAGATTCAATTCAAAGTTAAGGATTCTTTTTGGGCTACCTATCTCCATGGTAAATATTATCCTAATCATTATCTAACTCTTGTCTCTCCTAACTATAAAGACTCTATCCATTGGAAGACTATGCTCCTCTATAGAAATAAAGCTGAGAAGATAATTCATTAAGACATTGGAGTGGGGAAGATCAATTTTTGGACAATGGCTCTTTGAAACTCATCTAAATATTTTTTATAATGGGCTAGAATTGATTTCATACTTTTGGACTAAGAATAGCTAGAATTATTATAAGCTATCCAATATCCTACCAAGGAACATTGTGTATTAGATACTCAAATTTCCAATTAACACCAATAAGAAATATGAGATGGTTATCAAATCTCATAAAAATAACCCAATCTCTCTGAAAAACCATTGTCGACCATATGATTGATGGTAGGAGCCTTCTATGAGGTAAACTAATTTGGAATAAAATTTTTAAACCATCTATCTAATTTTTCTTCTAGACACTATTTCAAAAGATTCTTTTTATTGATGAAATTTTGTAGCTTAAAGGACTACAGATAGTCTCTAAATGCTAGATATAAGGTGAAAAAGAGGAATGCTTTAATTATGTCTTCTTCAACTATCAGTTTAGTGTTAAGTTGGGAAGCATCTTATATTTTAGTTGAAGACCAACATTTGAGTCTTGTTCAATAATTTAGAAGAATGTCTTTAGATCTAGAAACACCCCCTTCATTAGATTATGCTACTAATCTCAACACCATCATCCTTCTTCTAGCTTTCTAGTTCATCTTATTAGCAGGAAAATGGTGCAAAACATGATAGTAAGAAGATCCCTTTAAGAAAGTCACCACATAGATTATTAACTGAATATCTAAATCCATCAACTTTGGTTGCATCAAGCTATTCTGGTCTATCCATCTGAGAAGCTCATACTTGAAGGGTTATCCATGCTATAAACCCATCAAACTAACTTAAGAAACTATTATTTGGCCCAAACCAACTAGTGGTATTATTGAAGAGAATAATAATGGCTATTTTGAAACTACTAACAACTCAATAATATTTGGTGGGATATTTAGTGACTCATTTGGCCAATTGTTATTATTTTTCTCATCTCCTTACATTTCCTCCTTAGCTATTCATGTTGATCTACTTGCATTAAGTATTTTTCTCTCTGTTTTACTAGATTTTAAGACTTCTAAATGGTGGATTGAATTAGCCTCTCAACTTTTGATTGACATCATAACTGGATGTAGCAAGGAACCATTGCACACAACTAATCTCTTTAAGAAAATCAGAAGCCCACAACATTTCAGGCAAGCTACATTCAACCATATTTAACATGAAGGCAGTCAACTAGCAGACTACCTCACACAACTAAGAGCATCAACTGAGTAGATGTGTATTTCTTTCAGCCTGAACCTATATTTAAAATGTTAATTACATAGTGATACTCTAAACTCAAACTCCCTATATATTAGAGTGTATCTAAACTAATATACTCAGTATTTGTATCCTCCTTCTTTTCATTATAATGGAATCCTTTAGCTTTAAAAAAAAAGTAAGATGAAAGTCTAATATATAAAAAGCTTATGTAATAACAATCACTTAATCACTAAAGACTTTAGGTTGAGCATAATATTCTTAATTTAATAAGTTAGTAAAGAAAAGAGATCAAGAACAAGGAATAAATAATCTTTGTTTATATTTCATAGATTCATCATCTTAGGTTGTCAAGTTCATAAATATATCTTGGGACGATCGTTTACCCAACCTAGTAGTGAGATGTTTTGTTAGAAATCATAAAATACATCTTCAAAAATTAATCTCATGGCCTTCAATTAAGAATGGAAAACTTATGATTTTAGGAAAAGTCTGAGAAGATACAAGAATTGTATTCTTCACATTGGTATGGAAACACCTTTATGATGAAAATACATGAGGTAGCCCAATTATATGCAACCAAAACTACTCAACTTTAGACTTGCAATCTTGTATGGGTCAAGTTGTCACTTTCTGTGATAGTAAGATGCAATGATAATTAAGACTATGCCTTACCAAAGTTCTACCATTCAAAATATATTATGTAATGCAAATTATTTATTCTTTTATGAGCAAAAGTTTTTAATTCATTATTGACTTGGCTATATTATGAAGGTACATTGATGCTAGGGAGTTTGTCATTATTAAGCTCCATCTTATAGCTCCTTTAAGAGATATAAGATAGAAAATGTCTATAAAAAAATTTTTTTAGCCAAAATTTATAGTTTTAAATATTTTTTAGTTACTTTAGATTATTTATTATTTTAATAAAGTTAGCAAAAAAAATGATTCTCCTACTAAACATTAACATCATAATAACAAAGTAAAAATAATGAAATGAATAAAGAAAATATAAACAACATTATGATGTGATGTATGTAAGAGAATAATTTGCAATATTGTGCACTTGGGCAATATGTTATACATACTCAAAATAAAAATATTGAGTAATCAAATCCTACTCAACAAGCTTGGATAATTAAAAAATAAATTATAACTTGATGTGGGCTTCAAATCTTAGTGAAATATTTTGGAAATGTTAGAGTATGGTCTCTAATAAAATTTTGAAATTGGTGGACTCAACAAAAAATGATTTGATGGGTGAATTTAGGCTATTCACTTAAATAAGTCAAATTGGTCCAAGAGAGGCTAATTATGTTTTTGGACTTGATTCTCTAAGATTTCCTAAAACACAAGGCTTGGAAATGTTTAGCGTAGATTAACTAAAACCTATACAAAAATTTTGGATTCTTCTAAAATTTTGAAAAAAAAAATTTATAATGTAAAGTTATATGAAATAAGCTAGGTTTCTAGGAAAAATCTATCTAGTTAAGTGCTTTACTTGGGGTCAAGGCTTTGTAAAAGTGATTTTATAATATATTATAAGACATGAACTACTGATTATGATAACGCAACGTGTTTAAAATAATTTTAGAGAAAATGGCATTTGTTTGGTGGGAATTACAATAGCCAATTACTCAAAGGAACAATACTAGATCTTGTAGAACACTCTATGATCAAGACAACTACGTGGCATGTAAAATTATTATTAATTTTATTTTAAAAGACATGGTAAGATATAATGGTGGAAGATAGTAAGAGATTTTACAATAGCAAATTAATAAAATAATGAAAATATATAAAACCATACTCATGAGAATAGAGTGGAGATGAGACAAGACAAAAAGTCTGCCCCTTATGAGGAATTCAGTCACCAACAGTCTCTCCTTAAGTTATCACTCAAATTTTTCAATGGATCATGAAAAAAAAACATTTCATTTCATTGTAAAAAGAATTATTAAATATTTGTAAGTTTTAAATTTAAAATTAAGAGGGGAGAAAAAGGTGTGAAGGGTTGATTACAATTATGTAGCCCATGGGGTCACCATATAGCTATATAAAATACTTGGCTATCCCATTTAAGTCCCCACCTAAATTAATTATTTTGATGAAAATATTATATTCTTTAGGATTTAAATAATTTTCTCTCAATAGGAATTCAAAATTCATAAATCCATATATCAACTTAAAAATTTAGAAATTTCACTAGAATATTTTTCACATAAAGTACATAACAATTATAATGTCTTTAATAAGAATATCACATAAATAAAATGATAATAAAATCTTAAGTATATGTCTTCAATTTGGTCCTAGTGGTTAGACCTCTACGATATGTTTTTGCTCTCCTTGCTTCCCCATTGTAGTTGGACAATTTCTTTTTATTTTGACACCTTACACCCATAGGCCTAGATGAACTCTTCATGAAGAGTTTAAGTCAAGGTAGTTTCCCCCAAGCTTTGGTGATAGTTCCTCCAAATCATTTTTAGTGAACAAGGTGTTCTCTATTGGAGGTTTATCTTTTCATATATATATATATATATATATATATATATATATATACTCTCTTTCTTAATTTTTTGGTACCTCATCTATAATGATATATGATCAACCTTAAACAATTGGCTAAGCACGTAAAAATGATGTTTTTTATCCTTCAACAAAAGATGCATCTTGCAAATTTAGAGGTTTTATAACGCCCTTAAATAATATCAAATATTTCACATTAAAAATAGGTCTTATAAATATGTCAAATAGTAATTCAAGAATAAATATATGCAATTATGCCATGTTTTTAAATAATATCAAATAGTCCACATCCTCTTGCATGTAGTTTTCTAAATTATTTAGAAGGATACCTCTAACAAGGGGTCCTAATCAACACAAGATCTCCAACATCAAATTATTTAAATGTTTAACTTTTACTCTTTGATTTGGAATATTAAAGGTTTTGGGAATTATATCCAAATGCAAATGTAGAATCCAAAAATATAGGTTCAAAATACTAGCAGGACAATGAGTTACCTTATGTTAAATACATATACTAATTCAAAATATGTTTTATTTTTTCTCTATAAATAATTTAGGGAAAACAAACTCCTTCATGCGAAGGAATAGATCCCAATTTTCTAAGCTTCTACCCACCAAACTTCTTAATAGTTATTTTCCCATAATTTGAAGGTGAAATGCTAAAGAAAATTTTGATATGGTGCCCATTAAGTATCATAATAGTTTTATTTTTTAAAAAATGACATGAACTTTACTCCACAACATAAATAATTATGGAAGGAAGCCTCTAAAATCTACCAATCTCTTTGAAAAATAATCTAGTTTTATAAGATACATCATTTGATTATGAGTGAAGTATAAAATGAGTCATTTTAAAGAAATGTTCTGCTATAGTAAAGACCCTATCGTGTCTCTTTGAATACTTAAATAGGCCAAGCACACAATCAATAGAGATATCCTTTCAAAGTCTAAATGGAATAGGCAAAGCATAATATTTTAATAATTTTTTCTTTCTGCTTTTAGCTTTCTTGTAGGTGCATTCTTTGGTGACTACCCTATTAACATATCTTATAAATAAAGAAAAAAATTAATATTCTACTTTGTGTATAGCGATGTGCAACAAGCACCACATCAAGGTCTTTTAACTAAAGCTCCACTCTTGAAAATCGTATTTCAAGAGGACTTGAATTCTGATGCATGAAGATGGCCTAAGAGACTTTTATATGTGTATTTTATTTGTTGTATTTTTTTCCATGTGATTACTATTATCATGTTTAAATATTATGCTTATGTTGTGGTTGAACTCACATAATTTCTATGTGTTAGTTTGTGTAAGAGTTAGTATGGCACCAAGGTGAAAGTTTAATAAGTAGTTTTAGGTCAATTTAGGTAGTTCTTTTTGAGGGGACATACCCTTTAAATGTTGGTACTTGTATTTAAATTTTTATTACATTGAAATGAAATTATTTAATGGTATTTGGGAATAATTTGAGTGAATAAACTCGTTATGATTGGAGCTTGGCCCTATTTCCAACACTATTTTTATGAGTAGTGTTTAAGTTTTTTGCCTTTGATTTTTTAAAATTGGTCAACTTAGCCTATTTGACCCATATGAACCCATATGGGCTAAATCCAAATATACTTCAAATCAAAACAAACTAATTCAACTAAGACATCCCAAATGATCATTTGAACTTAACCAAACCATCAATTTGACTCAATTTGATCAATTGATCAACCTAACTCATTTGAACCCAATTTGACCTATCTGGGTCAAATTGAGCCAAACCCAACCAAGCTTGGTATGACTTATCCTTGAGTCACCATGGGTCAATCAAAACAAATGCAACCCATGGTTGATCCGAATTAGGCCAAAACCCATTGGACAAACCCATCCAAATGAGACAAAATCCCCATTTGGATGGTCATACCTACCCACTAACCCTTGGCAGCCACCTTTAGCCCATTGTGGACATGTGGGCCACTAGCGAACCTAACCCAAAGCTGATTGGGTCAACCCTGTGTGGAGGTGAGCTAACCCATGCCTTTCCATTGGAGCACTTGGGGGAGGAGGTACACACCACCTCAACCCCTGCAATTCCTCCAGCCACTCAAGACCCTCCACCTTAGCCCATCATAGACATCCTCGACTGCCTGTGCCGACTGGATGCCTACCAAAAGCTGAAAAAGTTGAATTGATCCAAACTGTTAGATCAATTGGGAGGTATAATCTCCCCCATCTAATTCAAACCACAAAGAGAGCTTCAATGAGTGATTACGAGCATCCCATATCCCTCTTGAGCTCCTCGTCATCGGCGAGACCAAACTCGAGTGAAATTGAGCCCTCTATCCATCCAACCCTATTCAAACCTCACCAAACTTCAATTAACTTCTCCCACATCATCCCTAAGCTCTGAATTGATGAAACAAATTGATTCCCAATAGATTCAAGCATTGGACACCACTCCTAGACCAACTCTGATGACTATGCAGCAGCATTTGGTCCACAAAGCCATCGACAGGGAGGCAACTCACGAGCTTCTCAACAGGGCTTTGTCTCTTCAAGATGAAGCTACCTTAATTATTGGACCACCATTCTTGAGCTCCGGTGAAGTAATTTTATGGCAACCATAGAAATCTTCTTAAGTGTTGATCATTTGTGAAGAGTTTTATAATTTCATGCAATTTTCACCATAGGATCTCCTTAGATCTCTTCCTTGAATATTTTGGAGTCGATCCCAATGCCTCACAAATTCTAATAGAGTAGAGAAGGGTAGACGGTGTCCCTCTTCCAGTGGTCAGAGTCAAAGGATCATCCACCATCCATTCGGTGTGATTAGAATGGACGTTCGTGATTTAATCCATTAAGATCCACGGGATTAATCTCCACCATCAGATTTGAGATCAGATCATGGGGACGAAAGTGCATCCACCACCGCTGACTCAAAATGCCATGTCAGATGATTTAAGTGGCCTACCCCATGGCGCCATGTGGAAAGCATCGCCACATCAGCTCCTGCATGGCACCAATGATATTAAGGGTTAATAAAGCTTCAAAATGCTATTAATTAGCCAGAACTTCAAAAATTCATAACTGATTGCAAAAAAAATATAAAAATATGATTAAACCAATTTTGGAAAGGGTAAATAGAGGAAAATTTACTAAAAATAAAACCCATAATGTTTGCATAGTGATAGTGCTTAATTAGGGTTTAAAATTTTTCTTAATTACCTTGAATCAAGAAAGTACATGCCATTGTTAACCAGGGAAGGAAATTTGAAATCCAAACCTTAATTACCCTAGTTAATAATGGCACGTACTTACTTTATTTCATTCTTATGTGTGCATATACTATAATTTGGATAGAACTTGACTTTACATGAATAAATAAATTTATTAACATACAATCTATTGCATGATTCTCATTCTCATGGTTGTGTGTACATTCATATGTAATTAAGATAAGAAGTATATAGTCTTGACATCTCGAGAATATGATGCTTTAAGTATCCCCAAGGAGGTCTTAAAATATCTCACTTTCCTCGTTTAAACAATGGCACATACTTGCTTAAAACTTTAATGCATGTGTGTGTACTTAGCTAAGGAATGGAATTCCTCTTTTCTACCAAAGTATATTCATTCATAATCATTTAAGTGTGCAAAAATACATTGCATGTATAGGGATTCTAAGTTCAAAATCATATGCATATTATTAATGATGAAAAGGAATGGTGCAACATTATCTATGTGATGAAATTCGAATTCATTAATCTTAAGATGCCTTTCATGTTGAATAGAATTCTTTAAGATTAACTCAAATATTAGATTAATAAAAATATTTAATAAATCAGTCACTAAAAGAAACCACAATTATAACAACATGCTTTAGAAAATAACTTAAGATTGGGATGAAAGAGGTTAAGCCTCTTTCTTCTCTTTACAATAATTAGATGCTAAGTAAGTATTAAATAAAATAAAAGAAGACATAAATTAAAATCCACTAATCTTCTTAATAATTTAAAGTGAAACCATCCTTCATGGTTAATTTAAATAATTCTAAACTTAGATAATTATAATTTCAAAGCCTAGCTAATACATACCAGACTAAGCCTAAGCACACACATTAAAATGCTAAGTCATCATTTCTAGCTTTAAGTTAGGAAGGTGTATGATGTGATGTAATATTTTACACTATATGTTAAGATTGTTATGCGTAGAATGGATGCTATGCCCTTATCAGCCTAATGTTATTTTCTATAGGGAATTATGCTAATGGGATCGCTAAAATAAATATAATGCTTTTACTTGTAGGTTTCTTATGCCCCTAAGCATAATCCATGTTAAGACGGGTGGGCTTGGTAACCCATATGGAGGGTGTTAAGTCCAAACTATATAATATAATTGCTTTGGTTTGTATGGATGATTTAGCTAACATTGATTTTGCAGGTGTAATTAGATTTTACTTCCATTAATATTAATTAATTTAAGCAAAGAAATGGAAGAAATGAAGAAAGGAGCAAAGAGTGAAGATCCCCATAGCATCTATTCAATTTCAATTGTATAATTTTACTATAATCCGGGTTGTATAAGGGTAGAGCTCAGCTACCCAATTTCTTCTCTTTTCTAGAGTGTATGATGGTACCCAGCCTCATCGGCCTCTCATTCTTTCACGATAATCTATAAATATTTGATTGTTGTGTTTAATTTATACAATAAAAATTGCATGCTCTTCATAGGCTTCTTAAGCTTAATGTTTGAATGTGTGGCCTAGATGCGGTAAGCTCTTTAGAACAAAAATAAAATTTTTTACCCCCATTAATAACTCATAATTAGATTTTAAAATAACTCATAACCTCACTTTAAAGCATAGGCTTTAATTAAGATAATTAAAAAAATTAGCAACCTCTTAGTTGAATGTTGAATGTTCTAACATGATGCATAACATATTTCTTCACCCTTGAATAGGGAAATTCACTCTTGCAAGATAGAGGAATGTTGACCTGTGAGGGCATCCCTTATAGTGGAGAACACCTCCTCCCACTAATTTAGCTGATATTCTAATTTCATCATGCATTTAGGCATAATTATCCTAAGCCTTTGTCCTAAATTTATGTGTCAAAATGATATAAAAATTTGTAAAATTTTGTATTTATTCTAAGTCATGTTTTTATACCAGTCATGATCTAGTCTCTTAGGGAGTGGGTTTAGAACTCTAGCTTCCCTTCTTAATTAAATAATAGCCTAGCTATTATGCAATTTCATAAGACCAGCCTACCTGGTTTTGAATCGTAGGAGGTGTTAGCTGGCAGCCACTCTAAGAGGTTGTAAGTCCAGAAGAGTCGGGATGAGCCTATCCTCTATTGTGGAGGTAAACTATTATGTCCCACTTTTGCTTAGATTTAGGTCGTGCCTCTAGGCATGTGCTAAAGCATACTAGATTAAGGATCTGAGGATGCTTATTTCCTTGGGACTACGAGTATAAATTCTCACTTCTTAAGTATTATCATAGTCTTGATGGATTGTAAGCCCTAGTATTCTAATAAAAATTTAAATTAAAATATGCTTTCTCTTTCAAACATATAAAGCCTCACCATAGGATACATTGGAGTGCTCACTAGGCTTCCTAGTATCATGAGTGCTCCCTACTTATCTTTCTTTGGAATCCAAAATAAGTCTTTCCAAATTGAACCTTCCCACTTGATTTTTCCAAAAATATCCAATCCTTTGATAGCCTAGCCTTAAAATCTTTGAATATATGATTGACTATTTTAATTGAGAGTATTCTTATGAAATTCAACTTCCTAGGATGTAATTAAATATGGAAGCTTGCTTCCATATAACTAAAGAATATAGCATAAAATAAACCCTACTTTACTTTTCCATGTAAAGTAGGGGAAAGATCTCCGGTATATACAAAAATCTATCAGCCTTAGGAGTCCTTAATAGGTGATTAGGTCCATTATAGGGTGATATTTCTATCTTTCAAGATAGTACAATATATCTTAATGTCCTACCTGATCACTTCAATAAATACCTTCTAAGATTTGAGTGTTTCCACAACGACTCTGAATTAAAACATCCACAATGACTTATTTTCTAAACAGACACTTAATGGATTAATATTTGGTAAATTGGTCAAAATATGTTGACCAAGGCCTTAATTTCTCTTCCTACAAGGTATATCTCCTTCCTTCAAAAGGGTTTCTATTACATTAAATTTCTCTGCAATCTATGAGTTATTTTTCATATAATTCTTTCTTAATCAGTTATGAACCCCCTTTCCTATGCTAGTGTTTCTACTAACTACAAAACCACCTGTGACTCCACAGTTGAGCTAGTAAACAACCTATTTTTCTCATAAGCTTACCATGAGAAATTTGTTAAAGTTGAAGAAAATGGTAATTTGCAGAAAGCTAACTCCTCACTGAATCATAAACCAACCTGCTTGTGAACCCCTTCAGTTCATGCTAATTGAAAATTTTACTTTTCAACATTCAAAGATGGATGATATCCACAAATACTTTGATGATTTGAAGTATATTGGTGAATGTAACAAAGGTTTACTTAATAGTAAGCATATCTCAATTAAGCTCTATAGAGAGGCAAATTATGGCTGAATCTTCTCCATGAAGCTCTACTATATTGAGCACATTACTATGATAATTCTAAAATTGACCCTATCCTTTTGTTATAGCATTAAAATTTTTATTATGTCTACATAGATTAAGTTTTCTAACCTAAACTCCACCTTTCCAATAAGTAAATTCTATACTATTGTGTTATTATTTTTGACAAACCTCTCAAACTTGACTTGCAATCTAACAAGATCATTTATTGCTTGGATGGTCTCCCAATCAAATGGCTACTAGCTAGTAGTTGAAATTGAACAAAAACTACATTACTGCATTAAATGTTGTATGTTTGGGCACCCACTGAACAACTGTTATGTTGCTCACCCAAATTTAAAAAATAAGATCTTGAAACATAAGAAGGAACCAAGAAAATATTAATAAATTATGGAAAATCAAGTGGAAATTGATTCTAATAGAAGCCAAATTGTTGCCCATCCTCCCATTATGGTTGTAGATCAAGATAATGATGAAGCCTTATAGGATGATAACTCACTCCACAAAGAAACTCATAAAGAGAGACTTACAAATTATATTGAGTAGAGGCAATGCATCACTCTTCCTTATATGTAGAATGACACTCTTAATATCATGAAGATTCTCAAAATCTAGAGATCAATTCATTAACATAATTCCCCTTGGTACCTCCAACTCCTTCAATGAACAACATTTACAATAGATAATAGTTGAAATTGAAAAAGAATGGATTACCCAAAATTTTAAAAAAATAAAGCCTAAAAGATTTAAAGAACTAAGAAACATCAATCCAACTACTAAATGATGAATAATTCTAGTGCTAGAATTCTATCCTCCTTATATGATAGAATTCCAATCAATTACTAAATTTTTTGATTTGGAACATTAAATTCATTGCTAAAGCTAATGCCTCCCAAAGACTCTCTAAAATCATTTTAAAATACAATCTTAACTATTTTGTTAAGCTTGAACCTATGGGCAACACAAATATTCCCAAGATTTTAATGAAATTTAGTAATAATAAAATTTGGTTATCTTCAAGAGAAACATCCAAATCAACATATTATCAAATAACATTCAGTCCCTACACATTTTCTCTATTTATAACAACCTTTACATTCATGGTAGTATGGTGTAAGTTCTTTGCACTAAAGAAATGAGAAGAGACCTACAGAGCAACATTAATTGGATCAACGACTCTCTTATTGGCCTCTAGTTTATTGGGGTAGAATTCAACATAATAGCCAATAGTACAAAATAAAGAAAAAGTAGATCCAACACATTAACAATGGTTAAGTTTGCTAACTCAATAGCCTTAGCTGGATCCTTTGATGCTACTTTACATGGTTATAGTTTTACCTAGGCTAAGGCCAAAATAATAGAAAGATTAGATCACATCCTTGTCAACAGTGATTGACACAACAACTTTCAATTCAACAAAATTAAACATCTTAACAGAACAATCTTTGATCACTCCCCACTCATACTCACTTCAACTATGTCCCCCAACCAAAATCTACATATTTTAGATTCCAAAATATGTGAATACTATATCCTGTCTTCAACTTCAATAAATGTGTTAAAGAGGTATGGTCAATTAATGGTAGCGCTAATTCTTAAATTAAGCTCTAAAAACTACACACAGCTCTAGCAATCAAACTTAAATAATTAAATTGGACTATCTTTGGTGATGTTCACAAGAAATTTGAAGATGTTGAAGCTAAAGTTTGTCTAACATATAAACATTTTATTGATTTTAACTCTAATGAAATAGAACAAGAACTAAGACAGCTAGAGTAGAGAAATTTTTTAGGCAAAAATCTACTACCAAATTCTACTTGGAGGGTAACCAAAATTATATATTCTCCCATGCTTATATCAAGAAGTAAAGAGAAGCCAAACCCATAATTGAATCAAGAATTCAACTGGGCAATGGCATCAGAACACATCTAAAATTGTAGAAAATTATATAAGCTATTTTAAAGAACTTCTTTGTTCTGAGCATAACATAGCTACAAGTTTGAATCTTCACAAAAATAGTCAATTCTTGAAAATAAAAAATCACACATCCAATTCATTAAAGCTCTCTGATATTCCCTTTCAAAGTGAAATCAAAGATGCCTTATTCTCTTTAAATGGGTTTAAAACTATGGGACCTGATGACTTCACATTCTCTTCTACCAATACTCATGGGACATTACCAAGAAGAATTTGACAAATACAATATAAGATTTCTTTAAAGGTTCCCAAATGCTTATATACTTTTCTTCTTCTATTATTATTCTAATCACCAAGAATCAAGATAATTCAAGCAAGGAAAATTTCAGGACAATATGCCTAACTTCGATTATTTGTAAATTCATCAGCATGATTGTCTCTACAATGTTACAATCAGTTCTCCCTAATAATTTCTCTTAAAATCAAGTAGCATTTGTTCATGGAAAAACATCATTAATAAAACTCTACTAGCATAAGAGATCATAAAAAATCTAGAAAAAAATACAAGGGTGAAAACATTATCAAGAAAGCATTTTATAATAATAGGTGGGTGTTCATTCACAAAGCCCCACTAGTTAGATGGTTTTTAACTAGTTTTACAATTAGTTGATGAGAATTATCAACAATAATTATCAACCTATTTTATTGAATGGCCAAACTCACTGGTTCTTTAAATCTAAAAATGGCAATAAATAAAAGTCACCTTTTATCTTACTCTATTTATTATTTCTATGGATTACCTCTTAAGAGTCTTAAAAAAATTTATCATGGAAAATGAGTTAGCCTTTTATGTAACTAAAGGATTAGCACAAATTTCCCACTTATTGTTTGTGGTTGATGTCCTTTTATTTTGAAATGGCAGCATAACTTATATTAAAAATTCTATCATACTCTCCAATAATTTGAGCTAATGTCATGTATGAATTTTAACAAAAGTGCTAATGTATTATTGAGAAAAGTATCAATGTTGATAAGATTAATGGGATCAAAAGACATACCAAAATCTCTAAAACAAATCTACCTATGAAATACGTTGGGTATTAATCTGCATAAAGGCAGACTTAAAATCTCCTTTTTGATGATCTTGTCCAAAAAGTTCAATATGTGAGAAAATCATTTCCTCTCTTTTGGAGGTTGTTTAACTCTTATCCAAAGTATTCTATACTCAATCCCCCTATATAGTTATTAAGCACTCAAATGCTTACTAAAGTCTAAGATCAATTGGATAAACTTTTCAATATGGAAATACTTACATTAGACAAAATTGCTCAAGGTATGAAAGCTTAAATTAGTTGGTGGCCTTGACATTAAATATTTAGCTTAAACAATTAAGTGTAACTTCATTAAGTTGTGGATCAAATCTAGGAAAATAGTAGTCTATTGGCTACCTATTTGCATAGCAAATATTGTAGTAAAGTGAATACCACTCTAGTTTTAGCACATAGTGAAGATTCCAGCACTTAAAAGACTCTTCTATCCTATAGATAGGAGGTGGAAAGATTTACCTACTGGAACAATGTTGTAGGAAGGATTAACTTTTGGTGGGAACAATAAGTTTTGGTGGGATAACTAGTTTTATGATGAAATCTTCTTTTAATTCCTCATTGATTCTAACTCAATTAAGCTCAAAGTTTTAGATTTATGCACTAAAAAAATGGTTGGAATGTCTGCATGCTTGCTCTTCATTAACCTACTGATATCATTCAAAATATTAAAAAGATCTCACTTAACTTATAGCAAAAAGGTCAACATATTATCAAGAATAAAGGAAAATATATATTTAGTTTCTAAAACCATCTTTTAAGAATTGATACCCAAAGTGCCAACTAAGTGGGAGAATTTTACTTGAAGTCCAATTCTAAAATAATCTATGTTATTCTTCCTTCAAAAACTCTTTAATTGAATCCTCCCCATTGATGACACCCCTAAACTTATAAGATGAGGTTACCTTCAAAATGTTATTTATGTAAAAATGAGGAAGAATCTCTATCTATCTTTTTATTACTTTCTCCTTTAGTAGGGAAATTTGGTCTCAACTTGACAACATCATTAAAAAAATTAGATCATCATGCCAACCTACTTAAACTACTTCTAAATTGGAAACCACCCAACATAACAAACTTTGTATACAGACATCGAAATTCTTACCTCTGCTATTGCCCTTTGGCTTATTTGGATGACATGAATAATAACAAACATGATAAAGATCGATCCATATGTACCCCAACTAATAATGTGAGATGCACCGAAGACTTTCTCTATAAGATTCAATTTCTTAGCTACTTAAAAAATGAACACATTTCAGGTGAACCTACTACCTCCTTGAACCTGGGACTATGCGTCATTCTAGCTAGCTCCAATGCATAAAATCTAATCAAAATTTGACATTAATTGCATAAAGTTGATTATAAATGGTAGATTTTATCCTATGATTGATATTTCATGCGTTGGTAGCATTTTTAGAGACTACACTAGAAGTTTCCTCTTCTTTTCTCATTACCTTATTTTGTATACGATGCACTGCACGCTGAAATAATGTCTTTACTAATTGTTGTTACTCTCATGAGATATTTATATCCTAATCATTTCTAGTTTGAAGCTAACCCCTCCAACCTAATACATATTGTAAGCAATTCCACCCAAGCTCCATAATATTTTATCAACACTTCCAAGCAAATCAAACACCAACTTAAGAGTCCATCCACATTCTCTCATATCTTTAGGGATTGCAACCAACCAACAATTTTTTTTTCCAAAAACTCCATCTCTATTGGTTCTTTTTGGATCTTAGGCTCATGAAGGATGATTTTTTGGATTGGTAATTTTTTATTTTATATCATCAATTTTTGTATAATCCAATTCTTTTTCTTATTTGGATTGATTGTTTTGGCTTTTATGCCTTGTAACTACATCATTTTAACAATACAACAACCTTTACTTAAGAAAAAAAAGTTGACCAAAGTTTAATATAGATTATTTTGGGCTTAGCATATTTCTAGAAAAATAATAAATTATTTTAGGTTATTTGAAATTAAATCTAAGGTTTAGTTAAATAGTTTATTCATTTTTATTATTATTATTTTTTACTCTTGAAGGATAATTGGGTACCATGGCCATGAGGGCTTAACCTTGGGTCATACATGACTCCTAATAATGTTAAGATTATTTAGTGTTACTTAAAGCTAATGATGAGATCAAAAGATTCAATTTAATTATTTGGGTTTCAAATAAGGTTAATGTAGTGAAATGGGAATTTTTGTCAAACTTATTTTAATTAATGGTTAAAAAAGCTCATCAATTCTTTCCATAAGAAGCTCAAAGACATTAAAGATACATGCTAAAGACTTGGGAGGTCAAAGATTAGCTTGAGATGGTGTGATGAGCTCAAATAGGTAGATTAATTTAAGGGTTTGGATTTTTTATTAATTAACTTAAGGTTTGACCAAATAAGGTTTGCTATCTTTCTAGGATAACTAGGGAATGTCATAAGTAGTTTTTTTGGCTCTAGGAAAGACATGTGTAAATTGATTCAAGGTAATTTAATTGAAGCCTAAGGGGTCTGCTTACTAAATAATGTAGTTTTTTTTATAATTTGGACTTAGACTAAACTTATTGGGAAAAAAATTATAATAGTTGAAAGTAACTTCAACTAGGTTACAAAGGTCTTAAGTTAGACTCCAAGAGTTCTTGAGTACCACTTGGGCTAAACTAAAGTCAATGTAGTCTAAGGTCTAAGAATTTAGAGTATAACACAGCATTTGGTTTAATTTTGGATTGAGATTTGCTTTACTTAAAAGATTTCTAATGACCTGATTTTGAATTAAAAACTTAAAATAGCTTTTCTCTTATAGACCAATTGGGTAATTTCATGGCTAAACGGATCTTATAGGTGAGTTCTGAAACTAGGGTAGCTTAGGTATTCAAATGGGGCACCAACTAAATTAAGAAATTATAAATTTGATTTTTAAGGACTACTAATTAGGTTAGCACTCATATGGCCAACTAGTAGAGAAATCTAAAGATTATTTAGATAGGTGAAGTCCAAAGTTATGAGTTTTATGGTTAAAGCTAAAGTCATTAAGAATCCATTTATGAATTCTATTTAAAAAGTTATATGTTATGGAGGGATTGTATAATAGTATAAGCTAAGCATAAGAAACTATTTTAATTCTCATGTTATGCATCTATCCTACTACACTTCTTTATAAGCTACCCATTATCATTATATATAACCAAATCATTTTAATTCTCATGTTCACTCCATAAAATTTAATATTTATAGCAATAATTTTTTATTATTTGATCAACTTCTAACTTGGCTTAATTTATGACCTAATGTGATCCCAAGTAATATCAAAGGAGCTAGATGTTGTTCCAAAAAAGAAGACATTCATCAAGATATATTATTATATTAACCATGTTATAACTTAATGATACCAATAATAATTAATATATGAATGGTTTCTTCCTCTCTCTCTCTCTCTCTCTCTCTCTCTCTCTCTCTCTCTCTCTCTCTCTCTCTCTCTCTCTCTTATATATATATATATATATATATATATGCACACTTAAATTTACATAAAGACTTAGAATGTTTGTTATGGAATAAAATAACAGAAATAGTATTCTTCAAATTTAATATTGTAATCCCATTTCTTATGATTCTTTGAAATAAATAGTGAATAAAACCAATCTTCTTAGCATGAAGGTATTCCAACACTTTATGGTGAAAAAAATAGCTAATGCTCAATAAAATAAAGAAAGCTATTCATAGCATTTTTCTAGCATAGCTAATCAAGTGGACTAATGATATAGAATATTAATTGAATCAAGAAATTAGAACTCAATTTCCATTTGCTAGATCTCAAGTTAAAGCTAATGAAAATTTAAGAAAGAAGAATACTTGGCCTATTTGCCTGCCAAGGCCCATTTTATAATTTCAACTTTTTTTTAATTATGTAATTTTTAATTTTTTTCTAGAAACTCGATATTCGAAACTTTGAATTTAAAAATTCAAATCATGATATGTGAGGTGGTTGAATTCACATAGAATAATAGAATGTGATGACATAAAATAATAAGGTTACTTAATTCTTCACATTAATGTGGCCACCCACCTTTCTCTCTATGTTTTGAATTATTTTCTTTTGTAAGGTAATTATAATAGCTATAAATATCCCTCTTTTTTGGAATGAAAAGAAGTCTTGTGCCAATTATAAATTATTTGATTTGTTCTTGTGGTTTGAGAGCTTGGTGGACAAACCTTGATAATTCTTCGTGGGAGTGTTATTTATCCAACATATCTTTATTTTCTCACCTCTAATATCTAAGTTAATTTATCTTAACATTTTTCATACATCTTAACAACATCTTCAATCACCCACTAAGCCTTCTACTATTCTCCATAAGCCTACACCTTCCTTCCACTCAAACGATTATGACCTAGTCTTAGTCCTTACACTAAAATAACCACTTAACTCTTATAATTTTCAATCAACTTCTCTAGATCATAAATACTCATCCTAACCTAAACCTCCATAAGTATGGTTACACATTTGTATCACTTAAATCTCATTCCTTAAAGCTACATTTTAAATCTTCCCAAATTAGACTAGTTTATGTATTCCCACTATCATATTACATTATCCCACCAAAACTCTAAAATATATCCTTAGATATCAATATAAATATCTGTGTTATTTAATTCTCTCAACATCATCAAAAAAGACACCCATCTCCATCAAATATGGTATCAGAGCAAAAGCCTAGAAGAAATTCGGTCAAAAATTTTCTTTAACAAAAGGAGAATCTCAAATGGAGGACTTGACTTCAAACTTGTGAGTTTTTTCTTGAATTTGTGAAGTTAATTAATTTCTTTTTTATATATTTTAAATTCATATTAGTAGCTTGAAAAGATATATATTGCTAGTAAGTCTACAATGATAACATAAAATTCTAATTAGTAAGCTCTATTATATAACTTACTTATTTCTTGATTATGGAAACTTGCCCAAAAAAATTAAGAAAACACCTTAAAAGTGGGTTAAACATAGAAATTTTTTAGGCTAAATAATACTTTATCAAAAAGAACTAAATTATCTAAGGAGAGCTTGGGATGTAAGTGGTATTATATCCCCATTCTCAGCCTAAAATTTCACTTTAATTACACATTTATATTATATATGTTTGCTTTATTTCATTTTTTTCTTTATTCCCTTTTCATATATCTTTTTATAAAAAATTATATGCACCAAAATCTATCTCTTAGGACCAATTTGAAAGCTTGACTAAATTGGTTGAAGCCATAGATCTTAGGATCCACAAAAAAGAAGTAAAAACTCAACAAATATTACATGAAAGTAAGAACCAAATGCATGAATTTAAAGAACAAATCCAAACTCTTATAGCTCATCTATAGAATAATAGAGTACCAATTCTTCTTTCAACACCTACTCAAACTGTACTTATAAGGAAACAAGAAGAAGATTCATACCCAAACCATGGATAAAACCAACCACTTAGAAGACTGCCAATTACTAAAAATAGATGAATGGGAGAAAAAATTTTCAAGACTATAGAAGAATCTAATGATCTCTCTCGAAGAGCTAAAGTAGAAGCCCCAACTTATGATGGTGTACCTGACCCAAATAAATTTCTTGATTGATTAGTTTAAATAGATGACTTCTTTGATTAGCATAAAATGGATTATTACCAAAGGGTTATTTTTCTTAAAATAAAATTAATATAATATATCACAATTTATTGGACAAATACTTTAGCTAAAGAATAAAGATTAGGAAGGAAAATCCTCACTTGGATAGAAATGAAAGAAATAATAAGACCAAAGTTTTGGCATATGCATCATGATAAGAAACTACATAGTCAATTATTAACTTTTAGATAAGGTATTCTTCTTGTAACTGAATACTTGAATACTTTTAAAGATTTAGTTTCTAGAACCGATTATGATGATATTGACAATTTACTAATATTTTTTTATTGGACTTAAGACTGACATAAGAAATAAAGTTGAATCATTTGATCTACAATCTTTAGATGAAGCCTTTCACTATGCCTTATTAGTTGAACAATAAAAGAAATTTTCTTTCACCTCCAAAATTAAAAGTCAAGTACCTTTCACTTGAACCCATAAGTCTATTGTTAGACCCACACATCCAATTGACTCGACCCACATGACTAAAACTCCTATTGAAGGGAGCTCAAAAACACCATGGAAGTAATATATTTCAAATTTCATAAAAAAGGTCATATGCAAAATTAATCTAAAGCCCAAATCTTATTTTCAGACGAAGTTGAAAACCTAATAGATGATAATCTAGAAAAAGTTTTTTTATGATAGCCCATATTTTGATGAAGAATTAGAATTAGTAGATGACCCTCAAATTAATGTAATGAGGTGCTTTACTATAATTAAAAAAGAGGCAGAATATTGGTGAAGAAAGAATATTTTAGTATGTATGTTTTGTAATGAAAAGAAATGTAGGTTAGTTATAGATGGAGGATGTGCTATGAATGGAATTTCAACATTCACCTTAACTCGAGAAAAACTATAATTTAAACCTCACCTTGAGCCATTTTATGTTAGCTAGGTATATCATACATCTCCCATTACAAATCAATGCTTAGTTCCAATTAAAATAGGAAGCTATGAGAATCAAATTTGGTGTGATGTCCTCCTTATGGACATTGCTCATACTCTTTTAGGATGATCTTGGTTATATGATATGAATGAAATTCACTATAATAAGAAAAATTTTATGTTTATAAACATAATAATCAGATCTTTAAACTCCTGCCAATAAAGCTAGTAGAAAATACTCCCTCGATAGCGCCACACGATACAACCTCTACTTGCAACCTAAGCATATTGAAGAAAAATGTCAAACTTCATTTAGTTGGCATGGGAAATTCTACTATTATGGCTAATACTATCATTTTTTATTCTTACTTTGAAACATTTATTCTTCCTTCTTTGACCCCAAACATAGAGACAATAGGTTTTGGAGCCTTATGAAAATTTTTTTTTGATCCATTTCTTCTTCACTTATTACATGTAAAAGAAGTCACACCATACACTAATGAGGCTTACATACCTATTATGTTCTCTTACCTTCTTTTAATTTTAAAAATATTACACCCGATGAACTTCTTGATGAACTACCTCCTCTAAGAGACATTCAACATGTTATTGAGTCCTTACCTAGTTGTCAACTTCCTAACCTTCTACATTATAAGATGAACCCTACTGAGCTTGTTGAGATTAAAAGAAAAATTGAAGAGTTACTAAAAAAGGGTCTTATATTCAAGAGAGCTAGCATTTGTGCAATCCCAACTTCATTAACTCTAAAGAAAGATGGAACATGGTGAATGTGTGTTGATAGTTGGGCAATAAATAAAATCACTATCAGATATAGATTTCTTATTTCCCAATTATAAGATATGTTAGATTTAATCTAAGGAGCAAATTTTTTTCAAAGATTGATATAAAAAGTGGATATCATCAAATTCAAATTAGATCAAGATGGACTTTATGAATGGCTTGTCATGCCATTTGGACTTTCAGATGCTCCTAATATATTTATGATATTAATGAATACTATTCTTAAACCATATAGTGGTAAATTTTTTGTGGTGTATTTTGATTTTTTTGTCTAAGTGAGAATGATCATCTACAAAACTTATAAAAAGTGTTAAAAACACTTAGATAAAAGAAATTATACATTAATTAAAAAAAATTATTTATTTTGTAAAATGAGGTAATATTTTTAGGCTTTATTATATCCACTGCTAGACTTAAACCTAATTCTTCAAATGTGAAAGAAATCTCAAATTGGCCATCACCTAATAATTTTACTAAAGTTAAAAGCTTCCATGGTTTAGCCACCTTTTATAGGAGAATCATCAAGAATTTTAATAATGTTGTTTCTATGATAACTGATATACAAAAATTAGATAAATTTTATTGGACTATTAATACATAAAGGGCATTAGAGCAACTTAAAATTCTTATGACTTTTGAACCAGTCCTTAGCCTTTCATATTTGTTTAAGCCTTTGAAGTGACATGTAATGCTTTAGGAATTAGATAAGTCAAATTTTGAGTCTAGAGAATCATTTTATAACATTATTTAGTGAAATTTTAAATGAAGCCAAACAATGATATTCCACTTATGATATGGAGATTTATGTTGCAATTCAATAATTAAGAAATTGGGATATTATCTCTTACATAAAGAATTTATACTTAATTCTGATCATCATGCTTTAAAATTCATTAATACTCAGTGAAAATTAATTCATAAGCATGTTAGATGCATAAAATTTTTACAAGACTACTCTTTATTTTGAAACATTAGCCTATAATTAAAAATAAACCTGTTGTTGCTTTATCTAGAGTAAGCTTTGTGATTTCTTCTTTAGAACTAATAGCCTCAAAATTTAATCGAATTAAAGATTATTACATAAAGTCCCCTAACTTTTATCTAATTAATCTTAGACACCTTGGTAAGCCAAAAATGTTATAAGGATCATTTTTCATAACAAATGGATATTTATATTAAAAAACAACTATGTATTCCTCGATCTTCCCTTAGAGAAGTCTTTATCACTGAGCTACATACTAGAGGTGTAGTTGGTCATTTCGAAAAGAAAAAATCATATGCTTACTAGAAAAAAGATTTTACTGGCCATCATTAAAATGAAATGTTCAAAAATTAGTGGCCCAATGCTTAATTTATAAATAGGCCAAAACTACCAAGTTCTGGACAATACGTTGTTTTACCCATTTCTTATAGGCCTTGGGGTGACCTATCAATAGATTTTATTTTAGGATTGCTTAAGATAGCTCAAAGACATGTAACATTTTTATTGTAGTGGATAGGTTCTCAAAAATGCTCATTCTTTTACCTTATTTGGAAATAAATGATGCTTCTCACATAGCGAAATTATTTTTTAAGCAAATAATGTAACTCCATGGTCTCCCCTAAACCATTATTTTCAATAGAGATAGTAGGTTTTTCTCATAATTATAGAAAATATTATGAAAATTATTAGGCACCAAATTAAAAAAATTTCTGCCTTTCACCTACAAACTGATGGACAAACTAAAGTGGTTAACCACACCGTGGGAAACTTGTTTAGGTTCTTGGTAGGTAAAAAAAATTTAGAAAATTAGGATTTACCTTTACCTACCTTAGAATTTTCTTATAATAATACCATCTCTAGAATTATAAATAAATCACCTTTTGAGATAGTTTATAGTTAAAACTCAAGATGACTAATAGATATAGCAACCTACCATCTCATGCGCTTTCTGATATAATATTCTCATATGCTAAAAACTTTGAAAGCCTCTATGAAGATAGAAGAAAGCAAACTATTATAAGTAATGAAAATAATGCTTCTAAGGTAAATCATAATCGTTCAATTAAAGAATATAAAGAAGGTGATTATGTTTTGATTTTTGTACAACTAATGCTTTATCACTTTGATTTTTCTACTAATATGCTCATTCATCTAGTCATTAATATTGAAGATATTCTATCATATGAGGGAGTTAGCTAACCTCCACTTGTTCAGTCTAACTCTTTAGTAGGAGATACAACACCATACTTGTAGAAGCTCTTTTCTTTAAAGTTGGCTATATCATCACCGAGGAAACACCAATTAATCCTGCTTCTGAGCATCATTTTCTAGTTCGTTGGAAGAATAAGCTACTAGTTGAAGACATATGATTGACCACACTGATTTGGAGACTATAATCCCATAATTAGTAGAAGAGTTTTTAGATTTCAACTCTACAGAGCAGAGTTTAATTGAGCCATGGGGAGTTGATGTAGAACATCATATAGATTAAGAAATTATAACTCAAGGTCTATTTACTAAATCTCAAGCTAAAGCCCAAGAAAATTCAAGAAAGAATAATACTTTGCCTAATAGTCTGCTAAGACCCATTTTATGATTTCATCTTTTTTTAATTATATAATTTTTAATTTCCTTCTATAATCTCTAAGTTTAAAACTTTGCATTTAAAATTTTAAAACAGGACATATCAGGTGGTTGAATCCACATAAAATAATACATATAAAATTTGTGGATGGCATAAAATAATAAGGTTACTTAATGCTTCACATTAATGTGGCAATCCACCTTTTCCTTCATATTTTGTATTTTTTTTCTTTTATAAGATGATTATAATACCTATAAATAGCCCCCTTTGTTAGAATGAAAGGAGATCTTTTGGTAATTCTAAATTATTTGAGTTGTTCTTGTGATTTGAGAACTTGGTTGCCAAACCTTGGCATTTCATAGTAGGACTGCTAGTTATCTAACATATCTTTTTTTTCAAACTTCAATATCCAAAGTAACTTATTTTAATCTTTCTCATACCTCTTAACATCATCTCCAACCATCCACTAAGCCTTCTACTCTCCTCTATAAACCTACACCATCCTTCCACTCAATAATACATATACTTCATTGATTACGACCTAGTACTAGTCCTTACACTAAAATAATCACTTAAACTCTATAATACTCAATCAACTACTCCAGCTCATAAATACATATCTTAACCTAAACCTCCTCAAGTATTTTTTGGCCATTTACCTCACTTAAATCTTATTCCTTAAAGCTACATTTTAAATAAGCCCAATTTAGCCTAAATAAGACTAATTTAGCTATTCAAATTATCATATTATCATACACTTTTCATTATCCTATCAAAACTCTAAAATATATCTTTAAATATCAATATAAAGATTCATGACTATTTAATTCTCTTAATCTCACAAAAAAAAAAAAGAACACTCACCTCTATCAACTAGAATATGTGATCAATAGTGGCATAATCTATCTTATTGATGAATTTCAAGATGTCATAATGATTTCCTTCCTCATAATATCTTCATTATCATTGTGAAATTGAAATTTGATTTGTTAAATTTCTCTTATTGCGACAACATGAGACAGAAGAATTAAATCATTTATTAGTTTCCATAAAGCAGGATGGAGCTTAGTGAGTTGATTCATGATCAGATCTAAAAGTTGGCAGAATTGATTTAAATTTAGCACAGTAGCTTATTAGCCCAACATTTGAGCTATTTATTATGTCAAAAACTGTTTTAGCTTACAGCCCTAACTTATAGTGCAAACCTAACTGAATAAAGTATGCCAAGTTGACGGACTTCAGCTAGTTTGGCCTCGAACCATGCGTCATAAAAGTTTTCTGGAATTCTGAGTCAATTTCACATTATTTCACACAGAAAAGAAAGCTTTTTGGGAGACTAACGGCATCATAATTGGCCCACCGGTTTTTTTGACGGCTTCTCGGGGGAGGGTGGCGGCCAGCGTGGAGCGAAAGCGACGTGCAACCCCTTGGTTTATTCAGCTGACTGAAACTGAGTTGTTTAATCGTATGCCAGCCTAACATATTCGCTAGGGGGCATGCAATCAGAATCCAAATATAATAATGGGGTCCGATTAAAATGAATGAACATCTGTCAATTCGATTGAATTGTGAATATATTAAAATTAAATTTTAGTTTGATTGAATTTAATCTTTTCACATTAATTGAGATCAATTGAATTCGTGTAATTCCATAAAAAAACAAAATTGAGATAAATTTATGAGTAAAATTATTATCTAACTTATTTATAGAATCATCCTGGCATCTTCCTTTATCAAATTTAGCCAAATAATTAAAATTCATTATAAAATATCAGCTCATATTTTTGAGTTTCAACAAATTTTATCATAACAAGTAAAACTGTGTAAATGTAATAGTTAATGTTTTTAAGAAGATGCAAACAAGTAAAAATTGAATAGCATGCACGTGAATTTTCTTATATTTATTTATGTATTTACGTTAATAGTCTTGCACTAGCAAACGTAAGTTTCTATTCTCATTAAAATATTAATCTCCTGTGGAAGAAACTTTTAATTGGAAGTTATATCTTGACAACGTTAACTATTTGAAACTAATAAAAAAAATGATGCACAGTAAGGCAGCATAAGAAATATTTTATTAATTTCAAATTTAATTAAATATTTTTAGAATTTTTAGTATTTTCTTAATTAGGTTATTGGTTTTTTTTTGTCCTCCTAATTGTATAAAGTGAAAATTTATTATAATATATCTAAAATGTTTTGACAATTTTCAAACCACTTATTGATTAGACTAATTAGCACCCACTAATTATAGGACTACAGTTATTTAGGAGTCATTTGGGGTCACTTTAAATTTTTATTTCTATTTTTATATTTTATGTTGTTTATGTTTTGATTCGTATAAAATATGATTCATAGTAATAGAAATATTCAAAATATTTAAAAATTATTTTAACTATTTTTTAAAAATAAAATATATAAATACTTATAAAATATACTAGATAAACATGCCATTAAAAATACAAGAAATAAGAAGTAAACAATATAACACAAAATTGATCTCCAATATGCCTTTGGATTTGAATTTTAATTAATTTGGTTATAGATGTAATCTAATATTGTCATTGACGGGTATCAAATCTCGGGTGAGAAAAGGGGATGATTGTGTTAGGTAAACAACTAGCATAAAACTTATAAAAATATCATGGCATGAATCCTCTAATACATTGTGTCAATGCAAAGACATTCCTTGAAAGTCATGCACTGTATGGCTTGATTACAACAAAAGGCATGCATGTGTCATTACACTAACACTAGAGTGTAGCTATAGATGGATGCAAAAAAAAATTAGTCCATGAAACTAGAGTTAAGATAAAAACTTGTAATATAGATATTCTTATAAGTAAATTAATAGAATTAATAGGTATTATAGTTCATAGGAAGATAAATATTCTATGCATTCAAAGAAACTAAACAAGTTCAGAAGAAAATAAAAGAGAATAATATTTTAAATTTTAAAGTTTGGTATTCAAATAAGAGTTTTACTAGAAATAATATAGATGTGATTAAAGATTGGAATTTGAAAATTAATGTTATAAAAACTAATAGAATTAGATATATAATTATAGCTTTGAAGATTATTACTGATGTTAAGAATATTAATGTTATAAGTGATGGAGGTGGGAGTTCTTTCTTTTGCTGAGATTGAGAGAACATGAATATTGTAGGTGAGGAAAAATGATATGTTAGATAATTGATGTTCACTCTAAGGATTGCCATGGTTGGGCCACCAAGCTCTCAAACCACAAAAATAACTCAAATAATTTGTAATTATCAAAAAATCTCCTTTATTCTAATAAGGGGGCTATTTATAGCCATTACAAGCATCTTTCAAAAGAAGAATTCAAAAGATGGAGAAAAAGGTGAGTGACCACATTAATGTGAAGCACTAAATTGTCTTATTATTTTATGCCCTCATCGATTTCAAAATCTATTATTTTATGTAGATTCAATCTCTTCACATGTCATGCTTTGAATTTTTAAATGCAAAATTTTAAACATGGAGTTTCTAGAAAAAAATTAAAATTTATAAAAAAAAAGATGAAATCATAAAATGGACCTTAGCAAGCTAATGGGCTAAGCCTTCTTCTTTCTTGAATTTTCTTAGGCTTTAGCTTAAGATCTGGTAAATGGACCTTGAGCTCTAATTTTTGGATCATCATCATGTTCTACATCAACTCCCCTAGGCTCAATTGAACTCTGCTTCATAGAGTTAAAATCTAAGATGTCTTCTACTAATAGTGGGAATAAAGTCTCCAAATTAGTACAGGTCAATCATGTGTCTTCAGTTGTTGGCTTATTCTTGCAACAAACTAGAAAATGGTGTTCAGAAGCTGATTAATGAGTGCTTCCTCGGTGATAATATTGTTAACTTCAAAGAAAGAGGGCTTCTGCAAGTATGGCTATATCTCTCCTCTGCTAAAGAGTTAGATTGAACAAGTGGAGATTTATTAATTTCTTCATATGATAGAATATTTTCAATATTAATAGCTGGATGAATGAGCATATCAATAGGCAAATCATGATGATAAGCATTAGTTCCAATTTTCTTAAGAATTTTAAACGAACCACAAGCTCGTCCATGCAATTTCTAATATTTAGTGGTTTGATAACGCTCGGGCGAATGCGAATCACTTTCTTTAAATTCTTTCATTAACGATTATGATTTGCCTTAAAAGCATAGTTTTCATTACTTATAGTAATTTTCTTTCTGATATTTTCATGGTGGCTTTGAAAATCTTTAGCAAATGAGAATACTACATCAGAAAATATATGAGATGGTAGATTTGCTACTTCTATTGGTCGTCATGGGTTTTGACCATAGACTATCTCAAATGGTGATTTTCTTTATTGTTCTAGAAATAGTACTATTATAGGCAAATTCTGAGGATGGTAAATGTAAATCCCAATTTTCTAAACTTTTACCTGCTAAACATCTAAGCAAATTTCCTAAGGTATGATTAAATACTTCAGTTTGTCCATCAGTTTGTGGGTGAAAGGCGGAAGAAAATTTTAATTTGGTACCTAATAATTTTCATAATATTTTCCAAAAATATGTGACAAACTTAACATCTCTGTTAGAAATAATGGTTAAAGAGAGACCATGGAGTCGCACTATTTTCTTAAAAAATAATTTGGCTATATAAAAAGCATCATTTATTTTTGAACAAGGTAAAAAATGATCCATTTTTGAGAACATATTCACTACAATAAAAATGCAATCATATCTTCAAACTGTCCTAGGTAATCCTAGAATGAAACTCATTGATAGGTCTTCCTAAGGCCTATAAGGCACAGGTAAGGCAGTGTATTATATGCACCTTTATTTGATAGTTTTAGCCTGTTTACAAATTAAACATTGAGCCACTAAATTTTGAACATCTCATTTTAATGAAGGCCAATAAAACTATTTTTTTAATTAACATATGGTCTTATCCTTTCCAAAATGACCAGCTACACCTTCAGCATGTAGCTCTGTGATAAAAAATTCTCTAAGAGAATATCGAGGAATGCATAATTGCTTTCCTTTATATAAATATCCATTTATTATCAAGAATGTTCCTTGTAAATTTATTAGTTTATCTAGATGTTCAAGATAAATTAGGTGAAAGTCAAGGAACACAATATAATCATCTTTAATTCTATCAATTCCTATGATTCTCAATTCTAAAGAGGAAATCATTAGGTTTACCTTGGATAAAGTATCAACAAGTTTATTCTCAATTCTAGGCTTATGCTTGAGAATAAAAGAGTAGTCTTATAAAAATTCAATCCATTTTGCATGCCTATGACTTAATTTTCATTGAGTATTAATAAATTTTAAGCCATGATGATCATAATTAAGTATAAATTCTCTATGTAAGAGATAGTCTCGCTAATGCCTTTAGGATTGAATTATAGCATAAAACTCCCTACCATAAGTGGAATATCATTGTTTAGCTTCATTTAACTTTTCACTAAAGAATGTGATAAAATGATTCTCTTGACTTAAAATTTCACCTATCCTGAAGTATCGCATGTCACTTCAAAGACTTTAGAAAAATCAAGAAGCCTAAGGATTATTGCAGAAGTGATAAGAACTTTAATTTTCTCCAAGGCCTTTTGTGCATTAGACTCCAATAAAATTTATCTAATTTTAGTATATCAGTTATCGGAGCAACAATGCCACTAAAATTCTTGATAAATCTCTAATAAATAATGGCTAAAACATGGAAGCTTCTAATTTCAGTAAACCTTTTAGGTAATGACCAATCTAAGATTGCTTTTACTTTAGAAGGGTCAGGTTTAAGTCCAGCAGTGGATATAATAAGCCTAAAAAGATTACATCAACTTGCAAAAAGAAATACTTTTTAAAATTAATGTATAATTTTTCTTGTCTAAGTATTTCAAAGACTTTTATATGCGTTGTAGATGCTCATTTTCACTTGGACTAAAAGTCAAAATTTCATCAAAATACACCACCAAAAATTTACTTATATATGGCTTAAGAATAGTATTCATTAACCTCATAAATGTGCTAGGAGCATTTGAACGTCCAAAAGGCATGACAAGTTATTCATAAAGTCCATCAGGGGTCTTAAAAGCCATCTTTCACTCATCTCCTGATCTAATCCGAACTTGATGATATCTACTTTCTAGATCAATCTTTGAAAAAAAATTTGCTCTTGAGATTAAATCCAATATATCATCTTATCGGAGAATAAGAAACCTAAACTTGATAGTAATTTTATCTATTTCTCAACTATCAACACACATTCTCTGTGTTCCATCTTTCTTTGGAGTTAATAAAGCTAAGACTGTACAAGGGCTAATACTCTTGAATAAAACCCTTTTTTAATAATTCCTCAACTTTTCTTTTAACCTCAACATGCTCGGTAGGGTTCATATTATAATGTGAAAGATTAGAAGTTGAGAACCCGGTAAGAACTCAATAGCATGTTGAATGTCTCTTAGAGGAGGTAGCTCATCAGAAAGCTAATTAGGTGCAATATCTTTAAAATCAGAAAGAAGAGAAATGGCCATAGTAGGTATGTGAGTCTCATTATAGTTTAGTATAACTTTCTTTTACATGTTATATGTGAAGAAAAAATGGATTAGAAAATTCTTTAAGTAAAGCTCCAAAACCTATTGTTTCTATCTTTGGGGTCAAAGAAAGAATAATAGTTATTTTAAAGCAAGAATCAGAAATGATAGTATTAACTCTAATGGTAGGATTTTCTATGATAATTAATTGAAGTTTACCATTTTTCCTCAATAGAGGCTTAGGTTGTAAGTCAAAAGTTATTTTGTGTGGTGTTATGGAGGGTGTTTTTCTACTGGCTTTATTAGTAGGAGTTTAATAATCATATTATTATGTTTAAAAATATAAGTATTTTTCCTACCATAATGAATAACATTCATATCATATAGGCAAGGTCGTCCTAAGAGAATATGAGCAATGACATAGGGAGAACATCACACCAAATTTGATCCTCATAGCTTCCTCTTTTAATTAGAACTAAACATCGATTAATGATGGGAAGAGATGTATGATTTATCCAACTAACATGAAATGGTTCAGGATGAGGTTCAGATTTTAGGTTGGCTTGAGTTAAGGTGTGTGTTGAAATGGCATTCATAGCACTTCCTCCATTTATAACTAACATACATCTCTTTTCATTACATAAAACATACATGCTAAAAATGTTCTTTGTCCTCCAATATTTTGCCTCATTTCTAATTACAGTAAGATATCTCATCATATTAACCTAAGGGTCATCAATTAATTCCAATTCTTCATCAGATAATGAGGTGTTATCTTAAACTTCTTCTAGATTATCATCTATTGGATTTTCAACTTCTTCTAAAAATAATATTTGAGCTTTACATTGATTTTGCATATAAACCTTTTTATGACATTTAAAATATATTAATTCTCTAGTGTTCTTAGAGTTCCCTTCAATTGAAGTTTTAGGCAAAGGGGTCGGGCCATTTGGATGGGCGGGTCTAGCAATAGATCTATGGGCTAAAATGGAAGGCACTTGACTTTTAATTTTAGAGATGGAAGCAGATTTCTTTTGTTGTTCAACCAATAATGAATAATGAAATACTTCCTCTAAAGATTGTGTGTCAAATAATTCAACTTTATTTCTAATGTGAGTCATAAGTCCAATAACAAATTTATTGGCTAATTTCCAATCATTATCAGCAAAATTAGTCTTAGAAACTATATCTTCAAAAGTATTCAGTTACAAGATAGCTTCTTATCATGATGCCTAGGATAGTACTTTGCTCTTAACATTCCTTTCATTTCTATCCAAATGAGGTTTGTCCTTCCTAATCTTTGTTCTTTAGCTAAAGTATTTATCCAATAAATTTTAGCATGTTTTATCAATTTCATTTTAGCAAAAGTAACCCTTTGGTAATCATCCATTTTATGCCAATCAAAAAAGTCATCCATTTGAACTAACCGATCGAGATATTTATTTGGGTCATGTATACCATCATAAGTTGGGGCTTCTACTTTAACTCTTCAAGATAGATCATTAAAGTATTATGTAGTCTTAAAATAATTTTCTCCCCTTCCACCATTCCTAACAATTGATGGTCTTCTAAGTGGTTGGTTTTCTCTATGGTTTGGATATGAATCTTCTTCATCTATCCTATTGGCAGTGTATTGAGGAGGAGTTGGTACTCTATTATTTTGTGGATGAGCTATAAGAGTTTACATTTGTTGTTTAAGTTCTTGCATCTGATTCTTACTTTCTTCTAATATTTATTGAGTTTTTAATTCATCATCATGGATCCTAAGATCTAAGGCATTA
This sequence comes from Cymbidium sinense, assembly GCA_021442155.1. Classification (NCBI taxonomy): domain Eukaryota; kingdom Viridiplantae; phylum Streptophyta; class Magnoliopsida; order Asparagales; family Orchidaceae; genus Cymbidium; species Cymbidium sinense. Next base: position 57,270,410 of record CM038226.1, read on the forward strand.
ACTAATCTAGTCAAATTTTTAACTTGATCCTAAGAGATAGATTTTAGTGCCATGAGATTTTTTTTAAAATAAAAAAAATAAGATATATGAAAATGGATCAAAGAAAAAAATGAAATAAAATAAATAAGTATAATATAATTGTGCAATCAAAGTAAAATTTTAGGCTAAGAGAACTTCCAGGTGAGGAGGGGGTACAAAATAACTTAAATCCCAAGCTCTCCTTAGACAGTTTAGGTCTTTTTGATAAAGTTCTATTTAGCTTTCAAAATCACCAAGTTTAACATAGTTATATTATTATGCATGCAATTATTTTTAATGCAATGAAAAAATGCTCAAATTTATCATGCCTCTTTTTTTTAAGAAAGTAAGTTATCATAAGTTAATCAAAGAAACTTTTAAAATTAACCATAAATAATAATAAAAAATAAATCAAGTAATTAGATTTTGATTTGCACTAATGGTTGTTTTGTGGTGAAGAACTACCTCACTAAGTGCTCTCTTAATTTTTTTTTTTTTTTTTTTGGTGGGGAATTGCAAGTTCACATAATTAGAAAATGACAAAAATATATAATGGAGCTTATTAATTGAAATTTTATGCTATCACCATAAACTTGCAAGTAATATATATATCTTTCCAAGCTACTAATATGTATTTAAACTATCATATAAAAGAAAATTAATTAACCTCACAAGTCCAAGACAACTCCACCACTTGAGATGCTCCCTTTGTTGAAGCAAACTTTGACCAAATTTGTTCTTCCGCCTCGATACCAAATTTGATGGAGGTGTGTTTCTTTCTTTGATGAGATGAGAGAACGGGTATTGGAGAGGTGAGAAGAAGATATGTTTGATAACTAGCATTCCTACCAAGGATTGCCAAGGTTTGGCCACTAAGCTCTCAAACCACAAAAATAACTCAAATAATATGTAATTGCTAAAAGATCTCCTTCATTCTAGTAAGCGGGGGGGGGCTATTTATAGCCATTATAAACTTTTTTTAAAAGAAAATAATTCAAAACATTGAGGGAATGGTGGGTGACCACATTAATGTGAAGTATTAAATTATCTTATTATTTTATGTCATCCACCCATTTCACATGCTATTATTTTATGTGAATTCAACCACCTCACATGTCATGTTTTGAATTTTTAAATGCAAAATTTCAAATATGGAGTTTCTAGAAGAAAATTAAAAATTACATAAATAAAAAAGATGAAATAATAAAATGGACTTCAACAGGCTAATGTGCTAAGCCTTCTTCTTTCTTGAATTTTCTTAGGCTTTAGCATGAGATCTTGTAAATGGACCTTCAGCTCTACTTTTTGGATCCTCATGATGTTCTACATCAATAAGTGCTTATGCTCTCCAAGTAAGTTTAGATATGATCCAAAGAAGAATTTTGAAATTACCTAGAAGAATTAATAGAAATGATAACTCTTAAAGAAAGAGTATTTGTTAAAGAAGATTTAAATATACATGTTAGTAGAATGGTATAAAATTTTAAAAAACATTATAGTTTCTATGTGTTTGGAGTGCTAATAAAAAAGGTAGGATAATATTGAATTTTTCTTTAGCTTATAATTCAATAATTATCAATATTTTTTAAGAAAATAGATAATCATAATATCACTTATGAGAATATAAATATTAAAACATAGAGTAATTACTTTTTTATAATGAAAAAAGATTTTTTAGACTATAAAGATTGTAAGGTCACTGCGAATGAAAGTTTAAATACCTAACATTGACTACTACTATTATATTTTAAGATGAAAGTTAGAAATTAAAAATAATATGAAACATTATCTTAAGATTAGATAGAAGTACATAAAAAATATCAATAAAAATATTTTTATATGTAAGCTATATGATCTTAGGATTTGGGATATTCATTAAGAAGCTAATGTTATGTGAGGGCAAAATGCAAAGTGATATTAAAAAAGTTGCAAAAATATGCTTAGGGAATCAAAAGAAAAAGCTCCAATTAGCAAAATCAATAATTGATGGTAGAGTCAACATGTTAAATAAAATATAAGAAAATAAGATGATTATTATGAAAGTTAGTTTAATTATAAATATTTGAATAATTAAGAAATATATAAATAGTAGCTAATTGGGGTTATAAGCAATAAATGTTGCAAAGAATTTATCATTTAGTGATTTATATAATAGATTATATACTAAAAAGGGTGAAAGATGCATGCATACATTAGACAAGAAAAGTGATATAAGAAGTAAGTATTTGACTCGAGTGAAGTGCATTAAGAATGAAGATCAAAAAGTACTTCTTTAGAAGTGGATATTCAATATAAGTGGATGAGATATTTTTATAAAATTCTTAATAAAAGTTATAAAAATATAATTGACTTTAAAAACTTTAATATTCTAAATAAAAATAAAAAGTATATTCTTATTGTAATATTAATAAATTTAAAGTTAGAGAGATTTTAAAGAAAATGAAGTATGATAAAGCTATTGGACTTGAAGATATTCCAATTGAAGTCTAAAAATATTTAGAAAATCAAGGAATTTTTTACTTTCTTAAGCTTTTAATATCATTTTAAAGACTAAAAAATGTTAGATGAATGGAAAAAGAGTTTTTTAATTCTTATTTTGAAGAATAAATATGATGCACACGAGTATGTAAATTATAGAGGAATTTAGTTAATGTGTCATACATTAAAATCATGTGAGAGAATAATTGAGTATAGGTTAGGATGTGATATGAAAGTTTCTTAAAACCAATTTGGATTCAGGTACAAGAGGCTTGTTGAAGAAGTATAGAGAGAGTAAGGAGTATCTACATATTATATTTGTAGATTTAAGGAAAGTGCATGATAATGTGCTAAGAGAACTGCATTGGAGAGTTCTAGAAATGAAAGGACTCAATATTGTGTATATTCAAGACATTAAGGATATGTATACTAGAGTTGTTACTTGTGCTCAATTACAAGGTGGGATCAACCAAATATTTTCTTATTTTTGTTGGATTATTTTAAGGATCGACATAAATCCAATAACTTTTTGCATTTGTTAAGGATGTTCTTACTATAACTTTATAAAGGATATAACTTGATGTATGATATTTGTTGATGATATTCTTATTGTTAATAAGATTATAGAGGGAGTTCATGAAAAACTTGAATCATAGAGGCTAGCCTTAAAGTCTAAAAGGTTTTTTGTTTGAGTTGATCTAAAACTAAATACATGGAGTGTAATTTTAGTAGTAGTAGATCTAGTGGCAAGGTTGTGACAATGTGGGATCAAGATACTAAAAAGAGTGAATATTTTAGATATTTTAGGTCTATTACTCAAAGTGATGGTGAAATAAATAAGGATGTCATCAATAGAATTTATGTTAGATTGTTGAAGTGTAAGAATGCATTGGGCCTATTGTGTGAAAGAAAAGTACTTTTTAGACTTGCAGGAAAATTTTATAAGATGGTGGTTAGACTTATAATGCTTTATGGCATAGAATGTTGGCTAGTAAAAGGAAATAAAAAAAGTTATGTATTGTATGGATAAAGATGCTCATGTGGATGAGTGGCTTTAATCTTATAGATAAAATGTGAAACAAATATATAACTGCAAAGGTTGGAGTAGCTCCAATTGAAGAGAAGATTAAAGATAGTCGCCTTATATAGTTTTTTTCAATAAAACATCGGCTAGCCAATGACCTAGTTAAGAGAGTAGAAGCACTAGATTTTACCTATTATAAGAGTGGAGAAATTTTGTGACACCACGTAGAGTTTAGGAATTTCTTATTTAGGTAATCAAATTCATCATTAAAGAATAAAAATATTATCCTGGAAGATAAATATGTTATCCTATAATGGATTTTAATCATTGAATAAGGATTCTTAAGGCCAAAGGGTCTTACTAATATTATAAAGATTCTTCACTTGAACTAGATGAAAAAGTAGAACAAGATTTAGTTAATACTAGGATCATAGTTCCCCATAAGGTAAAGCTCTTATAGTTAATTACATTTTAGGAATAAGGATCTCTTCTTAAGAATTCTCTCAATTAAAGAATTAAGCATTTATTTCTATAGATTTCTAAGCTTGTTCTAAAACAAAATCATAATTTGGAATTTCAAAAGGGAATATTGCAAAGTGGAAGGAGTTTTTTTGGAGGCCAAATAGTATAAAGTAAAAATGTCCACATATACTAGGATACCTAGTGGAGATTTCAACTATCTTAATATTGAGCTTTAAATTTAAATTTTAAATTAAAATTTGAGTTAAAATTTTAGTAGAAATCTAGGGCTTATATTCCAATAGTAGAAGATTATAGAAATACCTAGGGTTGAAGCCTCACTCTAGTAGGATGTATAGATCATAAGTCTATAATTGTTTTTAACAAAAGTCAAAGGCTCAACCTAGTTTTACTTTTGAGAATTATTGGCTCTTTATCTCATTTGATATATGAAACTTATCCCTAACTATTTTAGACTTATAACCTGCTTGGTAGAGCTGCTAGCTAACACCACCTAAACAAATTTTAAATCCTTAATGTCAAGTCTCATGAATGGAAAATGGCTAGGCTATTGTATATTTAGAAAGGAATCTAAGAACTTAAACTCACTCCTTAATCCCTAAGATCATGTTAGGTATGATAGGTATCTAACTAAAGCAATAAATTTCAACTTTTATATCTTGACTCATAATACATTTAAGGCTTTCGGGGTAAGTAATTTATGCCTACAATGAGATGCAATTAGAAGTGGTCATGAGCCAAATCAAGAAGAGAAGATAGACTTCCCTAGAAAGGTGATCATCCTTAAAGGTCAGATGCCCCTTATGTGCAATGGGTGAACCGTTCAATTCAAGAATTTAAAACAATATGCTAGCATGATTTGGAAAAGCTATTTTTTTCTAGTTGATTTTAATTTATTCCTAGAGCTTTAATTTATGTGAAATTTTTTGAATTTTTTATGTTTGTTTAAGTTGTTTAGACTTAACTTAGGTAAAAATTTAGTTTTCCTAAGAACCTAATGTCTAGGCATTTATCACAGAGAACATAGCACAAAAAGGAACATAGAAAAGTAAGTTGATTCTATTGGGCACCCAAAGTAAATCAAGACAAATTTTAATTAAAATAATAGGCCAATGATGCCCGGTACCGCTATACACCCCAAAAGAAAAAGAAAAATGGATAGTTGAGCTTTACCCCTATACAACCCTGCCTAGAACTATAAGTCTAACTCTATGGGTCTTCCTCTAGGATCATCTCCTTCTTCAGGGACCTCCTTTGGGCTTTATAAGGGACCACTAGCAAATAGAGTTAGCTCATGCTATTCCTAAACCTCATATATCCTAAACTAATTCTAGGATCAAATTACATTAAAAATTCAATAAGAAAATCATAAGCCATGCAAAACAAACATCAGGAAAAGCAAATACCATACTAACAATTATATTTACAAACATATGGGCTTAGCATTAGTTGCTTACCAAGCCCACTTATCTTATTGGGCTATTCTTAGGGACTTAAGCATGCCTGCAAGAAATTAATCTTTATTATAATTTGTTAGGGTGATCTCTTTTAGCACAATCCCTTGTAGAAGACAACATTAGTTATAAAAATAATGTCTTACCATCCAGTCTAATGGGAAAACAATCATAGCCATCCAATCTAAATCATTACACCACATAATAATAAAATATCACAGAATATCACAGATCGGCCTAACCTAAATCTAGGGTTAATGACCTAATAATCCGATGTGTAAAGAAAATGGGTTTGTATGGTAAATTTGTAGTAGGCCTTTTTAAGTTCAAGTTTTAATTTAAATTTCTAATATTTAATTTAATTTGATTTTGAGACTTTTTTGCTAATCATAATTTCTCTTCATAAGTACGTGTCATTATTATACCAAAGATTTGAGATATAAAGACCTCCTTCGGACCAGTTGCCTTATGACCTCGAGTGTCTAGATTATACACTATATATTGCTAATTATAAAAAAAAATTATTTTGATTTCTTTTAATCTTAAAATAGGTTTAATTTACCATGGGTGGTTTCAATATAACTGATTTAATAATTTACAAATTTTGTTTTCAGTTTTAGATTTATTTTATGTTAAAATCAAATTTAAGTAATCTTGAATGAAGAATATAATAAGTTTCACTTTTGGTGGTACCCATTATATTCAACATCCTAAATCTTAGTAGAATGAAGTCTTTACCCTAAAGTAAAGATTCATTCCAATGGACAAACTAAGATCCTAAGTATCTTGATTAACTTCTTCTTGAATTTTATTAAGTGAAATTTCGTTTGATTAAGGTTTTAATTTTAATTTTGATTTAAATTAAGATTTATTCTTCTTAATGTTAATTAATGTTTAAATTATTTAATTTTATCGTTATTTTAGTATTTATTTTTATTTTCTTGATTAAATGTTTATTTATTTTCATGCATTTTAATTATTTAATTTACTTTATTTAAACTGATTTCATTCATTTATTTTCGTAATGTTATGTTAATGGGTGGGTGTGGATAAATTAACTTAATCAATTTTGTAATTTTATTCTTTCATTTTATTGATGTTATGTTTGTTAATATTTATGTTCATTTAATTTTCATGTTCAATCCTCTTGATTTGGTTCATTATTTATTTGATTGTGTTTATTTTATCTAATTTGTTTGATTTTAATTGAATTAATTTAATTTGTTACTTCCTTAAATGATTTGATTCAAGTGATTAGGTTAATTTGACTTAATTATTTCATTAAGGTTTATGTATATTAATGTTTATGTTCATTTAATTTATTTGAATCTAATTTAATAAATTTAAATTGGTATCATCATCATTTTTTTATTTAGTTTAGGTTTTGGTTTCACCATGTGTTAAGGTTTCATTATTTAACTCAACCCCTTTGGAATAAATTTTGTTTATCATATCCTAAGGGACTTAGGCTATTTTGGGCACAAATCTTAACTTAGGCCATTTTAAGTTCCTAAATTATTTTAATTTTAATTAATTTGGTTAATCACTTTGCATTTATAATTATATTATTCATTAATTTTAATAAGCTTAATAAGTTTTCCTATGTTTATTAGATTAATATCTTAATTCAAATTTTAGTTTGATTTCACTAATTTATTATATTTCAATTTCATAATGTATTGATTAATTTATTATTTAAATTTACTTAATTTGAGTTATATTCATATTTCATAAATGTTATTAGTATTATGTTAATGAACTTGGATTGACTTAATTGAATTAAAATCTCATTTTATCCTTGGTTTTAGTTGTGTTATTACACGTTGAAATTTGATTTCTTAAAATGAGATTTTACCCATTTTAACCTAAGTGATTTCAAATGTTTACACTATTTAAGTGTGATTAATTTATTTATTCTTTAGGATTATATGACTCATTCACTTAAAAAAATTTAGGAAATTTTTAAACCAATGAGTTTCACATTTATATAAGAATTTCATAGGTTAATTAGGTAAAATTTTAATTGATTAATTAGTTTATTATGGATTTCCTAAATTAATTATTTAGGATTTGATCAAATTTCATGTTCTTAATTATTTCATTAAGCTCTAATGCATAAATAATTTATTTTTTAACTTAGGAAATTTATTAGGGAATTGTTTCATTAAGATCATATGTCCAATGGTCCTGAAGTGGAAGAGCAAGGGAAAGGAATGGATTGGGGAAGGAAATTTTGTCTCCTTGTATTCCTTTCTTGACTTGGCATATTCCTTCCCTTAGGTTGACTTGGACTTCATTAATTTGATTAATCTAAGCTGTCGATTATTGTAAGCTCATCTTAGGATAGGTTTAGATGTATTCCAAGTTATTTTGTTTAAGCTTTGGTTCAAATCTTTTGAAATTATGCCATTTAGGAACTTTTTATATGGCTTGATCTAGCTTACTCCATTTGGTGGATTAGTACTAGATTGATACTTCAATTATATCATTTTAATCATTTATGATGTTTTTAATCAATGAGTTTTATGGAATTTGGAATTGTTCATTTACTTTTTTTTCATATTTAACCCATTATGGCTTAAGTGAGTATGGTTGAATTAAATTGAGTCAAATTGGCTTGCTTGACTCAATTACAATGTATTTATCTTTCAATTATGTTAATTCATGCATTTAGAATGGATTAGACTGATTAATTTCACTTATTTAGAGTTTAAAATCCATTTTAGCCTAACTTGGTCTTAATGGCTTAAGATTGGGTTAATTTTATTAAATAATCATATTAACCAATTTAAATCCAATAATTAGATGATTTATGTATTCAATTATTTTGGATTTAGATTTGAATTTATTCTAGGTCTATCCAATCTTATTATGTTAGGTTAGACTCTAAGAAAGTGCACTAGGTCACTAAGTGAAGTATCCTAAGTATCTAATTAGAAGATTCCTAATTTATGATTAGGTACCCTAATCACTAATCTTGGAAATGATGTTAACCTCATCCAAAAATGAGCTCAATAATTGGAACCCCTGTATCTATGGTGGACTAACTAAACTACACTGTGCAAATTGGCATTGATCGAATTATTCAAGCATAAGCTTGAAGGAATCTAAGTTTAATTTTAGAATTTAGAATTTCAATTTTTGTTTTAATTTGAGATTTTATTCAATTTTGAATGTCAAAGATAGAAATAAACATGCTAAATTTCTTTTAATTTAGAATAATTTATTCTTAGAAACAAAGATCTAAGAATAGAAATGTCATTAGGAGTAGACTCATGGTAGTAAGAGAAAAGTGCCTTTAAAGGGTTTATTCTCATTTTTTACTATTTTTTTGGCTATCTTTAAAAAGAAAGCACTATGACTCATATCTATCTAAGTGATATTAGCTAAAATATAATCTAAATGACTATCTAATTCTAAAGAAAGGATCTATTAGAAGACATTATTTCTAGAAATGATGTCATTAGGGATAATAGTTGGAGAGGATGCCAACATGGATACTTACTCTTTTCCAAACTATTTGAATTTTAACTAGGTAAAGATATGACTAGAGGACTTACTCTTATTTGGTTGGCTATTAGGCAGGGTTTTTAAATACTTGATTTCAACCTAAATAGCAATGCTAAGGGGAAGGGGCTTTCAATAGCTTAATTCTTAATCCTCAAACTTTTGACTATTAGGAAAGGGTCACTTGGTTTTAATTCCTAATCTAAATAGTCTATAGGAATGGGACCTTTAATTTCTTATTTCCACACCCATTTTTTTATTCTAGATTAGAAGAGGGGTCACAAGGACTTAAATTTAACAAATAAAAGGGCCTTTAATGGCTTAATCTAACCTACATAGTTGGAAAAAGGAAAGGGGTCATAATGGGTTTATTCTAACCTTATTAGGATGCCAACTAAGGGACTTACTCCTTCATGATTGGCTATTAAGAAGGGGCATTTGATGGATTAATTCCTTCTTATATATCATGAGGAAGATGGGTCTTAATGACTTATTCCTAAACCTTAAATTTCTGACTAATAGGATAGGGGTCTTGATGACTTAATCCTAACTTTTAACTCTATTTGACAAGTAGGAGTCTTAGTGACTTAATCCTATTCTTATCTTTCAAAAATCATGCATACTGAGGGACTTATTTCTTTCCATTTAACAATTATGGAAGGGCATTTAATGGCTTAATCCAACCTAAATAACTTAGGATGAGGTAAGGGGCTTGATGACTTGGTCTTAAACCTCAAAATATATTTTGCTAGCAGGAAAGGGGTCTTCATGACTTAATCCTATCCTTGACATTTGGAAGGATTCCTACAAAGGACTTACTCCCATGTGATTAACTATTAAGATAAGGGCTTTAATGTCTTAATCCAACTTAAATAGGCAAAAAGGAGGAAAGGGGTCTTGATGACTTAATTCAATCCTCATGTTGTGATTAATAGAAAAGGGGCTTTAGTGACTTAATCCTAACCTATGTAGTATATTTTGAAATGATGATAAGGAATGGTGCCAATAAAGGCATGTTCCAAACCTTAGATTATTTATAAGAAGGGTGCCCCAAAAAGGCTTATTTCCAATCCTATGGAAACTACATTCAAAAGGACGTATAAAAATTTGTAATACTTTAAATGTCATTGTACAAAAATTTAATAGAAATAATAATTTGAATTAGAATAAATAATAAAAAGAATAAAGATAATCATGATTTTATTGATCATTATTTTGAAACTGAGTACAAGTTATACATAATATTTCTTTAAGTAACATATATTTATATGTGGCATTGGACGTTCACCATTATAAGTAATCAATTGATAAGAACCTCCTCCATAGACTTTCTCCACTATAATTGGTACTTTCTAAGTTGGTTTAAATTTACTGCTTATCATGTAGTGAGCTAAAATTGGCCGTTTAAGAATCAAGACCAAGTCTCCTACTTAGAAAGTTTTAAGACAAGCCAACTTATCATGTGCTTGAATCATACATGATTGGTACAGTTCAAGATCTTATTGAGCTTTAAGAATCTTCCTTTGAGCCTTTCAAGTTCTTTTAACTAAATTTTATGATTCTGATCAATTATAATGTTGTTGTTAATTGCTACCCTTAATGAAGGAAACTGCACTTCCAAAGGAAGGATAACTCAATTCTATAAACTAAAGCATATGGTGTAGATTGAGTTGGTGTTTGATATGTGGCCCGATAGGCCCATAAAGCTTAAACCAACTTTTCATGCCATTGACACTTATTTTCATCCAATGTCTTTTTCAAAGTCCTCACAAGGGTTTTATTAAATGCTTCAACCAATCCATTTGCCCTAGGATAATAGATGGTTGAATATCTCCAATCAATTTTATGTTAAGCTACAAAGTGATTTAATTTATTAGACTTGAACAATGGACCATTATAGGATATGATTCTATGAGGAACGTGAAATCAATATACAATATTTTCATGAAAGAATTCAAATACATGGTATGTTTTTACTTCTTCTATTGATACTACTTCAATCCATTTAAAAAAAATAATCCATTGCAGCTAATATGAAATAATGCCCTTTTGATAAAGGAGTATCAATAGGCCCTGTGATATCGATACCCTAACTCTCAAAGGGCTAACAGGCAATCATTGGGTGTAGTACATTAGGAGGTTGATGTAAGATGACACCATATATTTGGCATTGATGACAATGACGTATAGTTTTCATGTAGTCATTTAACTTCAAAGGCCAGTAGTATCCAACTCTTTTAATATTCAATTTCATTTTTGGTCCTAATAGGTGGGTACCACATAATCTAGAATGCACCTCAGTCATGATCTTATGGGCTTCCTATTTATCAAAATGATATAACCACATTTGATCGAATGACCTACGATACAACACATTATTGATTAATGCATATGATAAGTCAAATTTATTAATTTGATTTGCTAGTGGCTTGTTTTTAGAGAGCATCCCATCACGTAAATAATTAATGAATGGCTACCTCCAATCACACTCTTCTTGACCTTCGGTAAGGGTGGCTATTCTTTGCATTTCTATTTTTCTATTCATGTAATCTAAGTCTATAGAGACAAGATTTATTGATTTTGGACTTCTATAGAAATAGATTCCTTTCCTAATAATATAATTTCTTTAACAAGTTTATCAAAAGAATCTACTATAGAATTATCTTTATGAGATATTCTATACAGAGTTATAAATGGAATCTTTCCAAGGAATTTCATTATGTACTGATAATAATTGAAAATGTTAGGGTGCAAAACCTTATAAATACTATCACTTGTTTAATAATTAATTGGGAATCCCCAAAGATCTTAACATTTTTAATATCCATAAAGATTGATAATTCTTGCCCAATTATAAGAGCCTCATATTCAACTTCATTATTTGCACAGGGCTCAGAAAAATGATACAAATACTGCATCATTCTTTTATCTAGGTTATGAAAATCAATCCAATCCCTGCCTTCCTTGATATAAAGAAATTTGATTCTTTATTCTTCTTTGATGATGTGGTGGCATCAAAGTATAGCTCTCAAGTGGCATTAAGTTCAGCTTCTAAAGTCATGATCTGTTCATCTAGAAGATCATCATTTAAAGGAGAACCCTTAAGTAAAGGATGTGTTGTTAAAAGACCAGCAACAACTTGACCCTTTATAGCATGGAGAGAAATAAAAGTGGTTCAAATTGCTATAAAATCATTTACCAACATGCTAGACTTCAAGACAACTTTGGGCGGGCAATGGATTTACCCTTGAAATTAGATTCACTTTGTGTGAAAGCATGTAATTCCTTAATTTCTATGCCATAAAAACTATGGCCAAATAATATTTTTAAATAGGTAGATAATTCATTTTCGTTGGGATGAGTTTGCAGCTTAAATAATAAAATGAATTTTTTTCCCATTCTTCATTCACTTGGGCTAGTAAAACCTCAAGTGATTCATTTACAATGGTAGTATATAGGATTAATAGCTATTATAGAATCGGAGCAGCAAAAATAGGAGGGTTCATGAAATATTAATTTAAGCTTTCAATTTGACACATTTCATCCTAAATAAGTTTATGATATTTCTTTATTAATGCTTCGAATGGTTGGCATCTTCCTGATAAATTTGATATGAACCTCCTTAAGTATGCAAGCCTTCCATGGAATGATCTTAATTATGTAAGACTTCTATTTGGTAGCATTTTTACAATAGCATTTATTTTTTCAAAATTGATTTTTATCCTGTGGTGCCTCACTCCAAACCCTAATAACTTCCATGAAGCTACTCCAAAAGTACATTTTGAAGGATTCATTTTTTTAGGTTATAATGACACAATCATTCAAAAAATGATATATAAATCATAAAAATGATTTTTCTTTTTCTTACTTCTAATGACTAAATCATCAATGTAGCATTCAACTTTATTGTAAATTAATTCATCGAATATTCTAATCATGGCCCTTTGATATTTAGCCCTAACATTTTTTAGATCAAATGGCATGACCGTATAATAGAATATCCCAATATGAGTTCTAAGCATCATATGCATTTCATCCTCTAGAACCATCTTTATTTTGTTATACCCAGATGATCCATCCATGAATAAAAAGATCTCATGCGATGAAGCTATGTCCACCATAAGTTTAGGTATTGATAGTCGAAACTCATCTTTAGGACAAGCCTTATTCAAGTCATAAAAATCAATGCAAATGCATATTTGGCCTTTCTTTTTCTTCACGGGGGTAATGCTTGCTAGCCAAGAAGGATACTATTCTTCTTATATAAAGCTAGCTTCAATTAATTTCTTAACCTCAGTGATGACTAGTTGTTCAACTTCTATATGCATGAGTCTAAGAGCTTGCTTCACTGAAATTACATCAAGTTTAATCTCCAGCTTATGAACTACAACATGGGGAGATAAACCTGACAACTCTTCATAATTTCACACAAAGTAATCTTTATATTCAAAAGGTAGGTCGATCAACTCTTTGGAATCTTCTAGACCCAATAATGAACTGATGAAAGTTGGTCTTCAGTTTTCCTCATTTCCTATGTTGATTTCCCTTAATTCATCAATAGTAAATATTATTTCTTCTTCAAATTTTGGTGGTGTACTCTGAACAAAGAAATGATCTAGAACATCTAATGTTTCAAGACATAATCCTTCTAAAAGATTAAATAGGATCCCAAAATGTTGATCATACTTCATATGATTGTTTATCATTAAGCAATGTTCATTATCATCCAAAGGTCCAATGGTACCAAACCCAACACTAGCTTTGAATTTTAAATTGTTTATTTTTTCTATTTCATAAGCATTATATAGGTTGAGCTGTACCCTCTGGCCAAGCATTAGGGATTAAAAAATGCTTTATAGCATTTTTTATACACTTTGGATACTAATCAAATGAGAGTTCTATTATTTCATTTGAAGATGGGTCTTCAAGCTTTACACTTACTTCAAAGCTTGAAGACCCAGGTACATAAAATAATTTTTGCACTCTTCCACCTTCTCCTATAAGATTAGGGGTTACTTTAACTTCTAACTATGAAATCTTATTTTGAATAAGGAAGTTAGAGTTAAAGTATCCACACATTTTTTTTAATCTTTAAAAAGTTAATAAATCAAGATCATCCTTTAATGCTTTCATTTGTTCATCATCACTATCTGATTCTAATGAAATTTCAAATTCTATTGAGGCATTATTTTGTTTGGAATCTTCATCAAAACTAGATTCAAAATCAATTTGGATTATTGGAGGTTTTTTTCTTTTTTCTTTTTCCTCCTTTTCTTTCTTTTCTTCTTTTTCATTTGATATGATATCTTCTTTTCTTTCCTTTGATGCCTCAATAATACTAATTTTCTTAGGATATGATACTTTCCTTTTGGGCATATAATAGGTAACATCTTCATAAAGTTCAATCTCATGAATAGAGAATGGTTGTATGTCTCCTTTTATAGTGTACTCTACTCTATCCCTAGTGTACTTAATACACTGGTAGAGTGAGGAAGGAACCATCCTATACTCATTTATCCAAGGTCTTCCTAGAAGGATATTAAAGGATATCTTTGAGTCAATAATGTAAAATTTTGCTTCAGTTTTCAATCCCTCTATTTCTAACAATAGAGTAATTGGACCTAAAGATTTCTCTCCCATTTCATTAAACCCCCTCAATAACATCTTATCAAAATTGAGCCTCATTATATCAATACTTAAAAATGCCAATGTTTTGATGTTCATAATATTCACTGAATAACTAAAATCTACAAGGACTCTTGACAATCTGATATTTTCCACCTTGTCAAAAATGTAAAGGGGTCAGTTGTGATTTGTGGTCCCTGAAAGTAGATCCTCATCAGAGAAGGTAACTCCAAGGATCTCCTTGAAGTAGAAAGCCTCATCTGAGAAAGTTGCTACTAGCTGAGTCAGGCATATCTCTAGGTCGAGTAATGCCTAGACTAATGATTCCCTCATTTCTTTAAATAGAATAAGGGCATCATAAATACTTAATATAGTAGAAACTTTTCTAAGATGGGATAAAATGTTGTAGTCCACTTTTGGAACTGTAAGCTAAACTACTAGATCTTGTTGCAAAGGTTCTAAAGCTTGGTCAATAATTTTCTTTCCTTTGTATTTAGAAAGAGGGAGATGATGCTGTAAAACCTTCCCACTATGGAGATTAACTTTAGTAATATCTCCAGAGGTCGTATTAACCTGGCCCTCATCAATGATATACTTTTGCAAGGATTGGTCAAAATCTAACAATTCCATTTTTATACTAATAGGGTTGCCCTATAAGTCATCTATAGGACTCTCAGTATCTAACCTTGGTTCACAAAATATATCATCATGAGATTTTTGTTTTTTTACTTTTTTTTCTTTAATTACAATAACACATTCATCAAAAATAGCAAAAATATAAGAAATGCCTTTATAGGCAAGTTTTTTATTCATATCTTTAAAATATGTACATTAAGGTAAAAGAGTATAAGGCCTAGCCTTTCCATTCTAATCATACAAAGCTCTATAAAATACAAAAGATATCCCTCTCTTACCACTCTCTTCAGTCATCTGAACACCTGAAGATGTTGAATGGGGTCAAAGTGGAACCAAATCTTCTAACTCCGTGGATCAATCTAGTTGATCTTCTTTCAGGTCTTTGTATGAGCCAACAATCAATTTTTTAATTTTTTCATCAAATATTTTTTAGAGGAATGGGATAAAGCTATATACCATTCATCTGAAAGAGATGAACTAGAGGAAGTAGAAGAGCCACCTATAATTACCTTAATGGACCTTTATCTAGGGTCCATAAGGTACTCTTTAGGGATTTTCACCAACCCCTTCTTGTAGTTTTTTCAAGCTAGTCTTTGAAGGTGAAGCACTCTTCAATAATGTTACCTAACATCTAATGTTATGGATAATAGTTTGGGTTATTCACCTTGCCAATGTCTTCTAGCCTTTTTGAATCGGGTAATTTAAAAACTACATTTTTCTTTAAGATTTTGAGGATTTTCCTCACAGACTCTCTCTTGAAAGAATATGCCAAATTTATTCTCTAACTAAAAGGGCTAGTGGGAATTTTCATAGGGGCATTGATAATTGTTGTTGTGATCACCTAAAAGATGAAGGTCCCTCTACTACACCTATATGAGAGCCTTTCCCTTATCTACCACAGAGACATTGCCTGCCTTCTTTTTAAGTACTTTCCTTAGCTTTGATGGTTCTAAAGAAAAGTGTTCTTTTAAGAATGACATCCTAGGGGCTTCTTCTTGCAAACTAGAGGTTTTATTTAATAGCTTTTTGAATGCCTTAATAGTAAAGCCTTTTAGTAAGAAAGGAACTAGACCATGAATATTTCTAAGGATCATTTTAACAGTGTGTTACTCTTGTAATTATGGCTCACACTTTAAGCTGAGAATCCTCCAACTCAGAATATAATCAACTTAGGTTTCACTTGCCTTATGTTTTCTAACCACTAGATCACCTACAGTAATGTGGTGTTGTGTGCCAGTGAACCTATTTACAAACATATTTTCTAGTTCAGTGAAGGTTTGCACTAAACCATTTGGTAAATCAGCATACTAATCAAAAACAACCCTAGTCAAGTTGCTAATAAATTATTTGAATGATAGGGCATCACTCCCATCGACATTACAACAACTCACACTGAAATGCACTAAATATTGTCTGGATTTCCTATCCCATCAAAAATCTTAAAAGAAGGAGGTACAAATCCTATAGGAAATGGCACAGAGTCATATTTCTAAGGGTAAGGTCTACCCTTTGAAATCAAAGTTGCATCACGAGATTATACTAATGCTTCTTGTACATGTTATTCTACCAAAAACTTTAAGTCAATTTTGGGAGGTAGATCATCTATAGGTTTATGTTCTTGATGATTATATTCTTCTAAACTAAGCTTCATCTCATCATTAGGATGGGACTCTTCAGGTTGTTCAATAGAATTATGTTGAAAAGAAGAAAGAAACATGCTTTTGGAGTGATTGCATGGTGCCAAACATTTCCTTGATTCTCTATTCCACAATTGCAATTTGAACATCCTTCTTTTGTAGTTGAAATATTAATTATTGCCTAGGATCAGATATAGGATTTTCTTGTACTTCATCATGTTCTCTTTTAGATGCCCTAGTGTCTACCAGGAAAATGTGCGCTACAATTAGCTTTAGGTCATCATCTAGTAGATTGTCTTGATCTGGATCAAAGTGTTTTTACTTTTTATTTTTTTAGTTTCTTCATTCTCTTTTACAATGGTTTGCATCTCTTCTTTTGTTAAGAAAAGTAGAAAACCACTGCTATCAAGGATAACATCAAACTCATCTCCAACATCCTTGGGTTTTATCCTAAATGTTTCACCCTATGTAACCTATCGAATAACAGGGGGTTTCTCTATAATAAGAGTGGCTCCCATGCCAAAGTGCCACACTTCTCTAACTTCTCTATCATAAGGGGATGAATGAAAAGATTATATTTTCTTATGGAAAATATGAGATGAGGATGACCTTTCAACTCATGGTTTAAATGATGGTGATGAAGGCTTTTCTATGATAAGCTTGGTAACAGTACTTTTTCTAATGGTGGTGGTTGTGAAGAAATATTTGGCTCAGGAGTGAATGGAATTTGTTAACATAAACTTTTGTATTTTCTTTTTTTTTTGGGAAAGTTCACCTTTCACTCCCTAAACTAACAGGTTGCTTACTATGCCACGTAAAGGATCTTCTCATATAGTGATACTGATCTAGTATAATATGCATAAGATGGTAAGATTTTCTTTTAGGAGGAAGGACCACCTTTCCCTTCCCTTTATTCTGGAGGTGGAAGGTCTCCCTAGAACCTCCCTCTCAAGGTTTCTAAATACTTATTCTTTCATGACCCTGAGTAACTCCTCTTTAGTGTAAGATGAGGACCTAGGAGTCCCATGAAGAATCTGGTGTAATCTACTATGTGTTTTTCTATTCACAATTTTAAAGTTTTTCTTATTTTCATAAATGAATGGGTGAGGTGGAGAACTCACTATCCTTGATACATCCTCCTCTCCCTGAGCTGCAAAAAGAGAATCTAATATGCTACCTCCCAAAAGAGGGAAAGTATCAGGAAGGTATATCCATCCCTCACCCTATCTAACTCTATCCCTAATATTTTCTTTTATTTTCTTTCTTCCAAGGCTATCCATCTAAGCTTCTTCCCTCTATTATTTTTTCTAACTTTTAGTAAATAGGGAAGGCTCAAATGTAGACGTTACCTCAAAAGTGTTAGGGAAGAAGGAAGCATCAATGTCTCTACAGTAGGCAATTTAAACTTTTTTGGGATAGGACCTGCCTGGACCTTCTCAGTGGCCCTAATAGTGTCTACCTTAATGGCAAGGGTAGAATATGGCACATTGGAGAACTCCAAAATGGGATGTTTGTCCTTAACAGTCATTTCAGCAATAGGAGTAAGAGTTACTCCATTAGCTGTAATATTAAGATTTTTAAATCCAGCTCTAAATTTAATTAGAAGGCCATTAGCCAATCAACTGTTGAAGCTAATTCTAGATGTGGCAACAAAGATAAGTTGCCTAACCATTTTTCTATTTACAAAAAAAAATCACATTTGCTTTAACTGATATTAAATAATTTAATCAAAAGATAAGTTTTTATTATGGTAGGAATTTTTTAAACAATATTTTATTCTTTTGAAAATATAGAAGTTGTAGAACCATCACATTTAATTTTAACAAATGGGAAAGTTCTATACCCTAATTAATTAATGTTGAGTATATTCTACCAAGGATAAAATGGAGAGATACTTAATAGAAATAAAGGCAATCTTGACACATGAAAACACATGGACATTATCAATATATAAAAATAAAAGCCTATCTTTAAAGATGGAGAGAGGAATTATTCCCCAATAGAGTCACCAAAAAATATCTCTGTGGATAAAATTTGTGATGCCACAGAAAGTTTAGGAATTTCTTATTTAGGTAATCAAATTCATCATTAAAAAATAAACATGTTATCCGATAATATACTTTAATCACTTAAACAAGTACCCCTAAGGTTATTGGGTCTTACTAATATTCCATAGATTCTTCCCTTGATCTACATGAAAAAGTATAATAAGGTTTATTTTATATTGGGATCGTAGTTCCTTATAATGGCAAGCCCTTATAATTAATTACATCTTAGAAATAAGGATATGTTCCTAAGAATACTCTCAATTGAAGAAATAGGCATTTATTTCTATAGATTTATAAGTTGGTTCTAAAAAAATCATAATTTGGAATTTCAAAAGGGAATACTGCCAAGTGGAAGGAGCTCTTTTGGAGGCTAAATTTGATAAAGTGGAAAATCTCCATAAACATTGAGATATCCATTGGACATTTCTACTATCCTACTACTGGGCTTTAAATTTTAAATTTCAAAGTATATTTCAAGTTAAAAGTTTATTAAAAATCTAGGATTTAAATTTAGCAGCACGAGACTATAGAAATACCTATGGTTGAAGACTACATCTAGTAAGATGCTTCAGATCCTAAGTCTATAATTACTTTTGACACAAGTTAATGGCTCATGCTAGTTTCACTTTTTGAAATTATTGGCTCTTTCTCTCATTTCAGAGAAGAAACCTATCCCTAACTCTTCTAGATTTATAACCCACCTAGAAGGGCTGCCAACTCACACCACCTAAATAAATTTTAAATCTATGATGTTAAGTCTCATGAATGCAAGATGGCTAGGTTGTTACATTTTTAGAAAGGAATCTAAGAACTTTTACTCACTCCCTAATCCCTAAGATCATGTTGGGTACGATATGTACCTAATTAATGCAATAATTTTTAACTTTTAAATCTTAACTCACACTTCATTTAAGGCTTTTCAGATATGCATTTTATGCCTACAATGAGAAGCAATTAGAAGTTCTCATGGGCCAAATCAAGAAGAGAAAGAAAGACTTCCCAAGAAAGGTGGTCATCCTCAAAGGTAAGATGCCCCTTATATACAATAGGTGAAGTGCCTAATTCAAGAATTTAAAATAATATGCTAGCATGATTGGCAAAAGCTATTTATTTCTAATTGATTTTAAGTTATTCTCAGGGATTTAATTTATGTGAAAAGTTTCAAATTTCTATATATTTGTTTATGTTGTTTAAACTTAAGTTGAGTATAAAATTTAGTTTTCCTAGGAGCCTAACATCCAAGCATTCATCACAAAGAGCACAACACATAAAGAAATCTAGAAAAACAAATTAATTCTATTGGGCACCCAAAGTAAATCAAGCCAAATTTAAATTAAAAGAACATGCCAATATGATCGAGTACCATTGTACACTCTAGAAGAAAAAGTAAAATGGGTAGCAGAGCTCTGCCCTTATACAGCTCAGCCTAAAACTACAAGTTTAGATCTATGGGTCTTTCTCCAAGATCGTCTTCTTCTTCAGGGACCTTCTTTGGGTTTCATAAGGACCACCAACTAGTAGAGTTAGCTCCTACCACTCTTAGACCCCATAGATCCTAACCTAATTCTAGGCTCAAATTACATTTAAAATTCAAAAGGAAAATCCAAAACCCTGCAAAACAAATGTCAGAAAATACAAACACCATACCAACAATTATATTTACAAACATATGGGCTTAGCATTAGTTACTTGCTAAGCACACCTATCCCAAGAAAACAACATTTATATATTATTTATTATGGCTATTCTTTTTAGCATAACCCCCTGTAGAAGATAATATTAGTTCTAGAAAGAATGTCCTACCATCCAATATAACGGGCAAGCAATCCTAGCTATCTAGTCTAAAACATTAAACCACAAAATAATAAAATATCACATCACATCACAAATCAACCTAACATAATATTCTAAGTTATGCGAAGGAAATGGGTTTGTGTGGAATGGTTGTATTAGCTCTTTTTAAGTTCAAGTTTCAATTTGAATTTCCAATATTTAATTTAATTTGATTTTTACACGTTTTGCTTTTCATAATTTTTCTTCATAGGTATGTGGCTTATTGTACTAGATATTCAAGCTATCAAGACCTCCTTTGAACCAGTAGTCCTGTGAGCTCAGGTGTCTAAACTATATACCATGTATTGCTAATTATAAAAAAAAAAATTTGCTCTTTTAATATTAAAATTAGTTTATTCTACCATGGGCCATTTCAATTTAAGTGGTTTAATAATTTATAATTTTATTTCCAATTTTAGATTTATTTTATATTAAAATGATATTTAAGTTATCAAAATTGAAGAATATAATAAGTTTCACTTTGGGTGGAACCCATTATATTCAACATCCTAAATCTTAGTAGAATAAAGTCTTTACCCTAAAGTAAACATTTATTCTAAGGGTCAAACTAAGATCCTAAGTATCATTATTAACTTCTTGAATTCTATTAAGTTGGATTTATTTTGATTAAAGTTTTAATTTTAATTTGGATTTAAATTAAAATTTATTCTTCTTAATGTTAATTGATTTGATTTATTCATTATTTTAGTTTTTTTAATTAATTCTTTATTAAATGCTTATTTATTTTCATGTGTTTTAATTATTTAATTTAATTGATTTAAATTGATTTCATTCATTTATTTCATTAAAGTTGTGTTAATGGTGTGGATAAATTAACTAAATCAATTTTATAATTTCATTCTTTCATTTTATTGATGTCATGTTTGTTAAGATTTATGTTCATTTAATTTGTCATGTTCAATCCTCTTGATTTCGTTCATTATTCAGTTGATTATTTTTATTTTATCTAATTTGTTTAATTTTAATTGAATTAATTTCATTCATTATTTCCTTCAAATGATTTTCTTCAAGTGATTATGTTTATTTGACTTAATTATTTCATTAA
Source organism: Cymbidium sinense (assembly GCA_021442155.1). Classification (NCBI taxonomy): domain Eukaryota; kingdom Viridiplantae; phylum Streptophyta; class Magnoliopsida; order Asparagales; family Orchidaceae; genus Cymbidium; species Cymbidium sinense. Next base: position 57,292,216 of record CM038226.1, read on the forward strand.
GGTTTATGTATATTAATGTTTATGTTCATTTAATTTATTTAAATCTAACTTAATTCATTTAAATTGGTATCATCATAATTTTTTTATTTAGTTTAGGTTTTGGTTCCACCATGTTTTAAGGCTTCTTTACTTAACTTAACTCCTCTAGATTAAATTTTGTTTATCATAACCTAGGAGACTTAGCCTATTTTGGGCACCAATCCTAACATAGGCCATTTCAAGTTCCTAAATTATTTTAAGTTTAATTGATTTAGTTAATCACTTTCCATTTAGAATTATATTATTCATTAAATTAAATAGACTTAATAAGTGTTTCTATGTTTATTAGATTAATATCTTAATTCAAACTTTAGTTTGATTTCACTAATTTATTATATTTCAATTTCATAATGTATTGAATACTTTATTATTTAAATTTACTTGATTTTAATTATATTCACATTTCATGAATGTTATTAGTGGCATGTTAATGAACTTGGATTGACTTAATTGAATTCAACTCTCATTTTATCTTTGGTTTTAGTTGAGTTATTACATGCTGAATTTAATTTCTAAAACTAAGATCGTGCCCACTTTAACTTAAGTGATTTCATACTTCAGTGTGATTAATTTGTTTATGCTTTAGGATTACATGACTCATTCACTCAAACAAATTTAGGAAATTTTCATAGAAATGAGTTTCACATTTAAATATGAATTTTAGAGGTTAATTAGTTTTGATTTTAATTGATTAATTAGTTTATTATGGATTTCCTAACTTGATTATTTAGGATTTGATCAAATTTCATGTTCTTAATTATTTCATTAAGCTCTAATGCATAATTAATTAAATTGTTTTAACTTTAGTGGGTTAGAAAAGTTTCTTCAAGTGTTCTAATGTTAATTGAAATATTTTAGGCTGATTTCAAGGATTATATAATTTTTATAATTTTTTGATTTAATCTTTCATGTAAATTGACTTAGTGACTTAGAAATTTAATAATCTCTAATCCAAATATCAATTTGCCTTGAACTTTTATGGCAAGAGGGGTTCCTTGCAAATTTCATTTTCCTAAATTTTTTACTTTAATCAGGCTTATATTTTAAGACTAACTAAAATTTTAATTATTTCATTAAAACTTAAATTAAGCCTAATTAAGGTGAAATTGCTTAGGAGTTTTTTTTTGTTATTTTTTTCTATGAAAGATGCATCCATAGAGGGTTCATTTAAAATTTTTAGATTTATAGTTCATTTACTATGATTTTTCTAAGTTCAAGTTGATTAATTTGAATTAATTACTTTGATTAATTGCCAAATTAGGTGATTTTATGGATTATTAGATTTTAAAGGGTTATAGTGGGTTATTTGGATTCACTATAATTTATTATGATGATATAAGGTAATCTTATAATTTTCTATTCTTTTATTGATTTTATATTAATTTATTTAATTAAATTTGAAGTTTAAGACTTCAAATTCAATATCTTTTGATTTACTTTGAAATAAATCATACAAATATTTTCTAAAGTGTACATAAACCTTAGTTTTATTTCTCTAAAGTTTCAAATCAATTGGAATTGTGGTTTGAGATTTATTTGATTTTGATTATTTTCATTCAAACTCAAATTAAACCAAATTCATCCAATGAAAATTATGGATTGTTGGTTTAATTGATCTCTCTCATTGTGAGGAATCCATAGAGCCCTTAATTGCATTTTTTATGTACATTTTATTTTTAATGATTTTTTTATGTTTCTATTATTTTTTACAACTTTTTAAATTCAAAAAACCCAAATTTCCTATTTAGATGCGTCGACGCCACTTTACGTGCGGCGCCACATGATTCTTCCTCGCAGAATCCATGAGGATCCTAGGTTAAAATGGTGGTGGGATGCGGCTTGATCCCGACTTAGATTAGCATGTCATTTTCTATAAAATGTTTAATCAAGTAATCTGACTAAATCTTAGATGTCCATTCCAAATAGAAGGAATGGACGGCAGAGATTGCATCAAGTTCGACAGTGACGAAAGCTAAGAGCCGTCCATCAATTCCATGTGATTTCCAATGATCCAATAGGTGAAATCACTTGATTTTAATTCCAAATCCACCAGAGATTGCATCAAGTTCGACAGTGACGAAAGCTAAGAGCCGTCCATCAATTCCATGTGATTTCCAATGATCCAATAGGTGAAATCACTTGATTTTAATTCCAAATCCACCAGGGACTCATATAGATCACATATATACAACTTAATCTCACTTGAGATTAATTTCCTTTTACAAAGGACCAAAGCCAGAAGTAAAGGAGGTCGGGTTTGGTGCGTACCTCATTGGCGGTGATTTTAGGTGGTGGTGATGACTCAATTAACTTCATGGAGGTGTGACTTGCCTTTGGGAAGGAAGAATTGGATTGCCTCTCCATGGATTGCTGTGGATACCAAGCTTCGCACATTTTCAATGAGTCTGGGCATTTTTTTGTCTTTCGGTAGTGTGGAGGTTGGGGAATGGTTGCACTCAACTTTGTTTTTCATTGGGAAGTGAGGAGATGATCAATTAGGTTTGAAAATGTCTTTCTCTTTGTTTTCCATATGTGGCCGCAAGCTTTGTCAAAGCTTCCTTCTTGCCTTAGTCGACCAAAGTGATTGACACCCTTGGACGCTAGCTTTAAGGGTGGTTGGCTACTTAACACATGTCTAAGGGTACTGGGGTGGAAGTGCAAGGGAAAGGAATGGATTGGGGAAGTAAATTTTTTTTCCATGTATTCCTTTCTTTCCATGGCATATTTTTTTCCCTTGGGTTGACTTGGACTTCATTAGTTTGATTAATCTTGGCTACTAATTATCCTAAGCTCATCTTAGGATAAGTTTGGATGTATTCCAAGGTGTTTGGTTTAACCTTCGGTTCAAATCTTTTGAAATTATGCCATTTAAGAATTTATTATATGGTTTGATCTATCTTACTCTATTTGCTAAATTAGTACAAGATTAATACTTTTATTAAATCAATTTAATAATTTACAATGTTTTTAATCAATGAGTTTTATGAAATTTGAAATTGATCATTTGCTTATTCCATATTTAACCCATTATGACTTAAGTGAGTTTGGTTGAATTATATATATATATATATATATATATATATATATATATATATATATAATTAATCCATGCATTTAAAATGGGTTAGATTAATTAATTTCACTTATTTAGAGTTTAAAACCCATTTTAGCCTAACTTGGTCTTAATGGGTTAAGGTTGAGTCAATTAGATTAAATGACCATATAAACCAATTTAAATCTAATAATTGGTTGATTTATGTTTTATAATCATTTTCAAATGATTTTGAATGATCAATTTGAGTTTATTTCAATTTCATTTTGATTTTGAATTCAAGAATGCTCCTTTAAACCCAATTAGATCAAATGATCTCATTAGCCTAATTCTATTTTTAATTGATTTATATTTCTTTAAATTTTTGTTTAAACATATTTATTTTATCATTTGGATCATTTGAAATGATTCTATTTGGTCAAATTTTTGTGGGTTGACCTTTGACACCAGGTTCCCACATAAAGTCAAACCTATGTCAAAAAGGTTTGACCAAATTTGACTTTGATTTGGATTTGATTTTATGCTTGTCATTTGATTTCATAGTTTCATTTGATTTTGATTTAGGTTTTTTTGATTTAGTTTGAATTTCTTTAAGTTTAAGTGACTTTAGGGTTAAATAGGATAATTAGGTTAATTATCTTATTCACCTTGATTTAACTTTGCTTATATTTAGATTTCAATTATTTTGGATTTAGATTTGAATTTAGTCTAGTTCAATCCAATCCTATTGGGTTAGGTTAGACCCTAGAAAGGTGCATTAAGTCACTAAGTGAAGTATCCTAAGTATCTAATTAGGAGATTCCTAATCTAGATTAGGTACCCTAATCACAAGTCTTAGAAATGATGTTAACCTCATCCAAAAAAGAGATCAATAATAAAGAAGGTAAAGATAGACCTAAAATGACTTGATTAAGAAGTATAAAAAATGGTCTTATTTTAATAGAATTAAATAAGAATATGATATTTAATAAGATACATTGGAGATAAAGGATAAATGTAGCTCACACCACATAGAAAAATAAAAGCTTATTGTTATTATTGTTGTTGTTATTTAATTATAAATGTAACATATTTCAAATTATATATTCTATTTTATTTTATATTTTTATTTGATTATGAAATAAAATTCCAATAACCCTTTTTTCTCTTTTGATTCCCTCTATCTGTTATTTCTCCTTTCCTTTTCACTCTAAAAGCTTCTTCTCATAATTGTCAAGTAAATTTTCAAAAGTATTCTAGCTCATATGATTTACTTTCACTCTCTCATGATCTCACTCTTTAAAAAAGCTAAATTATTTGTTCATTTAAGACTTAATAGTATGCACATTTAAGACAAGACAAGGTATTTGTGTAAAACTTTTGAATAATTTTTCAATACTTTATATCTTTGATTTATTACTTTAAAATTAATTTATATATTTTTAATAATTATTAAATAAATTAATTTAATATATTTAATATAGTACAACATATACCTTTATTTTACATAAATTATAAGCCCTTGAAAGTTTTAAAATGATTTAAAAAATCATGATTTTGGAACCTAGTGCAATTGACAATTAATCTAAGGGTGTAAACAAGTTCTGTAGAGGTTGAGTCATAGAAAACTTGAATTTTACTCACTATTAAAAAATAAACATGGACTCAATCATGAGTTGAACTCCACTGATGAGCTCGACCATAGTTCATCCATTTATTCTTGAGTACAAACTCAGCTTGAAATGAAGTCACAAAAAATAGTTATAGCCTTGAAACAAGGTTGTTTTGTAACTAGTTGGAGAAACATTGATAAGACCAATGGCTTGAAAGTGAAGAGGAAGTGGTCATGAGAAATCATCAAAGAAGGTATAGACTAGACTAGTTGTAATATTTTAAAGGAGAGGAAGACATAATGACAACTAGCTAGTGAAGGTTTGAAGGAATTGACCTAAGAGGAAGAGGACGCCATGGGATGATGTCACTTGAAGAAAAAGAGAGGCTTGTGAGACTTAGAATGATTATGAAGAAATACTTAAAATGATACACTGTGCATTTTGGTTTGAATGTTTACTTAAGCTGGCTTGTCTCATGTTCTGGCTCTTACAATATATAAAGTTAATTTTGAGGTTAAATTTGAACTCACAGTTCAATAAGCTCGACTAATGAGCATGTAAGCTCATTTATACTTTTAAATTTGATCAAATTACTCCATTCTAGAAACTATAAGAAACCTATCAATTTACAATAAAAAAATTGACAAAAATTTCATATTTTCTTTTGGAAATTGTCATTTCTAATGGATTTTCTTTTGCTAAAAAAAATCTTAATTGAAATGCATTTAATAAGAAAAAAACCACTTCAAATCATTTTCAATGAATTTCCTAAGAAAATTTTCTCAAAAACCAATTTAGATGAACTGGCGGACGTAATGATGGGATAATCTATAGGGGGGGTTTTCACTAGAAATTCCCAACAATAATTTTCTAGTTGAATTTTTACCAAACATTTTTTAGACTGGTTTTGATGTAGCACATTAAAGGAGGAAAGGACATGTCACTAAGTCCCAAACCAAATCTTTAATTCAAGAGTACTTTTAATAAACATTATGTGTGGTTTTATGTTTTATAAATCGTAATATGTAGTAATGGGTGTATTTATTCTTATGTAAGCATTGTATTAAAGTTGTGGTTGAAAATATGTGAGTTCATGTGTTAAATTTCATATGTGTGAGTCTAGTGCCACACGCTACATTTTTGGCACCTCATCACTATACTCTATAGGTTTTAGTATTTGGGGGCCGAAAGGCTCGTGCCTTAGCGGTAGGATATGACACCTCGACGCTGGACTGTGGCACCACGGCACTACAAAATGATTATTTTAACTTCTTTTAGTTTTTTTATAGTTTTCTCACCAAGGGATGCATCCCTTGGAGTACTATACTTATTTAAACACCTATTCTGACCTACCTATCTAGTTGGAACAAAAGTCATTGTATATGCTGATCAAGCAGTAATTAGATGGGTATCATTGTTACAAGAGTTTGATCTAAAATTTAGAGATAAAAAAGGATCTGCAAATCAAGTATCTAATCACTAATCTAGATTAACAGCTTAGGAAGAGTTGAGAGATTGTGGAGATATTAAGGAAGATTCACATATGAACAATTATTTGCATTTAGGCATAAAGTTATTCCAAGGTAAGCAAATATAGTGAATTATCTAGTAAGTAACATTATACCATATGGAATTAATTATAATCAAAAGAGAATATTTTTACATGATGTGAAATTCTATTTTTTGGGATAAACTTTATCTCTATAGGAAATATCCATATCAAATTCTAAGAAGATGCATTCCTGATAATGAAATTATAGATATTATAAGATTATGTCATTACTCAGAATATGGAGGACACTTTGGAAGTAATAAAACAGTAGCTAAGATATTACACAGTGGATTTTATTGGCCAACTTTATTTAGAGATGTGCACGAATATGTGAAAAATTATGATAAATGCCAAAGAATGGGAAATTTCTCTAAATGTCAATAAATGCCATTAAATTAAATTTTAGAAGTAGAAATCTTTGATGCGTAGGGAATAAATTTTATGGGACCATTTGTTTTCTCATATGGGAATAAATATATCATTGTAGGTGTGATTTTGTGTCCAAATTGATATAACCAATAGCTACACCAAAAAATGATTCTAAGGTAACTATTAAATTTCTAAGGAAAAATATTTTTACAAAATTTCAAACACCTAGAATCATTATTATTAATGAAGGTACTCATTTCTATAACAAATATGTGAAATAAGTCTTTATAAAATATAGAGTACAACATAGAATAGCTACTACTTATCATCCCCAAATAAGTGGCCAAGCTAAAATTTCAAATAGGAAAACAAAAACAAATTTAGAAAAAAAAAACTATAGGACCTAATAGGAAGGATTGTTCATTAATATTAGATAATGTATTATGAGCTTAGAGGACTGCATATAAGACCCCTATTAGAATGTCTTCATACAGATAAGTATTTGGCAAGCCTTATCATTTACCATTGGAATTAGAGTATAAAGAATTATGGGCAATTAAGAAATTAAATTTAGATAAGAAGACAGGTGTAGATAAGTGAGACTTGAGTGAATTAGAAGAAATTAGATTGGACGCATTCAAAAATTTGAAGATTTATAAGGAACAAATGAAAAAATGGCATGATAGGAAGATCATTAAAAAATAATTTAAGCCTTGGAAACAAGTATTATATTCAATTCTAAATTGAAATTATTTCCAAGTAAATTAAGATCAAGATGATCAAACTCATTCTTAGTTATTACAGTTTATACACATAGTGCTATGGATATCTAAGATTTAAAGACAAATGAGATTTTCAAAGTGAATGGTCAATGACTTAAGCCATATTATGAAAAAATTAGACTCAATTTAAAGAGTCCATTAACTCAGTCGAAGATTTTAAAAACTAGACAAGTTATGTCAGGCTGAGGATGTTAAACTAAGCGCTTGTTGGGAGGCAACTTAATATAAATATAAATATATATGTGTTAAAAGTGTATTAGTAGTGTGTTTAGTATTTATAAGAAAGGATTTGGAGTTGAAGTTCCATTAGAATGAGATTGCATTGCTGGCAGGCTTAAGAATTAGATTAAGGCTAAAGCTCTTTCCCTTCGTTTGAGTTTCTAGAAAGGTCTCATACCTATAAACATTCTCTTCTCCTTATATATATAAGCAATGCAATAGCGTTGAAGAACTATATCAAAAAAATGAATAAATGAATATAATAGAGAAAAGTGAGTTGACTGGTTAACCGGCGCTGAGGTGCTGGCAATGTAGTGCCACCGCACCAATCAAAAAGTTCATTCAAACAACCTAGTAGTTAGACAAACATAATTAACATAAAATGTTAAAATAGTTGACTGGCATCACGATGCTATATCATAGCGCTTAGGCACTCCACCAATGTATGACTTGTCTTTTGTATGTTATTGATTACATAATCAATGCCAGTTTATAACATTTAAAACCATAAATGTATCTTTTTATCAATGTTTGACATGCCCTTTTGTATGTTGTCAGTTACATAATCAAGGCTTTTTTATAGCATTTAAAACCATAAATGTATCTTTTTAACAAGAATAGGAATCACCTTGACCAATTAACTAGCACCAAGGCACTACATGCTGAGTGCTGCGGCGCTATACCCTGCAATTCAGAATAAAGAGGCTAGCTCCTAGGCACTACTAAAATAACACCTAAGCATTGGATCAAATTTTTTTATTCCAAAGCCCTATTCTTCAGATTTTCTAGCATCCTTCTTCCTTAGCATTTTTCCAATTTTAGAAAGCCAACTACCAGTGAAGTATGTCAACAAGAACAAGAAGAGAGTGGGCATCAATGACTTTAATCACTTTATTTGCCTTGAAGAAGAAGAAAGGAACCAAGACACTCTTCTTCGCAAACATCTCATTTCGGAGAGGGATTCTTCAATTGTGGTTGGAGCATGGAAAGGATTATCAACAAGTGAGACTAAGAACACTTTGCCGATGACATCAATGTTTGTGTCATCCCTGTAGTGCGAGAGTTTTTCAATAATGCAAGAAACATCAAAGTAATAAGTTCATCATGAGTGGAAAATGAGTAAGTTTCGATAGTATTACCATTGATGAATATTACAAATTATAAAACTATATATTTGATGAATATCTTTCTTATTACAATAATGATTTAGACTTCGATGAAATTCTTAGATCTCTCCCCATAAGAAATGGTGGGAGAAAAAATTATTAATTTTTTTGCCACTAGCATGACTACTGAAGCTAAAGCTTGGCACAATTTCATTTCCGCTAAGTTGATCTCTACCAGTAATATTAATGAGATAACTAAGAATAGAATCATTTTGATTTATGCAATTCAAAAAGGATTTACTATAGATATAAAAAAAGATAATTTTTAATTTAATTTGCAATATGAATAAGGGTGGTGTTACAGTAGGTTATGGTCATTCCTCCCTTATTTATGATTTATGTCTTCAAGCTAGTGCGATGGGGGAGCCAGATGAAAAGGATCTTATACAAAGGGCTCCCCTCATAAAAAGGGCAATTGAAGGATTGAGATCAAAAATGAAAGTAGGAGAAAACTCATGTGCTCCTCAATCTAGATCCCGATCCTCTAAAACTCTAAACAAGTAACAAAAAAAACTTAGAGGAGAATTTTAGAATTAAAAAAAAAGGTTATGAAAGCAACCGACGACAACAAGAATTAGAATAAAAATTTAATTATCATATGGGTCAGCAGTAGCAACAGTTTTCTTATATGGCTGGTTCAATTCAGCACTTATTTACATGTTTGAAAGCTACAACTTCAATGTTGGCCTAACCCAAGTTTCTTTTCATGTAGCACCGCAATATTAACCCTATGTCAGCACCCAACCTGAGCTAGAAGAAGAAGAAGAAGAAGAAGAAGAAGAAGAGGAGGAGGATGAGGAATATTATTAGAGTATTTTTAATTTTTATTGTGTATTTTATGTATTTATCTTTGTATGTCTTTTTTATAATTTTATTTATAGTAGTTTTAATTTTGTGTATTTGTACCTATTTCAGTATATTTAAATTTTATCTTTTGATATGTGTAGCATTTAAATGTGATGTTAGCGATCACAAACTTAAATTATTATTCCTCTTTAAATTGATATAATTGATATTTAAAATTTGATGTTAGTTTTAAAAATATCAAAAATTATTAGAAGCTAAAATTAATTAAACAAAGTTTTAACTTAAAAATAGCAAAATACATTTTAGGTTTTATGTAATCAATGAATTAATTTCAAACTAAGAATAACAAAAAATCTTTAAAAGACTTGTAGTTTTTGTTAGTTTAAAAATTTTCTTTAAGCACTCACATCACTCATAGTAGATTCTTAATGAATTTAATGAATTGATATTAAAATAAATATAAATACATATAATAAGAAATAACATAGTTTAAACTATTATTAGTTGGAACTTATAAATATTTGTTAAGTAAATAAGATCATAGTGAATTGAGTAAAGATTGTAACATATTTATCATGGGTTACAAAGCTAATATGGTGTACTTCTAAATAAAAAAAATATCATAAAAAATGAGAAAAAAATAATTAGAGGTGCCACTTGAAGCTGAGTAACATTATTGAACTTTAAAGTATTGCAATCTTAATCAATTCAATGAATTATAAAAAAATAATTATTATAATTTCAATTGTGAACATGAAAATTATGCTTATACCTATTATATGAATAACTATTTATTAAAAGTTCAATTCATATATTTTCATATGAATCAACTATGATAATGTGCACAAGGGAAAGTTAATTTTAAATATATATATATATATATATATATATATATATATATATATATATATATATATATATATATATATATATATATATATATATATATATATATATATATTAGTTAATAAGAAGAATTTGGGCTATTATAGTTTAGAATGATGAAATGAAAAATAAAAAGTAAATTATAAATTTTATTTTAGTTAGAAATTTTTATTTAAATATTTTAGACTTTTAGAATTTCTATATTAGCAACTAACACAAAGTGGCATATGGGCAAAGATATCAAATTACTTGAGGAAAAAAAATAGTTTGAGTTTGGGGGTATTTGATAAGTATTAGAATTATGAAAATTTTATATGATTATATTGCCTTTATTATATATTTTTCATTAAAATATATTTATTTTAAGTATATTTTAAGTTGTAATAGAAACAATTATCAAAAAATTGAAAAGATGAAATTTAGGCACAACATCGCGACTTTGTAATTGGCCTAAATTAGGATATTTTATGACAAATGCAATGCCTAGGCACTATATTAGTAGCACCGCAACGCTATTTCAGACTCATTTTGGAGCAAATTTATAGGAAGGTCGGGACTAAGCAGCAGGGCCTAGGCTGTGCATCAGCAACATCATGGTGTTATTCCAGAGAAAAAAATGAGAGACATAAATAGCAAGCATAGTGCTACAACACCATATTAGTAGTGTCGTGGTGCCATTTCTAGCACTACAGTGCTACATTAACAACACCACAACACTACATTAGTAGGGCCACAATGCCATTGCCCAACATAACAGTTTCATAACTATTCAATAATGATTTCAAGCAATTTTCAAAGTAGTTATGGAAGGAGTGTCTCGACAAGCAACCAGGGTTGTATGTAGACTATAAATAGGGCACATTTCCAATGCAGAAAGATCTTTTTTTTTCTTTTCTCTTTTCTTGGCAAGAGGGGGAGTAAGTGTGTGTATATGTTTTTGGGAAGCACAAGGTGAGAGACACTTCAAGTGTTGTGAGACTGTGTAAGGGTAGTGTGAAAGAATGTTTTCTTAAGCAAGAGGAGGAGAAGGATATCAATAATCAAGAATTTTTTAGCGGGGGATGTTGGACATTTCACGAGGAAGCAATACAGGATTGGAAGGAGTGGACTTAGAAAATCTACTCGGTGTGGTCTTTTCTTTCTTCTCTGGTTATCCTACATCTTATTTTACATGTTTAATATAATTTTTTTTCTTTCTCTCTCTTTTGGATAACTAATCTATAAAGTGCTCTAGATTTATTTGAACCTTTGGGATGATTATATTGTATTAAATGTTGTTTATGGATTAATATAAGAAAATTATTTATGCTTTGAATGAAAATATTTTTTTTCTTCTTTCCATGCTTCATTTACTTGTAATCTAGCCAATTACAATGTTTAAATTAACTATGAACTAAAGATCTCAAGAGAGTGATAGAAGAACAAGTAGAAAAAAGGAAAACAAATGTACTAAATAATCATTAATGTGCTAGATAGGTCCAAGTAACTAAATATCCATTAACCATATGATTATGTTTAGGATTTACAATCAATTAAAGAGAAATATGGGTTAAATAACTAATCAAAATTTACTTTGAACTAGGTAGAAATTTGAGTAAAAGGATTCATTTGGTTATATTAGCCTAGAGATAAAAAAATATAGCACTATTGCTCTTGTTTGACACTACAAGTTTTAAAATTAATCTACCAAATAGTTTAATATAATACATAATCTAGAAGATTCCACAAATTTAGAGTACTTATTTTAAAATTAAGATAACACCTAAAAATTCTCTATAAACATATAAAAGTTGTCTTTTTATTATCTTGAAAAGTAGTAAATAGCAATTAAATTTAGCACTTACATTTTGTTGGATAAAAACTAGGTTTAGAGAGATTGGTACTCAACTTAATATATAATTAATATCTAAGTTTACTCTAATCCTTATGGGAACAATATTCTACTCATTTTATATTATTTGATCTGACACATGCACTTGCATAATAAGGATAAAAAAGTACTGATCAGACATTCTTAGAGCATGAATCAAAACCTTTAACTTTTGATAGCTCCTTTGTTATTCTAGATGGATATCTTTACAAAGATAAATAATTATGTATTCCTAAAAACTCTCTCAGAAAGTTCCTTATCTTTGACTTACATTCAAGAGGTATATCAGGACATTTCGATAAATTAAAAACTCAAATATTAGTTGTTCAAAGGATTTATTGGTCATCCTTAAGAAAAGATGTTGAGCATATAGTAGCCCAATGTTATACTTTTTGTCAAGCTAAAACTATCAAACAAAGGGTGAGTCATCACACATAATTACATATTCCTTCTAAGCCTTGGAAAGACCTATCCATAGATTTCACATTAGATTTACCTAGGACACCTCATTGGCATGACATTATCTTCATCATCGTAGATCAATTTTATATGATGGCACATCTCATAATCTACTCGAAATCTAATGATGCATCTCATGTAACAAGATTATTCTTTAGAGAAATTATCAGGTTGCATAGAGTACCATACACTATAGTTTTCAATAGGATTGTTAAATTTATATCTTATTTTTTGAAAACCTTATGAAAACTAATGAGAACACAATTAAAATTCTCCTCTACATTTCATCCTCAAACATATAGACAGATGAAAGTAGTCAATAAAATATTAGAAAATCTTCTAAGGTGTTTAGTTGGAAAATTTTCAAGAAATTGACACTTAACATTACCTACATCTGAATTTACATGCAATAGTTCTGTTTCTAGAATAATCCATAAATCACTTTTCAAGATGGTTTAGGGATATAATCATAAAATGTTTATTGGCCTAGCTAATACACTTACCCAAACATTTTTTTCTTCAACATATATATTTACTTGTGATTTTAATAGCCTTCATGAAGACATAAGAAAATAATTGGATATAAAAATGCTAACTATGGTGAAAGAATAAAGATAAAACTTTTAAGGAATATGAGGCAGGTGATTATTTGTTGGTTCGTATCCATCTTTAAAGATTTTTTCCACTAAATATAAAAAATTACAAGTGAGAGCATGTGGGCCATTCAAATTTATTAGGACACTTAATACCAAATATTATGTTCTTGAATTGCCCCTCACATGTTTATTAGTCATATTTTTAAAGTGAAAGATCTAATATCTTTTAAAGAAGTTAGACAACCTCCAAATGTGAAGATTGATGCTTTTGTAGGAGGAAATAAAAGCTACTTATAGGTACCTATCTAGCCAATATTCTTTGAGGTGGATAATATCATCACAATTGAGGCACCCATAGATGATAATACTAGTTAGAGATTCTAAATCAAGGGGAATGACAAGCCATCAAGTAAGGATACTTGGATGACATTAGAAGAGCTATAGGACTTCACCCATATACTTCTTTAAGACTTTCAAACTTTTAACTCTTCAAAGAAGAGTTCTTTGAGGCCTAAGGGAATTGAGGTAGCACATCAACAAAGAAAAGGTTTTTTCAGAAGGTCTCAAACTAAAGTTGTAGTTTAGACAGCTTAGTAAACTTTATGTTTTCTATGTTATATTATGTAGTAATGGGTGTATTTGATAATGTCTAAGTGTTATATAAGGATTATGGATAAAAACATGTGAGTTCATATGTTAAATTTCATAGGCATGGGTCTAGCATCTCAACGTTCTCTTTCTAACACCTCAGCACCACAGTTTGTAGATTTTAGTGTGTGGGAACTGAGATGCTGGTGCCTTGGTGCTAGGTTTATGGCACCTCGGCGCTAGACTATGGCATCACGGAGTTGGTTTTTGGCATCATGGTGCTGTGAAATGACAGTTCTTATTTTTGTTCATTTTTTGGTGGTTTTCTCCCTAAAGGATGTATCCCTTGAAGTATTATACCTATTTAAACTCTAATTTTGACCTAATGAATAACTTTGGACTTTTGTGTGTAAAATTTGACAAAAAATACTCTTGGTTGGAGCTTGGTGGTTAGCCATTTGAGGGATTCAATAATCTCTAGCTACCGTTCTACTTGGGTGAGTAGTACATCAAACTTCTTCTACTTTGGTGAATGGAAGATCGTCATCTCTCTTCCACTTTTGGTGAGTTGAAGAACATTGGAGCATCTCTTTCTTCTCCATAACTACTGCAGCACCCTACTCTTTACAATCAATCCTTCTTCAATTGGGTTACCTCCCAAGCAGTGCTTAGTTTACTGTCTTCATACTAATTTTTCCTAATTTTAGATGAACCAACTTGATATGTATTTTATGTTAGCAAGTGTCCAAATCCACAAATTTTTGAATAATTCTCTAGGTTTTCATCCACTCTTTTTTCTTAACATCATCAAAATTCTTAAAAATTATGATTGGTAAAGATGATGTTCGCTTAAGTAGGCATACTTTAAATTACTAAGTAATGATTCTAACTCCAAATCTAGTATCTTTAAGATAAATGACTTAAGAATATTACCAAACACATCTAAGAGCTCCCATTTTTTTTTAAACACCCTGGGGGCAAATCTAAGAAATGGATCATCCTCATTCTCTTGTTCATCCTTAATTAAGGCTTATTCTAATGAACTTTTAATGAATTATATCTCCAAATTCTCAATTATACTTTATTATTTAAGCTCAAACTCTTCATTTTCACCATCATAAAATTTCATAGAATTGAAAATATTATAAGTTATTTCTTGATGTTGAATTCTTATTTTTAATTCCTCTTTATTTACATTTATCTCAGTTCTCCCTATTACTAAAAAGGGTCTTCCTAATATAATAGGAATCTCTTTTATCTCCATCTATGTCTAACATAATAAAATTACAGGGAATATGAATGTATCCACTTTAACCAACACATCCTCTATTATCCACTTAGGATAAGTCAAAGATCTATCAGCGAATTGAAGGGTAATACTAGTGTGTTGGATTTCCTTTAATCCTAATTTCTTAAAAGTCGATAATGACATCAAGTTTATATTAGCTCCAAGTTCACATAATGCTTTCCCAAAGAATTTATCACTTATAGTTCAAGGTATAGTAAAACTATCAGGATCTTTCAGTTTTTTAGATAATGGCCTTTGAAGTACAAGATTTTTCAATTAATACTACAATTTCATTTTCTCTCAATTCTTTTATTTTGTATAAAATATCTTTCATGAAATTTATATAAGAAGGCATTTTCTCTAAGGCTTCAATAAAAAGAATATTAATGGAAAGTTTCTAAAGACATCAAAGAACTTCAGGAAAATATTGACTAAATAATTTTGAAGTCTTTGAGAGAAAGGTGGTGGTGGTCTCTCTCTCATTTTCTTAAAGGCTGCTCTCTTAGCTTCCTTTTTCTCATAATTTCATTTTTTTTCTTTTATCCCTTTCTCAATAATATCTTCTAAGTCCCTCATTTTAACTTAAAATTCATCCTCATCAATCTTTACCTTTTCTAGGTCTTTTTTTTTAATTCTAAATTTTTTTAGATTATATTACTCTTCAATTTCCTTAAGATTAATTTTTGTGTCACAAGATAGACTACCTTGTGGCCTATTTGCAAGATTGTTAGCCAATTGTCCTAGTTGAATTTTTATATTTTTAATAGAAGAAATTTGACTTTGTAATTGAATTTCATTTGCAACAATAGGTCTTCAATTGATAGCTTCTTTTCTTTTTCATTTTTAGGAGGATACCCTAATTGAACTATAAGCGTATAACTTTAATTATTATTAAAATACCTATTATTCCATTTTTTTTTCATATTCTCAATTGATTAAAGTTAGAATTATTATTTTTCCATGAGAAGTTAGGATGATTCCTCCAACTTAGATTATATGTACTTGAAAATGGATCATTGAATATATTGTCTAAATAATTAAACATTTTTGCACTTAGATCACTAGACTATTTTCTTTTCTAATTTTCTTACAAAGTCATTTAATTTCTAAGCTCAATGGCAATAATTCTATAGTTTTGTCTCTAGGCATTCAGAGTTTAGAAATCACAACTTTGATTTAAAACTAAAACAACAGTACACTAAACAAGTACAAAGATATTTCACACATATATGTAAAAAAAATGTTGACTTAAAAATAATTCAATGAGACTAATATTAACTCAATACGAATTATTATTTTCCTTCCAATCTCCAGCAAGAGAGCCAAAAACTTGATTGGTACTTTTTACCCTATATGCAAATGCACGTGTCGAATCAAGTAATATAGAATGAATAGAGTATCGTTCCCATGAGGATTAAAGTAAAACTTAATATTAATGTATACTAAGTACTAATCTTTTAAAACATAGTTTTTACCCAACAAAATACAAGTGCTTAATTAAAATTACTATCTACTATTTTATAAGGAATTAAAAGATTAATTTTTATGTTTTTTATTTTTGATATTTCAATAAAAAATATAGGTGTTTTTCTTAATTTTAAAAACAGTACTCTAAATTTTTGAAGGTTTTAGATTTTCTATTATATTAAACTATGTAGTGAACTAATTTTAAGCTTGTAGTGTCAAGTGGGAGCAAAAATGTTATACCTGCTAGATAAGTATAACTAAACTAATCCCTTTACCTAGTTTTCTTAATGCCATGTAAATTTTGATTGGTTGCATTACACATATTTCCCATTAAATGATTGTGAATCCTAAAAATAATCATATATTTAATGACTATTTAGCATTTCTAAACTATCTAGCACATTAATGATTATTTAATACATTTGTTTGCCTTTTTCTAATTATTCTTCTAGGACTCAATCGATATCTCTAGATCATAATTAATTTTAACTTTACAATTTGTTAGATCACAAGTAAATGAAGCATGGAGATAGCAAAACACCATATTCATCAAAAACATAAATAATTTCTAATATTGATCTATAAATAAAGCCACAATACAAACATCCATATCTCACATAAATTCAGAGTTCACATTCTTAGTTCAATATTTTAGAAAGTAAAACACAAACACAACATTTAAATATGTATATAAAGTACTAAAAAAATTCAAAGAAAAAGAAAAGAGTGCATCGGTAAATTTTCTCCTTCTATTATGTATCCTTCTCCTTGATCTTCTAATTGTGATCTCTCTCACACACTCCAAACATAAACACACACACACACACACACACACACACACACACACAAATACTTGGAGTGTCACTCTCTAAGTGATGTCATTACACACTCACTAAACTCACTCACCTCCAAAAAACTCTATAGCACTACTTAACACCCCTTATTTATAGTCATTAAGTCCCTTTTGTAGTTTTCACTCTGTTCCCCCATGAAATTACTTCAAAAATTGCTCCAGCTACTTTCTGGAACTACTAAAACTGCTATGGATGAGCCATAGCACCTCGGCACTACTTCTATAATGCTTTGGCACTATGTTCTCTATTTTTTTTTTGCTTTAAATTTCTAATTCTAGCACCTCATCACTTTGTTGTAGTGCCTAGGCATTGGGTCTAGCACCTCAGGGCTACAAATCTAATGCTTAAGAGCTAGAAATCTTGTGCCTCGGTGCTACAAATATGGAATCATGGCCTATCTTCTCCATTTTTGCATAGCTTTTTCTTTTAATACTAGCACCTCAACACTATAATGTAGTGTTGCAACACTGTACCTTGATTTTCCATTTTCAGAATTTCTTTCTTTTTCTATAATATAAAATTTTCTATCATAAATACTAAAAATTATGAAAATAAATCATAAAATAATAAAGTTTTTACTAAAAATAGATGCTAATTTAACTAAACTTTTTAACTTATCATGGCAAAAAGACAATGCCTAGGCATTGCGAATTGATAGGTTATGATTTTTTTTAGTGATTTTTCTGAAGAGACCCATCCATTGTGTTGTTATAGCTTATATAAACATATTATTTTGTGAAATGGAAGACTTCAAACTGATTTTCTGTGAAAACATTTGAGTGAAGACTCTTTGGTTGGAGCTTAGTGGCCAATTGTTTAAGAGATTTAATGATCTCTCACCATGTTATATTTGATTTAATGTATTAATAATTTTTTATTTAAAATTTTTTAAATTCAAAGTATTTTGAATTATATCATAAATTATTTACAAATTTATTTTCATCATGTATGAAATAAGTTGGCTAGCCCCATATTTATTTTAATTGACTTAATTTTATTTTATTTTGAATGAATTTTAATTAAATCAAATTTAAAATCAAAAGAGATTGATTTTAAAGCATTTCCTTATTCTATATATTTAATTTTGGAAATATCTCTCGGTCGGCTCCACATGTTTTTAAATTTAAATTTAAATTATCTTTCAATTTCAAATTTCTCTAAAATTAGTTTCTTAAGCATTAAATTAATTGATTTCATTTATTTTAGATTGATCCATGTATGATATCTCCTTGGCTCCCCCACTTAATGTGGTTATTTAGTTTATTTAATTCATTTTTTATTTAATTTTAAAGACTTCCTAAATTCACTTCCTTGATTAATTAATTAATATATCTTTTTTGTTATCTTGCATTAACTCATGATTGACTAAATTATAGAAGTTATTGGTCCACCCATGTATCTTGAATATTTAATATATATTTTTCAATTTAATTCCAACTTATTACTTAATTAATTCTATAATTAATTAATATTTATTTATTTATGTTAAGTGCATTTAGACCTCTTCCCTCCACTTCTTTTGGCTAGGCATGTGATTATTAATGTTGATTTGATTGAAATTCAAATCTATGCAATTTGAATTTCAAAACTAAATCCTGTCCTATTTTATTTTCCCTCTTAATTTTGTCCCTCTTGTTTCTCCACATTGGGCCGCCCTGTACTCTTGCTTATTTTCTATTTAATGGGGTGCACTTGCAACTTCATTCTTTCTTGTAGAAATTCCTCATTGGTCGATTTCCATTGCAAAATGATTCAAGTATTACTTGACTCAAGTTATTAAGGCTTTTTCTCTCCTCTCTTGATCTTACATCAATTTTTCATTTGAAGAGGCTCTCACATTGATATGAGTCCATATCCCCAAACCAACAACTGAAACAAAAGGGATAGAAGAAGGCCAAGTTGGCTAAAGATTTTACAAATATATCAAAAATATAACATCAACAGAGAGTAAATTACATGCTCATACCAGAAAGAATAAAGAGTACAATAAGACCAGACAAATATAACAGTTTGTACAATAATAGAGAGTAGTAGGATAAACACCTTTTATAACAACAATAGTATAATTTCCAAAGGAACAGAATTTACTAAATACAAGATATAGGAAAGCATTAACCAAAGACCAGCGTAAGGTCAGTAGATCTTTAAATAAAACAACAAAAGCCTTGTCCAGAAATCGGTTGGCAAATAAAAGTCCATAACAGAAATAACTGCCAATAGAACAAAAGAATAAGGGAGCAATTCCGGTACCACTAATATCAGGAATGGCCAGAAGCAACTTAGGTATGTAGCGAGTCGGTTACAAGGTATAGAGATCTAAGAAGAGCAAAAGAAACTATAAATAGAGACCAGAAAAGCAAACAGGGGGATCGAAGAAATCTTTCAAGAATCTCCTCCTTCCTTGTCTCTAGTCTAATCCTCCTTCCTCTGAGTATTTCCCATGGTAGACTTCGCTGGATTAACCCCTTAATCCTGTGGAACGCCGGCCATCTTCTCTCTGGATCCTTCTTCTCACAGAACTCCCTCAGGAACTCCCGAATGCTCGAATGACCAAATGACTCCAGACCCACAGTCCCTTTCCAATTCGAAACGAGAAGCTTCTCCGACAAGATTCATCAGATGGCAGAGATCGGCACACCAGGATCACTAGCTCAATCAGACAGCCATCAAACTTAAGACGCATCAAGTCTGTCGGGCCCCGACATCTATAATCCACTAAACAAATTAGACTGAAGGAAATTAACCTATCCCCGCCGCGGATCCAAGGCGAAATCCCAATCGACGGCTCAAATCAAGAATCGGGAAAAACAATGCTGCATCCAACGGCCAAGAGGAATAGGCGCGATCCAACGGTCCAAAAGCACCCGATAATTTTCACTGTAGCTACTCCACTCACCCGGGTTCATTCCACTCAGAGTGAGTTAACTCACTGAACCAGACCCGAGTGACTTGGGCCAGACGCAATTATTGTAATAGACTCAATTCAAGGAATTTGACCCATATCACACATCTTTTTCAAGCACTCCCTTCGATTTGAATGAGCACTTATCAAGGCTAATATTTTATCTTATACTTTTTCAAGAGGCTTGAGTAAGATATTTTTAATTTCATATTAACTATGCTTAATATTTTGATCTTTTAAGTTGAATGACAAGGATTTAATTTGAAGTTTGTAAGTTTTTGTAATCCTTTCTCATTTTTCTTTTAAGTGTTTAAATCCTTACAAATTATCATGACATTATGATTAATTTGATTGTCTTAGTTTTTAAGCATACATCTTTCAAGTTTGATTATTTTTTATTTTTTAAATACTTAATTTCAAGGCTTTTGTGTATCCTTTTTTGCAAGTGTTTTCACTTTTAAATTTTACTTGAGTTCATTTCATGACGATCTTTTTAAAGTTTATTTCATTTCATTTAAAATTTCAAAAAGAATAAAAATAATTTGCAAACTTTATTTTATTTGTCATATTATTGCATAGTTGGGTTTAGGAGAAAAATTTCTTTTAAATTTTGAGTGTTAGATTTGTGAGTTTATATTTTCTCTTTTTCTTATACTTTGAAGTGATTTGGGGTTATACATTCCTCGCATAAGAGAGTACATGATTTGTGATTGTATTTGCCTAGTGTAGTAGAGTACGTAATTTGAGATTGTATTTGCTTAGTGTAAGATAATACATGAGAGTCTTTGTAATCTTATTGATTAAGTGAATTTCTAGTGTGAACTTTTGGGTGTGGATGTAGGCCATTTTTGGCTGTGGTCAAACCATATAAAAATTTTTGTGCATCCTATCTCGTTACTTTCTTGCATTTACTTTTCCACACTTGCTTTTGATTGTTGTGGTTCTCTATGTTAATATTCAAGTTACTTTTTTCTTTAAATTTTCTAAAATAAATTAAAACTAAGTTTTTTTAACTTAAAAATATTAAAATGAAACCCAATTCACCCTCTCATGGGTGTTACCTCTTAACAAGCTACTCGTTGTAAGTTCAATAAGCTTTGATTGTTTATGTTGGTATATGATCAATGCCCACACTCCTCTAACATTGTTATCCCAATTTAGAACATCAACATATTTGTGACCACATATTTTAAATGAGATCATTTGGATCATCAGTGGTATCGAAGATAATGATGCATGAATGGGGGTTCAGGAGCAACGCCCATAAGAAGCAAGGTCTGGGGTTGCAGCCTTAGCAAGAGTTCTGGAGTAGTGGCCCTGAGTGGAGTCTGAGACGAAAACCCCAACAGTGGGGACTGGGGTTTGTAAGTAGGCCTTGACCCCAACGATATTGTCTATACAATAAATAGAAGCTCAATTGTGGTGGAAAAATATGAAATGAGGTCCAAATTATGTGCCACCATTCATGATTGGTGGTAGCTAGCAACCCATTTGTTCCATGCTTTGATAACAAGTAGTAGCCATCTTTGACAACATCTAGTAGCCATCTTTGATAGCATATAACAACCATCTTTGACAACAACGAGTGTTCATCTTTGACAACATATAGTAGCCCATGTGAAGAAGCTAAAGTGGGCTCAAAGAACCAGCCACCCAAGTGAAAATCATGGAATAGCTAAATTTGACCAATGGAGCTATCATCATTATTTGATGAATGTTAAAAATTCTATAAATAGTCTTCATTTTTCAGTACTTCCAAGGCTGGGTTTCCTTTTATAATCCCTTACATTTCCTTCTCTTCTTTGATAATTTCACTTGTCATATAGCTATTGAAATTCTTCTGAGGGCCCATTACTAGGGACATAATAACTATTGCTATAATTATATTTTAAGTATTGATCATTTATAAACTGCTTATATATATATATATATATATATATATATATATATATATATATATATATATATATATATATATATATATATAAGTTTAGCTAATATATTAATACTTTTCTTGTTAATAATAAGAATTTTTTTATTAGCTAATAAGTTTTGCTCAATAATATATTCTATAAGACTCTTTTAGTATATATATATATATAAGTTTAGCTAATATATTGCTTAATACTTTTTCTTGTTAATAAGCGTAATAAGAATTTTTTTATTAGCTAATAAGTTTTGCTCAATAATATATTCTATAAGACTCTTTTAGTCGATGAAGAAATAGTTTGGTAATATGGCTCATTAATTTGCTGAATAAAATTCATTTATTTATTTTTTTTCAAATGAGCTACTTGATTATAGCTCTATAATCACAATATGAATTTAATTCAAGCTCAAATAATCATGATTTTAAATAATTTGAACTTGAGCACAATAATATAAACTTGAAACACATTTTGATAAATAAGCATAAGCTCAATAAACTACTAATAGATTCAGGTTCAATTTATTTAGTCTTAGTTAAAATCATATTAACTAAACATATAAATCCTTGAAAATCATTTACATAATGTATGTTTGAGATTTATATGATTTATGTAAGTTATATATATATATATATATATATAAGACCGGAACTAATTCTTTATTTTAGGGTGTATAAAATTTTTAAATAATTAAATAATATAATAATTTAAAAAATTTAAAAATACAAATAATTCAGAATAATTATAAATAGTTAGTAAAATAATTTCAATAAATTTATAAAAATAAGAGCGGGTAAGATTTTTAAAGTTATGAACTTAATTAATTAAATAGTTATTTAAGAATAATAAGTTAAACTGATTTTTTTAAGAGATATATAAAATGTAAATTGAGAGAGGGTAAAATATAAAAAATTTATTTTTTAAGAAAAAAAATTTGGAGGATGGACAAAACAGGTTGGCCCCTGTAAATTTCGACTGAATGTAAATCTGACCCTTTCTACTTCCGTTTTGAAGTTCGATCCGGATTTCAACCTGGCACGTGTTGCTGACACGCACTAGTCTGTAAAGCCGCCACTACTTTTTATCTTCTCGTTCGCTCTCCCGCCACTATTCTTTTTCTCATCTACGGATCCTGGTCCCTTCTTTGCCCCTTTGCCCCTTTGCCCTCCCTCATAATGCTCTTCCTTGCTGTTTCTCTATCTTTGCCAGTAGATACCTGAGGCCATCAACTCAAAGCTGCTTCACTTCCATTTCAAAGTTTTAAAAAAAATGCAGAACCTCATAATGGACCACCTTCGATCATCTACTCCCGAGCCACAAATCTGAACAAACGTCTCTTCCTTGATCGAAGACTGAAAAAAAGACGGCATTTTGCTCCATGCCGAAGCCCCATTTCCTCGCCCTACTCCTCTTGCACATAACCTTCTCTCTTCTACCTCTCTTGTGCCACTCAGAGCAGCTATCCGCCTCCCAATCTCAAACCCTCTTTCGGCTACGCCGAATCCTCGAATACCCGCCTTTCCTCGCCTCATGGAATCGCTACACCTCCTTCTGTTACCTCCCCTCCTCCTCGTCCCTCTCCATCTCTTGTTCCTCCACCGGCCAAATCACCAGGCTCTCCATAGCCGGCAACGGCCGCCGTCCTGCCCTCTCGGCCAACTTCTCCTCCGACTCCCTCTTCACCACTTTGTCCAGACTCAACAGTCTCTCCTCTCTCTCCCTTGTCTCCTTAGGTATTTGGGGTCCTCTGCCTACCAAAATCAAGAGGATGTCATCCCTGAAAGCTCTCAATCTCAGCTCAAATTACTTCAACGGAACTTTCCCTGATTTCAAACCCATGGAGCTTCTCAGTGAATTGGATTTGGGCGGAAATTTTCTAGGACCGGAGTTTCCTTCCATTGGGAATAGCATCACAACACTAGTAGTTGGAAAAAACCGCATTCGCGCTGAGTTCCCCGTATCTATTGCATCCTTTGATCATCTTCAGATGCTCGATTTATCTTCTAATCAACTCAGTGGTCCGATTCCACCTTCGTTATTCTCCCTGTCAACTCTTCGATACTTGGACTTATCAGCTAACAAGTTGGGAGGAACGCTCCCAGCAAGTCTATCTTGTGGAAATAATCTACATTTTGTAGATATATCAAGGAATCTTTTGGTGGGAAGTTTGCCGTCTTGCATTCGGACTAACTCCTCCAATTTAATTGTCCTCAATTCATGGAACTGTCTGTCAACGGCTGATATTAAACATCAACATCCAAATTCTTACTGTATGAAAAAGCCGTTGGCTGCAATCTTGCCTGAAACTGACAAGAAAGCTGGCTCCCAGAACAACTTGAGTCTTACACTGGGCATTGTGGGAGGGATCATAGGAGGGGTTTTACTATTAGGGCTGATCCTGTTATTATTTTTCAGGAAGGTGAAACCAGACGTCAGTGGAGTGAAGTTTTTGAACGGGAAAATTGATGGCAGTAACTCTTTTCTTGTTGTCAAAAGAACTCCTGCAGATGCAAGTAAGCCATGCTCTCAATCTCAATACCTTTTTTTTGTATGGACAAATTATCTTGATGATCTCAGCTTACAAGGGCTTCATGGGGATAAACTAGATCTAATTTTTCGTTAGTTTTATAATTTCTAATTCAAAATATTCATCTTTGCAGGGCATATGTCTCAGGGAGTGATCATTGGTACACTGGGGATAACACCATACTGTACTTTTACCATTGAGGAACTTGAAGAAGCCACCAATGGCTTTGACTCATGTAATTTGATTTCACAAGGTCGTCAAGGACAGGTATAGCGATTAAATCAGTCTTTGAACAAAAATGGAGCTCTATCCATGATTAAAGATTTAAAATTTGATTAGCTGGGGACTTTCTTACTTTTTTAATTGTCAATGCCTTTTTGCTAACTCTACAGGCATTGTTTCCTTCAATCCAGAAGAATTTGGCTGTTTCTCTTTTGTTGTGCACACCCAGTTGTCCATAAGATGCATTACTGTATTCGATATGAGTTGGACTAGGGTCCATTTGGTATTCACTTTCTGTTTACTATTTTATTTTCTTAAATAATAGAAAATTGAAAAGAAAATCTTCATGAATTAATACTCTTAAATATATTTAGTGATAAATGTAATACTAATTATTTATATATTGCATTCGTATTAAAATAAATTCGACAATTTTTAGATCAAAATTTTAGTTAAGATATTCTGACACGATTTTTGTTTTCGATATAAATAGTATAAAGATGTGTTTTTATTGCCGAAGAAAAGAAAACATGCGTAAAAGCAGAAAAGCAAAGTTACCAAAACCGTTGTTTAGATAACTTCAGAATAATCTCATTTATGGAATTTAGTTGCTTTATTTGATAAATAAAAAAAATCATTTTCAAGTCATTATATATTGATTAATATCAGTTTATCATATTTAATTATTTAAAGTTTATTATAATAGTGCCATACGGAGTCTAAGTTGTTCCGTTTCAGTTGGGATTTCAATTTATAGCATTCAGAACCAATGTATCTAGCTCATATCCTTGCTCTTGAAGCATCTTATTTCTTAGAAAATTAATAAATTTCTTGATTCAAGGAAATAATTACTGCTAATGTAAGAATAAAGTTTAGAAAACCGAGTTGGTACCTGGACAGCAAGATATCCGCCGTAGATTCGAGGGAGAAGAAAAAAAAGGCGCTCCAATATATCTTTTTTATTTCTTTTGTTAACTCGTCTCTAACCTTCCTACAGTCTCATCATGAAACCACACCCCCACCATTTTCTCCTGCATTTTCCATTCTCATACCCGCATGCAGGTTTTTAATTAATTAGCTATTGAATAATTGAGGCACTTTCGTTTGAAACCGGACCTTTCATACGACTTTGCATTTTTCTCTCCTCGGAGACCTTAGTTGTTAATTAATAGATAATATAGAGAGGTGTGAAACGCGCCAACACCAACAAATTGTTGTTTGAAGTAGACAATGGACTTGAAAATAATGAAATCAGCTGCTGCTAAAGCATTAATCTGACTCCTTGTTAGGACAGAGAAAATTAATCCCATATGATCGAATAACTGCATGATAAATTTTGTTGTGTTCTAAAATATTAGTGACATCATAGGGCAATTTTATCATCTGAACATTACTTCGAGATTCAATACACATGATTCGAGTCAATTGAGCTCTCAAGAGAGATAAAAATTTTTATGAAGAAAACCTTGAAAGAGTCGAACTAGCCATGCTGAAATAATTCCACTATATAGATTGAAGATTATTATGGTTTTCCTTGTTGCCGTAAAAGATGATATTACAAGATATGGTGACAGTCATTAAGTGTCATTTCATGATAGAGCATAACAAATGTCCGTTTTTGTTCCATAGGTAATGCCAAATGAAGCTTGTCAGTAATAGTCAACAATAGAAGTTGGTTGATGGAGAGTGTTGGCAATCATCAACGATTGGCTTTTTTTTTTTTTTGATGATAGTCAATGGTGCCCTTTAATGATGGGCATTTAATCAATAATTAATGCAGCGATGGTCGATAGTAGATTTAATAATAGATGATAGTGGGTGTTGTCTTAGTTGATAGTGGATAATGGCGGATGTTAGGTGCTGGTAAATAGAGCTTTTGAACTCAATGAGTTTCAATATTCTCTTTTCTAGAAATCCTCCTTTATAGTGTTGAAGCAATGCTTATTGATAGTTCTTTCGAGGGCATTCTGGCTACTTCCATAATAAATCAATATAATTCATTGGACATTCAGAGTTGATCCCTTTTAATTATGTAATATTTTCTAGACACTTATTAGCTTAATAATATTAGAATTGAGCGATCTTGGGCTTATCAAATTCATCTCATTGATACACTCTTTTCTACTATCAGCACATGAAGTTGGGAGATTGTTTGGTTCCTCAAATAGTTTCATGAAGTTGCCGACTATACGTTCTAGTTTGAGTGCTTGATATAGTTCTAGTTGGACACGGATCAAGGCTTTCTTTGTATTATTGGATGCATCAAGATGCTCATTTAGACTATATTTGTTGAAATAGAGTTTTGATGATCCCTGAGTTAGTTTTGGAAGTTTCTAATTCGAATAATTTAAGCTCTTGAGATTTAGAAGTTATGTTAACATTTGAATGAATTTTCAAGTAACATCAAAATCTGAAGCTTCGATGAGGTAAGGCATAAGCTTATTAAACATAGCAGAGGTAGCATGAGATGAAATTTTGTTATATGTCATGTAATGACTTACGTTCTAGAAATGTCTGAAAGTAATCAGTCCTGGTAATCTGCATGGCCCTTCACGAGCAAGTTGAATTCATGTTTGCTGGATTATATTCGGTAGAATATGTAATAATCTGGAAAGGGCTCTTGTATAAAGACAATGAAAGAAGAATGTTAAACAGTCTTCTTTGATGTGTGACAAGAAAACAGCCAAAATCACTTTGCTTGTGCTTCATTATATGATCATCCTGGATTAGAGTGGGAATAATTTTGCATTTCAAAGTTTTTTTTTACCAAGCTAACTTTTTATATTCTATTTGTATGCTTTCATATGCTACAAGTTCTTCAAGGGGCGGCTCCAAGATGGCTCCATAGTTTTAGTGAGAAGTTTAAAGTTGAAACAAAATATCTCATCTCAGAGCCTTCTTCAATATATAGATATCATTTCTAAGCTCAGGCATCGTCATCTGGTCAGTATCCTAGGGCATTGCATCGCTAATGGTGATGGGAATCCTAACACACCAAGCATTGTTTTCCTTGTTTTTGAATATGTATCCAATGGAACTTTGAGGAATCATCTAACTGGTAACCAAAATTTCTTAAGATGTTTGAGGGTTCAATATAAACAAGTAATATATTTCTCAAGTTTTTTTTTCCTTATTCTGGCAGAGTGGAGAAAGCGTGAGTTGCTGAAATGGCCACAGAGAGTGACAGCTGTAATCGGCATAGCTAAGGGACTACAGTTTCTGCATGCTGTTATAGTCCCTGGTTTATCAGGGAATGATCTCAAAATCGGAAACATTTTACTGGATGAAACTCTTACAGCAAAAATTAGTAATTATAATCTTCCTTTGTTACTGAAGAATAAGAATAAAAAGGTCAGTCCAAGGTTGCTCAAACCACGAAGTTTTTTCAGCTCTCATGTCATCATCCTGAATCTTAGCTGCATGTGTTTTGCAGATTGATTGTGACATCCCTTTCGATGTTCCCGAAGATGGGAATTTTGGCAGGTAATAGGTGTTTTCTAGTTTTACTTTTTTGCAGTAAATCTGCTAAACATACTAAGTTCGATTTCATTAGATGTCAGTTGTCTGGGGGTGATTAAATTCTCTCACTTTGTTCGCTTTTGGTTATTGTCTTGTGAGCAGCATTCAAAATTTTGAGAATGGTGAAAAGGAAGACATTTTTCAGTTGGGTTTGATCCTCTTAGAAGTCATCACTGGAAAACCTCCTGGATCACATGGGGAGCTGGATGCAGTTGGAGCTCAAGTACATTTCTTAAATTCAGTTCACTTTTTATTCTCTACTAATTTTTACAAAAAAATGAAGATATAGTGGTTTAAACTTTCCAAATTTTCATATAATTTCTAATATAATGCATTTTTATGACTTTGGTATAAATAGAGAAAGTGGCTTCAAAAACCTGGCCCTATGTTAGGATAATGCTATTGAAGATGATGCTCTTTCCTGCTTTAGTTAAATTTTGAACAGAAACGATCATTGATTTGCTTGCATATTTTTCTTTCAGCTTCTGAAGGGATTGAACGAATCCCCAGCACAGCTAGGCGCCATAGTAGATCCCGGCATTCGCAACACATTTGCATATGATTCTCTGAGAAGGGCTATAGAAATAGCCATCAATTGTGTATCTAAAGATTCAAAGGAGAGGCCATCTATTGATGATGTTCTTTGGAATTTACAGTATTGTATCCAAATTCAGGATGGCTGGGCCAGCAGTGAGAACCTTAGCACTCATTCATAAAGTACTATGCCATGGCTTGCAAGAGTTTACTTTTCTTTCCCTTTGCTTCACCAAATAAGGCTTCCTTGTAGTTTGGAGATGCTATTTACATGTACATGCCTGCAGTTTGGAAGAAAATATTGTGTAGACATATCATGCTGCTTTGAATTCCGTCTCATAAATTGGCTAAACCGAGAACTTTAACCAAGCCAGTATAATTTGGTTGGTTCAGTTGACCAATATCAAATTGATTTTTTATATACAAGTTGTATGTGACCCAATTTCAATCTAGATTTTTCTTATGTCAAATTGAATTAATTGAAAAATACAATAACATTCCAAAATCCAAACGCTAGTGTTAGATTTTAATTTTTTCATTGGTAACATCAAAATTTTACTCACAATAATAGTCAAATAATAAGGCTACTTAGAGAGAAAATCTAGAGTGAGAAGTTTTGAGATTTTTTTGATTATAGAAATTATAAGACGAGTATAAATGATTTGATGTTATAGGTTCTCCTTTTAACTTGTTATTTGTACGCTTGAGTCTATATTTAGAATTACATGAAAGGCTATATTCAAATAATTTAAAAAATATCCAACTAAACTTTAATAAGTACTTACTAAAAAAAATATAGGCTTGTATCCAAAAAGAATACAATGATTTCTTAGTAGAGGTTGAATTTATAGGAACCTGCCTATCAACTTTACTTTGATCTCCCAAGTGGTAGCAAGTATGTTTATTATTTTTTATTTTTTTATTTTTATTTACTTGAACAAATTGTCTTAGCTAGCTGGGATGTGTTGCTTTTAGAAAATGCTCAAAAACTTTGATGACGAAGCCTAATTAGCCTTTGGGTTGAGTAAGCTTAAGTGTTTTTACATAAATTCCAAGTCGAGTTTATTATGATTCAGTTAACTTTAATAATTTAATCCTTCTATTTTTGGATTAATTTTGAATGCAATTTATTAACTCTGATCGACTTGACATGAAATAGATTATATTTGAGTGTACATTTTGTATCTTGATATTCTTATATATTTGAAAAAAAAATCAAAAATATAAAATAAATGTATTATTTTTGGAGCTATTACATTGATAATGATATTGATTGGATTGTTTATATATGTTAACATCATATCAGGTTCATAAATATGTGCAGGGTTATCTTCTGAAGATCGCTCTAGTCAATTATCTTCTATCTCTATCCTACTTCACAACTTGTTTCTCTCCATTCATTCTAGATGACTCGTATTCCTAAATTGAAGGTTGATGAATATTTTAATGAACTTTGATTGAAATATCAATGGAAGGAGAACCAAGTGACAATTGAAGGAAGAAGAAAATTTTATTTTCAATAATCTGTCACTTAAGAAATTAAAGATTGAGCGGGTGAGATAAGTAGTGTTGATTTCATGAGCTCCATCTCATATGAGATTAATTTTGATGATAATAAATACATGCTTAAATATTACTAATCAATATAAATTCAAGTGTGTAAAAAAAATTTTTAATTATATATGATTTTAGTCAATTCAAAATGTTAAAATTATTGGACTTAAATTGAGTGAAAATTTTCTAAGAAATACTATATTAAAACAAATGAGAAGCTCAATAAGATAAAATAAATGATTCATTCAATTTTAAATTTATCATTTTAAAATGGAGTCAAACAAGCTCAATTACATGAAACGATGCAAGGCCTCAGCCTCTAGAGTCAGAGTTTATAGCCTTCTCCATCCTAAAATGGCAAATGCCTACTAGAGGCATGACCAAATGGTCAATTTGCATAGGATTAGCAATAGACTAGGTGTTAAGAGAAATGAAGCCTTGCTCGACCCATAAATTCCCATCACAACCAAATCATCCACTCTAACTGAGGCATTGATCCTAGGCCTGAAGAGAGATTTTCTAAGGAATCAAATCGGGCATCTCTCAAAAAAAAATAAATAACACCACTAAAAACCTCATTTGAATGATACATTCCCAATTCCTGTCACCACGCACCTCTCACAAAGCCATGAGCTCCTCTTCTTAAATTAACCCACAAGACTCATTCCCCACCTCTCCAAAAACTAAAACAAAACTCTCAGCTCCTCAATCAAGCTCTCTATCGCCAGGAAGGCCAATCTCTGGTGAAAGGCGATGGTGTTTGGCTCCCCCAACAATCCACGAAGAGGCATGCATCGAAACTCCCTCCAAAGCTTCGTCTCAACTTACTAATGCTCTTCTACACATGAATTCCATTCAACGACGGCTCGAGTGAGATATGCTCTTGAACTTAGCCAAGCAAATAGGTTCTCTATGCTTTGTGAAATGAAAATGCGAATGAATAGAATCCAATTGTTGGAACCTTGCACTTTACTTTCTGATCTTTTCGGCTTAGTCAGGTTCATGTGATCATCGTTACTCTACTGAGAACATGACCTTCTCCATGGATGGCCCGTAGATCATACAATTTGGAGAAGACGACTCGTGGGTTGTTTGATTTTGGATCTACTGCGGACTCCGCACGGTGCGGAGTCCACATCACAGCCCTCTTTTTTTTTTTTTTTTTTTTTTTTTTTAAAAAACGGAACAATCTCAGCGGACTCCGGATGCATCTGGAGTCCGCACGTAATATTTTTTCCACAAGTAGAATCCAAATCTATTACACTACACTTTACATGTGGCGCCATAGGGACCAAGCGTCGCCTCCGTGTTCCAATAGATGAAATCATTTAATAAAATGCTTAAAATCTATAAAAATCTCGAAAATTGTTTTTTTTTTTTTTAACTCTAGGAATACTTTATTAATAAAAAAAGCAACTTAATAAAAATGGTTAGAGTCTCTAATCTTAATTAAATAAAAACACACAAATTTTGGATTAATTAAATCCTAAAGATTCACTTAAATAAATTTGAACTTTAAAAATTCTTAATAAATCATTCAATGATCTAAAAATATATAAATTAGACTTGATTACAAAGGGCTTTTTAGAGAATAATATCATAAAATTAAAACTCTGATTTTTGCTAAGTAATTTAGATTTGATTTGAGTTTGATCGAAATATATTTTTTTGAAATTAATTGTAAAATACTTACTCAAATGACTTGAAATTTTTATGGGATATTCTTGATGATTCATCCACATCAATTGAAAATTTCATGTAATTTGAGTAAGTAGACTAAAGTTATATATTTTAGAATGGTTAATGATTAAAATCACTTAATAATTAATTATAAATTTATAAAATTACCAAAATTATATTTTTAATGCCAAACACATTCATTTAACATAAAAATACTTAGGAAAAATCATTAGGATCTCCGACTTTAAATAAAACTAAAATCACCAAAATTAAGATTAATTAATCATTAATAATTCATTAAATCACCTAAAATTTTAAAAATTAATAACTAATTGCATAAAATTTCAAAACATGAGAACAACTCCTTTTTGTGCCCAACTAATAGAGAGGAATTCTATGAAATCAAAAGCTCCAATTGTATTGGGTATTTGAGTATAATTGGTTAATTATTAAAATCATAATTAATATAACATAAAATACAAGTACAAATGCTCTAAAACTTGTAGGGTAAATTTTATCTCTGATTATGCATCTCTATAAATTCTTTCAAAATTTTTGGGCTTATGTTATATGGTTTGCTAGAGCTTTAGGGTTAATTCAAGTGATAATTAAATTAATTTATTAAAAAAATAAAAATCATAAAATCATATCTTCATGCTTTAAATCACTTAATGAGCAGGGAGGGTCATGAAAAAAAAATGTCAAACTCATTTAATCATCTTTAATTGCACCAGTCACCTTAAATAAGTTTAATTGCATGTTTTCATTAAATAATTAATTAATCCTTTAAATTAAAAATCTCTCAAATGATTTAAGCTAAGTTCATATGGCTTGATGAACTTATGATTAATTTTATGATTAGTTAAAATCCTTGGAAGAGTCATCATTACATTTTTGATATAAAATAATTAATTTCACAATCAAATTCCTAAATATTTATTTATAAGGAATAAAAAATTAATAAAATTATATAAGTTATATAATTTAATTTTCATATCAACTCAAATGTTCCTCTTGATGTCCTTAATTAGAGATATTATTTTTGTATATCTACTAAATTATTTTCATATTACTCATATTTCCCATAAAGAATAATTAATTAAATTAATTAATTATTAATATTAAATCATCTCAAAAATTTTAAAATTTTGTTGGAATATTTTTGAGGTCTCCCTTGACCTTAGTGAATAATCCCATGATGTTTGGAGTTGATTAAACTAACAAAACTTAATTTTAAATATATATTTACTTACTTAAAAGTAAAATTATAATAATTATCATTAGACTCAAAAATTCATAATAAAATAAATAAAGATAAAAAAATATTAATTTTTATTTTATTAAGTTACATTAATGGAAAGGATATAAGAAAAATAAAATTCACTTTTTAAAATATTAAAAATTTTCTATTATTTAAATAATTAAATAAATCAAATGAATCCTAAAAATTTTAATTTATATATATTCTAGATCATAAAATAATATATTAATTAAAATTTTCAAATTAATTCAAGTTAATCCTAAATTTTTATGAGATGGTCCTTTGAAGTCCCCCAACTTTAGGGAATATTTATATAATTTTGGGAGTTTTTTATATCATGATTTAATATTTTTCTCTTCTCTTTAATCAATAAATAATATTAAATTCAATAATAATTCAAAGTTAATTAAATTGCCATGAAGTGATATCTAAGGTATCTCTTTAATCTTAAGGTATACTCCATAAAATCATGAACCTACTTGAACTTAAATAGATGATGATTTAGGATTCAATTAAGACTCATTGTCACTAATCAAATTAATTAAAATTCATAAAAAATCACTTAGACCCTTAGAGTGAACCTTCATTCTTTGATGAAGTGTTCATTCCAATAGGAATAGGGCGTATGGAAAAGTGGGATGTATCCCAAGTGAGGCTCGCTATTCTTCATACTCTTGAAAACTCTAAACCAAATTCAAACCTAAATGAATTCAAAACCTAAAGCCTATCTTTAAGTCACTAATCACTTAAATTGGAACCACCCTATGGCCTTAAGTTAAACCTTGTTTCTCGAACGACAATTAAATATTAAAAACCTAGCATTTACTCACTACACTAACCTTTGCACATACTTTAGATTGATAAGTCATTGTACCTAGACATATGTTAGATCAGTGCTTTGTTGTGACGTATTAATTTTTTTGATTTTATAGTGTATTATTTTAGATTGGATGTTAAGATTATATACTTATAAATTGGATGTTTGGATGATCACTATAGAAAAACTACAAATTTTTAGTAGACTAATTTGTCGATAATTAACTAAAATCCTTTGGTAAGTTGCTTTTCTGATGGATTTTAACTTGATGGTAAAACCCTAGTTGAAAATGATTTTTGGCAAACAAAAGATCAGACGAAAAAGATTTTTTGGTGAATTTTTAGCCAAAAAGTTTTTCAGGAAGATCTAGTGGAAAGGCTGCCTGGAAATGCCATCAAAAAAGTGAATCGCTAGAAATTTTCGACAAGGCCTTTTCCAGTAGCATTTTCGGTGGACCTTTCACTGGAAATTTCTAGTTGAGATGGTCCGCCATAAATGTTATCAGAAAAGGTCTTATCAAAAATTTTCTGGCAATTTTTTTGCTGAGACCTCATATCAAACTTACCGATGGAAATTCCATCAGAAGTTCGTCGAAAAGCTGTACAAAAAAAAAATTTAGAGCTTCGCATATGCACTAATTTTTATAGTCATAAAAGAATTACAAAATAATTTCATAATTTTCTAACTGATAATAACATACTCTCAACATCCACATTAAACTAATAAATAGATAATCTTAAGTTTTTTTTTCATTTCATTCTAGTATCTTGAAAAATATTAAAATGAAATAATAGTTTCCAAAGATTTAAATGAAAAAGTCTAAAATATTAATATCTAAACAAATTGTTTACATATGAAAATAAAGTACAAATGAGATATACTCTTCATCATCTTGCTCCTCCTCCTCGTCCTCCATCTCCACCACTAGCTTCTTCCCCTTACGGCTATCTCTTCGCATCTCCATTCTAGCCTCCATAGTAGCCATTTGAGCTTCCAATTGAGCAGTCATCCTCGCATCCATCTCCTCGGCCATTATAGTGACACGCCTCTGAACAATCTTGTCGATCAACTGACTGCTCGCTTCATAGAATGAATGGCGTGCATCATATGATAATCCCTATGAGCCTAGGCCATAAATCTATTACTTATTCTTTCCTTAAACAACCTCTTTTCATAAATCATACTTTGAATGCTCACTAGAACTTTCTGCATTAGTGGAGCCATGACTAGCAACTTCTTTTAAACTCATGTAGTCATCCTATGAGAAGATAGAATGTTAGTTAACCATAATATATTGTTAACTAAATTATATTTTGAAAAATTAAGAGTTAACTTACATATGCTCTATATGATGGAACATCAGCCCACTGTTGATCAGTTTGATGCTGATGTGTTATACTATGTAATTCAGTAGTAGTAGGCTCTCACCTAAGAACTTTAGCCTATAAACATTATAATAAATTTAATTAATCATGATTATAGATTTAATTAATAAAAGTAACAAATGATTTACCATCCTTTGTCTATACTCAATGTGCAATATTGAACCTTCAGTATGTAGAGAGACGCCCATGCCCCCATAATAAGAAGCTCGATTTTGCTTTACCTGTTCCCTCTTGTGAACATAATCTGGGGAGGCCCATACTCTATAGAGGTCAGCCCACAGATCCTCTCAAATATAGAGGTCTTCGCTTAGACTTGTGTATGTCTATGAACATATCGTGTAGGCGAGTAGCCCATCTAGACTCAAAATTTCTTTTGATCTTTTGGTTGTGCTTCGGCAACTAGCTAAAATCCTTCTGTAACATAAAAAAACCAATATTAATTAGTAATGTTTTAAGATCAACTAATGCATTTAAAATTTATAAATAATTTAGGAAATACCTCAAACTTCCTAAACTACATGTTCGAACCTAAAAATTATAATTAAGATTAGAATCATAATATGCCAAAAGTAAAATTTTAAAAGTATGCTTACGTGTCGCCCTTCGGCTTAATAAAATTATTTGTCATCAAAAGCTCAGTGGGTGTAGAAGTTCTAGGCTGATCAGAAGGTGTATGTTAAAACTTGGGCTCCATAGAATCTATTGTTAACCTCACTTTCGGAGTGAGAGCTTAATCTCCTCTTCTTAGATTTAGGAGTCTTCTAGATATTAAGACATTCTAAGTCATAAGACACTTCTAGTAATTAGGTGAATACTTAACCTAAGCCTAGAGACTTAGAATAATTAATCATAGGATTAGGCTATGCCTTAGAACCTAAGGAGATTTACTTACCCTGTGGCCTAAACCCAATCTATGTTTACCTCTTTGGCCTAAACCAAACCTCAAATTTAATTCATCCAAATCCAAATTAAATTATTGAAATATATATTCGAATCAACCAAATATCAAACTAAACCAAACCAAACCCATCCTTAGTCATATGATTTGACCTTATGGACATCAAATCAAATTCAATTGATTTTCTCATGAATCAATTATTTTTCAATCATCTTACCAAATATCAAATCAAATTCAAATCAACCAAAATCTAAACCAAGTTCAAATCCAAACATAAGCCCTTTAAGTTAATCCTAAGGACTTAGCCAAATCTCCTTCAAATCAAACCAAATTCAATTAATTTTCTCATGAATCAATTATTCCTTCAATCATCATCCTAAATATAAATGAAATCTACAGTCATCAAGCCAAATCAAACCTAGCCTAACCCATTTGACTTGAAATATTCAAATGAGCCAAAACCCATTTAAACCCAAACCAATTGCAATCAAAGCTATAAATAAATCCTGAATCCATATATAAACACAATTAAATCCAAATCAACCCAAAATTGACTCAACTAAACCCAATAGGTTCACTTGACCCAAAGTGACCTAAAGGACCAATTTGAGCTAAATTCCAATCCAACCTAAATTGGACTGAATCAAGCATACCAAAATCTTCTATGATGATTATTGATCACTCTAGGTTGATCAATTGGTCATTTGACCAAGTCAACTTGGTCATTTGGCCAAGTCAACTTGGTCATTTGACCAAGTCAACACTCTTAACCTACATAAACCAAACTAGCCAAATCTTAATCCAAGCCAAATTAATTGAAACAATTGATTCACACCAACCTATGATCAATGATTGAACATGACTTGACCATCAATTGAGCCAAACCTAACCCAATTGACCCTTTGACTCAAGTTGACCCAGTTTGACCTAAAAAACTTAATTAGGTCAAATCATGATCTAACCCAAATTGATTGCAACCAATGGTCCAAGTTCATTCCAAATTGATTTTTGAACTTGAAAAAAGTCATAATTGAACCCAATTTGGCCAGTTGAACCCAATTGACCCATTTAGCCTAAATCAAAATTAAATCCAAATTAATTCAAACCAAAGCCTACAATCATCTTCAATTAACCAATTGAACATGAATCAACTCATAACCCAAGCCAATTTGGCCGATTTGGTCAAATTTTTCAACTTGACTTATTTGACCTACATAAATCCAAATGAGCCAAAATTGTACCTAAGCTAAATTGACTCAAATCAATTGAACCAAAATACTTCAAATCATCATTTGAACTTGACCCAGCTATTAGTTTGACCTAATTTGACCAATTGGTCAACCTAACCCAACATAGCCCAATTTGACTTACATGGGTCAAATTGAGCCAAACCTAGTAGGACCTGATCCAACCCATTCTAAACTTCCCTAGGGTTAGCCCAAAACTAGCCCAACCTGAATTGGGTTCAACCCAAGGCAATACACACTGGATTCTCCTCCCCACATGGGATTTTTCCCAAATTAGGAAGGTCAACCCTCCCCTTTTCCCCTTGGCAGCCATCAAACACCCAAGAATGGAGCCTGAACTAGTCACCTAGTCCAACCCAAGTGGGCTAGGTTGGCCATGGACCAAAGGGAGGTGAGTTAACTCACCTTCGCACACTAGCCGAAACCCATTGGATCCTAACCTTGAGGCAGCCACCTTGAGCCACAAACCCAACATCCCACCAACCAAGTCAAGTAATGTGGAGGTGACACCGACCACTCCGGCACTCGGACGGCAGCTGACCGGTCAAAATTTAGGCTCCAATTCTATATGTCTGATCCAAGGGAGGGGGTATACTCATTTCAATCTAAAACAAACACATTCACTCTCAGAAAGCTCCCAGAGGCCATTTCAAAATTCCCAAAGCTTTCCTCAAGCACCCTAAGCTTCCCCATTGCTAGAAAACTCCAAACCGAAATAGGGAAACCTCATTTCTGACCAAACTCCTTCAAACTTCCACCAAACTCAAATTAATTTCACCCACACCTTCCCCACTCTCCGTCGAGCAAGAACAAATCACACCTTGAGCCTTCCAACCATCGAAAGTTCAAGTTCGATTAAGATTGGCTTGTATAGTGATGGTTCATGGCCCTCCAAGTGAACGGTAAGGAATTCTCATGCATGCTGATCAGCAGGGATTCATCTCCATTAAATGAAGCTTTCTTAATCGATTTCACCACCGGTCTTGAGCTCCGGTGAGGTAATTCCTCCAAATTGAGCTTTTTGTGAAAATCATTTGGAACTTTTTGAAGAAAGTTGTTATGTAGCACAAATTCGAAGGTAGATCCCTTCGGATCTACCTCGTGAAGGTGTGGGTTGAATCCCAACTCGATCCATGCTAAGGTGAGCTCGAATCAAGTTACTGAAGGTTGACTGTGGTCATCTCTCATCACTCAGAAGATGATGGATCAGGCACCATCCATTTCGTGTGATCAGAATGAACGATCATGATTAATCTATTAGATTTATTCATTTTTATCCCTTAAAGAACTGCGGGTTTGATCCTGGCTATTTGATCTTAGATCGGATGGCGGATAAGAAAGTGCATCCACAACCAGCCACATAGATGCTGAGTCGGAAAGATTTAAATAGCCAATCTAATGGCATCACATGAAAAGCACACCACATCAACGGTTCGTGTGGCACCAATGAGATTAGGCTTAATTACTATATTTTAATTGCTGAAAGTTCTAAAATTCATAACAAATTATAGAAAAATAAGAAATATAAATAAATGCTTATTTTGAAGGTATTTCAGAGGAGATTTATTTAAAATTAATTCCATATGATTTTGAATAGTAATTAAGGCTTAATTAAGGTTAAATTTTAAGCTTAATTAGCTTAATTACCCCTTAATTACTTGAGTAATTAATCCCAAACTTTGTGAGTTAATTTAATGGGGTGACTTCTACCTCTCATAAGTTTTTTGTGATTTATTGCTTGGTTAATTAGGATAATTAACTATTTAAGCCTTAATCACTCTCTTAATTAATTTAATTAATTAATTAACCTCCTAAATAGTAAAAATTAATTAATTAAGTACACTAATCACTTTTGAACAATGAATGGGCATGAGGAATGGGTTTTGAACCTCCTTCCTTACCTCTTTTCCTAAGTCCATTTCTCTTTAAAGGAAAACTAATTAAAATGACATTAATTAAAAATTAATTAGTTAATTAAAGTGGCTTAATTAATAAAATTAAAATCATAATCATATCATTAAATTAGTAATGGAATTGAAGGTTCCTCTTTATGTGTTTAATAACATAAAAACCCTTAAGGAAATTATGATTGCCCATAAGTGTGGGAAAATCATAAAAGTACTTAATTAGGTTCTTCCATTTAATTAACTCTTAATCATGAGCCATTTGTATTAGGTCCTTGTAGAAGCATTGCAATTTTATTTTCTCACATGTTCATATCACTTGTGGCTCATAATCAAGTGGTTAATCAAATTAAAGAAACATAGGTAAGGGTAATTAATTGATTTAATTAAGGATCCAATTTGAATAATTCATAAAATCCACCTAATTACCATTTCATAAACCAAATCAAATTACTAATGTGGGAATGAAATAAAAAATAGCAAATGATAAGTTCTTCTCTTTCAACTTAATCAAAATCCCAAATCATAAAATAATAAATGAATTTTGGTTTTCTTTAAATGGGTTTATTTAATGTGATTGTCATTAGGAATTAGTCTAATTGAATGAATGATGTGTCGATATTTAATTATTCCTTACCAAGCATATTAAATGTTGTATACCATTTTATTTCATGAATTCATGCTTTCAAATTTAGATAAATCAAATAAATTTCATTTATGTGAGCTTGCATGTGTTGGCTGAATTAAATATATGTGTGGTTATTATCGCTAATAAATTCAAAATTATTTTCCAAAATTTACAACTCAAATTATAATACTTAGAATGTTGATAGTTATGAATATACATTGGATTTGCATGTGTTTATAGCCCAACCATATTAAATAAAGCTCTCTTTCTTATGATTCATATATTGATTTACATAAGTTTGAACAATAATGGGTATATAGTCTGCACATCCCAAGAATACGAGGCTTTAGTTAGCCCCAAGGAGGTCATTTGATTACCTCACTTCCCTAGTTTAAAAATGACGTGTACTCATTTAGTTTCATTCTTATGTATTTTGGTATTAGAATTTAGATAGAGCTTTAATTCATAGGCTTAAATAATTCAATCAAATAAAAATACAACTTTGCAAGGTTCTCTTTCCTATAGGTATTTATACATCTATATGTATCTAAGAAAGCAAGTATATAGTCTAGACATCCTGAGAATATGAGGCTTTAGTTAGCTCCAAGGAGGTCATTTGATTACTCGCTTTCCTGATTAATAATAACACATACTTGCTTATATCTTTTATATATACATTTGTATATTTAGGGAAGGAATTAGGATCTTCCTTTTCTACTAAAAATGCATGCATTCATATTCACTTAAATCATTAGCATGTGTTATATATAAATTAATGCTCTCTTTTTCTTATTCATATATAGATTTACATAAGTTTGGAATGTTAATAAATATATAGTCTGGACATCCAAGGAATACGATCTTTAGTTAACCCCAAGAAGGTTATTTGATTACCTCACTTCCCTAGTTAACAATGACATGTACTTATGTGATTCCATCCCTATGTATTTTGTTATTAGAATTTAGATAGAGCTTTAATTTATATGTCCATGTAATTCTTTCAAAATAATAATAAAAAAAATTTCAAACACACACATTCATTATCATTCAAGTGTGTCAAAATATATTGTATGTGTAGATACACTTAGGATTAAATCATATGCATGTTACATGTGGTGGAAATGAATGGTTTGATATATATAATGTGGTAGTAATTCAATTAAATTAATCTTAAGAAGCCTTTCATATTAAATAAGATCATTTATAGTTAACCTAAACTTAGGATTAACTAAAAATCAACTAATAAGCCATTCATTAAAGAAAACTAAATCAAATTAATATGCTTCATAAAGTGGCTTATGGTAGGGATGAAAGACGGTAATCCTCTTCCTTCTCTTTATAACACTTAGTTACTAGGTGTAAATCAAATGAAACTAAACAAATTATAAACTAAAATTCACAAATATACTAAATAACTTAAAGTGAAACTAACCTTCATGTTAGAATATTTTCCAAACTCAGGGAAATATAACTCTAATGCTTAGCTAAGACATACCACCCAAAGCCTTAACATACACATTAGAATTAAGTCACCACTTCTAGCTCTATGCTAGGATAGTGTATGATGTGGTGTACCTTTTATTTTATGATGTAATATTTTAGATTGGATGTTAGGGTGTATGCTTCATAGACTGGATGTTAGGCTGTTCTTAGCCAAATCATATTTTCTACAGGGGATTATGCTTAAGGGAATGCCTAAAAATAAATATGAATACTCTCTTTGCAGGTTGCTTAAACCCCTAAGCATAATCCAAGTTAGAAGAGGTGGGCTTGGTTACCTATTTGCAGGGTGCTAAGTCTAAATTATACATATAACTGCTTAGGATTGCATGTATGTTTAGCTAACCTCTATTTTGCAGGTGCAGTTAGATTTACTTTTTCATATATAAATGTAATTTTATAATAGGAATTAGGGTTAGTGCTATGGGGGGATTAGGATGAGCAGTGACCAGAAGGCTTTGTCCTGGGGTGCCCTGTGATGCCTTTGAAGCAAGCACATTCAAATCAAAGAAGGAACAAACCAAATCAAGAGAAAGAAGGAGGAAGATGGAAGAGTTAATAATGAAGACCCCCAAAGCATGTATTCATTCTAAATTGTAATTTTTCTTTCATATTCCAGGTTATATAAGGGTAGAGCTTGGGTACCCATATTTCTTCTTTTTTGAGTTATACGGTGGTACCCAACCGCACTGGCCTCTTATTCTTTTATGGTAGTTATAAAATTGATTGATGATTTATTTAAATTATGCATTAAAAATGGCATACTTTTTCATAGTTTCTTGTGATTGATGCCTTAATATGTGGCCTAGATGCCACAGGCTCTTAGGATAAAATAAATTTTCTATCCAACTAATCACTGATAACTAAATTTTAAGTAAATCATAACCTCACCATAAAGCTTAGGATATAATCAAGATAATTAAAATATTTATCAACCCCTTGCATGTATGATTGTATTTCTCATATCATGCATATCATCTTGAGTCACTCTTGTAAAATGAGGGCCTCTGTCCTTACACGTATAGGGACTGCTTGACCCATGAGAGCAACCCCTATCGATGGAACTTCACCCACTTTCTCTTTTGATTTGGCCAAGAATCAATTTTCATCATGCATTTAGGCATATAAAAATCCTAAAGCCTTTGTCTAAATGATGTGTAAAAAATGATATAAAATTTGAAAATATTTTGCATTTATAGATTAAGTCATATGCTCACACCACTCATACTCTAGTCTCTTTAGGAGTGGGTTTAGGACTTTAGTTTCATTCAGATTAAATAATTACCCTAGTTATCTTGCAATTCAAAAGATCAAACTATATGACTTTAAAATCATAGGAGGAGTTAGTTGGTGGATCTCTAGAAGTTATAAATCCAAAAGTTGGATGATTTATCCTCTCTTGTGGAGATAAACCATTATGTCCATTTATTACTTATATTTAGGTCACACTTTAGCTCATACTGAAGCTCCCTATATTTAGGATCTGCGATAGCTATTTCCCTCGGGCTACAAGCATAAATCCGCACCTCTTAGGTATTTCCACAACTTTGTATTGATGGATTAAAAGCCCTAGTAATCTAATAAAAATCAACTCAAATAAATAAATATCTTCACTTTCAAATATATAATGCCCAATCATAGGATAGATTGGAATGCTCACTAGGCTTCTTAGTATCATGAGCATTCCCTACTCCCTCCCTTTGGATTCCAAAAATAAGTCTTTTCCTTGAACTTTTCCAATTGATTTTTCAAACATAACCAATCATTTGATAGTCTAACTTTGAAATCTTTCGAGATGATAATTATCTACTTTAATTGAGAGTATTCTTAAAGAATTTTATTGCCTAGGATGTAAAAACTATGGGTCTTGCCTCCATAAAGAACTTAAGAACCTAGTTTAATATAAACCTTACTTTATTCATCCGTGTAAAGCAGAGAAAAATTTTTGGTATATTCAAAGACCCATCATGCCTTAGGAATCCTTATTAGGTGATGAGGTCCATTGTATGGTGATACCTCTATCTTTCAAGATGGTACATCATACCTCAATATTATACCCGATCACATCAATAAGTACCCCTATGATCCAGGTGCCCCACCCCCACCCCACATCCAAAAATAAACACCACACCTATGGTTTCCTGATATGGGTAGGACAAAGTAGTATCTATAGGCTTTGAAGAATGGTAGACATGTATACCAGCTAGTCCATAAGACCAAGGTGGTGATATCAAAATAAAGGTCAAGATAGTGACTGTGGTGATAGCCTGAATAGTGGTTTGAAACACAACCTTCTTCTTTCGCTTGAAGATGCTCATAATTGATCATCATGGAGCATCATCAGCACCACTGGATGTCATATGTAAGTAATAAAAATAAAATGATTAGATCAATCATAAAAAAGGTTACTTAAAAAACTTAAATGGAACACTAAAAAATTATAATGAGAATTACGGTATGCAGATGTAATATATAAAAAAAGTATGTAAAAATTAAGTAATAATATTAATTATAGCATGCAAGTACAAAATATAAAAAAAAGTGTAAAAAGGATAATACATGAATTATATTATGCATGTACAATATATAAAAAAGCATGTAAAAATATGTACATAATGTGAATTGTAGTATGCA
The DNA here is from genome assembly GCA_021442155.1 of Cymbidium sinense. Lineage (NCBI taxonomy): Eukaryota > Viridiplantae > Streptophyta > Magnoliopsida > Asparagales > Orchidaceae > Cymbidium > Cymbidium sinense. The sequence continues at coordinate 57,336,941 of CM038226.1, forward strand.
GGTACATTATATAAAAAATATGTAAAAAGGATAATATATGAATTGTATTACGCATGTATAGTATATAAAATAAGCATGTTAAAAACTAATATGTGAACTGCAGTGGACAGGTATAGTATATGGAAAAAATTTAAATTGCAGTTAAAATATGTAAAGAATATTATATGTATCTCCAAACTATTTAATGTATATTCATAAAAAAAATATGCAAGTATCTTTAACACCTGTGTTAAGTCTTCTGCTCTGACAAATTAGTATAAGTTGATTTTATATTGTCATATTTATCATCATCCTTGTTACTCTCATCTTCGAAATGAATAACTTGTTCATAATTAATATTAGTATCAATCAAGCTCACAACTGCCTCTACATCATCAACTGGAAGATTGAAACTTACCATCTCATCCTTTTGATAAGTAACTTCAATGACATTTTTAACTTTCACTCTTGCTCTAGGTTTGATTTTAACTACCACAGCCATTCCATTTTTTTATTATTCTTCATGGATATCTTACATAATAGACTTGTGTGGCTTGATGAGCAAGGATAAATTTCTCATACTTAGCATATTTTATAGTCAACTTCACTTAAGTGATCCCATATAACTTATACTTTCTTATCCCTCTATTACGCATAGGATTAAACCAAACACAATTGAATAAAATGACATTCCTCTCATTTGATCCATGATACTATAACTGCACAACTTCTTGTAGAACTTCATATTAATCTATTTCATCATCTGAATGTGTATCTTCGAATACAAATACCAGAGTTATATGTTTACTTTCCTTTGATCTAAGAATTTGTGTGGAATTTATAATCATTAACATTATGAATCTACCATGTACTTACAATTTTCTTTAGACCCTAATCTAGGTCATGAAGGTCCTAATTCTTTACTCTATTTCTTCAATCATGAACCTAGTATATTAAGAAGAATAAAGAAGTTGTGTAATTAATGTAGAAAATATATTAAGGTCTTAGTGATGATTGCTCACATGTAATCTAAACTATGTTGGTAATTCATCTTCGACCTTTCTATTATTAGTGAGAGCATCATCCAAGTTTAATGAGTTAACAAATAATCTAAACTCAATAATTAAATTGACATAATTAGGTAAGGGATATGTTCAATTAAAAATTAAATTGACATATTATGACATTGATGCGCTTACTCAAGAAAATGTTGAACATCATCGTAATTTATCAAAATAGAAACTATCGCTGCCCTAAGCTCCTTGTCATTCAGATATCATGATGTGCTCCTACCCAATATTTTTTCAAATGATTGGAAAATAGGTAGCACATTCTATGAAGATCCAACACCATCGATATTATTTGAACGTGCATGTGGCTCAAAATAGTGGGAATAAAAATCTATAGTCTGGACCAAATCAGCTTCATATATTGAGTCTTCAGGGTGTGCTTTATTCTTCATAGTTATTTTTAGTTTATTCAAGAATCTGCATGAATTTTGGGAAATTTTTTTGATTTAAATTGAATATTAATTTATATTACTACTACTAATAAATAACTAACTCTAAAATGGGTACATCAAATAATATTACACTGGACCCACTCTAGGTTTGTATGGTAGATGTATCAGCAGGTGCTCGATGAAGTTAAAAAAGGTGAGGGGGGGGGGGGATATCTTTTTGAGCTTATAGATAATGATTGAAATATTTACTTCTAGTTTATAGCTTTTACTTTTAATTGAGCTGAGGATAGTTTCTTAAAGAAGAGACTAAGCATAATCAAAGGATTTAGAATTTTCTCTAATAAAGTACTACATGCAACTGGAAGTAAGTATTATAAAAAATGTTGCAGTTATGGCTCTTCATTATAAATAATTTTTCCATCCTCAAATCAACACATCTACTTAAATTGGATGCGTACCCATATTGTAACTTCACTGACTGTACCCACTAACATACTGTTATTTGTTGTTCTAATGTGAAGTAGTATTTAGCTTTAGGCTTCTAAAATGTACCAATTGTAGTCTTTCTCAACTCTAACTCTCTTTTATAGAAATATTCTTTTAAGTTCAACATGGCCTTCACATTTATCTTTAGTTTTTCCCTTAAGATCCATCACTGGTTAAAAATGTTGCGAAAAAAAAAAAATAACAAAATTTCTCTATATGCATCACATCAAGATTATGTCTTATCACATTAGACTTCTAGTAGTGTAGATCTCAAAAAAATACTCCTCCTTGTCCACTTATGGACTACACCATAATCCAGAATAAGACTGTCAGATCAAATAGAAGATTCAATTATAGTCAGAATAGAACTAACAATATATCATAAATCATCTCCACTTAATCTTGGAGGTAGCTTTCTCAACTTAATTTTTTTATAAATGTATTCATATTTCTTCTGAATGGATGATCAGTAGAGAGAAAAATACGATGGCATTCAAACCAAGAATTTTCTCAACCTTTTTTAAGAGTGAATGCCTTTGATAAATCAATGCAATATGGACAAGCAAACTTTCCAGTAGTGTTCCACCTTGACAACATTCCATATGCAGAAAAGTCATTGATAGTCCACATAAGTGTTGCTTTCAGCTAAAATTTTTACTTTTAGTAATATCACATGTTAGAACACTAATGTCCCATAAAGTTTTTAGCTCATTTATCAATGGTTGCAAGTAGACATCAATCTTTGCTTTCAGGTTATTTGGCCTGAAATGATCAAAGTCAAGAACATATAAGGAGTTGAAAAGGACCTCGCTAATGGTAAATTGTATGGTGTAATTATCATTGCCAACATAAATAGGGTGATACAAACTGATTACACAGTGTAAAACTATCAACGCAAAGGTCAAGTCTGATGTTTCATGGCTTAGTTAAAAAATATGGATAAGTATTATTGAAATGCTTCCACACTTCTCTGTCTGATGGATAACTCAAGATATGTGATGCACTTGCTCAGTTGTGATGCCATCGCATGTGTTGAGCTAAACCCATGGAAACATATAGTCTCTATAAACATGGAGTTAGTGACAAGTAGAACAGATACTTATATGGTACATCTTTTTTAATTGTGTTATTTTTTACTATGTGGCTTGAACTAGGTGCCCCATAAAATTTTTATTCAATATCCTATGCACTGTCCTTGTAATATAGCATGCGATCATTGATATAATAATCAAAATTTTCTAAACTCAGATCTAACTTTGACACCAACTTCTTCATTCTATACAAGTCTTCAGGAGCTAAGTTTTTCTATGGGTTTGTCTCTTTTAATAGTCTTGCAAATTGGTTAAAGCATTCACATGACACATTAAATTCAGTTTTAATACTCATCATTCTTATGGCCATAGATAGCTCAATGTGGTTCGTGCATCCTTCCCGTAATGGTCATTGTGCTACCTTTAGTATGTCATTGAATTTTTGAGCTTCTTTATTAGGTGGCTCCTCCTTTATAGGGCACTCTGCTCTAGTAGCATCATAGACCATTTCTTCATAAGTTCAACCAGAAACATATTCACTTGAAGGGCATGTATGACTCATTGAGGAACCACTGTCAGCATCAGCATGTGGCTCGAACTCACTATGTGAAGTCTAAAACCAATAATTTGGTTGAAAACATGAGGCATTAGGATAAAAGTCTACCCTGACTTCATTTGGCATTAGGAAAGCCTGATTCTTATTTCTTGCACATGGCATCAAAATGTTTCTTTAAAAATTTAAGAAGAAAGTTGAGATGTCACGTGTATGAAGTGCTAAACACCATTCAATAATTTGTCAGTTAATCTTTTTTTTTCCCAGATGTAATCTACTATACATCCATGATCACTCACTATAGATATCCATAAGGTGGGTAAATTGAAAGATGTGAGAATTCAATTAACTTTCTATCATAGTTATATAAGTAGTATTGATTGCATAATAAATAGCTAATTTCATGTAACGCCCTGAATGTTTAAGTGATTCACTATGAATTTTTTTTATAATTTCTTAGTAGTTAGTTGTAGTAGCCTATAATCACCAAATGCATTTTTTTACAAAACTAAAACTGACACATATTGTGAAATTTAAATGAATGCATTAAAAATTTAAAAATCATATAAATAATAAATTTACATATTAAATTACTTAAAATAATAATTAGGCTTAAATTCCTAAAATAAAATTTATAAAAAATACTAAACCTAACTTGTGAAATTATAGATTTACACATAAATAGACATTTTAAAATAAGATTTAGCAAATTCAAATAAATTTGGAGAAGATTCAACAGAAAAACCACAAAAATTCCTCAAAACTTTAAATCCCTATTTCTCACAAACCAATGGATGAAATCATAAAAAAATTATAATAGAAGGAAGAGATTGAGGTATACTTTTGATTCTACATATAAAATAAACAAGTTTTGGATGTAAAATCAATGAGCCCTAGCTCGAGTTCCATCACTAGTTGAGAGAGAGAGAGAGAGAGAGAGAGAGAGAGAGGGTGGGGTCAATGGGTTTCATTGCCCTTATTATTAACAGTTTATGATGGATTTTATGCCAAAAAAATTCACCAAAAAATTGTTAAGATGGATTAATCCACCAAAAATTTAGTTGAGTTCTCCATCATAAATATTTTTGGCTGACAATTCCATCAATAAATCAACCAATAATTTCAAACAAAAATGTTTATCAAAAATGCTGTCAAAAATCTACAATTTTTAATAGCAGATGTTTATCAAACTAATGCTATTTTTTAATAGGGATTGTGCTTATTAAAAGAAATTTTGTAACGAAATTAAAACCAACAAGTTTGCTTACAAATGCTATTTTCTTAAACCTTTGAACATAGCTTATTAGGACACGTGGGCTTGGTAACCACTAGTGTTAAGCCCCACTATATGAAATATAACCATTTGTATGTATGTGTATTTAAGCTTCTATTTTATAATTTTAGTTAGGATTTTATTTTTAAAATTTGAAATGTGATTTGTAACTAGAATTACATTAGAGTTGTGGGGTTTAAGATGAATAGTAGTTAGAAGGTATGGACCTAGGAGACCCTATGAAGCTTGGTGTTCTCACATCATGGAGATGAAGATAAGAAGACCCCCATAGGCTATTTCATTACTTAGTTATAGGACATGAAATATAATGGCATAGCTCAACTATTTCTCTTTTCTTCTTGGGTGTATAACAGAGCTTGACCATCAATATAGCTCGATCATACCAACTTGTTATTATGATATTATGATTTACTTGATGTTGTTTATTTTTGGATTGCATAGTAGAAACAACATGATTTTCTTATGTTTCCTTATGCGTGATGGGTTATTATTTCAAGTGCTTGGACCCCTCACTAGGATCTTTAGAATAAATTAATGTTTTTACCAAAAATTAATTAATCAACTTAAATTAAATAAATATCATTATAATCTCACTTAATTAAAGTTTTAGGCATAAATTCTAATAGCAACTAGAAACCCCTAGAAGTTGTGAACCATTCTATACATTTCCTCATTTCTCTTGAATTGGGTTCTTCTCCTATTACTCATAAGGGGCATCTATCCAGTAAGGATAGCCAGCTTCTTGGGGAAGTCTGCATTCTATTATGATTTAGCTCATGACTATCTTCATATTATGCATGTAGGCATAATTATTGACTTCATGAGCCCTATTATATATTTACATGATTTTGATGATAACAAATATATGATTGGATAATGCTAGTGGCTAAATTCAGTTATTGTAAGAAATTTACCAAACTCAGCTTTTTTTAATTAGACTGGGAAAGTCAAAGCTATTTAGGCTAGGGAAGTTTGGCAATTTTAATAGGAACTATAAAATAATATAAATAAAAGCTCACAAAAAATTAATTATTAAAATATTTTAAAAAGACTAACTCTCTTATGCAAGGAAATGAACTTGATGAAATAGAAAGGCAGTTGAATCTCTCTTTCAATATCTCCTTCTTCTAGGTGGTATGACTCATTCTTCTTAGACTCACCACTATCATGATGAGTTGATAGAGGAAAGCTCACTCACATCTCTTGTATATCAACTAAAGCGAAGCTGGTTGCTCTAGCAGCTGAAAAATAAGTGGTAGTAGCAACCATCTTAGAAGAAGAAAGATTTGCCCCCAAAGGAAGAATTGGAATCACTGAGTCCATACTCGATAGAGCTGGATTTACCCCTACATGATTAGAAGCAAATTTATTAAACAAAGATAAAGGGACTTCCATAAGGAATTTTGTTGATAGCATCATCCTTAAGGAAGGAAGCCATTATTAAAGAAAATGAACTTCCTCACTACTTGGATAATGCACCAACAACTCACTAACAAGAAGGTAAATGATTATCTCAAATCTATCTAGAGGACCCAGAGAAGTCTCCCTAAGAGCTTATGAATGCTCATTATTGCCCTCCATGGATTCCCGAATACTCGACATGTTAAGTTGTAGTAATAAAAAAGATTGAAAGAGGTCTTATAAGGCATAATGAAGTGAAAAAAACTAGTAAGCCCAACCTCAGCAAGATAGTCCTCCAGTATCCTTTTCACAAAGGATGTTCTCCCCTGCGTACTCACCAAGACTTTTCTCCACAAAATAAAAGAAACTTCTTTCTCTATTTTTTCGATACTAGGCATCTTTTTCATACCTAAAGTAGAATATAGCTCTACCAAAGCCACAACACTCTTCTCAACTATAATGGGAGCGTTTGCCTCCACCTATGAGTCTATGTTACTATCCTTGGCTAGAGCAGCAACTTTATACTAGGAAAAAGTCATCAAAGAACTCATCTCAACTAGAGGAACATCAGTAGATTCCACTGATTTATTGGTCATCTTCTTCTTATAAAAACTCGATTAGAGCCTGGTAGGATTAACATCACTGTGCATTTTAAAGTCTATAGAGAGTATTCACTATTATTGATAAGATGAAATTGGCAAAGAGAAGGTAGATGAATTTTGAGATAAGGTGTAGCAAGAAATTTGGATTCTAGTGCTCAAGCTCTTTTTGTAACCCAAGATGCAGAGAAGGCGCCAAAAGAAGTGGTCAAGTCAAAAGTGATGTGACGTAAATGTTAGAAAGGCTTTATTTTTTCTTACTAGTTACCTCTATAAGGAATAGAAGAATTAGGGAGCTAAATGTATACCCAAGAAGTACGAGTGGACTCAATGACTACTTGTAGGTGATAGAGGATCAACTTCAGAAATACCCACTAGTGAAGTGTAAAATTTATTCAAGTAAATCACTCTCCTATGATTAGTCTCCCTAAGTGGGTCAAATATGAGGAGACACCATTTTAGTCAAATAATCAATATCTAACAACTCACATCACATAAGAATACTCACTCTAGGTAGGAAAAATACGTGAAGAGATTCTTGAAGCCAAACAATCAAAAACTGGTGGCCTACCTTATATGTGAGGACTCGCCCACATGAAGGTAACTGTGCATTGAGATACACATCAAGTAGCTCATCTCACAAAAATTAGTGATCATACCAAGGAAACTCTTCACTCAATATATAGCACTTTCCTCTATGAGTGACCCCCTTTTCTTATATAGTTGATATAGCTAATGTGCACATTCCTTATGTAGCCAACCCTCGATACTATAAAAAGGAAAATTTTTAGGAGGAGGTAGTTATCTTTTTGGTTCCTTCTATACTTTCATTGATTTTTGTATTATTTCCTAAAGAATGAGAGGGAGAGATTTATGTACTTTGAGTGACATAATAGAATTTCTCATATTGTTGTGTTTTTCTTACTTTACTTACTTTTTCTTGTCCCACTCAACTTGGCCCTACTTCTCAAGTGCCGAAGAGGTTTTGTTTTACTCCATAGATAGATTTAGATTTAACTTCTTTTAAAGTGCAGTGAGCATGGATGAGATTGAGAACTTTAAGTTAGGAAGTAAGCAAAGCAGGCTAATTACACAAGATAATTCAGTGGGGCATAGAGCTGAGACTCAAAAATTCATCACGTAATAAGACCTGAAGAATATGGAAAGAAAAAGTACAAAATTAAAGCCCAAGAGTTAGAGAAAATGCTTATAGTTCAACAACCTGTAGAGCTCATCAATAGAGAAGAGAGTTGTCTGAGACACCAACCACTAATGATGAGTTTTATCAGGTGAGCAAAGAGAAGAACACTAGGGAAAAGCAAGAGAACAAGAACCCTATAAACATTTTGTCTAAGAAGATTGTAAAGGCTTTCCCATTGTAAAAGTTCAAAATCCCACTTGGAGTGCTATAAATGTCGCATGATCCCATTGACCATATAGCATACTTCAAGTCCATGATGTCGCTACTAAATCTAGATGATGCGATGAAGATGGTTATCATGACTACTAGTAGGAGTCTTTTCTTTTTTTGCAGAGTTTAAGAGGATGTTCTTGACATAGTTCACTAGCGCTTAAAAGTTATGAAAGAGTTTACAAGTTCATCTATAGATGAGATAAGAGCATGGAGAGACCCTTAGAAATTTTATCACTTACTTCCAAAGAGAAATGCTAGAGGTAAAAGTTTTGGAACCCACAACTACACAAGTCATACTTTCTTAAGGCCTTAGAGAAGGTCCATTCAGATAAGCCCTTATGCTTTAAAAACTAAAAGCCTTTGGCATTACTATTGCAATTGCTAAATAGCCATGTAAATATGATCTCCCAATCATCAACAATAACTCATGGAAGGGATTTATCAAAGAAGTCACTTTTAAAGTGACTCTCCAAAGGCAAGTTGTGAGTAAGAAGACAATACGGAGGAAAAAGATAACTCACTCAATGATAAGAAGCATCATTGTATAGCCGTAAGTTCTAAAATTTACTAACTTACCACAGGGATGATGAATATTTACTGCCAGCCACAATAACACCACTAAGAGTGTCAAGGGCTGAGTTAGTAGCGACCATCCATAATAAAAAGTATTTCAAACGACCACCACTAATGAAGGTGAATGAAGTGTAAGATCACTCAAGATATTATGCCTATCATCACTACTATGGGCACGACACTGAGTAGTGTTGACATTTGAGAAGTTTGGTGGTGGAAGTCATCAAGGACAGGAAGCTAAATAAATTCACAAAAAGAGACAAGGAAAGGAGGACACCAAACCAATCAATGAACTTACTTTGGCTCATGCGATTCATATCACGGGAGTGGTACCCACCATATTTGGAGATGAAGAGTTATCAAGGTAAGTGAGCCTTAAGAGACTATGATCAAAAGATGCTAACTCAGTAGCCATGGGATGGGCCTCATGTACTTAGATTTTCCTTGTAAAGAATTTAGAGAAGGACTAACTAGTAGATGATAACCCCTACAATGACACGATAATTTTCATTACGTTGATTTCCAATTACCAAATAAAAAGCATTTTAATTGACATGAGGAGCTCAGTCAACACTATTTTTAAACCCCACATAATAGAAGGGCCCCTTTATGAATTCTCTAGAGAAAGGAGGGAGATTGAAGGTATTATTACTCAACCAATAAATTGGGGAGAAGGAGATAAAAATTTCACTTTATGGCTGACTTTGTTATTGTGGATGCACCTGCCACATATAATGCCATTTTTAGTCGACCACTACTTAATACATTTAGGGTAATGGTATTGATTTATCACTTAGTATTTAGGTTCCCAGTAAGAGACGAAATAATCACCATCAAAAGAAACTTGAGTCAATATAAAGCTTGTTATTTATGAGTAGTTGGTGACTCAAACAATGTGAAGAAGTGTTGCAGCTCAAAGTCACCCACACTAAATTTAATATCATTAAGAAAATTGAGGTGCCAACTATACTGAACTCAAAGTGAGTCTTGTGAATCAGCATGACTTTCACTAGAGCACAAAGAGCCTCTTATCTAGGCTCTTCAAGAAGATATTGATGTTTTTTTTGAACTACTATCAAGATGTTGGGCATCAACATCAATATTACTTGCCACATACTTAATATCAAGAAGGATGCTCGATCGATTAAGTAGAATAAATTATATTAGAATTTTATAGACACATGGTTGTGAGACTAATAATTTGACTTTCATATTAGATATGAAGAAAGCTTAAGTGAGGTAATTAAGAATTTAATTTTTTATGCGAAGTTCATGATTTATAAGCACTATTTATGGATGAATATGAAAAATTACTTACACTACATTGATGGCCTAAAGGACTAAAGCTTGGTGTGGACATATATGTTAATGCACCACTAAACATGACTTTGATGTTAAAAGGAATGAATTATTCCATATTTATCATCATATTCATTCTTATTAGCTTTTATTACAACATAAATTATATACATGATTTTTTTATGTTGATTGCTAAAAAAAGTACCTTTGAGGATGCTCTTCGCCATCGTCATTGAGATTGGTAGGAGTATATTTTTTTCAAGAGATAGATTGGTATATATTCAATCATATTTCCCATAACATTATGTTAGGGTTTATTTAGATTTGGGTTCTACTTCTTATGAACATAAGCCTTCATAGTTAATTACCCCTCTTACCATAATAAGAGAACACTCTCGATTAAGGTTGGAAACAATCATATCTTACTAATATGAATTGATGTCTAATAGTATATGTGGTATGACATAGATGGTTGTTTAAGAGAAATAGAAGAATAGTCCCTATGAAGATCCCATGGCTTCATCATCTCGGGGTTACATTAATTTAGTCTACTAACATTAGAGGGCTAGTTGTAATGTCCATGGAGTATGATTAACTGCCATGGGTTGCCTCATCTCATATATCTTGAGTAGACTAGAGGTTTAATGTAGGGGTGTTTGCATGATGAAAGTATGGGTTGGACTTACATCCTTTGGAATGCCAGCAAAGTGTTCGCATGGCGAACATATAGATTGGACTTATATCTCTTTAGAATGACATCTTTATATTGGTGTTCATGTGGTTAATGGTTTATAGGATGTTCCTTTAGTGAACGAATAAAAGAATGAGCTTACATCACTTTGGAATGCCATCTTTATATAGGGGCATTTACATGGTGAATGAATCATAAAGTGTTCATATGGAAAACATTAATAGATTACTTTGGGGGATGGAACCTTGGCACTAGAAGTATGACTGTATGAAGGAGTGCACATCAGACATATAGATCATGGCACCTAGGAATTATTAGTATGGCGCCTCGTTGCTAGGAAATCAATGTCATAATGCTATAGGTGTTATAAAGGACTTTTGAAAGTAGATTGGAAGATTGACCAACACCTCAACGATGATTATATAGTGCCACAGTGCCTATCACAGGATCATTCAAATGAGTTGACGGGTTGATAGACACATTTAATAGATATGAAAAACTTTTAACTAGCATTATGGCACTGCGTTAGAGCACCGTATCACCACATCAATATCTGACGCACATTTTTGTTTTGATCAGTTATGGAATTAATAGTAATAAGTGATAATAAGTGCTCTTTTTGAGTGGCATAATAACTATTTTGACTGGCTGGCTAGCACCAAGGCACTGCATATGAAGTGCTATCATTTTAATTCCTTATTCCAGAACCTGAGTGGTTATCACCTCGATGTTGCTAATGTAGTGCCACGATGCAGATTTTTCACTTTAGAACTGAAGAGGTTAATGCCTCACTGCTACTTCTGCAACTCCATGGCACTAGGCCTAGTTTATAAGTCGACTCTATGGGCTATATATTTTTTGGATTCTACAGCCTTCTTTCCAGAAGAATTCTTAGAGCCCTCTTTCTCTCAATCTTTTCTCACCCTTAAAAAGCAATCATGCCTCCTCAAAGGCTTGCTAACAAAAGGAGGGTGACTTCAAGCGATGTTAATAGATTTATTACATGTAAGCGAAGGAGAGGTACTAATATGCTATAATTCACAAGCATATCGTTCCTGAGAGAATTTTCCATACTCTGAGTGAGAGCGTGGAGAGGGTTATCATCGAGCAAGGTTGGGAGAAATTGGCCTATTAATGTAGCTCTTACATTATTCTTGTGGTGTGGGAGTTCTTCGCCAATGTGAAGGAGCACCAAGATAATAGAGTTCTTGTGTGGGAGAAATTGATAAGTTTTGATAGTACGACCATAAATGCATATTGTAATTTCTAAAAAGTAGTGTATGATCAATATATTTATTTATTATAATGATTATCCTAATTTTGATGAAGTCCTTAGTTTCCTTATTAGTAGAAATGCCAATATTTAGTGGAAACGATGGGAGGAAAAGATCATCAACTTTCCTACTACTGGTCTAATGGCAGAGTCCAAGGCTTAGCACTATTTTATTTCTTTCAAGTTAATGTCGACTAGTAATATCAGTAAGGTGACTAAGGATAGGGCCATTTTGAATTTTACTATTCAATAAGTTTTTATAATTAAAATAAGAAAGACTATTTATAATTTCATTTGTAGTATGCTTAGGGATAGTACTACTATTGGATATGGTCATCCTTTTCCTATTTATGGTTTATGAGTTATGGCTTGTGCATTGGGGGAGCCTGATGAAGAAGTTTTTTATTCAAAAGGCTCCTTTAATGAAGAGGATAATTAGGGGATTTAGCTCAAAGTTTAAGGTTGGGAAAAGCTCATGTGCTCCACGAGCCCCAAAACTTTAATCCATATCTTCCAAAACTTTAAATGAGTACCTCCAAGAATTTGGAAGAGAAGTCTAAGATTTAAAGAAAAAGGTTGGTGAGAGTAGCCGTAGGAAAGAGGCATTAGAAAAGAATTTTGACTATCATGGATCGGCAATAGAAATAGTTTTCTATATGGCTATGTTTAACTCAACATTAGTTCATAAAAATTGTGGCTTTATGGGTTAGGGTCAGGCTTATTTTCTTATGGTGCCTCAATATCTTTCTTGCATGAGCACCCCACTGACATCAGAAGAAGAAAAAGAAAGGAGGAGGATAAATATGATTACTAATTTCTCCCATTTTTCTTTTATTTTGTATTTTCTTCTTTTTATATAATTCATAATCATTTTTTTAATTTTTTAATAAATATACTTTAATTTCATATATTTATGTATTTTTTGTGTATATGTCCTTTTGTTTGTCATTTGAAAGCACTAGGATTTAAAATAATAAAAATTTTCTAACTTTAAATGATATCACAATAGTAGCCCCTCATCACTGAGAATACAATGTCTAGGTGTTGCTAGCCTACAAGACATAAGTTTAAAACCCAAAACGATCACACTGCAATACTCTTAAGATAGAAATTTGTTTTAGTTCATAGTTGAGAGTCTAGCACTATGACGCTCTATATGCAGCTCTGCCGTGTTGTTATGATAGAAATTTCTTGTCATCCTACCCGAGAAGGCAATGCTACAATGCCCTATGGTCAAGATTATGATGCTAGGTAGACAAAACTTAGACTTAGAATTTATCAAGGTCAATATTCCAAGTTTTTGAAATCATCAAATTAATACAATGCCCCAATGTTTAAGATACAACATTGTGGTGCTATGACTAAACATATTCCTGCTATAAAACACAAGAGCATGACACCTCAGTATTGAGATATCAGTGCCTTGGCATCGTAAAATACTTGCCAGAGATTCAAGATTATTGAGAGCATAGTGCCTCAGTTATAGACCCATAATGTTGTGGCGTTGTTTCATCAGTACTTAAGATTTAATAATTTTTAAAGAAATTTAATATTTCAGTAGCAAAACATCTTAGTAATATCAGATTTCATGATTTTTAGTGCATTAGCACCCTTCTTCCTTATTCTAGATCTAACTTCAACAAATGGATAATTTTATTTCACACCAGAACTAAGCTCAATGGTGAAAGATGTAGCACCATAGCGGTGAAAAATAGCACTTCAACACTAATTTAAAGATGTGAAACTCGAAAGCTTAGCACCATGGTGCTACAAGTATTATGGTTAAACCCAAGAACTTAGCAATGCATTGCTTAATATTTGGCACCTCGATGCTATGGGATGGAGCATCAAATATTTTATTCTCAAGAGTATAGTACCTTGGCATGATGGTGCCATGGAGCGGGAACTCCAATATTGAACTAGATTCTTGCAAAATTGGATAATTTCTTATTAAAATTTGGTGGCACAACACCTTAGCAGTGCTAGATTTTAACATATTTAGTGCAAACACACACTTTTCCTTTGTTTCAGATTCAAGATCAATGAAAGGGGGTCTCTCTTCTCACGCCAAAACCAAGTTCAATGATGGAGGTCTTAAAATTTTAAGATTCTAGAATTTTTGGTATGGGAATTTCTTTATTACTCTTAATCCAAATTGACAGAGATAAGATTTTTTATTTCTCACTAGATCTAGTGGTAGAAATATTTTTAAACTTGCTTTTCAAATAAAAAATTGTATAAATAAAGTATTTCTAGAAAATTTTACCTAAATTTGATAGAAGTAAACTTCAATCTTGTTTCTTACACAAGGAGAATAGTCTCGTGTAGTTGTGGAAAATGTGTTGTTAAGAGTGCAAGAGACTGAGAGGAAGAATGGGGTAGGTGGTTAGAGGTGTTAAGAGGCTATGACACCTAAGAGGGGTGGGGGGTGAATTGTGTCTTTATAAAAATAATTTTAGAAAACATAATTTTAAACTTTTGTATAAAACTTAAATCTTTAATGATAAAGCTTTAGAGAAAAAAAAACAAGAATCACAAATAGCAAAAAAATAAAGTGCAAAAAATAAAGAAAAATAACACAGAGATTTTTACGTGGTTTGGCCAAACCCTAAAAACATTCCTACATTCACACCTTGCAGTCCAAGTTAGAAATTCACTAAGTGAAAATAAGATTACAACAGACCTCCCGTACCCTCCTTCACAGGTAAGTACAACCCAACACCATACTTTCCTTCACGGGAAAGTACAACCTAAGAACATACTTTTCATAAAAAACAAGTACAACCCAAGAATATAATTTTCTTTTCAAGCAACAAAAACCCAACAATAAAACAAGAAAAAGGAGAAAGAAGGATCTAACTCTCAAATTTACAAAAATTTTTCTCTCACAACCCAACTATAATAATATTAAGGAAAGTGAATTCAAAGGAATGAAAGATAGCTCACTTTAAATAATTATTTAAATTTGAACAATAATTAAACTTGAAAATATATATATATATATATATATATATATATATATATATATATATATATATATATATATATATATATATATATATATAAATGAATCTTTAAAATATTTGATGTGAATATGATAACTTGAAATCAAGGTGATTTAATTTATGATTTGAAATATAGCACAATAATGATTTGAAACTTGAATCAATCACTTGTTAGAAAAAAACTTAGAGTTTTTCAAAAGATCAAATGAAAATGAAATCTTAAATCATATAAAATCAAATAAAATCTCTTTTAAAGAAATTATTATTTATTCAAAAGATGAGATGATTTAGAAGTAATAAAACTTGTTACTCATTAGTATTTAATTGAAATAATCACAAAGACAATAATCTCTCTTTAGAACATTGAGAAATAATGATGAGAAAACAACTTGCAATAATACACTTTAATTCATGAACCATGAAACTTTTGGCCAACTTGAGAAAGTATTGAAATAGATAAGTTAAGCACAAAATAAATTGAACAAATGCATAAGAAACTCAAGCCAAGAAGGAGAACAAGGTCACTTAGCATGTAAAATCACAAACATAAATGAAAGAACCTTGCTAAGCTTTTGGCCACAAGGAAATCCACCAATCCTTCAAATTTTGTTGTGCAATCATCAAGCCAATAACTTGTATGTTGGAGGATGGAAAAAACATGAAGAAATTAGCACTTAATTCACCAAGAAGAGATCTCTAAAGCTTTTGCAAAAATTTGGCCAAGAGAGAGTTTTCTAAGAGAGATTTTTCCAAGAAGGTTTAACCTAGTCTAAGGAACATTATTTATAAGATAAGAAGTCATGAGGTGTAGCCAAGAGAAGGAAAAATAGGAGGGAAACTCATTTGGAATTAATTTAAATATAAATAAATCAAAATAAAAATAAATGGCATGAGATAAAAAATCAGCCAAAGAAAAATAGGAGGGAATTTAATATGGAAGGTTAGTTTAATTAAAATCAATTTGAAATTCAAATTTTACAAGAGGGATTTCGGCCAAGGAAAGAAAGAGGAAAAGTTTAATTAGTATGTGATTCAATTTGAAACAATTAAATTAAATTAATTTAGCATGATGAAGAAAATTGACAAAAAAATGAGATATGTAGGGAAAAATAATTTGAATGATATTTAAATTGAATCAATTCATCATATGACCTGATTTCTAATGTAATTAAGAAGTTAATGCTTATGTGGGCCAAGAGAGAGAGAGAGAGAGAGAGAGAGAGAGAGGAGAGAAGAGTTTGAATTATTACCAAACATGTCATGACACAATTAATTGCCCAAATGAAAAAAGGAATAATTCAAATTTTGATTAATTTAAATTAAGCATGATATATGGTCGGCCAAATAGAAAGTTTCCATGATGAGATTCAATTAGTATTTAATGCAATATCATGGAATATTCAATCAATTAATCTTGATTGAATGAAGGAAGGAAAGAGATAACATACAAACTTTATTTAATAAAATCCAAGAAATATTCAAAAATTCGGCCAGCTACTTTCCTAAAATAGATTAGATTTATTTTAATGTACTTAATTCAACTTAAATGATGATGGATCAGATTTTAGGAGAGTTTAAATCATTTTTCATTAAGAGATTAATTTGAATTTGAATAAACATATAGTTGCCCAAAAGAGGTTTCCAAAAATAGAATTTATATAAACGAATAGAAGATAAGTCCATGGATTATTTTAATTAAATTTAAATTAACTCAAATAAATTAAAATTAATCAAAATTAAATCAACTAGATTAGCATATGATCAGCCACATAACATTCCATAAAGAGGAGAGTTCAAATTTGCATATGTAATCAAAGGAATATTAAATTTGAATTCAAAAATAATTCAAATTAAAGATTCAAATAAATGAATTTTTTAATTTCGAAAAATATGGGATAATTATGGAAATAATTTGAATAACTCTCACACAATTTATTTAGCAAATAATAATGAAAAAAAATTGGCCAAAAAGGTTTAGGATGAGAGATAGGATAGGAGAGAGAAGACTAGGACAACATAAGAGAGAAAAATAATATCTTGAATAATGTTTGGTTAATTTAGATTCATGCATTGAATAAATGGATAATGAACATGCCAAAGCATGAGAAAAATTTAATGAAATGTGAACTTAATTGAAGTTGCATGGAAGCACAATAAATGGGACAAAGTTTATGCATTTAGTTATCATTATCCAAAATGAATAATTTAAATAATAATTGTAAATATGAAATGTAGAATTTATGAATTTTCACCCAGTTCATGTCCAATAGCTTTAGCATCCTAAATTGACTAAAGAACGTGGAGTTAAAGAATTTTCCTACACACTTGGATATATTTATCATCAATATAAATCCAAATTAAGAATGAAATTCATAATGACTAATGTGAATAATTTATCGTGTAAAGAGATAATTAGTTCTTATTATATAAGGTTTATTATCATCAAATCAAATGGTGAGATACACAAGGTGTACAACCAACAATCTACCCCAATTTGATGATGATAAACTGATGTTGGTGTGAAAGGTAATTATAATGATAAAATGATATTTCTCCATATCATTGAATGCTTATGTGAGAAATTAAAAGTCTAACCAACATCACTTGTGATATACATGAACATCAATATTTTTCATCATTTTGACATCATTAAAAGGTTCACAATAAAATAGAAGTTGGTTATATCAATAAAATTATTCCCTTAATTAAGTACAAAAGTAAATTAAGCATGCAATGAAAAAAAAAATTAAAGATTAACATGCTGGATATTCTCCCCTTAGTTAATATAATCTAATGTATACTTTTTTATATGAAACTCAATTGAATAAACATGTAAATTAAGATTAATATTATATGTGATGAAAATATACAATTAGACATATGAATGATACAAACTTGTCTCAAAAATAAAACTTTAGCAATATTTAAAGCAATATGATTTTAGCAAAAAGCATACACCAAGGTACATCTTCTTGTAAATGTTCACCTAAATTCACATATCATTTGAATAAAAATTATTCAGTGTGAAAAATAATTCAAGTTAAAGTTTTCTAATTTAACATTGCATATTAAGTTCATTCATATTCCATTTAAGTTTGCATTTCGAAGTCATATAAGAAAATCATTTAAAACTTTTTAAAGAACATTCAAAGCAGCATTAAGTTACTTACTTGAATTAAACACTTGATTAAAGATCTTATTTCAATTTAAATTTAAAATTAAAGAGTTCTCTCTTTCATTAATATTCACTTGCCATAATATTTGTATAGTTTGGGTTGTGAGTCCAAAATTTTTCCAAATTTGATAGCTATATATTTGTATCTTTCTTATTGCCTTGTATTGATTTGTGTTGTGGTTGTACTTGCCTACTGTAGGAAAGTATGCGTTGGGTTGTAGTTGCCCATGTAGAAAAGTATTGTATTGGGTTGTACATGCCTGTGAAGGAGAGTATGAGAAATTTGTTGTGATTTTATTTTGATTTAGTGAATTTCTAGCTTGGGTTGCTAGGCATGGAAGTAGGCAAATTTTTGGGGTTTCACCAAACCACATAAAAATCTCTGTGTTCTCTCTTTATTTTTCAACACCTTTACTTTTATTTATTAGAACTTATAATTGTTGTAGATAATTAAGAAAATTTTATTTGTAATTAGTTTTTATACAAAGTAATGAAATTAAAATTTAATTTGAAAATATTTTTAAACACCCAATTCACTGCCTGCCGCCGCCTCCCACCCCCCACCACCGCATTTTTTGTGCCATAACTGCATAACAACATTAGTATAGAATGGTTTCTTCATCACTCCACTAATGTATTAAGTACACTAGAGATAGAGTAGAATATATTATAAAAGGTGATATACAATAATTCTCTATTCATGAGATTGAGCTTTATGAAGATGTTGACTATTATTTGCCTAAACAATAGGAGTGTGATTCTATGAAATCAAGTATTAGTAAAGCATTGAAAAAATTAGAAGAAGAAATTCAAACAATTAAAAAGAAGAAGAAAAAAAAAAAAGGAGGGCAAAGAAAAAAAAAAAAAGAGAAACAAAAAGAACAATAATACAAATTACTTGGAATTTAGCTTTGACAAAGATTCCAAGCAAAAGGATGCCTTGATAAAATTTGAGATTTTATTAGAGTTAGATAGTGAAGAAAAACAAATACAAGCATTAAAAAATGAACCTGAGCTATCGACCTATGAAAAATTTAAAAGGTTTATGGATACTTTGACTTTAACTCCTTTTCTCAAAATAAAATCTCACAGTTGGAAGTCAAAGTTACTCCTAACCTTTCAAGTAAAGTTGGAAAGTTATCAAAGTTTTATTTTGTACTTAGATCCTCAAGCTTAGAGGGAGATGTGATGCTTGAAGATCAATTTTTCAATAAAATAATAGAACTCATGTTCGACTAGTATCCTAACTGTGTTAAAAATCCTATAAAACATGGTATGATTCCTAATGTTTGGCCCAAAGATATAGCTCAACACATATAAAGTTTGTGGAATACTAAAAAAAAAATTGAAATCTAAAGCTAACATTAGGTTAGGTACTATTAGATCTTTAGATAATGATGAACATTATTTAATGATAAGCAATCATATGGAACCTGATCAACTCTTTGGAAATGTATCAGACCCTTTAAAGGGATTCTATTTTGAAACATCAAATAATCCAAATGGTTTCTTAATTCAAAATGTGGCACAAAAATTTGAAGAAGAAATAAAATCTACCGTTGATGAATTAAAGAAAATCAACTTATGAACTTAAGAAAACATAAGGAAAACTTTTATTAGTTCACTTCTAGGTCCCAAAGATTCTTATGAGTTGATTCTGAATATAAAGATAATTTTTCATAGAATTAAGATGAAATTCTAGGTTTATCTCTAGATGTCACAGTTCACAAACTAGAGATTAAAGCTGATACAATTCTAGTAAAGTAAGCTCCTAGACGCATGCATCTAAAAATTGTACAACAAGTGATTATTGAAGTGAATATTTTAATTGAGGCTAGTTTTGTACTAGAAGAGAAATACCCATCTTGGTTAGCAAGTATCATCCCGATAAAGAAAAATAATAGTCAAATACTTTGATTTTAGAGACTTCAATAAGGCTTGTCCCAAAAAAGAGTTTTCATTACCAATAATAAAAGTTATGGTGGACATAGCCTCATCGCATGATATCTTTTCATTCATGGATGGATCATCTAGATACAACCAAATAAAGATTGCCCTAAAGAATGAGAAGCATATGGCATTTAGAGCTCCTATTGGGATATTCTACTACATGGTCATGCCAAAAATGTCATGGCTACTTATCAAAGAGCAATGACTAGAATATTCGATGATTTAATTCATAATCAAGTTAAACGCTATATCAATGATCTATTCATTAAAAGGAAAAGAAAATCAATTATATGACTTAAGGATTATTTTTGAACGGTTGCACTTACAATCTAAAAATGAATCCCTTGAAGTTTGCCTTTGGAGTAAGTTTGGGAATGTTTTTTGGATTTGTAGTGATGCATCATGGAATTGAAATTGACCTAGAAAAAATAAAATCTATCATGGAAATGCCACCAACTAGAAGTCTTACATAGTTAAGATTATTCCAGGGAAGGCTAGCATATTTAAGAAGGTTTATATCAAACATTTTTGGAAGATTCCAACCTATTGTAGCATTGAAAAAGAAGGATTCCAAATTTATTTGGGATAAGAAATGCCAAAGCGGATTTGAAAGTTTAAACAATATTTGATGAATCCTTCTATCTTAGCTGCTCCAATCTGAGGAAAGATATTAATTTTGTATACTGCAACTTTAAATGAATTACTTGGAGCATTGTTAGCCCAAGTTAATGAAAAAGGGAAAGAAAACACCCTTTATTATCTAAGCCGTAGACGCTTTCTAGCAAAAATGAATTATCTACCTATTTAAATTCACTATTTAGCTTTAGTTTTTGCCACTCAAAAACTAAGGCATTATATGTTTTCACATAAAGTAAATATGATTTCAAGAGTGAATGCTTGGTAATATCTTATGACCCACCCAACGTTGTCTGGACATCTAGCACATTGGTCTATAATTTTATCATAATTTGCTATCACATTTATTCTTTTATGTGTTATAAAGGGTCTGGCTTTTTAGTAGCACATCATATACTCGAAGGTTCTCTTTTAAGTGATGATCTTCTGAATGAATAGATTATGACTTTAAAGGATGAAACTAATGCCACCTGGAAGTTATACTTTGATGGTGCAGCATTATCAAAGAAAAGTAAAGAATTCAACTCTTCAATCCCAAGGAAGGCAGGGATCAGACTAATTTTTATGACTTTGGACAAAAGAATGTTGCAGTATTCCTATCATTTCTCTAAATCTTGTATGAATAATGAAACCAAATATGAGGCTCTTATAACTAGGCTAGAGCTAGCAATCCTTATGGATATTAAAAATAGCAAAATCTTTGGAGATTCCCAACTAGTTATTAATCGAGTGAGTGGAATCTATTAGATTTTCCACCTAAGGCTTTTCAATTATTACCAGTATACAATAAAATTACTTGAAAGGATTCTTTTTGTGACTCTGTATAGAATATCATGTAAAAATAATTCTATAGCAGAAGCTTTGGCTACACTTACTAAAGAAATTGTATGTCTTGAAAAGAATCTATATTTATAGAAGTTCAAAATCAATAGATTCTTTCTCCTATAGATTTAATTTCATGAAAAAATAGAAATGCAAAGAGTAGCCACCCTTACTGAGGGTCAAGAAGAATGTGATTGGAGATAGCCATTCATTGACTATCTAAGTGAAGGAAGGCTACTTAAAGATAAGTCACTTGAAAGCAAATTAAGAAATATGCCTTTTCTTATGCATTAATTAATAATATGTTATGTTATAGGTCATTTGATCAAATGTGGTTACATTGTTTAGATAAACAAGAAGCTCATAAGATTATGACTGAGGTACACTCTGAATTATGTAGTGCTCACCAATTTAGACCTAAGATGAAATTAAAAATTAAAAGACTTGGATACTATTGGCCTTCAATATTAAATGACTGCATGGAAACTATGCATCATTGCCATCAATGCCAAGTACATGGTGTAGTATTACATCAACCACCTAATATACTACACCCAACGATTGCCTCTTAGCCCTTTGAGAGTTGGGGTACTAACATCATAGAGCCAACTGACTCTCCTTCATCAAAAAGACATCATTTTATATTAGCTACAACTAATTACATTTCTAAGTGGGTTGAGACGATTCCACTGAAAGAAGTGAAAGCATACCATGTGCTTAAATTCTTTTAGTAAAATATATCTATCATTTTGGCATTCCTGTTAAATCATATTTGATAATGGTCCATCATTCAAGTCCAGTAAAATAAATCATTTTGTAGCTGGACATAACATTAATTGGAGGTAAGTTAGTTGAAACTTTATGGGATTATCAGACTACATATAGGACACCAACTCAATCCACACTATATACTTTGGTTTACAAAACTGAAGATATTCTTCCATTGGAAGTACAACTACATTATTTGAGGATAGTAGTTAATAATGACATTACAACATATCATAACCATAAATTTCAACTAAAAGAACTTGAAAGTATTGAAGGAAAACATCTAAAAACTCAATAAGACCTTGAACTTTACCAATCATATATGGTTCAAGCTAATGATAGTCCTAGAAGTTTCCAAGTAGGAGACTTGGTCTTGCTTCTTAGAAGGCCAATTTTAGCTCACTACAAGATAGGTAGCAAATTTGAGCCAACATAGGAAGGACAATTCATTGTGGAGATAGCCTACGAAGGAGGTTCCTATCAGTTGATAATTTGTAATGGTGAATGTCCAATGCCGCCTATTAATGAATATTACTTAAGGAAATATTATGTAGAAAAGGTACTTTAGTTTAAAGATGATAATAAATAAAAGTATGTTTGTCTTTGTAACATATTCATAACAAAATATTGCTTCTTTTAATTTTACATTTTATCAATAGATTTTGTGCAATGTCTCTTAAACTTTTGCAAAAATTTTTAAATCCCTTTGAACATGATTTTGCAGTCAAATAGGATGCGAGCAAGCCCATTTGTGGCACTCTTCCTATGAATTCCATAGGCTTGGAGCAAGCCCTCAGTGGCATCATTCCTACTATTCATAGGATAGGATTAAGTCGTTAAGACCCCTTTCATATCAAATAGAATATCTAGGTAAGGAATAATTCACTAAGACCCCTTTCCTATTAGTCAGAATTTGAGGATAAGATTAAGTCAATAAGACCCCCCTTTCCTCCCTTTAACTATTTAAGTTGGAATTAAGCCTATGAAGGCCCATCTTAATAGTTATCCAAATAGAAGTAAGTCCCTTAGTAGGAATTCTTTCTAAAAGACAAGAATAGGATTAGTTCAATAAGACCCTTTTTTATCTAAAAGACTACATGGTTAGATTAAGTCATCAAGACCCTTTTCCTACTAGAAAAAAATTTAAGGTTCAGAATTAAGTCATTAATGCCCCTTTTCCTCATTGTAGCTATTCAAGAAGAAATTAAGCCATTGAAGGCCCCTTCTTAATAGCTAATTAGATAGGAGTAAGCCCCTTAATAGGCATCCTTATAAGAAAACTAGGATAGGATTAATTCATTATGACCTCTTTCCTTTTCATGCTATTCAGATTGGAATTAAGGCATTGAAGGCCCCTTCCTGTTAAGCTTAATTTCACTATATTAGGATTTAAGTCACTGAAGACTTTTCTAGCTCAAAACAAAAGAAATTAAGAAATGGAAATAAGTCATTGATAGCCCATTCTTATTGACTACTCAAATTAGGAATTAAGTCCATGTGACTTGTGCCTATTAATAAAAATTTTGAGGTTTGAGAATTAAGTAATTGAAGACCCTTTTTCTTCAAGATCAACTATTTAGGTTGGAATCAAAGACCCCTTCCTAATAGCTAACTAGATAATTGTAAATCCCCCAATGATATCTTTCTTTGGTTAAATTTCATATAGTTTGGTTAGGAGCAAGAATCCATATTGGCATCCCCTCCAACTATTGCCTCTAGATAGGAATAAGTATCCATAGTGGCATCCTTTTAAGGAAAAGAAAACCTTAGGGTCTACTTGTAGATCCATTGTTTAAAATTAGCTAGTCATTTAGACTACTTTTTCTCTAGTTTCACTTTGAAAGAGATAAGTCCTAGTGCCTTCTTTCATAATTAGCCATTGAAAATTTATTATAGCTAGAGTTAAAACAAGCCCCTTGAATGGCATTTTATTTGACTACCATGGTTGTGTTAGGATTATATTACTCATTACATCTTTTCCTAATGACATCTCTATTCTTCTTAAAAATTAAAGAATCTATGTCACTAGGAATAAATCATATTAAATTGAAACAACTTCATACATATTTATGCTTACATTTCACAATCAAATTCAAAATAAAATTTGAAATCAAAACCAAAATTCAAATTCTAAACTTAAAAAATCAAATTCAAATTCCTTTATGCTTATGCTTGTAATCCTTATAGGATATGTTGACTAGTTCAGTTAATGATAATATGTGTGGTGTACTCTAGTTAATCCACCACACATTAGGGGTCTATTTTTTGACCTCATTTTTGGATGAGGTTTAACATCATTTTTAATCTTATTCATTAGGATACCTAATCTTAGATTAGGGATTTTCTATTCAAGCACTTAGGACATTATACTTGGTGACCTAGTGAGTCCTTCTAGGGCTTAGCCTAACCTAATAAGACTAGCTGGACCCAAACCAAACTCAAATCTAAATAAATGATTGAATAAAAAATACATTTTAATTGAAATCTAAATCTAACTCAGCTTAGACTAAAGTAATTAAGATGGTTAACCTCAGCTCAAACCTTTTAAACCCAAGAAAATTTAAATAAAATAAAAAAATTAAAATTAAATCTAATGAAAAGTTTAAATTCATTACATAAACATAAATGGATTTAAAACTAAATTCAAATAAAAGTTAAAAGCAGTCAACCATTTGACAAAGAGTTGACTTATGTGGGTCCCACTAAGATAAAGGTCAACCCACTGAAATTTGACCAAATTAAATTATTCCAAAGACTCAAAATCATCAATTGAACTTTTATAAACATAAATATAAAAAAATTTGAACCCAATAAAATCTTAATTAGGTTAATTAGATCACTTGATGTAAATAGGCCTAAATGGATCCTATTGAACCCAAACTCAAATTAAGTTAAAATCAACGCAAACTAAATATCCAAAATCATTTGGGAATCATCATTAATTATAATTCAACTAATTATGCAATTTAATTTGATAAATTTGGTCATTTTAACTAATTAAACAAATGTTTACCCATTAAGCCCAATTGTAGTTAGTGTGGATTAAAATTCAAAAGTAACGTCAAATAAAATAAATTTAATTAATCTAAATAATCCCAAATAGTTAAATAAACATAACTAAAGCCTCAAACTAGATCAAATCTATCAAATAGAATAAATAAAACTAAACAAAAATGAACAAATGCTTAAGTGAACTAACATAAGGTGTTTGTCCTTGAACCCACTTGAAATGAGTTTGTTTGACTCATGAATCATCTTAAATTTGATTTAGATAATTAATTCCTAATATAAATGAATGAATGATAAACATTGTTTATGCTTTGCCTAATAAAAATCAAACTAAATCCAAATGTACCAAATGTGAACATTTAGGCTTAAACCTACACTAATCACATTACAATACACTTAGACTCATTTTAAGATGAATCTAAAATGATTGGCAACCAAAATTAAGAGAATTCAAAGGTTTCAAATTAATCCAAAAGTAAGAGAATATGCCATGGAAGGTTATGTGGAACATGAAGATAAATTCTCTCTAATCCAAGACACTTCCTCCATTTTCTCTTCCACTCCTCATCCTAGTTGATTGGGATTGACCCCAATCAATTAACCACCTCTTGGAGCTAGCCTCCAAGGGTGGAAATCAACATAGCCAGTCCATATTTGAACTTCCCATAAGGAAGCCCTTGGGCAAATAAGTATAGAAGAGGGGGACCTTCTCTAGCTATTATAATGCTACTCACATGTTCCCCAAGTGAAACGAAGAAGAACTAACCCCTTCCCCAATTCCCATACCACCTACAAGCCAGATTTTGACCAACCCATCGATGAACATAAGTAGATTGGTCTATATAAATTAACGAGGAGGCAATTCAATTCCTATACCCAGAGATTCACAATATCACCACAAAGGTGTTTGAAGCACCCCGACTATCGAGGATCAATGCTGATGAGGTATGCCTCAAAACTGACCCCTCCTTCAATTCAATTTGATCCTTCATAAAGAAGATTTGATCTCAACTAAGATCAAATTGTATAGATGCATTCTAAGTGAGCTATTGATGGATTTGCAATTAAAATCGAGTGATTTTGCCAATTAGATCGGAGAAAATCATGTTGATTTAACAGATGGAGCTCAGCTTACGCCATTGATGGATGAAATGTACTCTCCATCATCCATTCCTTCTATTAAGAATGGATAGCTAAGATCTAGTTGGATAAATTAATTAAAATCTATATAAGAACCATGAGTGAAATCGTGACCGTTTGATTGAAGATCGGACTATCAAAATAAATCTCGCATGGCCCGTTTAATAACACGGGATCCATGTTGATCCCGTGTGGATGAATCATGCACTATCGCATGTAAAGTAGCACCTCATCAGTGCCACATGGCGCTAACATCTTAAAACAATAATTCTGATTTTCTGAATTTCTGAATTTTATAAATTATAAAAAACCTTAAATACTATAAAAAATAAAAAATAAAATATTTAACCATCAAATGCAAGCAAAGGCTCTATGAATTCATCTTAATCAAAAGAATCCATTAAACCCAAAATCTCCAATTTTTATTAGATTTTTTAGGTTAAGTTATGTTTAATTAAAAATAATTAAACTCAAATAATTAATCTAATTAATTTGAAACTTTGGGAAATTCAAATTAAGGTTAAAATACACCTTAGGTAAATTTCTCAAGATTTATTGAAAATTAAATCCATAGTTATAAAATTTTCAGTCATACACTGTAATTTAATAAAATAAATTAATAATAAATTAGAAAATTTATGGAAAAAGCTAAAATAAATTTAAATTATTATAATGAACCTAAAAATATCATCATAACTATTTGGAACTTAATAAACCCAAAAATGACCTAAATAAGTAATTAATTGAATTAATTAATTTAATTTATTGATCTAAAATTTAAATTATAATAAATTAGCCATAACTCCAAAAAATTTAAATGAACCCTCAATATATTCATCTTCCATAGTGGAATTTAAGAAATTTAAAGCACTTAATTAAATTTATCAAATTTAGACTTAATTTAGGCTTTATTAAAATAATTAAAATCTTAATTAGGCTTAAATTACAAATCTTATTAAGATGAAAATTTAGGAAACATAAATTGGCAAGGAACCCCACTTGTCATAATAATTTCAAAGTCAAATAACCACTAAATAAAACGTCGTTGAATTTCTAATCCCTATGTCAATTTATATGAAATAATAAATTAAAAATTACATAAATTATAAAAAATTTTAAAATCAATCTAAATCATTTCCATTAATATTATAACACCTAAGAAAAATTTTATAACCCTCTAAAGTTATAGAATTAATTAATTAGGCATTTTCTATTTAAAGGAATGATTAAAAATACAAAATTTAATTAAATCTTAAGTTATCAATTAATCAATTGAAATTCAAAACTAATTAACCACTGAATTTCATACCTAAATATGGAATTCAGTAATATGGAAATTCCTTAAACCCATTTAATTTAATGAATAACATAATTCTAAATAATAATAAAAAAGAAAGAAAAGAAATGATTAGTCATATCAATTAAATCTAAATAACCTAAAAGTTTGAAATGGCCTAAGCTATGTTTGGTGCCTCAAGAAGTTCATTTCCTAAGTTTATTAAGTTATGGTTCATAAGCCAAAATTCATCTTAATAAGTTTTAACATATAAAATCCATTATAATTAACCTAAAATGATGAATTACAAATGCATAAGTTAATGAAACATCTTAAATTATGAAATTGAAATATGATTAATCTTTCAAATTATAAAATCAAAACATCTTAAAGATTAATTAATTAAGTTAACACATTCCAAATTAATAAACATAAATGTTAATAAACAAATTTTTTAATCAAATGAATAAATAGATCAATTTAAATAAAATAAACGAACTAATTAAAATATATAGGAATAATGAACACTTAATCAAATCGAAATAAACATGAGATTAAATATAAAGCTAAGTTATGAAAGAAATACAAAAAATTAAATAATATAAAACATAAATGAATCAAATCATTTGAAAGGAAATCAAACTAAAAGGAAAATTACATTAAACTTAACCATTAAAACATAAAATTTAAACTAAGATTTAAAGAAACAATTTCAAAATTTTAATAAATCAAACTAAAGAAATATTAGTCAAAGTAAAAGAAATAGAATAAGAAAGAAATCTTCAAATCTTAATAAAGTTACATAAACTATAAATCTTAAAAGAAAAATTATGATAATCAATCAATCAAATAATAAATTCTTAATTAGTTAAGACAAGAAGCATTAATCAATAAAACCTAAATGAAAAGAATAAAGAATCTTTAAACAACTTTTAATAAACATAAGATGAAACCTAAACACTTTAAATCCTAATCAAATTACATAAATATTAACCTAGATTCCAAGAAACCCAATTTAAAATAAATTATTCAAATGAATTCAAAAGAGTTTAATTAAGATAGTTAGAATCTTAACTTGACCCTTAGAGTGGATGAAAATTTCACTCTCTGAGGATTTAAGAAGATTAAATAGAATGGGTGTTGCTCAAAGATGAATTATTTTATTCCTCATTCTTTAAAACCTAAATTTTAACTTTAACATACAAGTAAACCTAAAATGAAAATAAACTCATAGATCAATTAAATCACTTAAATTGAAACCACCCAATAAAAAATGAACAAATTTTAAGAATAAAATAAAAAGAAATAAAAAAAAGAAAATAAAACTTTTCATAACTAGTGATCATATGGTATATAGTCTGGACACCCAAAGTCATAGGGCTACTAATTTGAAGAAGGCCTTGATACCTCAAATTGCTGGTTTAATAATGACACATACCTATAAAAAAAATTATGAAAAGTGAAAGATTAAATTTTTAATTAAAATAAGATTTGAACTTAAAAGGCCCTAGAAAGTCATACACACAAACCCCTTTCTCACACACTAGATTATTAGGTCACCGATCTTAGACTTAGGTTAGGCTAATGATCTGTGATGTTTTTCTTGTATTATGGTGTAATATTTTAGACTGGATGGCTAAGATTGTTTGCCCACTAGTCTGAATGTTATGTCATTTTTTTAGATTAATACATTTTTCTGTAGGAGGTTGTGCTAAAAGGGTCCGCTATAATAAATAAAAAATAAATGATGTTTGCTTGTATATATGCTTAAGTCCCTAACCATAGCTCAATATGACAGGTGGGCTTGGTAAGCAACTAATGCTAAGCCCGTATGTTTGAAATATAAGCTATTGGTGTGCTGTGTGTACTTCTTGACATTTATTTTGCTGATATTAGAAATTTATTTTTAAATTTTAAAATGTAATTTAAGTCTAGAATTAGGTTAGGATCCAAGGGTTTTAACAATAATAGGAGCTAATTTTACTAGTTGGTGGTCCTCTATGAAGCCTGTGGAGGTCCTTAAGATTAATAAAATTGAATCCCTATCACATGGAGGATGTTATATTATTCATTTTCTTCATCGATAGCATGCATATTATTTTGAACTTATCATACTTATACATGCAATATATTTTTGGCATACTTAAATGATTATCAATGCATTTTTTAGATAGAAAAGTGTAATTCCTTTCCTTGGCTAAATACACAAACACATGTATTAAAGTTTTAATCAAGTACGTGTTATTATTTAAACCAGGCACGCACTTAAAGCCTCATATTCTCGAGATATCCAGACTATATACTTGCTATTCTTAAATACATATGAATAAATATACAACCATAGAAATGAAAACCATGCAATGGATTTAGTTTTAGTGAATCATTTATACATGTAAAGTAAAGTTCTATCTAAATTCTAGTACAAGTACACATAAGCATGAAATCAAATAAGTGCGTGCCTTTGTTAACTAGGGAAGTGACATAATCAATGACCTTCGTGGGGCTACTTAAAGCCTCGTATTCTTGGGATGTCCATACTATACACTTATTATCATTCAAAAATATGTAAACCCATACATGAATTATAAAGATAAAATAATACATTAACATGTTTAAGCTATAAACATATGCAAATCATATAGAATATTCATAGCTAATCACCACTCTAAATCTTTATTATAAATTTATAACTTTAAAAAAATAGCTTTTGAGATTTATTACTGATAATATCCATACATATAATAGGATTAAGCCAACACATGCAACTTGCACATAAATAAATTCCATTGATTTTTTAATTTTTGAAAACATGAATGCATAATATCAAAAGAATAATTAAACATAGCCACATAATACATTCAATCACATTAATTCCTAGAGACAATCAAGTTGAATAAAAGAATTTAAAGAAAACCAAAGCTTCAAATACAAATTAGTTTTGGGTTTGAATTGTTAAACTCAAAGAGGAGAAGTGAGCTTGTTGTTTTAACCCTCTCCTATGTTGGTAATTTAGTGTGTTAAAAGAGATGTAATTGAGTGAATTTTATGAGTCAGTTAGGTTGGAATCATTAAGCAATCCATTTAATTACCCTTTTATATGCTTCTTCAATTTGATTAACCACTTTTTCATGAGAATCAAATGATATGCAAATAAGAAATTAAAATTTCAAAATGCTCCAACAGGACCAAATACAATAGGCTCATGCTTAAGTGTTAATTAGATTAAGAAAATAACTAAGCTAAATACTCTTATGATTTTCTCACACTCATGGGTTAATCATAATTTCCTTAAAAAGG
The DNA here is from genome assembly GCA_021442155.1 of Cymbidium sinense. Taxonomy (NCBI): domain Eukaryota; kingdom Viridiplantae; phylum Streptophyta; class Magnoliopsida; order Asparagales; family Orchidaceae; genus Cymbidium; species Cymbidium sinense. The sequence goes on from CM038226.1 coordinate 57,368,074, forward strand.
TATTTATATTATTGAACACATAAAGAGGAACCCATGAATTGAATGTTAATTATCTAAAGTAATTAGCATTTCAATTTGATTAATTTTTATTATTGATTGCTTAATTAATTCCTTAATTAATCCATCTATTAATTAACCCTCTTTATGAAATGGATTTGGGAAAACAATTAGGAAAGAGGTCTTAATTATTTCCCCTCCTCATTTCACTATTAATCAATGATGAATGATCATTAATTTTTGAAATTTTATTATCTGACATTTTTAATAATTATTAAATTACTTAAGAGAGTAATTAACGTTTGGGTTTAAATTCTCTTAATTACCTATCCAATAAATCCCAAAAAAATTAAGGGAGAGAGAACATATCGTTAAATCAATATTTCAAATTTAAGATCAATTAACTAGGTAATTAGGGATTAATTAAAGTAATTAAAAATACCTTCAAACCCAAATTAAGTATTTTTACCATTAAAAACTTAATGAAATTATTTTTTCTAAAATCTCATCTATTTACTCTTTCTAAAATAGTTTACATATATTTAAAGAATTTTTTTACAATTAGCTATGAATTTTTAAAGTTTTAGGTAATTAATTGCATTTTTAACCTTAATTAATCCCTAATCGCCGCCATGCGAGTCCATGGCAAAGACTTTCCATGTGGCACCATGGGATTGGCCACATGATGACCGAGGCAGAAACGCACCGTCCGATCTAGCATCGGATGGTGGGGATTAATCTTGTAGTTCTTAATGTATAAAATTAAATAATCTAGGTGAATTAATCATGGTCATCCATTCCAATGATGCAGTACAGATGACAAATGATCTTTCGTCCCCCTAGCAATAGCAGACAGACACCGTCCACCTCCTTCACTCGATCCGAGCTCACCGAAGCTTGGAGGTGTCGGGATTGACTCCAAACATTCTAGGGATACATCTAAGGAGATCTTACTATGGAAAATACATTAAATCACAATTTCTTTCACAAAAGACCAACACCTAGGGACTTTTCTACTATTTGTCAAAATTTACCTTGCCATAGATCAAGATCGGTGGTCCAATGACTGAGGTTATTTTGTCTTGAAGAGGTGAAGCCCTGTTGTGAAGCTCATGAGTTTCCTCCCCACCGGTGGATCTGTGGACCAAATGCTACTAGAAATGTCACTGGAGTTAGCCTAGGGTTGGGTTTTATTTGGGCTGAACCATGGTGACCCAAGGAGGGGTCATGCCAAGTTTGGTTGGGTTTGGAGTTGGTTTGGTTAAGTTTGCCTCAATTTGACCCATGTAAGTCTAATTTGGTTCAATTGGGCTAGGTTGAAAAATTGGTTAAATTGGGTCAAACCAAGGGTTGGGTCATGTTTAGATGATGGTTTGGGATGTTTTGGTTTTATTGGTTTGATTTGATTTGAAGTGGATTTGAATTTGGCCCATATGGGTTTATATGGGTCAAATGGGCTAACGTAACCAATTTGGTCAAATTGATCAAATTGCTTTGGGTTAGGAGTTGATTTAGGTTCAGTTGATGATTTGAAGATGATTGTAGTTTTTGATTTAAATTAATTTAAATTTGGGAATGATTTAGATCAATTTGACCCTTTATGTTAATTTGGGCTAAATGGGTCAATTGGGCTCAATTCATCAAATTAGGTTCAATCAAGGGCTTGATCATGTTAAATAATCAATTTGTGATGGATTTGACTCATTGGTTTTAATCAATTTGATTTAGGATTTGATTCACGTATTGATCATCAAATCAAATGGGGTTAACTTGGGTCAAAGAGCCAAATGGGCTTGATTTGGCTTGATTGATCATCAAATCATATTGAATACTCAATTAATGATTGATTAGAAGCAATGGTTTCAGTCAATTGGGTTTAGAATGAAGTTTGGTTCAATTTGGTTCACGTAGGCTAATTGGGTCAACTTGGGTCAAGTGATCAAATTAGCCTAGTTTGACCCAATTGATTGTATTTGGACAATCAGGGGTGATAAACAATCATTGTAGAAGGTATTTAATGGGTTGGTTCAATCCAATTTGGGTTGGATTGGAGTTTTGATCAAATGGGTCATTTAGGTCACTTTGGGTCAAGTGAACCAAATGGGTCAATTTGAGTTGGATTGGGTTGAATTGAGCTGAACTGAGTTTGATAATTGATTTAGGATTAATTGATGGCTTTTATTGCAATTGATTTAGATTTAATTGGATTTTGTCTCATATGAACATTTTGGGTTCAAATGGGCTAACTTAGGTTGATTGAAATGGTATGATCAAATTGGTTCAATTGTAGGCTTTGGAAGGATTTGAAATAGAGATCTGAATAGTTGGAGTGCTTTTGTAAAAATCAATTGGGCAGCATTGGATTATGTAGTTACGATGGGTTTGGGTTCAAATCATTTTGGCTTGGAGCTTGGATATGAAACAAATTCAATTAGGTTTGGATGTATTGATTTAAGGTTTGATTTTGCATTGATTGGGTAGGCATAGGTTTGGTTTATGTCATAGAATAGGTAGGTTCCCTTAGTCCTAAAGTATAGCCTAAACTTATGGTACACCTTTCTAAGTCTCTAGGCTTAGGTTTAGTATTCACCTAATCACTAGAGTTGTCCTATAACTAAAGAGGTACTTTTGTCTAAGATGACTCCTAAGTCTAAGATAGGAGGATGAATTCTTACTCCAAAAGTGAGGTCAACATACACTTACTACACTCAAGGATGGTGACGGGATTATATAGTGACTCTTTAAGATGAAACTTATAAGTCACTTGTGTGTGTATTTTAACCAAGTGGATGTGTGAGTCTACATTACTAGAATGTAGAAAAGAAACACTTGATGACTCACATATGGAGCATACATGAGCATACTAGAAGTGTATCTTAACCAAGTGGACATATTTTTATTTTTACAATTTTTATATTTTAATGTCTCAACTACAAGCTTGTATGGTTTGCCTTAATATGGAGAAGGCATTAAAAATAAGTGGTTAGAACACTTCCTTCATAAATGGCCACAAACATCTCGTTTCCCTTCATTATTTCCCTCCATTATTTCCTCCTATGATTTTAGACCTAAAATATTTTATTTTTTTAAATATTTACTGAAATACTTTGTGATTTCAATTTTTAAATAAATTTTTTGAGTGAAGTATTGCTCTTTTTTTTCTAACTTGGTGCTTGGTGGCTCAAGTTTGCCATGTTTTGGTTAGAGATTTGGTAGTTATCTATTGTTCTAGTTTATATTTACTTTTAATCTTTTAATCTATTACTTTTAATTTACATAAGACTTTTTTCATATCCTTAGCTTACTTTAAGACCAACCATCACCCATCACAAACTTACATCTACTCCAAAGCCACACCTAAATATTTTACCAAATAAGGCAAGACTAAGGCCTAGTTTCATTCCTTGCCCATTGATAGCCTTATGAACTCTACCAAACATACCAATCTACTTTAGATCATAACTTCACCTTATAATCTAGCCATCCATCATTATTTATAGACATTTACACCACGTAAAACCTATTTTTTGAAGAGATCTTTTAATTAAGCCTAAACTTTTTCAATTTGAGATAGTCATGGAGGTTCTATTAGAAGACCAAACTAAACCTTTTAATTTTTTACCAAAAACTTTAGATCTCATAATTTGACATTATTTTAAAAATCCATAGAATTTTCTACACATTAAATTCTCTAAAAGGCTACTATCCACCATCACCTAGGAACCTAACTGGGAATGAAGCTATCGATCATTGATGATGTTATGACAACCTCATATAATGTGTTGAAGATGTAATATATGAGTTTTAATGACCCAAACTTAGTCTTGTGACCCAACTTGGAGAAGGATGAGTTTTGGAGAGTTATACTCAACTAAATAAAGTTAAACATACAAACCATTTAAGGTGTCACCATTGCTTCATGAATTTTGGTTGCCCATACTCTATCAGAGATTTGTGAAGTTAAAAACTATTTGTTGTTTTATAGTAACATCATAAGCTTTAATGACCCATACGTTATCAGAGGAGACTAAAGTATTTAAGGTGTCATAATAATATCATGAGTTTTGGTGACCTGAAACTAGAAGAAGGTAAAATTATAAACCATTCAATGTGTCATAATAATTTCTTTTATCATGGCGTTGAATGAGGTCGTATAGTTTAAGGTTACCTGACTTGTATTTTAACTTTTATAAAGAAGAAGGTAAGATGATAGCCCTAAAAATTATAATCCAAAATAAAAATTGAATTTGGAAAAAAGGAAATCTTTGAGTGTTTCCCATTTGCTATTTAATACTATTTATAGCATGGGTGGGAGCATGTTTGCTCATATTTGTGTAGTGTGAACCAAACTTTTTTCTATTTTAAATATATGGTGTGATAGTAATGATGTTTAGTGGTAAAGTTGATTAACTTTATTGTTGTATGTCAACCTTACTTTAATACAATATTATATGCAAGTGGTACTAGCAAAATTTGGCTTTTTTTTGGAGGAACTAAGACTTTATTTTCAATCCTCAATTATACATGTTTCCATTTCTTACTTTGATACTACTCTCTTCTTTACCTTCCTTTATTTTGGTTGCTCTATAAAGTATAGAAGAGACCTTTGGGGGAAAGTGCATTGCATTCTTGATAGTTGTAACTCTTGCTAGGTTGTGGGGGAAGACATGAATATGATCTCTAATCCTAATTAAAAGAAGGGGGGGAAGGAAGTCAAGTTGTGTTCCAATAAGAGAGTTCTTTGATTATATTATAGGAGCTGGACTCTTTAATTTGGATTTTTTTAGATTGTCCATTCACATGGAATAGGGGAAAAACATATGAAATACTAGATAGGATACTTATCATTGATAAATGGTTGAATTATTTTCACCATTCCCCTATCAAGATTTTTGGTAGAATTGCGTTAGATAACAACCCCCTTTTGCTCACAATCCTTATGATAGACAAACTAAAGAACTCTTCCTTCAGATTCATCAACATGTGGATCCATCACTCAAATTACATGGAATGCGTTAAAGAAGCTTAGAAGGAAAGAAACCTACTCAATCCTTTGACTAAAATTTGGAAGCTTCTTAAGAATGTAACTGATACTTTCAAAAAATGGAACTGGGAAATCTTTAGGAATATCTCTAACAAGGTAACTGAGGCTGAAAAAAAGGTTTGCACATTTGAGCATGGAGGTAGTACAGACCTGGATGAAATTAATATGAAATAACTACAGGATGCCACCACTGAACTACAATCCCTTATTAACATGGAGAATAAATTCTTCAAACAAAAAGCTGACATGTCTAATTTTATGGAAGGTGATAGAAACACTCACTTCTTCCAAGCTTGCATAAAAAGTAAAAGGAACCAAAAGTTGATCACAAAGATCAAGAATAGCACTAACAAATGGATAACTAATAAGGATGAGATTATAGCAGATTTAAAGTGAGTAGTATCTTATAGTTTGATGAAGATCACATTATTTATTAATTCAGAAGTACTTTTGTAATAATTTTTCAAAATACTTAACCAAAAGTTTCACCTCAATTTCTACCTTGTCTAGTTCATGTTGACTCCATGAGCCCCATCTTAATTGAGATTAATTTTGATGATAACATGCATATGTTCAAGTGCTACTAATTAGTTTAATACAAGTGATGTTGGAAATTCTTCTAACCCAAAGTCTTCAATCAAATTTGGAAAGCTATAACTATTGGACTTAAACTGGTTGGGAATTGTCTAGGACATATAATATTAAGGCAAATAAGAGCTCAATAAAATAAATTTAATGGCTTAATCATTTCAAAATATTTCATTTAAATTTTTCATATTTGTTTACATTTTTAAATTACATTATTCCTTAATTATTACTTGAACTATCCTTTTTTGGATAATCTAACTCACTTACATGAGTTTAATTATCTTCTAATGTGATTTTAAGTAAGATAAAATAATTTCTTACTTAATTTAACTATTTTCATGCTTAATTACATTAATTATTCATTTATTTTAGCATGAGAATAAAATTATTTTAGAATTATCAAAATTCTGCTTTTCTCTCTCTCATATCCTTTTATTTACTCTCTCATATCATTCTTATTATTTTGTTGATATTTTTGCTAAAGTTTTTTTAATTTTTGGAATGACAAGTCATGCGAGATTTATTAAAATTATTTTCATAATAATTTCCCTCATTTATTCAAAATTTTTAAAAAAATCCTTTTATTTGAATTTTGAATATAAATTACTTTGAAATGCTACTAAATAATCATTGGCATATTAATGCTAACTTGGATTTATTCCTTTATAGCATGATTTAGCTCACCCTATCAAGATTTAATTATGTTAATTTGAGTTTTTTTGGATTACTTTAAATCAATTCAAATTTAGATTCAATTGAGCCATAAATTTATACACTTTTTTTAATTATTATATTTTTGGAAAGATTGTGCTCGACCCCTATCTAATTTAACTTCAATTATTTTAATTATTCAAAAAGCCTCTTAATTATTCTTCCTTAATTTTGATTGATTGATTTCATTGCTTAGAGATCAATTTTATTAAGGGAAGTCCCTTTGCCAAAAATCCTATATTGGATTTATCCTATTTATTTTATTTGAATCAATTCATTTAGTTTCCTCTTTGATCTCTCTCTAATTAATTCATTAAATCTTCTATGTATCATGCATTATACTTGATCAAATCCATGTTTGAAATGTGATTTGGCCAACAAAAACAATTGATATTTCAATTTCAAAATAATTCAAATTGATTCCCTCCTAAAATCATTTTTATGGACCTTGCTTAATTTGTTAAATTTTTATTCTTCCCTCTCCTTTTTCCTCTTGAGTGACCCACATGCACAATAAAATTCATTAGAATCAATTTTACATCATTTTTAATTGATTCAAATTTCAAAGCCTTGCTTAAATTACTTTTCCCTCCTCTCTTGATTGGCCGGTTTTCATAATTTAATTTCTAACATATTTTATTTTGATTGATATCTTCTCTCTCTCTCTCTCTCTCTCTCTCATGCTATCTCTTCTTAGCTAAAATATTTAATAAAGAAATCCTTGATTATTTGAATGAATTTATCAATTCAAAATTAAATATTTTTTTTAATTCATTTTTTCTCCAATTTATGTCTCTTACTTGGCTGACCTTCTCCTTCCTCTTTTCTATTTAATGTGGTTTAGAAGTAGGATATTCTCTCTTATCACTTCTCCATCTTAGACAAACTCTTACAATTGATTTCTTAGAGATCTTAGTGATTGAAAGTGCAAAATTTCTTTCATTCTTCTCTTAATTTCTATTGGCTAAAATCCTCTCTCTTGAATTTTTTCCATTTGGCCACATAGCTCCCAAATTAAGATAGTTTTCCAAGGTACTTAAGTTCTATTTCTCTAACAAATATTCCCTTGGATGAAACTTGGTGTGGAGTTGAATAAAGCCTTTTTAAGGATTGGTGAGAATTCTTCCATGGAAGATCGCCCTTTGGGATTACTTGAAGTTTGGTGAAAAGAAGTCCTCTCCCTCCTTGAAAATTGTCTTCAATCCTTAAGTGGAGATCTTTCTCATCTTCTTTCAAGTTATTCTCAAACATTAAAAGGCTTGAATTATCTTTTTTAATTCTCATACATCAAAGCTTTTGTAAAAATTATTTTCAAATTTATTTCTCATATAAGAATTCAACATTAGTTTGTTGCTTTGAATTTATTTCTTGCATAAAGTACCATAGTTACACTTTCATGCAAGTTTTTTATTCATCCTTTTGTTTTGATTTTAGATAAATTTTCAAATTATTTTATTTTTCAAGTCTTCATTTCTTTTAAAGTGAAATAATTTTTTTCAGACTTGTTTGGTTCAATCATTCCTTATAAAGTTCATGTTTTTATTTTAACTTTAAAACAATAAGAAAGTTATTCACATTGAGCTCTCTTTATTATTAGTCATAATATTATTTTAGCTGAGTTGCGATTGCAAAATATTTATAAGCAGATAGTTAGATGCTTTGTATCTTTTCTTCTTTTCTCTTATACTTTATTAGGGTTGTGCTTGCCCATGTAGAAAAGTACAATATTGGGTTGTACTTTCCCATAAAGGAGAGTATGGGAGATATGTTGTAATCTCATCTTTGACTTAGTGAATCTCTAGGTTGGGTTGCTTGGCGTGGGCATAGACCGATTATTGGGTTTGGCCGAACCACGCAAAAATCTCTATGTTCTCATTTTTTTTTTTTTGCACTTTACTTTATTTTACTTCTGTTATTTATTACTTTTCTCTCTTAAATACAATCATTTGAAGTTAAATTATCTATAAAGTTTTAAAATTAACTTTTATACTAGAAATTTTTGATCCAATTCACATTAACACTCCCCCCCCCCCTTGGTGTCACCTCATAGCAATTGGTATCAAATCCTTAGCTCAATTTATGGCTTAACATCCTAGAGTAGATCATTATGACACCAGTATTTCCTAAGGGGTGCACTACTTGAAAGACAATGTGCACATAGACCACCTTTACTTGGTAATGTTCCATTTGATTATTGGAAGATCCGTATTAGAATTCTTATTCTTGGTCAAGATTCTCGTATGTGGCATATGCTGACACATCAATACCACACACCCACTATTGAAACAAATGGCTTAAAAGTTGATAAACTTTTTGATGAATGGTTTGCATATGAAAGATAATTAGATGAATTAAATGCTAAGGCTTGTAAAATTTAATATTTTGGTTTACTTACCAATGACTACATGAGAATCTCTATGCTTAATATAACTAAAGAAATTTGGAATAAGTTAATCATTACTTATGAAGGTACAAATGAAGTTAAAGATGCACATATAAATAGATTAGTTTTTGAATATGAGTTATTTTTCATGTTACCAAATTAAAGAATTTCTAATATTTATACTTATGTCATGTAAATAATTAATACATTATATTCTCTTGGAAGAAAATATAAGAATCAAGATTTAGTTTATAAATTTTAGGATGCCTTCCAAAGATGAGATGTAAAAGTTATTGCAATAAGTGAAGCAAAGAATTTTAATAATATGTAAAGTTGATCAGCTTTTTGGTTTCTTAATAGCTTATGAATAAGTTATAGCATAAAGAAATCAAAATGACTCTCTCCAAAAGATGAAAAAAAAAATTAATTGATTTGAAAATATAAGAAACTTGTGAGGATAATACTTCATGTTCAGAAGTTAATAGTGATGAGATTGCCATGCTTTCAAGAAAATTAGGAAATATGATCAGAAAAAAAAGTACAGGTATGATAAATGTAAATTACATTAATTGCCTATTAAAATGTTTAATGCAAGTAAGGGAATAGTATGTTACAATTGTGAGAAGCCTAGACATGTTAGAGGAGATTGCCCTAACATTGCTAAAAAAGAAAATCAAGCTGAAAGAAAGATAAATTGAAAAAAAAAATAGAAAGCCTTAAAAGAAAAAGAAGACAACAAATTCAGATTCAAAGAAATATAATGATGACACTACAAAAGAAGAAGCAAGTTTATGTCTCATGGAATATGTGGATACTATAAGTGAGGTATGTGAAGAAGTTTTATTATGAAGAATTAGATGATGCATTTAATGAATTAGCTTATGAATATAAAAAAATTGAAAAGAAAACTTAATGCTTTAGAAAAAGAAAAGAAAAATATAGAAATACACGCTTTATCTTTGGAAAAGGAATATAGTGAGCTGAAAGCTAAAAATGTTACTTTAGTAGATCAATCTTTGATTATAGAAAACCGTAAAAAAGAAAATTTACTATTAAATGCAAAGTTGAATACTTGTTGTAGCGTAAACTCACATGTTTCATCTATTAGAGATAAATAATCTAATGCATCAAAATCATCTAAGTATAGACCTTATGTAAATACAAATGTCATATGAAATTTCTATAATAAATAAGGTCATATATCTTTTGTTATTATGTATGTTGATCTCAAGAATTTCTTAGATCAAAATTTATTTGGATTCTTGAAAATAAAAATCTAAAAGAAACACACACTACACAACATTCAACATATATTATTTTTTAGGATGTTAACTAAAAATTTGGGTTTCAAATGTTGACCATTGATTTTTTTCTATAGGAATGTCTTCAAAACAAAATTAAAGAAGGCATCTGGTACTTGAACAATGAATGTTCAAGACATATGATAGGTGATAAATCAATACTTTCTATTTTAGAACCTTGTGAAGAAGGGTATGTAGTTTATGGTGATAATGCAAAAAGAAAAATTATTGGTATTGGTTCTATTTCTAAAAATTTTAACTTTAAATAAATTATATTTTGTTTATGGATTCAAGCATAATCTTATTTCTATTATCCAATTATGTGATAGACTTAATTTTGAATTTCATGCCTCTTTCTGTGTTATTAGGGATAAACAAAATATCTTACTTATAGGTCAAAGATATAAGAATAGTTACTTAATTGATTTTAAAAATTCTTGTGATACAAATTTAAATTTACTTTGCTTTAAAATTTATGATGTTTGGCTATGGCATAAAAGATTATGTCATATTAACATGTATTTTTTTTAAAGTAAAAGATACTATAAAATTAAAGAAAAGTACAATCAGTGACATCTAATTAGAAAAAGTAAAAAATAGGTATGGCTGTTACAACTTTCTAATGCAAGGCAAGTCTAGCAAGTCCCCTTTAAGTGTTGGGAGGATATGAGGTATTGGTTGATGTGAGAAAATTAGCTTTTTGGAATGGGATCCCAATCTTTCCAACTAGTTTTTTGGTTGGTTACCCTCCTTATAGATGTGGCAGACTTTAAATTGGAATTGATGTAATAATAATTTAATTCTCTAAAAAGTAAATGTGGTGAACCAAGGGCTATTGTCATCATTATAAATTAGATTGTAAAGAGGTATGGACTCAAATTTAATCCATATTTTCTTGAATTGAAAAGAGGCTACAAGATTCAGAGCTATAGGGCAAGCCATTGCTTCTGTATTGAGTGCATTTATTGCATAATAGGAAGTGAGAATAAGAAGTTGCAATGGGCTTTATGATTTCTAGAAACACCACCAAGACCCACAAGTGTGGTGTCAGTTTTGAAGCTACCATCAATGTAATTTTTGATGCAATCTTCTTTTGGTTTAATCCATCGAATAAGGGGTGAATTGAGCCACCTAGAATGAATGAGTGTTATTGAGGGATCCCTGAAAAGATTAGCAGCTCTTATTTTTCCAATATAGTTTTTTATGTGGAGCAATATATCTTATATTCCCACATATTGTTCTTCATGCTTGTCAGTTTCTAGCCATACAAATAAACCATAGAACGATAAGAGGGATAATGTAAATAGAACTTTTTTTTCCTTTTTGAAAGAAGCTATGATTCCAAAATTTCAAGTAGCTTTGTATGGCTTCCTCCATTAGCTTAGCAGTTTGAAACATTAAATGCATTTTAGTCTAGATTTGTTTGCTAATGTGACAAGTGATAAATAAATGAGTTATGCTCTCTTCTTCACTTCAACATAAATGACATATAGAAGTGACTTTTAATCCCTTGAGTTTATGTATATCATTAGTAGGGATCAATTAGTGCAAAAGTCTCTAGCATAAGAAAGACATTGAAGGTTTCATTATTGCATTCCATAGCGTGGGATTCCATTTAATGTTGCTAATTGGTTTGTGTATGTTTATAAAGATGATCTTTGATGTTGAAAGGTATCTATGGCATTTTAAAATTAGTTTGTTCTTTAGCTGTGGAGATGGGGGATATTAATTACTTCTTTAAGTATATCTTAAGGAAGATGTTCTCTGAGTTTTGGAATATTCCAGATGCCTTCATTCCAAAAATTAGATACTACTACAAGGTCTGATACAGATTTTGTTGTGTAGTTGGTCATTAAGTCATCTAAAAACTAGTGATTCTTATTGAAGCTTAGTTTACCTTGCCCTAGGTTCTAGAAGATCATCTTTTCAGTTGAATCTTTATGTTACAGTAGACTTTTCTAATGCTGAGTCTATTATTTTAGGGTGAACCACAATTAGGTGGAGTTTCCAATAATATTTGTTTAATTGGAAATGAGCCAATAGAGAATCATTTTGTCTAAGTTTGATCAAAAGTTTCATTTGGTTTATTTGGATTAAATCAACAAGATCTCGAAATCCCAAACCCCTATCTTGTTTAGGCTTGCAAAATTTTTTTCAATTAACCCAACATATAGAATCTCTCTGTCTATTCCATAGGAATTTGTTGAACATTCATTCAATTTCATTTTGTAACAAATAGGCATCAACATAGTCTGGATTGAATAAAGAGGAATGGAACTTATAATTTTTTGCAAAAGGGTGATTCTTCCACTAGTAAAGAGAAACATGTTTTATTATGAGTTGATTCTATTCTGAATGTTGCTAAGGGCAACATCAAAGTATTGAGTTTTCAGTCTCCCATTGTATATATTAACACAAATATATTAGAGTGGCATGTGGGAATGGGTAAAATCAATGTAATCATTAAGCCATTTCCAATTTCTATTGCAATGCATACCCAATATGAAAAGGCATTTTGTCTTGTTAAAGGTCATGCCAAAAGTAATCTCAAAAGTGTTGAGTAAATGCATTATTCTCGTTATCGAGTTTTTTGAACTATTTCAAAATAATAAAACATCTTTAGTGAAAGCCAAATGAAATATGTTAATCCTTCCTTTGGTTTTGTAGTTGAGAGATCTTTTGGAATTTTGGTTGGCATCAAGTAATCTAGAAAGATAATCAAAAGTTAGTATAACAAGGGAAGGAGATAGTGGGTCACCCTATTTTATGCCTTTAGATGCTTTGAAGAAGCTGTGTGCCTTCCCATTGATGAGGATAGAGTAGTTATTAGAGAGTAGCCTTTGAACCAGGTTATAGAGATCTTCTTGAAATCTTCTAGCTTTTATTATGGTACTAATGAATTTCCAATTTAGTGTGTCAAAAACTTTCTTTATGTCTAATTTGATGATATTGTTCCTCCTCTATATTTCTTATCCAAGCCATGAGTAAGTTCTTCAGCTAGTAATATGTTTTCAGCTATGTTCTACCTTTGACAAATATTGTTTTGTTTTTGTAGATGAGTTCAAAAAGGTGTGGTTGAAGGCTATTGGAGAAGATTTTGCTAATATTTTTTCTAATGACAGATGTAAGGCTTATAATCCTAAATTTTCCCAATTATATTTGTTATTTGATTCAGGAATGAGAGGAATGGTGGAAAAGCTAAAATACTTTTGTATATCCTTGCTTAGAAAAAAGGCTTGTATAGCTGAGATTACATCTATCTTAATCCATTTCCATGAATGTTGATAGAAATGTGTTGTGTATTCATCATGTCCTGCTACTTTGGATCCATTAAGAGAATCAAGACTCCTCTTAATTTCATCTTCCATAGAGATATATGCAAGGTCAAGTTGATTTATAATGGCTTTGATGGAATCAAGTAGCTCCTCTTGGAATAGATTTAGATTAACCTCTTATTCTTGGAATACTACTTTAAAGTAGTTGATTCAACTCCCTATGATGTCTTTCTTATTATTAGCCACCTATGTTGGTATTTGATTTTTGTGATGCCTTTATGTTTCCTCTTTTTATTTTTTAATGCAAGCATGGTAGAATTTTGTGTTTCAATCACCCTTCTTGAGATTAACTATGATAGCTTTCTATGATAGGAAGTCTTCTTCGATGGTGATCAAGTTGTTAAGGTTTGAGTGAGAATGATTTAAGTCAGCTTTAGCTTCCAAGGATAATTCATTGATGCACATGTTTTCAAGCAAAGTAACCTTTTGTTCATTGGCCTAAACTTGTTGGTGGATGTCACTAAATACATTCTAATTCCATTTTTTTAGGATTAAAGTTGAATATTTGTGCAGTTTCCAAAATCTAATCCAAGGTTTGGATGTCCTTGATTTCCATGCAACTTCAAGATGATTCATAAAAAGATAATGCTTAGTCCACATGTTCTAAAATATCAAAAATATTTTGAAACGTTTAAGGAGGAAGTCCACAAATAAAAGGAGGGGAGCATGGCCTGAGCATGTTCTATTTAAGTGACTTACTATTGAATGGTGAAAGTTGCTAAACCAATTAGCATTAAATAGGATTCATTCTAGCCATTCATAGACATGACCTATATTCCATGTGTATGGGGATATAGTAAATATAGGATCAATTAGATGTGCCTCTTCTAAATAATTAGCAAATTCCTTCATTACTATTTCATTAGGTTTTTTACCCCCTTGTTTCTCATTTGAATTTATTATCATGTTGAGATCACCTCCACAAGCCAGTTATGTTGACAATTAAGACTAATGGAAATAATTTTAGACCATATGTCTTTTCTTGATTCTCTAAAACATGAAGCATATACAATGGTTGCTTGAAAGCTATAATTATTGCAATTGATGTGAATATGGATGAATTGAGAATCATCAATGATGAAATCTAGCTAAAAAGTCCAAAAAAAATAATATTATGTTGTTGCAATTTTGAATTATTCCATAGTTGTTGAACTTCCTTTTGATTTTTTCTATATTATGGGTTTATGTTAAAGGTTCAATGATTGCGAAAGCATGAAGATTGTGATTCTTGATTAAACTTTTGAGTTTATTAGAGGTACTAAGACTAAGAATGCATCTAATGTTCTAAATCATAAAGTTAGTCATGTTTATAGTACTTAGAGCCCCTAGAGACTCTAGTAGTAATTATATCATCCCAATTAGCTAGTATTCTATCTATAGAAACATGTCTTATAGAAGTTGATCATTTGGGTTTATGTTCCTTAGCTCTTTTATTCTTTTATGCTTATTTCTTTTAGATTTTTGTATAAGACAATCCTCGTTTATATATTGCATAGTTAAGATTAGTTCCTCATAATGGGAGGTGTGATGTTTAAGTGTAGGGGATAGTACATCATCAAGCTAGGTCTGTTGAGGTTCAAAATTGAATTCTTCTATATTAGTAGGTCATATAGCTTCTGCCTCTTCAAAATCTAGTGGTGAGAGAGTAAGAGGTTCTTTCCCATACTATTTAGTCAGATGATTTGTATTGGTATATGGTATGTTGCTTAAATCTCAATGGTTTCTTGATTTTGGAACAGTGCATTAGTGCTTTATGAAGTTTCTACTATATATGGCATCCAGGGTTGCTATGGCTCTACATTGTGTTCAGGCTATGCTGGGTTATTATCCAACTTAGTCTGATAAGGGAGAATTAAGGGCTCATTTAGATTTCCATTATCATTCCAGCTAGTTTCAGTGTTCTTTTCTCTTAAATCAGAATTTGCAATGAAATAGTTTTCAAATAGATGGCCAAACATTCTACATTTAGGACAATAGTGTGGCTTTTGTTCTATTATTACCTATTGTTAGTAACCATCAGTTGGAATAGCAATCCAAACTTCTTTAGCGTGTGTTCTTGTTATGCCCATTTCTATAAGAATCCAAAGATCAGAAGGACAAATAATATTGAAAGTGGGAAATCATGTTTAGGAGGTTTGCCAAAGTTTGCAACCATAAAATACAAAATTTGTTTGTTGAAGAGATGGAGTTTCATGTTTGGAAGCCTGATCCAAATGGGGACTATGGGTTCTTCTATACTATAGTCAAAGGTAAGGGTCCATTTGAGTATCTTCATTGGCACATTTTCATTGTGATAGAGTTTTTGGGTGAAGAGCCTTGCATAATCCTCCTCTCTACTAAGTCTAATAGTAATGTGCCTTCCATCAAGCTGCCTGACATTCCATTTGCCAAGAAGCCTTAGTTCATCAAAGTGCTTACGAATTATGTCAATCTTGGGATGCTTGTAAATAAATTTTCAACAAAGTAAATTTGAGAGGTTATGCAAGTTGAGTAGTTTCAGATTCCGTGAGGAAAAGGGAAGGTTTGCCATTTTTGTGATTAGCCTTTTTTAGGAAGCCATTGTCACCATCGTTGGAATCAAAGGCCGAGGTGTTGGTTGAAAGAGCACTAGCATAAGAAGGTTTATCCATGTAGAGCAAACCAACAATGAACAATGCCTTAGAGGAAGAAAGAGCATACTTGGTGGGGATGGTGTGGTGACTTCATGTATGAGATTTAGATTTCTTCCACCTCTCCATATTAACATGCATTCTTTGAATAAAATTGCAAAACTTTATTTGGTAGATAGTTTATCTTAAATGAATTTCCATTCTAATTATGTCTGTGATGCATGTATTCATGAAAAATATTCAAAATATTTGTTAAAAACAAAAATATTATTTCTACATCTAGACTTCTAAATTTTTTTTTTGCATATAGATTTATTTGGTCCTGTTAGTTCTACTAGTTTAGGAGGAAAATTCTATGGATTTATTATTATTAATGATTTATCTAGATTCACTTGGGTTGTATTTTTAGTTCACAAGAATGATATTTTTGAATCTTTTTAAAAACTTTGTTAAACATATTTTGAGGGATAGAAGTCTCTTAATTAGTAAAATTCAATCAGATGATGGTGGAAAGTTTGAAATATATTCTTTGAATATTTTTGTGGGTATTAAATATAACTTTTCTACTCCTAGAACTCCTCAGTAAATGGTATTATTGAAAGAAAAAATAAGAGTCTAATTGAGTTATGTCAGATGACTATAGGTTGCCTAAATATTTTTGGCATGAGGCTGTTAACACCATATATTATGTGATGAATTGGGTTTATTTAAAAGCTATCTTAAACAATACCCCTTATGAGTTGCTCTTTGAAAAGAAACCTAAGATTAGATATTTTCATGTCTTTGGATGTAAGTGCTTTATTTTGAATATTAAAAAAGATTCTTTAGAAAAATTTGATTGCAAGTCACATGATGCTATCTTTTTAGGTTATTCATTATCTAGTAGTTCTTATAGAGTTTATAATAAAAGAAAGATTATTATGAAAGAATCAATATATGTTATATTTGATGAAAAACCTATATATTATTTTAAAAATGATTTGATTAAGGATGAGGTAGATGTTTAATAAAAGTAACTTGAAAGAAAATGTAGATGATTCCTTACCCAAAAAATGGAAATTCATCAAGAATCATCCCAAGGACTTGATTATTGGAGATCTCTCTTAAGGTGTTAGAACTAGAAGGCAAATCAAAGGAGATGATTAATCACTTTGTTTTTTTATCGAAAATTGAACCTAAATCAATAGTTGATGATTTAAAAGATCACTATCCATGGAAGAGGAATTATATAAATTTGCTAGAAATGATGTTTGAAAGTTAGTCCCTAGACCTCATGACCATAATGTCATAGGAACTAAATGGGTATTAGAAATAAGTTGGATTAGTCTAGACATGTTACTAGAAATAAGGCTAGATTGGTTGCACAAAGTACACTCATGTTGAGGGGATAGACTTTGAGGATTCTTTTGCCTCCATAGCTAGACAAGAAGCTATTACATTGCTCCTTGCCAATGTTTATTACAATGACTTTAAACTTTTTCAAATGGATGTAAAAAGTGTTTCTCTAATTGGTTTTATAGATCAAGTTGCATTTCTAAAACAACCCCCTAGTTTTGAAAGCTTAGATTTACCTACACATGTTTTAAATTTAGGAAAGCCTTATATGGATTAAAATAGGCTTCTAGAGCTTGGTATGATATATTAAATAGCTTTCTTATTGACAATGGATTTAGGAAGGTTGAGTAGATACCACTTTGTTACTTAAAATTTTAGGTGATGAGTAGATGATTGTGCAAATTTATTATGGATGGCATTTTCTTTAGATGTATAAATGAATCTTTATATGTTGAGTTCTCATATTTAATGCCTAAGGAATTTAAAATGAGAATGATAGGAGAACTCAATTTTTTTTTAGTCTTCAAGAAACAACAAGAAATTGGCACCTTCATCTATCAAACTATGTATGCAAATAACTTGATTGAAAGGTTTAATATGAAGTGATTCAAATTCAATAAAACTCCCATGAGCCCCTCCACTAAGCTTGATTTAGATGAATCTTATAATTAGTTGATTAGAAGCTTTATAAGAGAATGAATGGTTCACTTCTATACTTTACTGCTAGAAGGCTTGATATTATGTTTGTTATTTACTTGTGTGCTCATTCTTAGGCTGGTACAAAGAAATCGCATTTAACTATAGTTAAGCATATCTGTTGTTATTTGATAAGCACTTCTAGGTTAGGTTTGTGGTATCCTAAAAAATCACTATCATGTGACTTGATTGCTTATTCTAATACTAACTTTGTAGGATGCAAAGTAGATATGAAATGTACATCAGGAATATGTCAATTTTTAAGATCATCACTTGTATCTTTGTCTTCTAACAAAATAAAACTCAGTTGCTCTTTCCACTGTCGAAGTTGACTATATAGCAGTCGAAAGTTGTGTTGCTCAAGTTCTTTGATTAAAGTAATAATTAGAAGACTTTGGACTTAAGCTAGATCACATTTCCATGAGATGTAATAGCACTAGTGCAATTAGATTAACAAAAAATCTTAAAAAACATTCTCAGACCAAGCATATAAAAATTAGACATCATTTCAGTAGGAATCATGTTAGTAAAGGTGATATTGATATTAATTTTGTTAGTACAAATTTACAAATTGCTGAAATTTTTACAAAACCTTTACCTAAAGAACGATTTTGTACTTTGAGATGCATGCTATGTATGTTAGATTCATAAATTTAATCTAATTACATATTTAAAATCTTTTTGAAGTTGCCAAAAGTGGGACAAAGTATTATTTTGGTCCTTTTATTCGTGTTAATTCTTTTCACTCTTATGCATAAATTTATGGGGAGCTTATTTTATTTATTTTAAGCTTGCAAAATTTTTTTTAATATACTTGTTATTATTTTGCAATATTTTCTTTTAATGCAATCTTTATTTCAAAAAGCTTGATGTAAGGTCGCTTTGCACCTTTATCCCTATATAATACCAACATAAGTTTTTCATTATCAAAAAGGCCAAGATTATTAACTCCATGAGCCACATCTCCATTGAGATTGATTTTGTTGATAACAAATATATGTTCTCATCGCACTAAGGATTTTCAAAAGAAAGTAGCCAAGTTCATTGGGTTCCAAGATTCTAACAAGTATCATGAGCTACTTCAATAGAATTCAACGATGGCGCCAGCTTTATAATAGCTAAGCTGGTGAGACATGGCCACTTGGATGCCAAGATTTTAGATTTTTGTAATGTGCTCATGCTCTTGAACACTGATGATGATGATGATGATGATGATGATGATGATGAGGGAATCATGAGTTGGGACATCCTTTCTTTCTTCATTTTTTTAATAAGTAAAAAATCCCCTCTTTTTTGGCCAATAAAATTTTTGTACTTTACTGCTTTATTATAAAGATTTTTTATGAAATGAAAATAGTGATTGTATGTAAGTGTATTTCCAATCGAGTATACTAATCTAAATAGCGATTTAATTTATTTTCTTGTTGAGTATTATCGAATGAATGCTTGGTCAATGAATTGATCCTCGCTGGTCATCCCTTAAATAGCTCTTCTGCATGACTTAGAATATTTTAAGTCATCAATTAATTAGGGGACCTCCCTAGGTAATTGCATTAACAAGGAGGGTTTGCATATACCTATTAAATTGACACTTAATTTTTAAACAATATCTGATCGACTTAGAATGTTTTGAGAGAACTTGCCAAGATAGTCACTTTAGTAGAATGAGTTTTCATATACTCGTTGGAATGATACTTGCTTATTGATAATTGAATAACTTTGCTTATTGCTTAGAATATTTTAAGTCACTGATCAATTGAGAGAACGTTCTCTAGGTGGTTGCGTGTAGTATAGCGAGTCAAATATACCCACTATTAGTTGCACAAATTCATGAGAAATCATATTAAGCTTTTAGTTGTGATCTAATATACTTAACCTTGATTTGCCAATTATTCCTTTATTTATAACTAGGAGATTTAATTATTTTAGAGCTTCAGTTGCTAACCTCACATGGTGTCAATCTTACACTATGGTCTCTAATGAAATGAAATGATAGTCTTTTTATTTTCAACTAAGAGAGTTGATCTTCTTGAGTTTAGTCACCAACCTCATAGTGTATCTGCCTTACATAGTAATCACCAAGTGTATGGAGTGTTGGTCTTTTGGTTGCCAACTTGAAAAATTGGTCTTTTGAGTTTAGTCGTTAACTTCACGAGGTGTTGGTCTTACACTATAGTTGTCAATCACACGGAGTGTTGGTATTTTTCTTGCCAAGCAGGAAAGTTGGTCTCTTCTGAGTTTATTAATCAACCTCATGAGGTGTCAGTTTAAGTAATAGTCACCAATCATATGGAGTGTTGGTCTTTTAGTTGTCAACTAAGAGAGTTGGTTTTTTTTTATTTTAGCCATCAATCTTATGGAGTGTTGGTCTTATACTATAGTTGCAAACTACGTGGACTGTTGGTCTTTCAGTTTCTCTTTTTGAGTTTAGTCACTAACTTTAGGGGGTGTCAATCTAATTGTATAATAGTTATCCACATGGAGTATTGGTCTTTTGATTGCCAACTAGGAGAGTTGGTCATCTTGAGTTTAGTCACTTACCTCACGAGATGTCACGCTTACACTATGGTTGCTAATTACATAAAGTGTTAATCTTTTGGTTGCCAACTATGAGATTTGGTCATTTTTAAGTTCAGTTGTTGACTTCATAGAGTGATCATCTTACACAATA
Source organism: Cymbidium sinense (assembly GCA_021442155.1). Lineage (NCBI taxonomy): Eukaryota > Viridiplantae > Streptophyta > Magnoliopsida > Asparagales > Orchidaceae > Cymbidium > Cymbidium sinense. Next base: position 57,388,744 of record CM038226.1, read on the forward strand.
GATTATGTAAAGTAAATTCAACTTGAGGTTTGCTTTTTTTAATTTAATATTCTCGGACCTAGAGTGGCGCACCAAGTATTCAGATCTCCTACTTAAGCTTTTGCTGCTCGTTGAGTGGGACCATTCATTGGGCCAAAAATGTCTTATTGAGTATCCTGAGTTATCACACAGCTCCCCAGTATTCTTGCATCAATGATTAGCTTCGCTCATTAATAATATCTCTCTTCCAAGAGTGGCGCACCAAGTATTCAGATTTCTTACTCGGTCTTTCACCGTTCACCTAGTGGGACCTTCCCTTGTACTAAAAGTGGCATACCGATCATTCTGAGTCATCAAATAGCTGCCTAAGTGTAGATTGTTTTATTTTGCAACTGAATATTCTCTTTTGATAGCTACCATTATCTTACAAGTTAACTCATTTAAGTGGCAAAATATAAAATTTCATTATATAAAATAGGAAGATACATGATATATTTTAAAATAATAAAGTGAGTAAAATTAAAGGAGCATTCCATTAAAAGTAAAACTTCTTTAATTCTTTAGAATTTCATGTTCTAGGTATGTGCTTTCCTGAATAGGATTACAATTGGTATGCATTGGGGCCAACTTGTTCTTTGATTATGAAAGGTCCATCCTAATTGTGGGCGAGTTTGCTTAGAGCATTCTGTCGAGCAGTAGTGCGTACTTTTTTTAGTACTAGGTCACCATTCCTGAAGTGTTTCTCCTACACATAATGGTTGTAGTACTTAGACATTCACCTTTTTGTTATATATTATCTTAGTGATACCTCAATTTTTAAATCCTCGAGCATAACAACTGCATCTTCCATAGCCTATTTATAGACTAATGTAAAAAAAATTTATCTCAATGCAATCTCTAGACTATTGTAAAGATGATGTCAAACCATATTCACAATAGCCTATAATAAAAGAAAATAAATTTCACTAAATAATATTTTTTTAATTTAAGGTGAAATTATAATTAACATGTATATAATAAAGTATGGGTGATCAACTTTCCACCAAAAACCTTTTTCTTTAATTATCAGATAATAAAAATAGCAAGATTTGCTAAATTTTAGCAAGATAAAAATTTTTAAACAAAGTATAAGTATGTGGAATGAAATGGCAAGTGAAATGCCAAATAATTTAAACTTTTATAAACTATATTTTGACAATGAAGATTTGCATTCAATAAATATAGCAAATAATCTAAAATTCTAATAAATAATTACTTTTATTTTAGACAAAATGATTTTTTCAATTAATAAAAAAGATCACAAAGTACATAAGTATGATTAGCATAGGTTAGATTCATTTATTTTAGACAACATGTTGTTTTAAAATAATAAAAAAGATGACAAAGTACATAAGTATGCTTAGTTTAGTTTTGTATTGAAAATAGCAATCTAGCAAATATAAAAAGATTTTCAACACAATAAAATAATTTTAAATACTTAAAATATACTTCTAAATAGTTTTAATGATAAATTATCTTTTAAACAATCTTAATGAAGAAATATTCAAGAAACCAAATGATATTTCTTGAAGAATAAAAATTTTAGCAAGATAATATAAATCCTACAAATGATCACAAGTGTTTTCCATAAATACAAATAGATTCAAAAGAATGAATAAAATTGAAGTTAAAGCTTAAACTATAATGTCAAAACATTATTCACAAAGCAAAATAAATAACAATTTTAAAGAATAAATAAGTGGTGAAACTAATATGAACAAATTAAAAAGATATAGATTAAGAAAACAAACTCAAATAGCTTCAGAAAGGTTGCTTAATTCAAAGCATTGTACCATCAAAACAAAGGATTTGATCATGCAATATTTTGAGAGCAATTGGAAGGGAAATATTATAAATTTTCTCTTAAGTTTACTAAAAAATTTGAATTTTAAAAAGCAGCCCTTTCATAAAGAGAATGAGATCTATTTATAAGCAAAAAAGGTCATTTTAAGTAATTTAAAAAATCTATTATTCTAACATTATTTTATCATATAATATTATAATAATCAATAAAAAATAAATTTATATTAAATAAATATTAGATTCAAACACCTAGAAAATGTCTAGTCATATGGGTAAGTCAAAAAAAATCATAAATGACTCTTAATATATTCACAACGTTTAGCTTACATCCAATGTTAAAATTAGCTAATATTTAAAAAATCATAATAAATTTTATTTTAATCGAAAGTAGGTCATGTATTCTATAAATTATAGTAAAAAAAATCCAAGCTTTCCTTCAAAGACAAAATCATATCAACATTCCTTAATTATAAAATAATAATTATTGAAATACTATTTTTTTCATTTTTATTGATTTTATAATATAATAAGTGACATTTTAAAATGTGATATAATTTAGAACTGATCACGTATATGTTATTTAGTTACCACAAAAATTTTATGTTAAATTTAAATTTTTAATTTTGTTAAATAAATTTTCAAATATGTAAATTATTTATGCTTAATAATCATTATTAATTATCTTTTCTATTTGGAGAATTATAAACTATATATGAAGCATATAAATTTTTGAATTGATGAAATTGCATGTAAATTAGTAAATGATGATTTATTTACACAAATTTTTAGATCATTATCAACAATTAAAATAAATTAAAGAAATATATTAAATTATGAGCAAATCAAATCATTCTAATTAATTCATATGGACCTCTAAGACACTTTTAAATACTATACCTGAATAGTGTATCATGACCTTCAAATTATATATCTTGATCTATCTTTCATTCTTTCATATGTTGTGGATGCACATATTATGTAATTAACAATCTTCTACATCTTAAAAATTAAGGTATCTAAAACAGTTAACACATATATTATTATCAAGCATATATTTGTTATCATCAAAATTAATATGATTGAACATAAGTCTTATACAACCAAGAATCTCACCCTCTTTTTAAGATGGCAAATTTTGTTGAGTATTATTCTTGATGACAGTGTAAATTGACCTTTCTTCACAGTTATGCTGCAAAGAAATTGCTGCCCTTATTATTTATAATTTGTGTTCAAATATAATTTGTGCACATGATAAATAATTATGTTGCATGAGATAAATCATGATGCTCCCCAAAATATATCCTTGAAATAATCTTAAGACCAACCAACATACTACTCGTCTCCCTCTTTTGGCAACACTAGAAAGAAAACAACAGATTACTAAAAATTTAATTATAAGGATCTAACATTCCAAGTATGCGTCTTAAAGTAAGAAAATGCTCTTTTGGTAAAGGTTTTGTAGAAATATTAGTAAATTTTAAAATCAATGCTAATGAAATTGATATTAACATGACCTTTAGAACATGTTCCCTAATGAAATGGTGTCTAATTTCTATATACTTAGTTTGTTAGTGTTGGATAGTATTTTTGGTTAAACTAATGGCACCAGTGTTGTCACACTGAATTAGGATGTGAACTTGCTATATTTCAAAATCTTTTAATTGTTTCTTTAACTAAAGAACTTGAGTAACACAACTACCTTCAACTATGTACTAGCATTAGTAGTGAATTAAGCTACATAACTTTATTTCCTAAAGGACCAAGACATTAGAAATAATCCTCTAAATTGGCATATGTCTAATGTGCTTTTCCAATCTACATTGCATCCAACAAAATCAACATCACAATATGCAACCAAATCACATGACAAAGAAGTAGGATACCACAAGCCTAATCTAGATGTGCTTATTAAATAGTGAAAGATATGATTAACAACTATTAAATGAAGTTTCTTCAGGTTAGCCTAGAAATGAGCAACAAACAAATATATATATATATATATATATATATATATATATATATATATATATATATATATATATATATATATATATATATATATATATATATATATATATATATAATATTGAGCCTTCTAGCAGCAATGTATAAAAGTGATCCTATCATACATCTAAAAATATTTTGACCAACTAATTTTTTTGATACATCTAAATTAAATTTTGTAGATGGGCACATGGGAGTTTTACTAGATTTGAATCTCTTCATGTCAACCATTTGAAACAATTCATTTGTGTACTTGGTTTAACAAGTGAAGGATTAGAGTAATGTATTAAGTGTTTTCCATTCTCATATCTAAAAATACCTCCAATACTTGCTTTCCTAGAAATGGTATCAAAGCTACCATCTATATTAATCTTAATCACAACATGGGTGGGTTTGTGCCAATGTACAATTTCCCGTCTCTTTTTTGTATCATACATGCAACACCCAAATATTTCCAAGCATTATGCTCCTCCTCTGAAGTATGACCTCTAAATATTTTAATAGCATATTGCTTTACTTAGATAGCCTATGGTGTTTCCAATAAAATTTTCTATTGTTATAATGTTTCCCTCATGCTTTATCTCATTTCTAGCCATCCAAATAAACCCAAGAATAAGCAGTGGTGTTATCAATGATATGTTAAACTGTCATTCAACTTTTTTCTGCCATGTTTGAAGAAATTCTAATATATACACAGCCTTATAGTTCATGTTCATTTAGAAAAGATTAGCAAATGTTTCCCATATCTTCTTACTAAAATTATAATGTAAAAAATAATGTGCAGTGCTTTCCTCCTCATTCTTACATAAAAGGTAAATTGAAAGTAGTCTAAAACTTGGAGTTTGAGGATGTCATCCATCAAAATATAATTATGTAGTAGTCTCTAGCAAAACAAAGATATTGAAGGTTTGATGGCAGGGTTCTACAACACTTTTCCCCATGGTACCTTGTTGGCTCCCTCTCACCATCAGATCTAAACAGTTTTGAATAGGGATGTGGAGTTGGATTTACCTTTAGCAACAAGTCTATCTATTTTGAAAGTGTCTAGTGGTATTTTGCATATTGCATTACAAATATGAGTTGAGAGTTATTTTCTTAGTTTGTTTTCATTCCCAGTGGAGTCACTCCAAAAACCAATAACTTGCCAAAGTTGTGCTGGCCTACCATCCATCTTTTAATGGAAGATAGCATCTTCTCCCTTCCAATGATTGTTTCAAATGTCAATCTTTCCCTCTCCCAAGTCACAAAAAATCAAATTTTCATCCTCCTCCTTGTGCTTCGGCATATTCTTCTAGATCAATGAATCTGAATTCATTTGTTGGGTATTCATGTGGTATACTAGGTGATAGTACTTCTGGAGCATGAATTCAGCCCATAATATATTTCTTTCTTTGAATTTGATCGATAACTTAGTAGTGTTACATTTAATAACATCTTCTAATATTTTAAATCCAAATCCACCATTTTTTTATTGGCTTGCTCAATTTCCTCCAACTAGCACCGTGGTGGGATTTATTCCTATGGCTCCAAATGAATTTGTTAAAAATCATTTCAATCCTCTTTTGAATGGTCTTGGGGATTTGATGCACTTGAGTAGTATATAAGAGAATGTAGTTGAGGATGATTTTGACTGATGTAATTCTTCCACCAAAAGAAATTAAAGAGTTCTCCCATGAATATATTATGCTTTGTATTTTTTTTCAATGAGCTCATGGAATAGAGGAGTTGTGATCTTTCCTTTGTATAGTTAGATGCCAAGGTAACCAAAGGGGAAGGAAGTATGATGGAAATGATTCTTTTCCTTAATCCAATGAATTTTATTCTTGGGAATACCTTTACTTACAATAAAAAATATTTGTTAGTATTAATATTCATACCTAACAATGATGAGAAATCCTTAATGATTGCCATATGAGTATTAATAGATTTCTTTCTACCATTACAAAAAAATCAAGAGGTTGTCCACAAAAGCTGAGTTATATTTAGTCTTCTAGTGGTTCTATAGCTAATTCCATTTTTTAAATCAACCTCTCGATTTAGATTTTTTGAGAGAAAATCTAAGGCCAGAATAAAGAGAGTAGGGGAGAGGGGGTCACCTTGTTTCATGCCCCTATTGACTTTGAAGAATCCATGGGCTTGGCCATTAATAATGATTTCATAATTACTACTAACAAAGAGCCATTGAATGAGGATGAAAAATTCATCAGAAAACCTTTTCCTTCAAGAGTATTGAGAATGAAGTTCTATTTTATGGTGTTAGAAGCCATCTTGAGTCAATCTTCATAATCACATTTCCCCTTCTAGCTTTTTGTTTATGCCTTTAATGAGTTCTTAGGTAAGAAGTACGTTATCAAGAATGTTCCTCCCTTTCACAAAAGTAGCTTGATTGGGTGAAATGAGGGTAGGGAGTACATTTTACATTTGATTCGTAATGATTTTCCTAATGATTTTGTGAATTACATGAGTGAGGCAGATGGGTCTGAATTTATCCCAAGAGTGTGCATTACTAACTTTTGGAATCAATACAATGGCAAAAGTTGAGAAGAAGTTATGAATATTTTGGCCTTGGAAGAAGCTTTAGATAGCATTGATAACCTTAGTTCTTATAATGTTCCATGTTTTCTAGTAGAAAAGGCATGTGAAACCATCTGGTCTAGCAGCTCTATATCCATCCATTAAGTTAACTGCTTTGAAGATCAAATCTTCCATAGTGATTGAAGTAAGCTCCTCATTATTAATTAGGTCACTGCTATACTAAATTTACTGTTGAGGGTGAGGGTTGAAATTGGTGATTGGAGCAGGTTGATTGAGCAAATTAAAGAAGTAATTCAAATAGTTCCCCATAATTGACTCCTGATTATAAATCCATAAATCATCATTGTCTCTAATTTTTGTCACCCATTTTCCTTCTCTTTTTTTCTTAATGCAAGCATGAAAGTATTTGGAATTTCTATCTCCTTGGAGGAATATGTTGGTTGAAGCTTGCTATCTAAGGAGGTTTTCTTCCCTATCAATATAAACCTGCAGTTGTATTTGGAGATTCTCCAGTTGGTTTTCTAGATTACAATCATAATGATTTACCCTTTCAAGCATTTCCTTTTCAGTGCTGTTGATTTTTTCTTCTGTGGATTTGATCTGGTGATGAATGTTGCCAAAAATCTATTTGTACCATTTCTTAAGGGCTTGGACAGAAGCTTTATGTAGTGACCAAAGCTTGATCTAAGGGTTGCTCTCCTCCCCTCCACTCTAGGCAAGCTATAAAAATTAATTAATTAAATTTATTTATGTTTATCTTACTGATATAATATTTTTATTATTTTCTACAATACAATATAATGCATACAATATTACATTCAAACCTCTATCACATAATTAACTAATAAAACTTAGATTATGTTTTAATCCTGCTAATAGTAAAATTTGATCTAAAGTGATAGAGTTCTTACATATAAAATCAATGCCAATGATATTTACTTTTGCATTATCTCAATATGTAACGTATCCTCTATCACTTGGTTCTAAAGTACTGAATTTCTCATTGTCATCTATCTTATGTCATGAACATACGCTATCTATGTGCCACATACCTTCTTTGATTTTGCTTTGAAATCATTCCTATAAAAGAAATCCCATGTTAACTTTTGGAACCCAAAAAATATTTGGTTCCACATTCTAAATTAGAAGCATGATATATAACATGAGTGGTTTGTGTAGTGCTTGTACTTTTTGGTGCCCATACATAAGATGATTACTTAGTGGCTTTTTTTTTTGCATAACAATCAAATAAAATATGTTTTTTTGTACCATAATAGCTGGACCAAACATTAGTGTATGCATATTTCTAGCATGATAATTATATGATATATGAGTAAGAGGTGTATGATGTAAATAATTTCTACTAGTTGTTTATTTGATGTAGCATTAAAATGAACTTATGATTTCAAAAATAATTTTAATATTGATTTTACCAAAATATTCTTTTTTTCAAGTTTACATACAAGTAAGGAATGATGTAACAAATAATTATTTTTATTTTTCAAGTCATCACATTTTAATTTTAGGTTAGGAACTTAGAAGATGGGTACTCTTATAAGTAAATTTATGGAGTTAATAGATATTATGATCCATAGGAAGATTAATATCTTAAGTATTAAAAAATCCAATTGGTTTGGGGAGAAAGCCAATAGGACTGATAGTTTAGGTTTTAAACTCTAGTATTCAGGTAGGATTCAAAATAGAAATAGTGTAGGTGTGATTATAGATAAAATTTTAAAGCAAAATTTATACCTAAAGTAAAAGGCAAGCCCAAGTGACCTAAAGAGTCTATTTACCAAGATAGGCATACTCACATAAAGATTCCTGACAACCAAGAAGAAGTATACTAGTTGGAAGGTATGTCTGATAAAGGAAGATCAATCTAATCTAGTGGTCTAAGGATTTTGAGAATAATAACCCAAAGAATAAGGCATGAATTAACTCACCAGTAGCAGGTGAATATTTAATGAAACATAAAGGTTACTTCTCTAAGCTTAATCTTTACTAACATACTCATGTGATGGAGGTCTACTCACCCTAATTGCATGACAGATCTATATTCCCTCACACATAAACCTGCCATCAGCTTAATCTGATTCACTGATACTCAATTCACCTTATATGTACTTTTTATGTATAGACAAGCCTTGATATTATAAAAGGGGAGCTCCTCTCTTATAGGATGACTTTATTTCTCACTCTTTTTCTCTCTCTAGAGGCCCCTTTTTTGTACTTTGATCTGAAGGAATAAAGATCATTATTTCTCTTACATTTTATTACTCTCCTATCTTCTTTCTTGTAATATTTTTATTTAACCCTATTTTCTAGGTACAAAAGAAGGTTCCTCCTACATCCATTGACAAATTTGGATTCAACATCCTTTTAGGTGAGATGAGCATGAATGAGAATAAGAATCAAAAGTTAGATACAAAGTAAAGAAGGACCATCAATGCTAGATCGCTCGATAGACATAGAGTAAAATGTCCAACAATTCATTAGTAAGATTTGTGAGATATGGAAGATAGATTTACTCACCTTGTGAAGGTGACAATAAGGTAAACACACCATGATGAACTAAGAGCAAAGAAGAATGAAGGATCCACTAGATTGACTACTCACTAAGCTCTATGGGAAAGAAGAAACCCATCAAGAGTTTAGCTCTTATCCATCCAACCCAAATGATGACTCCTATAACACAAGCAAAGAAAAGGATGTGTCAAAGAAGCAGCCATAACACACAAATGTTTTCTTCATAGGTTCAAGATCTTGCATCTTGAATCATACAAAGGTCAGATAGATCCCATTGATCATTTAGAATATTTTGAATCAACCACATAACAACTAAACTCAGACAACACGATGAAGTGCTAACTTTTCTTCACCACTTTCAAAAAGATGAACCTTAGCTGGTTTTCATGTGTTTCTTTGGGAGTCATAACATCATTTGTTAACTTTAAAATGATGTTCTCTTTGTATGTCACTAGCGCTCAGAAGTAGTTGAAGAGATCTTAAGCTCTCCTGCAGATAAGGTAGGAACCTAGTGAGTCCCTATGAAAGTTCATTACTTACGTCTAGTGAGCGATGATGAAAGTTAAAGACCTAAAACCAGTAGTTGCCCAAGAAGTACTCTCTTAAGGTTTAGAGGTTGGGAACTTCAGATATGCATTGGGGAACCAAAAACCCAAGAAATTCACCAAGTTTCTAGAGTTTGTGAAAAATCATATTAATGTTGAATAATACAATGAAGTGGTCTAACTATCACAATTAGCCAAAACTAAAGAATCATCGAAAGGCCTTTAGAACAATTACCCAGGGGGTATCAACCATGAAGAATGGATAAGAGAAGCCGACCATAAGTACTAGGGTGAGGCTTTGGAAACCTAACAACCCACTATCAAGGAGCCAACTATGCACAACTTGCTCTAGCAACTCCTCTTAGAGTGTCAATGGCAAAGCTTTTAGAAGTAATTCGAAACAATGCTTGTTTTAAACACCCACTACCAATGAAGGCTGATGGAGATAAGTTAAGATATTACACTTATCAATAGGATCATGGCCACAACACTGAGAAATGCTGCCATTTGAATAGCTTAGTAGATGAGTTGATAAAGGTAGAAAATCTCAAAGAATTCATTAAGAGGAAAGCCAAAGAAGTCATTGAAGCTGGCAACAAGCTTATACCCTGCACACACTACTCATATTGCTGGAGTCATACCCACTATCTTCAAAGGTGATGAAGAGTCCTCTAAAAATGTGAGTATGAAAAGGTTGTAGTCTAGAGAGTAAACTCAACTTTTATAATGTGAGCACCCTCTATGAGCATCATGCTAGTGAACTTTTTTTGGAAAGAGGTTAACTTATTATTTGGAATCCCTACAATGACATGGTTATGGTAATAGCCTTGATCACCAACTATTGGGTAGGAAGCATTTTTATTTACATGGGGAGCTCCATCAATAAAATTCTTAAATAGAACTTTGACAAGCTGGCTAATGAATTCCTAATTCACGACCATTAGAGGACCATTGTATGGTTTCTCAAGAGAGCAAAGAAAAAATGAATGGATAATTACTCTCCCCGTCACTTAGAGAGAAGGCAAAAAATAGTTCATAGCCATGGTTGATTTTATCATAGCAGAGGTCCTTACTACTTACAACACTATCTTTGACTGACATCTACTCAATACATTCAGAGCGATGATGTCAACATATCATGTAGCCATCAAATTCCCCACTTGTAGAGAAGAGATTACCATTAGAGGAATCCTTAACCAATCTCGTGCATGCTACTTGAGAGCTATTGGTAGAGTAAAGAAGATGAGGTATTATAATTGGTTATTGCACAAACAGAAATAGATGCCCTTAAAGAGATAGATAAAATTTCAAACACATAAGGAAATGGGTGAGTATTAAAGGTCAGCTTGACTTTCTATCCCAAGCATAAAGGAACCTTTATATAAACTCTCTTGGATAAGTTAGCTGTATTCTCTTGGACAATAGCAAAAATGTTGGGCATTGACATCAATATTGCTTACCATTATTTGAACATTCTCGCAAACACACAAACCATTAAGCAAAAAATGAGAAAAATAGTATATATACTCATTGAGCTTATGAAGGGTCACAAATTTTCTCAAGGCTAACTTCATTAGAGAAGTTCAGTACCTAGAATGGGCATCAGACGTGATAATCATGCAGAAGTTAAGTGGCAAATAGTGAATGTGTGTCGACATCACAAATCTAAATTTAGCATATCTAATGGATGGGTATCCTCTCCCATGAATTGATGAGCTTGTGGACACAATGGTTGGATTCATATAAATGAGTTTCCTTGACACATTATTAGGATACCATTAGATTCAATTGCACTCTACTGACTTTTAAAAAATGACTTTCATTATTACTGATGGGTTATACTGAATATAGTTAATCTCTTCTAGTTAAAAAATGTACGGTGACCTACCAAAGACTAATGGACCGATTATTCAAAGAATAGAAATGGAGAAATATTGAAGTCAATCTGGATGAACTGCTAGTCAAAAGCAAGTTTTCAATGCAACACATCCAAGATTTTGAATAAATATTCACTACATTTAAAGGTAAAATATGTACCTTAGCCCTATGAAATAAACTTTTTGTGTAGGAGCAGCAATGTTTATGGGGTTTCTTATTACCTATGAAGGCATATAAGTAAATCTAGATAAAGCAAAGGCTACACTCGACATGCCTCTCCAAAAAATGTGAAAGTGGTATAATGGCTTACTAGGCAAGTAGTAGGATTGAATAGGTTCATCTCAATGGTAGGGGAGAGATGCTTGCCATTTTTCAAGGTTCTCAGAGAATAAAAGAAGGTTGAATGGACTCCAAAATATGAAGATATTTTTACGAATTTGAAGACTCTACTCACATAACCTTCTTTACTATAGAGCTCAAAGGAGGAAAAAGTCCTGTTGCTATACTTAAGAGTGGGGTAAGACTCGATTAGTTCAGTCTTGATCAAAGAAGAATGTGAAAAATAATGGCCCATCTATTATGTCAGCAAATCTCTACGAGGCACCAAGCTGAATTACCCACATATGGAGAAGCTCGCACACGCACTAATCACCTTGGTCATGCAATTGTAACCATATTTTTAGGCACACGTCATACAAGTTGTCACTAATAGCCTACTCAGATCTATACTTGCTAGGCCTAATCACTTGGAAAGATTATTAAAATGGTCGATAGAGTTGAGTAGAGTTGAGTGAGTTTGACATATCATACTCGCATCAAACCAAGATTAAGGCTTAGATGCTCATTGATTTCCTTATAGACTTCAGTGGTTCTCAGGTTATTCTCATCAATCTAGAACCATTATGGCAACTATACATTGATGGTTCTTCTAGCAAATCAACTATAGGTGCAGGCATACTGCTAAAATGTCCAGCAAAAATCATAATAAGACAATCAATCAAATTTAGCTCCATCATGGTGATGAATAATTAAGATGAATACAAATCTTTACTCCTCAGGCAAAGATTTTCTAAAGGGCTTGTAGTCAGGCATGGAGCTACTTATTATGACTCATAACTTATTGTGAGACAAATAAATGGAGAATATGAAGTTTGAGATGAGCCTTTGAAAAAATACTTGCTTAAAGTAAAAGAAGAGATTAGGCAACTAAAAATTCCTAGAGAGGAGGACCAACTTACAAATTTATTATCTTAAACTAGTAGACTCGAGGAGCACACGGTCATTCAACTTTCCCAGCCGATTATAGAAGGATAAGAGCTAATGCAAGTGACCAAGCATACTCACTAAGTTGGGTTGACCCCATCAATAATAACTTATAGACCAACAAAATTGAAGAAATTATAATGGGCTTAAAGAGATTCAAACTTAGAGTAGCTTATTATTTATTGATAAGAGAAGAGTTATTTCAATGGTTGGCGACCTCATGTGTGAGAGAGTCAAAACAAAAGAAATTTTTTGAGGAAATACACTCGATGAGTGTGACAGTCATTTAGGGCGAAGGATGCTCACCCACAGTATCCTAAGGCAAGAGTATTTTTTACCCACACTTTGAAATGATACATAAGAATTCATAAAGAGATGTATACAATATCAAAAGTTTGTAGCACTCCAACAATAGCTGTCACATTCATTGCAACCCATAACTACTCCTTGGCTCTTAGCTATTTGGGGGATGGATTTGATAGGTCTCTTTCCTCACTAGCGAGCAGAGAAATTTCATCTTAGTCATGATTGATTATTCTAGCAAGTATATAGAAATAAAGCCACTTGCAAAGATCACTTCTTGGGTTATGAGAAATTTTATTTGGGCTGAGATTATTTGTAGGTATAGGCTACAAATGGCAATCATCACTAACAATGAGTCTTAATTCACTGAGAGAAGCCTAAAGGAATTCTATGAGTCACAAAGAATTAAGCTGAATTTCACATTAGTACACCACCCACAAAGTAACAGTAAGTGGAGGTTGTGAACAAGAAGATCCTCAATCTGCTCAAGAAAAAGGTTGAAGGTGCCAAGGCTAAATGGGTAGAGACATTACCCATGGTATTCTCAATAGTTAAAATAACTCCCACCAATGCGATAGGATACTCCCCATTCAGATTATCACATGGAACAAAGGCCATCCTACTAGTTGTGTATGAAGTTCATAGTCAAAGAATTATAACAATAGAAAAGATGGGAAATGAAGACATCAAGTAGAGTAGAGAAATCTCCGAGGCTATGGAAGACATGATTAACTTGCTCAAAGAACTCAGAACTGAAGCATCAATAAGATAAGAGGAGATAAAAAAAAGGATAATGGCCAAATACTTGAACAATTTTATGAAGGAGAAGCATTTCAAAATTGGCATCTTGGTATTGAAGAAAGTAGAAGCTACTACCCATTAGAATGCTCTAGTCAAAGTCTCCTATAATTGGGATGGGTAATTAAGGAAAAAGTTGGTCCCTTCACGTACCCACTGCAATCTCATTCAAGTGAGGGCATACCAAGAACATGGAATTCTAGATACCTAAAAAAGTTTAGGCTTTATGGGAAAGTTCCTCTAATTTATACCCACATTATTAGTTCTAAATTTATTATGTGTTTTTTTATTTTAAATAATAAAACTTTTATATGTTGCTACTTAAATGTGTTCACTTAGAGGAGAACGATAGCTACCAAATGAGCATGCTGGAGTGATAAAAGGTGAAACTTGCACTCGAGGCTTTGTGTGATGACTTTGGGTACTCGGTATGCCATCTTGGCCCAAGGAAAGGTCCCATTATATGAGTAACAAAAGCTAGTGTATGAGATCTAATTGCTTGACACTCTACTCTTGGCTCAAGAAATACTGATGTTGAGCAAAGCCGATCCTTGATGCAAGAATATTTACAAAGCTGCACAATAACTCATGATACTTGATGCACCCTTTTTTACCTAAGGAAATATCACACTCTATGAGTGACTAAAGGATGAGTATGAGATTTGACAACTTGGAGCGCCACTCTTAGCATGAGAAAACTAAAGGCAGACATACAATCTTTGTGTTGAATTGATTCTACAAGAACTATAGTGTAAGATAAACACTTAATATGATTGGAAACCATAGGGTAAGACCTATACCCCATGTGAATAGTGACTAAACTAAAAAATGACCAACTCTCTTAGTTGGCAACTTAAAATACTAACACTCCATGTTGTTGGTGACTATAGTATAAGATTGACATCCTATGAGGTTGGTGACTAAACTGAAAAGACCAACTCTTGTAGTTGGCAACTAAAAGGATGAACAATCTATGCAATTGGTGACTATAGTGTAACACTAACACCCTATGAGGTTGGGGACTAAACTCAAAAAATAAAACTCTCTTAGTTGTCAACTAAAAAGACTAACACTCTATGCGATTAGCGATTATATTGTAAGACTAACACCCCATAAGGTTTATGACTAAACTCAAAAAGACCAACTCTCCTAGTTATAAACAAAGGAACAATTAGCAAAATAAGGTTAAGTCCTGCATGTGGTGACTAAAAAAGTGTAATGCAATCTCTCATAAAGTCACATATCTAACAAAGGGGTGTGCTTAACTTGCTGTATCAATTGTGAATACCCAAGGAAAGCTATCATGGCTTAAAAATACAAAGTCATGAAAAAAGTCATGAGTCTCACTACTCACTATTCTCTCTCTATTTAGGGAGATTCTCAAAAAAGTCATGAGTACATTAAAAAAAACTAAATTAGCAAATATCTCTTAATTGATTGAGTGTCAGAATATTCACTTATTATAATAAGCTCAAATAAGCCATATAAAATTATACATAAAGCAAGTATGATGAAAATTCTGAAAATTTACATAAAAAAAAATGAAAGAAGGAATGTGTCAACTTGTGCTAACCTCATTATCATCATCATCAAAACCCAAAAGCATGAGTATATTGGAGAAGTCTGAAAACTTGGCATCCAGATGTTCATGTTTTATCAAAACCCGAAAGCACGAGAAGTAGGCTTCATCGTTGATCTTTTATTGCAAAAGCTCTTGGCACACATCAGAATCAAGAAACCCAGTGAACTCAGCTTCTTTTTTTGAAACTCTTTAGTACAATGAGAGAGTTCTTCCTCTAACTCTCTTTTCACATCTGCAAGGCGAGTAAGCTCCATAGTTGTCTTCTCCTTGTCCTCTTCTTGGTGAGTAGCCTCAGCCTACAAATCCTTATGCTTGGCTTCAAGAGAATTAAGCTTTTCTTAATGATAGCTAGCTTAGACTTGTTGGCCTAGGCCTCCTTCCATTTCTCAAAGAACTTTTGGTAGACTCTAGAAGTTGACTGTCATGCAATAGCATGGATGATCATAACAGCATGTGGCAAGTGTGCATTAAGGATGCCACCCAAAAGGTCATTGACCTTCCTTGAAAAGATGGAGGTGTTGAGCTCAAAAGCTTCATGGGTATGCTCATGCAATTCTAAAGTGAAGTTGCTCTCTGAGCCTTCACCTCACTCTTCCTCCTCCTCAGACACATAGCTCTATGAGTAGTTGAGCTCGTGACTCTCTTTATAGACTTCTTTGAAGTAGAACATAACCCTACTTCATTTGTATCCTCAGTGGGGGCCACACTCAACTCCCCTTATTCTTCCTCCTCACTGATCTCGAGAGAGGCTGGATCCTCACCACTGGCCACTCACTCATTAAGTTTGCATTCACCTTTCTCTAAAAATTGGTTTAGGTCAAGGCTAAGCTTGGGGGTTGCTAAAGTTACCTCTCTTACAAGTAATAAAGAAAAAAAAATAGAAGACTGCTCGCAAAAGTAGAGGGGATAATGAGTATATAGAGGAAATCTCACTATAGAGAGCAATAACCTTAGTAAAGAGGGCAGTAACCTTGCCAAACCGTTACCATGACCCCTTCCTCTTATACATTTAGCTTACAAATCTTGGTAGCCTTACTTGTCAAGTAAGAGAGAGGAATACTTGACACCGACCAATGTTATGTTCTTTATTTCATAAATTGTAATTTTTAGTGAAATTATTGAAAGTTGTATAGTCCCGCTTGATGGTCCTTTCACCATGAATTCTTATTGAAAGAGGCCAATGCTCCACAGAATGCCCTCTTCTCACAAGCACGGGAGGAATTTGGTGATGCTTGCCATCGAGTTGGGAAGGATTTGGGCAGGCACCAATCTAAGATTTACCTACTCATGAGGGAGAGAAAATTTAAAACCATTCCTGAAGTGAGCAAGCAAAATGCAAAACTCATACATCCTAATCCAAATAAGGAACTCCCTCTTGTAGGACATAGAGAAGTTGGGGTTGCCACCACAATAACTATAAAATACAGAGGTCATGATGGAAGATCCTAACTCTAAGACCTCTTTGATCTAGGCTTGATGAAAGGTAAAGGAAGCCTTTTTCATCAAAGACATACTCACACATGATGAGAATGAGACCAAGATCTACTCACCAAGAGGTTCATCTCACATGTCTCTAGAGAGCAATAAGTCCCAACTCCTAGTAGTTAGAAATAATTTATAAATAACTTAAGAAAAGCATTATTACATAGGTGTCACATCACTCATTAAGTGAAAAAAATCATTACCTAAATCCAATGAATATCTAAAATGAAATGTTCTAAAGATAGTAAAAAAATCAAATAGTGTCTACAAGCAAAGAAAATATAAAATATTTAGTATTTTTATTTATTGAAAAAAGGTACAACACACTTGCTACAACTCTTACACATTATTTTTTCAATAATATGATTGCAAGATATAAATGTCAGGCCTTGGTGAGTCCACCTTTCTCACATATATAATCAAATATAAAATTTATGCTGGAAAAGAGATTGGCAATGCTTTGTGACTTGACCGAGTGCTAAAGTTATGTGATTTCATCCCTTAAGGCCACAAAGTTTCCCTGATACTAAACCTCAAAGGACTATCATCATTGCAATTCTAACTCTAACTATGTTCACAGCTCACTTATGTCCTACTGTTATGAGTCTAGTGCTTCTCTCAAGAGGGTAACCTCATCTAGTAGAGTGGTGACCTCAGAAGAGTTAGTGAATACACATGGCTCTTTCTCTATGTCATCCTTAAGTGGCAAAGTAGACTCACCTTTCATGGACCCACCATTATCTCTATGAGTAAGAAAGGGGAAACTAAACATCATTTCTCTAATGTCAGTAGAGGTGAAGCTAGTCTTAGTAACAGGAACTTCAATGGTCACCCTTTAATTATGTAAATTCTACACCAAGTCCACAAACAATGTTACTAACTCAGCCTATAACAAAGCTAGAGTCATCTATAGTTGGTGATAAATAAACTCAATAAAAATTAGAAATGGAATTTTAATAAGGGGATTTGCTAGTGGTCCAACCCTTAGGAAGGGAACCAACCTATAAAATAAATGGAATTCATTTTTACTCGGATATGGCCTAATAAATAACCCATGATACGGTGAAGTAATTCCTTGAGGCTACCTAGACTATTAAAGGAAATAACTTGAAGGCTAGTGCCCATCACCATCCTTTGCCAATGCTTGAACACTAGTCATGCTTAGCTCTGATCAAAGAAGAAAGTAAGTGATGTAGATAGAAAGGACACACAGTACATGATAATAAGTAAATCATATATTAATGAAGCATTCTGCTACAACCACATTTATGGTAGCTGGTCCAAATATTCTACCCACCAGCACTTTCTTATGTGGAATCAAAAGTACCTTCTCTTCTCTTTTTTCTACTCCAAAAATACTTGTATGTTGCACCAAATGAGCACTCATTGTAGTAAGTCATCCTTCGGCAAGGCTAATGCATGATTCAAATTTCGGGTTTGAGGAAGTGGCTAGAGCTGTAATTGCTACTATTGGAGGAGCTAGGGCACTCGCCTCGAATATGAGAATGGCAATGACCTCTTTTGACTTCTTACCTTTTTACCTTCTTGTGAGGACCCACCCAAAGAGTCACAAAAATGACACCATCATGCATCTTAGCATCTAAAGCTGCTATATTTTTTTAATTTTTGCAGACTCGACTTCTAGAAGTCAAAGAATTTATCAGAGCAAGAAGTTGAAGAAAAGTTGAACATGCTGGAGAAAGGGTAAAGGAGTCATTTATAGCCTTTCGTGCATTGAAGGACTGAATTAAGTCAAAAAGTGATGTTCCCTCTCAATAATTGCATAAATTTTCTTAAATCATTAAATATTTATAGCTAATCATTCAATTCATTCTTCTATATTTTTTGTGAGGTACCTTTACAATGAGTAGAAAAATCAGGGATCTAAATATATACTCAAAATAGCAGGTAAGCCCAATCAACCTAACTATTCTATTTACCAAGACAAGCATACTCGCATAAAAATACTCTACAACTAAGAATAAGTATACTTGATAGAAGTTATGTCTACTAAGTTTGAAGATCAACCAAATCAATGGGTTGAGGATTCAAAGAATAATAACCTAGAAAATGAGGAAAAAATTAACTCACTAGTAGTAGACAAATAATCAAAGGAACATATTAGTTTCTTCTCTCAACCCAATCTTTAATCTCATACTCGTGTGATGAAGAACTACTCACCCTTACTATTCAACTCATCTATACTCACTCACATATATACCGACCATTAGCTAGGGTGGGAATCCACTTGTACTTGGTTAGCTTATATATACTTTTATGTATGAATGCCCCTTGATATTATAAAAGGAGGGCTCCTCTCTTATGGTGGAACCTTCTCTCTCTCTCTCTCTCTCTCTCTCTCTCTCTCTCTCTCTCTCTCTCTCTCTCTCTCTCCTCCAATCTTTGTACTTTAATCTGATGGAATAAAGATCACTAATTCTCTTATATTTTATTACTCTCCTATCTTCCCACCTGCAATAATTTTGTCTAACCCTATTTCTTAGGTATCTTAGAAGGTTCCTCCTACCTCTATGGACAAATTTGGATGTAATAATAGTTTTGTATATATTAAAAAGATTGGAGAAATAAATATAGCTTTAAATATTATTATTGATATTAAGATTATTAATGTTATAATTGTTTGTGGTCCTCTAGTAAGTTTGTATGTAGACTCAAAAGAAAAATTTTGTAATGACTCAGAGGGATTACTTTAGAGGATAACTCTTGATGAAAAGGTATTTATTGGAGTAGATTTAAATGGACATGTTGGTAGAGTGGTAAAATATTTTAAAAGTATTCATGGTGGTTATAAATTTGGAGTGACTAATGAAGAAGGTAAGATTACATTTAATTTTGCTTTAGATTATAATTTTGTAGTTACTAATATTTTATTTAAGAAAAGAGATGAACAAATTATTACTTCTAAAAATGAATGTAGTAAAATATAAATTGATTATTTTCTAATAAGTAAACTAGATCATTTAGATTATAAATATTATAAGGTCATTCTAGGTGAAAGTTTAAGTACCCAGCATCAATTGCTAGTTTCAAATTTTAAGATGAAGGAAAGGAAGATTATAAATAAATTGAATCATTATCCTAAGTTTATATAAGGTTACTTAAAGAACACTAATATAAATATTTTTAAGAGCAAGCTACAAGATCTTAAAATTTATTATATTCATGATGTAGCAAATATTATGTTAGAAAAAGTAGGAAATGAAACTAAAAAAGTTACAAAAAATATATTTCAAGAGTCAAAAGGAAAAGCATCTTTTAATAAAAATAGTTAGTCGTGGAGTCAAAATGAGCAAAAAAAGATAAGAAATAAGAATATTTATTTTAAAACTTGGTTTAGATTTAAAAACTTTGAGAAATAGGAAAGATATAAAGTGGACCATATGGATTCTAAGAAAGCAATATGTGATGCAAAAAATTTAGCTTTTGATAATTTATATAATAGATTAGATATCAATGAATGTGAAAGATCCATGTATAAATTAGCCAAGCAAAGAGATAGCAAAAGTAAATATCTACTTCAAGTGAGGAGTATCAAGGATGAAAATCATAAATTACTTTTTTTAGAAAAGGATATTGAACATAGGAGGATTAGATATTTTGATAAACTTTCAATGAATGATCTACGAATATGATTGATTTTAGCAACTTTAGTACCATGTTGACTTCACTTTTAGTGAGGTTAACATCCATCACTCTTTAGACTAATTATTCAATCTAGGAACTAAGGTTTTCCCATCTAGAGCTAAGACACTTCTAGTGGCTAAAATGATACTAACATAAAGCCTAAAATGCTTATAAGGCTTAACCCTAGGGCTAGACCCCTACTCTAACTAGTCTAAACCCAATGATCCCAAATTAAAATTGAATCCTATATATCAAACCCAATTGACTATATGCCACCCAAAATCCCAAGCTTATCCAAACCATATCCAATTGGTCTTCAATTTGACCAAGTGGCCAATTTGACCTAATATGACCCATTTGGGCTAAAGGGGTAAACCCAAAATTAATATAAATCAATTGAAATAAAACTCAACCAAACTCCTTAAAACAGTATTTGAACTTGATTGAGACCTCATTAGAATTTAATTTGGTCAATTGACTCACATAGTCCAAGTTGACGCAATTGAACACTAAAGGGCCAAAATTAAATTCAATTTGATTTAAGTCAATTTAGGCCCACCCAATGCTTAAAAATCATTTAAATCAAATGCTTGGACATTCAACATGATCAATTGTAACCTAATTTAGTCAATTAGCCAATTTGACCCAACCTATCTCAATTTGACCTTAAACCAAACTCTGATTCAATCCAAATCAAACCAAATAAATATCTATAATCACTTATAAAATGATTGTTGATCATATTCCAACATCCAATTGAAACCAAATAAATTGATTGGCTAGTTGATCCACTTAATCCCATTTGACCCAATTTGACCTAATAGGTTAAATTGAACTATATCTTGATTTAACTTAAATTTGATCCAATCAATTATTGAAATCAATCCCAATATCATTATTAATCATCATCCAACACCTAATTGACCTAATTTGATTCAATTCAACTAATTGACCCAATTTGACATAAAAGATCAAATTGAACCAATTCTTGATCCCATTAAAATTGGATTGAATTGACACTTGCAACTAATTTTAAAATGATTATTGAACACTCCTCAATAGCCAATTAAATAAAACTAGTCCCATGGTATGACATGTAAAGCATGGCTGACTCAAACTCTAACTGTGTAATTCATTTAATTAAATATTAAAATGTGATTAAATATACATAACTTTGAAAAATCATAATTGTTTATAGAAAAATCAAAATTTTCAAATATGGACTTTTTGAGAAGCTTAGATAGAGGAGAACCTAGCAAACGTAAAACCACCAATTTTTATTAAGTGGACATTGAGTAATTAATATTTTTATTAATTATGTACTTATCTAATTTGTTTGAGATTTTTGGTGAATATTTTATGGGATGACCTCTTCCTCCTTTAATTATCACAAGTCAATTGGATAAGTATATGGGAACAATTATATTTTTAAGGTTTAATTGGCCATTTTGGGCATTTGTCAAAAAATTTAATTAATGAAATTATGAAAATTATCATGGATGACCAAATATGTATTAAAGCCCTAATGGTGATAAGGAAAATTTATTAGGGTAGTTGATTCTATTTAATTCTAAAAATAACCATTAAGGTGCTTTAATTAATTAGTAAAAAATGTATTAATTAACCTAGGACTTGGAAAGTTTATTATAATTACACAAATCTCCAAAATTTCCAAATGAACCCTCTTTGTGCTCAGCTAATAGAGAGTTAACCAAA
Organism: Cymbidium sinense; assembly: GCA_021442155.1. NCBI lineage: Eukaryota > Viridiplantae > Streptophyta > Magnoliopsida > Asparagales > Orchidaceae > Cymbidium > Cymbidium sinense. The sequence goes on from CM038226.1 coordinate 57,410,845, forward strand.
TGATTTAAAAAAAGTTCTTCACCATCCTAGTTAGATTACCTCTTTGTTGCTTAAAGAAGTCACAAATTGAAAGAAAGTGGATAAGATGTCGCTTCAAGGTACGCACACCACTTCTTCCCCTTTCATTATTGTTCCATTGGTTTTTAGTGTACAAACTCTCTATCTGCCCTAGCTTTCCTACTTTCTCATATGTAATGAAGCATACCCTTTATACAAATGTGGTGGCCAGGACTTCTTCCCCATCTGATGAAAACATTGACTCTAATATCCAACTTTTCTCGCAAAGATATCATGATAAATTTCAAGAAAACCCTAGTGGCTTCTTGGAAAGGCCACCCAAAAGGTGGTAATCTAGCTCTCCTCCTAACCAAAGCTAAGACTTGGAACTTATCTAAACCTTTCAAGTTTATCCTTGTGTTGGAAATTTACATATAAGCATCCCAAAATGGACCTCATCAGGAAGAAGTTTGAAGACCTTAAGCTAGGTGGTGAGTGGAATGTGGTGCTTCTTGATGGTAGACACATTATGATCAAACTTTTTAAACAAAAGGACTATGCCAGGCTATTTTCCAAAATTATATCATATTGAGAAAGTTCTAGTCAAATTCTTGAAGTAGACACCATCCATTGATTATAGCATTGAACCTCCCGTTGCACCTATTTGAATAAGACTATGAGGGCTAAAACTACACTTGTTCAACAAGCAAATATTATACTCAATTGTTACCATTTTTAATAAACCTCTAAAACTAAATTCTCCTACTTTTAACTTTTCAAGGCTATCTACTACTAGAATCTTAGTGGAAATGGACATAATAGCTAGCTATAATGATAAATCTGGATTGCTACATCATCAAATAGGTATTAACAAAAAGTTAAGATTGAACAAAAACCTTTATGTTGTGGAAGTGCAAAATGTTTGGACACAGCTTCAAAAAATGTTTCATAACCCATCTTGAACTGTAGGATAATAGAAATGAAAGGAGAAAATAACCACTAGACATGAGCGTATAACATCCTTTAGTCTCAATGAATATTGAAGACAGGTTCATAATGGAAAATACAAATGTAGCCCTTCACAGAAGCAATCTAAGGATGTATACATGTACAACTCCCAAACAATATTAGTAGAGACCAAATCCCCAAATAAAATAGCCAAATAGAAATTAAAATGATGAAGCCTTCAATGCTGATGGAATTCAGAAGGATAACACAACAATTGCATACTCATTTCCCATCCAAAATTATCAGCAAACTATGATTAGTCCTTTGAATCTACATGCAAATGACACTAGTGAGTACCTTGCCCACATGGCCAAACCAAGATCTAAAACTGATGCCACTGGTCACATTATAGATTATTCAAGGTAAATAAACATTATTGATAGCTGACAACCACAACCATGAATTATGAGGAGGAGGAAGGGACACAATCTCAAGGTGAGCAGCTAGAGGAAGAACATTATAATGATATACTCAACTAAACTATTGAAGGATAGAAAACCTACAATCATAAAATAAAAAAAAAACAAAAAGGCATAAAGGAACTCAAAAGCTTATTGGCAAACAAACATCAAAATGCAGTAAAAAAAATCAAATGGTGTGCGGTCTTCGAAAACTTAAGGGCCTTGTAAGATCTCATAAACTTGAACTATTTGCTATCTTGGAACCTTTAGTTAACAATCAAAACTTACCCAAGATTAATAAAGATTTCCCCACTTCAACATTATTTATAATGTTAGTAACAAAATATGGCTATTCTTGAAACCACGATTTTAAATCCAAATTCTTATTGACTCCAGCCAAAACATTCATGTCCATATCCAAGATGTCAACATAAGTATCTATCAATTATTATCTACATTGTCTATAATAGACAACAAAAGAAAGAGCTTTGGACTGACATCAAACACATCAGCTTAAACACTACATGGTCGTGGATAGTAGGTGGGGACCTCAACATGATTCCAAGCTTGGTTGAGAAGAAAGGAGGTAGGAAACCTAACATGTCAATCATTAATGAGTTAGCTAAATACATAGAGGATGCTAACCTCTTTGACGCTAGTTATAATGGTACTCCATTCACCTAGAGGAGAGAAAACGTTTTAGAGACACTTGATAGAATCCTAACAAACTCTATATGGCATTCCAACTTTTGCATATTGGAGGTTCAACGCCTATCCAGAATTGCATCTAGTCATTCCCCTATCTAGTAAGTTTTAGCCATATCCCTAAACCAAAATATCATCCTTTCATATTCTTGAATATGTGGACTACACACCCTAATATAGCAATTGCATTGTTGAACATTAGAAAGGTGTGGAAGTCATAACCCCTGGACTATGCTATGGACACTACATAAGATTACCATTCAAGCTCTTAAAAAATAGAACATAGAAGTATTTTGCAACATTCATCATCTAATCAAATCTGCTAAGAACAAGAATATTAATATTAAGAAGGAAATGGCTGATTTGAACACTCAAGACACACACCAACTTGAGCTCTAATTAGAACAACTCCAAATTGATTTACAAGGATACATTGATCAAGAAGAGGACATCCTTAGACAAAAAGCTTTAGCACAAAACTTTCTCCAAGGAGACAAGAACTCTAAATAGTTTCATGCTTTTATTTGATAAGAGAAAGGAAAAAGGGTAACCAAGATTAAAGATATAAATGGAAGATGGATCATTAATCAAGATAGCATTTTGGAAGATTTTAAAATCTATTTCTCCAATATACTTAATTAATCAATCTTCAACAACACAAACCATCAATTCAACCAAAGCTTCTTCATGATTGATAAGGAACCAATCAATATTGAGGAGCTTGCATATATTCTTTTGGAGCGAGAGATATGGGAGGCATTGAACTTAATGGATGGCTACAAAGCAACAGGCCCTGATGGCTTTACTACTCTCTTCTATCAAAAGACATGGAACATTATAAAAATGAAGATTATAACAGCTATTCAAGCCTTCTTTCAAGGCCATAACTACCATAATTATTCCTCTACCTCTGCTATTATTCTATTCCAAAAGAGAAGAATAGTCACACTTGGGACAAATTCAAGCCTATATGTCTAACCCCTATCAAAAGTAAAATTATAGGTAAAATCATTGCAAATAGAATTCAAAAGCATCTTCCTACTCTCATTTCTCTAAATCAATTAGCCTTTGTTAAAGGGAGGAACATAACTGACAATATACTACAAGCACAAGAGCTCATCAGGGACATTGATAGAAAGGTAGAGGAGGGAATGTAATTATGAAAATAGACATGAAGAAAGCTTTTGATACCATTAGTTTGAGCTTCATCCTCAAATCACTTAAGGAATGAGGTTTCTCAGACTTTTTTAACATTGCTGAGAAGACTTCTAGAAAGTAGTCATTATAAACTCATTCTCAATGGACAATCACATGGAAACTTTCAAAATAATAGTGGTGTCAAGCAAGGGGATCCACTTTCCCCCTCTCTAGAATGTTAAACAAAGAGGCTTCCTCTAAGATGCACATCAAATATTAACCCACAAGTAGCTTAAATATTACACATTTGGTTTTTGCTAATGACCTATTAATTTTCAATAATGGAAGCAAACAGACAATCAACACTTACATGGCAATCATCAATGATTTCATAACCCTTTTAGGTATGGAATTAAACACTAATAAATTCTTATTTTTGATAGGAAAATGGATCACCAAAGATAAAGTCCAATGGATTATTGAAAAATCAGGTTTCACTCATTCCAATACCCTTTTCACTTATCTTGGCATCAAATTATATAAAGGAAAGCTTACATCTTCCCTCTTCTATGTGCTTATTGATAGAATACAAAGTAGAATTAATTCTTTGGAGAACTTGTTCCTTTCATTTGAAAGAAGAAACACCTTGGTTAAAAGTATCCTCAACTCAACTCCATTATATACTACTCAAGTTCAACAAATTCCCAAGAACATCTAGATCAAAATTAAAAAGATGTTTAATCAATTCATTTGGATCCATAAGCACAAATCTATCCATTGGAGTAGTTAGAATAAAATGAAGAAACTGATCAACAAGGGTGGCCTAAGATTCGAAATAGTTAATGATAATATTAAGTACAATAATGTCAAATATGGTTTAGATTTATGGAAAACAATTCCCTTTGGGATGAATTTATGCTCATAAAATACTATGAACATTCTCACCCAATGGAAATCATGCTAAAGATATCTAACTCCCCAACCTAGAACCAGATGTTGTAGCACAAAGATGAAGTAGAGAACTTGATCTTTTGGGACTTGGGAGATTACAACATTGACTTCTAAAATGATCACTGGATGGGTGATGAAGCTCTTTTTAATTAGAAAATATATGGTAGACCTCAGCTAACATAACACATCTCCAAATTTTAGAATGAATCATACTGGCACAAGAATAAACTAAATGAACACTTCCCTTTAGACATTTATAAGGAGATCTAAAAAATTCAAATAAAAAGAAACAAGAAGGACAAAATCATTATAAAGGGTCATTCTAAAAACTCATCCATCCACAAAACCATATACAATAATTGATGGAAGGACATTAGGATGATTCCTTGGGGCTAAGCAATTTGGAATTCCACCATCAAGCCATCTGTTTCATTTTCTTACTAGAGACTACTTTACAATTTCATTTTTACAAATGACATACTTAAGATCAAAGGCTTAAGACTACCTTCCATGTGTGTTCAATGTAAAGATGAGAAAGAATGCATTCCAAACTGCTTCATACATTGCAAATTTAGCACATGAATATGTAAAGTATTTGTAGATCTATTACAAGTGGAGATAAAGTATAGAGCTAATTCAATATATTAGTTAATTGAGAGCTAGCAGATAGGTGATTGCTAGAAGATAAACATAACATTGATTACCCCTCTTATTATACTATGGTTTATATGTTTTTTTAAAATCTCTGAAGAATTCAACAAAAGATAGTTTCAACTGAGAACAAGTTCCACAACACCCCTTTGTTCATTATTAATGTTCTTAAATCTGTGAGAAGCTTGATGGAAAACCTACACATCTTATTTTTCCCATATCTGAGATAAGGAAACCGTCTGGTTGACTTGCTTGCTAAATGTGGTTCTAACTCACATCATTTCCACATCTCTAAGACAATGGACCATGACTTATACTTACTTGTGCATAGTAACAAATTGGATTTACCTAACATCAGATCTAGAGCTATGTAATTTTCTTTCTTTTTGTAATTTTGGATTACTCGTATCTTTAAAGTAATCAATAAAATCCCCATTTTCAAGAAGAAAAAATATCTCCAAATGATTTTGGATATTTTAAGAGTTTCCTTAATTAATTCATTAATTAATTATAAAGTGTTAGCTCAAATCTCTTGAAATTTTGTTTCTTATTTTTCATGATATTTTGCATACTCAAGAATTATCTCATAAATTTTAGGTTTATAAGTTGTGACTAACTAATTTTTAAGGTCTCTTAAGTATTAATTAGATTAAAAAATTATATAATTTAATTAATTCATAAAAATTATCATTTCATCTCTTAAATCTATTTAATAACCAAGTGGTGTGTGGGGGATAATTCTATCATTTGATCTCTCCTCAATAAGTTTAATTAATTATAATTAACATGTATTAATTAAGAAATATTCATTAAGCTTAAATGGAATTATTTTCATGTGAAGGACCTTAGGGTTTGCTAGCATAAGTGGATCACTTTATGATGTAATTGGATATCCTTTATTCACTAATGAAGCTAATTCATAATTATGTTCAAGGTTAAATCATTTAGGTGCATGATATATAAGTAGTAAGATAAAATACTAATTCTAATTCAAATAAAATTAAAATTACAAAATAAAATTTCACTTCTCAAATCACTAAATACTTATATCAAAACCACCCTTTGGTTAACTATTTGTACTTATCATTAAAATTACAACCTAAACACTAAAACTTGTCGGCTTTATGAGCCTCATGTTTAATCCGATTAATTTTGATTATAACAAATATATGCTTGGATGTTCTAATGTATGTTTTATGTGTTTCAGATATATTAATTGCTAATTAGATATCCAATACATCTCACAATATGTTTGACAAAATTTCAAGTATGGAAGAATGAGAGATAGATCAAAATGGATACATTGAAGCTCAAGATACAATATTTCAAGTTATATGCATTTATAACTATCTTAGAGGTTCATATAAGTTCATTGGAATGAATTAATTTGCTCACAAATTAATATATTATTTTTATTTATTTAAAGTAATGATAATGAGGTAAATTTATATAAATATTTATCTAATTAACATTCAATGCTTTATACATAGCATTTAAATTATCAAAATAATAAATGATAATTAATTATAACTATTGAGTGTAACTAGTTTATATAATTAATATAATGAAATATTTTAATTTAATTTAGAAGTCATATTGCAACTAACATATGTATGCTTATATCTAAGTTATATTATAATTTTCAAATGACATTTTTCAAAATTAACAAAAATACATTAAATTTAGCATTTCAGCCAAAGTCATTTTATAATCAAGGAATTTAGATTTGAGTTCATCTCCAATAGATTCCTTGGATATTTTTTTAATTGGATAGGTTACATGACCCACGTTTGATTATAATTTAATTTATGATGATTTTTCAAACATTAGCTGATTTTAATAATGATTACATGCTACATGCTTTGAATATATTAAGAATCATATTTGATTATTTTTAACTTGCCCATATGAATAGCCAATTTTTGGCTAATTGAATTTAATATTTATTTAATATAAATCATATATTTATTGAATTGAATAGTATATTATTATATGATAAAATGATGTTAGACTAATATATTTCTTTGAAATAATTCAAAATGACCTTCTTGCTTATAAATAGCCCTCATTCTCTTCATGAAATGGTTGCTCATTCAAATTCAAAATCTATCCAACAAATATAAGAGAAAACTTCCTAGATTTTCCTTCCAAGTGCTCTCCAAAAATTGTAAGATCAAATCCTTTATTTGGAAGCTTCAACATCTTCAACTAACCAAGCTTTCTCAAATTACTTGAGTTTGTTCTTCTTGATCTTAATCTCTTTTAGTTGTTCATACTATTTTCACCATCTATTTGTTCTTTCAAATTTTTACTTTTTTGTGGAATAGTCTTTGTACATCAAAGTTTAAGTTTTTCACATCAAAGTTTCTTCAATCTTTTTTATTTCAAAAAACTCGTGTGATAGTTTGTAGGATTTATTTTATCTTGCTGAAATTTTTATCTTATTATAGATTTTTTTTGGTTTCTTGAAATATTTCTTCATTAGTCTTATTTTAAAGATCATTTATTCTTAGATCTATTTTATAGATATATTTTAAGCATTTTAAATTAATTTATTGTGCTGAAAATATTTCATATTTGCTAGATCTCTCTTTTCAATTAAAAGCTTACTAGTTTACATAGATCTATCATATACTAATTTTATTTAAGTATTTATGATCAGTTGCATTAATTGAAATCATCATTTTAGTTAAAATAAAATAAATTAATTCTAGAATTTTTGTGTATATGCTAGATCTATTATAAATCAAGTTTCTTTATCAAAATAAAATTTATATAAAGTTAAATTATTTTATTTGTCACTTATCATTTTATTTCAACTAATATCCTTTATTTAAATAATTTTATCCTACTGAAATTTAGTAAAGTTTGCTATTTTATTATTTAATAATTAAGAAAAATGATATTTAGTAGAGAGTTAATCATTCTTGCACTATTATATACATACTAGTTATAGTTTCTCTTAAACTTAAATTTATTCCTTGCCAAAATTTATTTTATTGTGCAATAGACAATTGTGAATTTATTTTGAAACCATTTTTATATTAGTCTACAAATAGTAATAACATAAACATCTTAGTAAGATCACTTAAAGATATTTATTTTCTTATTTCTTATCAAAATTAAGTGTGCATTCTATTTTGTCAAAACTGAAAGTTGTAAAGTGGTCATTTATAAGTTGTGAGATCACTTTTTGAATTGGATAGCTTGGTATATCTGTGAGAGATATATTTTATCAAAATTCATTATTTTGTATTTTTTGTGTTGTAAAATTTATATTGGGGTTGTATTCGCCCTTTTTTAGGAGAGTACATATTATTGTAGTGGTTGTACTCATCCCGTTATAGGAGAGTATGATTTGTAAGTTATTTTTTATTCAGTAGATTCCTAGCTAGGGGTGGCCAGGCATGAACGTAAGTCAATTTTAGGATTTGGTTGAATCACATAAAAATTGTGTGCCTATTGTATCTCTTTACTTTATTGTTCTTTATTTTTTGTTGCATTGAGAATTATATCTTGTCAATTATAAAATCAAAAATTAATTTTCTACTCAAAGTTAAAATTTAAGATTTAACATTTATAATTTTTAATAATGCCCAATTCCTCCCTCCTCCCACCACCCTCCGCCCCACTGACTCACAAAACTTAGCTGGGTCATCAATGAGTGAGGCTGGGAGTATCTTGCCTATGAACGCACCGCTTACATCATCCCCATGGTGCCAACATGAAGGATCACCAGGACAACAAAGTTTATATACAAGGGAAATAGGTATGTTCCAATAGCACTACTATTAATCTAAATTATAATTTATAGAATTTTATATATGATCAATATTTTTCCTACTACAATAACAATGCCGGTTTTGATGAAATCCTTACTTTCCTCACTGTTGGAAATTAAAATGTCTAGTGGAAATAGTGGGAGAAAAGATTATCATTTTTTCTATTGTCAGCTTCACAACCAAGGCTAAAGTTTGGCATTATTTTATTTCTACCAAGTTTACACCCATTGATAATATCAGTGAGGTAACTATGGATCGAGCCATTTTGAATTATGTCATTCAAAAGGGTAGGAAAGATTATTTATAATTCAATTTGTAAAATACTTAAGGGTAACACTATCATATGGTATGATCACCCTTCGCTTCTTTTTCTTTATGTGTTATGGCCGGTGTGTTAGGGGACTCAAATGAAGAAGTCCTTATGCAAAGGGTTTTCCTAACTAAAAGAATAATTGAAGGAGTTGGATCAAGGATGGAAGTAGGAGAAATCTCACATGCTCCTTTGTCCATATCCAAATCTTCCAATACTTTAAATGAGCAACTCTAAGATATCAAAGGAGAAGTCTCAGAATTGACAAAAAGTGCAGATGAAAGTAGCCAATGATAATAGGAACTAGAGAAGAAATTTGATTTTTATATGGATTAGTAGCAATAAAAATTTATTTACATGAATGAATTCAACTCAACACTTGTTCAAATATTTAAATATAATAACTTTAATGCATGTCTAAGTAAAGTTACTTTTCTTACAATGCCTCATTATCACACTTATGTTAGCACCCTAGTAGAGCCAGAAGAAGAAAAGGAGGATGACTACAACTTCTAGGATAGTCCTTTCCCTCTTTTTTATTTGCATTTGTATTTCTCTTCTTTTCTATACCATTGTAATTTTATTTAGCATTTTTCTATAATAAGATTCCATTTTTTACAATAAAATTTTATTTGTATTGTTTATTTGTAATCTCACATATTGATTGGCCATCCCCTAGGCTTAATTATGATTTAGGTATTTATTATAAGTTAGAAATTTAATTGAATAAAATTTCTAGCTTAAGAAGAACTAGACTGAAAAGTTGATGCCTTGATGTAGGAAATTCACGGCCTTGGTGCTATAACATTATTTCTAAGGCACAGGGAATCCAATACCTCTGTACTAGTCAGTGGGACTTGGGCTTTTAAAATCAGAGAAGGTAGCATTTTGGTGCTAGAAAAGTAGCATTGTGGTGTTTTTACAGCCCATCAACGCTTTTAGAATAACGATGTGGCACTATAAGTGGACATACTAGCCTTCCCAAGAAGGCACTGCAACATCATACAACAAATCTGTGGTGCTATGAAGTGGACATTTTTATTTTTGAACCTAAGAAGATAATGCTATAGTGGCAAAATTTAGTGCCACAACACAGGTCATAATGCTTAATGCCATACAACAAAGCTATAGTGCAGTGAAGTGGAGCGCTATGATTCAAAATCCCAAGAGCTCAGTGCCACAACACTAAGTATCAGCGATGTGGTGCTAATAGTCAGAAGACTCTATTTACGGTGATTTTTTATGTGATTTGATGATTTCTATAAATTTGTATAGCATAATGATTTAGTAATGCTATGATTCAAAATATTGTAGTGCAAAATGCACTCTTCTCCTTTGTTTTAGATCCAAGATCGATGAGGGGAGAGTTTTCATCTCACTCAAAAACTAAATTTGATGGTTGAGGTCTTGAAATTTTAAATATATTTTTAGTGACTTAAAACTTGATTTAACCTTGATTTCAACATCATTTTATCTTGGCAATGACTAAAATTTTATAATTAACGTGATTACATTATTCACTTTTGCTTTGAATCTAAGATCGATGGAGGGAGGATCTTTATTTCACACTAGATCTAAGATCAATGATGGAATTCCTCAAGATTTTCTTGTGAAGCAAAGAATCATATAAAATAAGCTATTTATTTGGAGTCTTACATGAAATCTTGTCTTGCTTTATAAGGAGAATGTGTAGAAGAAAGAAACTTTCATGTAGTGGAGTCTACAATAGAGAAAGAGAGAGAGAGAGAGTCTAGCATAGATAAAGAGAAGAAGAAAAAGAACTAGGGTCAGCCCTTCTCCCCTTTTTATAAGAAATCGCTGCCCGTAACTATTCTCGCTCTCCCCTTTAGGAAGTGGTCGCTAATGGGGATGACCGTTGGCAAGAGTGATTAGTGTTTTCTAGATTCTTTAAATTTAGGGTAGCAAAGCTACTGCCTAGGGGCTAGGATTGTGGCACTGCGATATTAGAGTCATATACCTTTTCTTTATGTTATTATTTATTATATATGTTTAAGCTGCAAATAAATTATCGCCAAATGAATGTGTCATATTGATCAGACATGATGCATTCATTTCTCTCTTTTGTTTATTATATTCAAAAATATTGAAGAAAGAAAAAGTATAATATTCAAGAAGTAAATAATCATAATATGCATATATAATGTAATAAAAATAATAATACATAGTTGCTAAAAGAAATTTTTGTTAAAGATAGTTAGTTTGAATTTCTCTAACAGAAATAGAACCAGCATTGGCTCAATAAGCTATAGCATCCTATCTCTCTCATGCATCACGAAGATGTTGAAAGGTTGCTTCTTGGTCATGAACAAATGAAGACAGAATCTACACAACTTTAGACACTTGAGCATCCATCTATGAGCAATCTTCTTTTATGGTTGTGACAGACTGTCTCACCATAGACCTTCTCTCTAATAAATATTACCTCCTCTGCTATACCTCTCTTAGTAGATATATCAAAATGCTTGATCTATCTTATGGAGAGCTCTCTTTGGTATAATCTCAAGACTTTGAGCCTGTGCTCAAGATCTTAATAGACTAGAGAAGCTTGATGTGATGTAGTGTTGAAAATTTTTTTATATCAAGGCTTGATCTGATAAGAGCTCTTGGTAAGTAGTGTGTAGTGAGAATAACTTAAACTCAAAATCTCAGCATAAAGTAGTGGCACAATTAATAAAGAGTTTGCCTCCATACATAAGCTAGAAAGCTCAAGCAGAACTTTTAAGTTAACACCTAAAAGTAGGAGACGTAGTGTTGTCACTATATGACATAAACTCTTTGAAGAGCTACAATATAATAAGCCTATAGGTCTATAGAGTATCCTGGAGACGAAAAATAAAAGTTCCAGACCAGATAAGCTCTTCTGAGTTATATCCCTTAGACTGGAAGTAGGGTGGCTATCTGCACAGAAGTCAAGCTTTGTTGAGGAATCATCCTGGGTGGCACTCACTATTGCCCAAGTTAAGCTTGATAAGAATGATTCACAACTAGTCTTCAAAGCACCAAATTTTCTTGTAGATGGATTTTTTTTAAAATACATATAGTCATCACTAACAAGCTTAGTAGAAACTGGGATGTTCCACTAGTGTTTGTCGATAATACTAAAATGACATCACTTTCTATCCGCTTTGTTGATAATTAAGCCTCTAATGATGAAAATGGAGCTTGAATAGGGTTGGATATTCTTGCTACTCCTATACCATAGTCAGCTTGAAGAGGGCTTCAAGAATCCCTTTCGGCCTCTGTATGAATAAGTGAAGGCTCGTAATGATGCTTTCTACCACTATCTCATCTATCTAATAACTCTTTACAAGCATGAGCCATGTGTTGAGGAGAACATAGATGTTGTGTTAGTTTAACATTCTTGAGTCTATGACTATATATGTGGAAGCCTAACTCCAAAAAGGAAGAGAAGGTCTGATAAATCCATAGCAACCATAGGTGGCTAACTCTCGTACTAGCCTCCTATGAAGCTACATAAAAATAAGAACCCATCCCAAGGTGAAGCAAAATTGTCCAAGCCATAGAAGCTGCCTACAAATGAGCTGACATTAATAATGTCCCAAAGGAATAAGTATCTATCATACTAGGTATTTGTGATAGTCCATATATAGGTGTAGTCTGAGTAAAGCCATACTATCATGTAACAATAAGAATGGAGAAAAAGTATAATATTCATGAAGTTAATAATCATAATATTCATATATCATGTAATAATAAGAGATAGTTGCTATAAGAAATTTTAGCTACATGCAATTAGTCTAAATTTCTCTTATAGAAATATAAGTGGTATGGGCTCAATAAGCCATAGTAGCCTGTCTCTCTCATGCATCATGAAGATGCAAAAGTTGCTTCTTAGTCATGGACTTTTGAAGATAGAACCTACTTGAGTTCAGATACTTGAGCATCCATCTATAAGAAATCTCCTTCTATTATTGTGACAACCTATCTCACAATAGAACTTATCTCTAATAAATATTATCTCCACTGCAATAACTCCTTTAATTTAACAAATATGTCAAGAAGCTTGATCTATGCTCTAGAGAGCTCTCTTTATTATCTTCTCAAAGCTTTGAGTCTATGCTTGAGATATCAGCGGACTAGAGAGGCTTGGTGTGAAGTGGTGTTGAGTGAATTCTCTACATCAATGAGTATGTCTGATAATAGCTCTTGGTAAGCAGTGTGTAGTGACAATAATCCTAACTCAATATCTCAGCATAAGGACTCCCAAAATCTATACTCTCTTACATTAAGGTTCAAAGTGATAGCATAGTTAATAGAGTGGTTTCCTCCACACAGAAGCTAAAATTCTCATGTATAACTTTTAAGTTAACACCCAAAAGAAGGTGTCACTATATATCATAAACTCTTTGAAGAGCTACAATGTGATAAGCCTAAAGGTCTAGAGTGTATCTTGAAGATGTGGCATGAAAGTTCTAGACTATATAAGTGATTTTTAGCTATATCCCTCAGATTAAAAGTAGGGTGGTTATCTGTACAAGAGTCAAGCTCTGCATAAGAATCATCTTAGTTGGCAGTCACTATCACCCAAGTCATGTCTGACAAGAATGATTCACAACTAATCTTCAAAGCACTAGATTCTTTTGTACATGGATCTTCTTCAATATGCATATGGTCATCACTGACATGCTCAATAGAATGAGAAATTAAGGAATTCCCACTAGTATCTATTGATAATACTAAAGTGACATCACTCTCTATCCACTTTACTGATAGTTCAACCTCTAATGAAGGAGATGGAGAATGAATAAGGTTGGATGTTCATGCTACTTATATACTATAGCTAGCTGAAAAAGGGCTTTGTGTATCCCTTTCAACCTCTGCATGAATAGGCAAAGGATCTCGATGATACTTTATACCATTATTTCATCTATCTAATGACATTTTAGAAGCATGAGTCATGTGTTAAGGGAAACATAAGTGTCTAGTCAATTTAACTTTTTTGAGTCTATGATTGTATCTGTGGAAGCCTATCTTTAAAAATGAAGAGAAGGTGTGATGAATCTATAGCAACCATAAGTGGCTAACTCCCATACTAGTCTCATATGAAGCTACATAAAAAAAACTCATCCCTAGGCAAAGTAAAAAAGTCCAAGCCATAAAAGCTTCCTCCAAACAAACGGATAGTGATAACATCCCCATGAAAAAAGTTTCTACTATATCAAGTATATGTGATTGTCCATATATAGGATTAGTGTGAGTAAAATCATACTATCTAGCTACTCTATTAAGACTGTATCCATCTAAAATCATAGACTCATGATGATGGTAACAACTAAGTAGGTCTCAATCCAATGAGATATTATGCTATACATTTATACCTTTGCTTTGATAATACTAAGGGGGTGCCTCTATGAGTAAGAGAATCCATGAATCTATGTCTCAAGCTTTGATCAAGTAAGTTATAAAAATATAATCTATGATTCAGAATTGTATTTAGATTCAATTCATTTTGAACATTTTGAATATAAATTTATATTTAGACCTGGTCTTCTTGGGCAAGTTGGGTGTGTTTAGAGTTAGATAAGATCCTTTCGGACATGTTGAATTTATGTTCGGATTTATATCCACTCCTTTTGGACATGATAGATCTAAATTATATTTAGATCTAGTCCATTTGAACATGATGGATCTAAATTTAGGTTTAGATCTGGACTCTTCGTGCATGGTGGATCTAGGTTTAGATTATATATAGTCCCTTCGGATATATAGATCTAGATTTAGATTTAGATTTGATCCCTTTGGACATGATAGATCTAAATTTAGATTTAGATATAGCTCTTTTGGACATGATAGATCTAAATTTAGATTTAGATCTAGCCCTTTGGACATGAAAAATCAAAATTTATGTTTAGATCTAGTCCCTTTGAGCATGATGAATCTAAATTTAGGTTTAGATCTATCCTCTTTAGGCATTGTGGATCTAAGTTTAGATTAGATCTAGTCCTTTTAGATATGATAAATTTAGGTTTAGATTTAGATCCACTCCCTTTGGACATGATAGACTTCATGTTAGGTATAGATTTGGCCCTTTGAACATGATAGATCTAAATTTAGGTAAGTTTTGATCCAATCCCTTTAGGCATGATGGATCTAAATTTAGGTCCCTTAAGACATGATGGATCTAAATTTAGGTTTAGACTTAACTCCTTTTGGACATGATAGATCTAAATTTTAGGTTTATATTTGGTCTGTTTAAACATGATGGATCTAAATTTATGTTTTTTTTTATTGGATGGAGTTTTTCTTTAATAGAGAATTTTCCTTGAATTGCAAGAAATATAAAATTTCCCCATATTGATAGAAGAATTTCTCTTTGGGATGAGAGTATTCTTTTCGATCTCAAATACTAATAACAGTTTATCATTTTGGTTGATCGATTTATAGTCAATTTTGATTCATGTGTTCATAATGCATAACACCATCAAAGTTATGCATAATATCTACTGAGATATTATCCTTTTATAGGTGGCATAGGCCTTATACATTTTGCATCGAAAAGCTGATAAGCTCCACCTTCATATACCTTTTTGATAATGTAAGGTCCTTGTTAATTTTGATGAACTTTCCACCATCCCGACTACAGAGAATGATATGCCTTCTATGCACTAGCACTAGTTCACCTATTTTGAAGCTTTGTGGGTGAACCATATGGTCATGAGCTTAGGTCATCTTTGCTTTATACATTTCTAGATTTTATTATGCTTGGAGATGAACTTCATCTAAAACTTCAAGCTCATCAAGTTGTATTTGAATATTTTCCTCCATTATAAGTCCATTTTGGACTGTGATATGAAGTGAAGGTAGTTTTACATCAAGAGAAAGTATAATTTCTACACCAAAAGACCAATGAATATAGTGTTACTTGTGCAGCAATTTTATTTGTAGTGTGATATTCCTAATAAGGCCTCGATTAACTTATCATGCCATTCTCTTTTATTTTTAGAGAAAATTTTCTTGAGGAGTTTGACCAATGTTTTACTGAATGCCTCTATAAGACCATTGGTTTTTGGATTATATATCAAAGAATATTGCCAATCTATCTTGTATTTCTCAATGAAGTAATATATTTTGACATTCTTGAATGTAATGCCATTGTCAGATATAATTCATCAAGGTAAATCGATAGACTATATGGTCTCAAAAGAATTTCATTACTCTATCTACTTTAACTTCTCTTAAAGGAATTGTTTCAAAACCCAAAATGAAGTTATGCCCTTTAGATTACAGAGGGTCTATTGAACAAATTATATCAATTTTTAAATTTTTAGATGGGCATGATGCCACTATTGGATGTAAGGCATGAGGAGGTTCATGTAATCAAGGTTGTGAAAACTAGACCGGACATAGAACTAGAAAATAGAGAGGTTCAAGGTTTAAAGGTCGAACTGGATGATATAATAAATATTAAAATTATCTAAATGAGATTTAAATGATCAAATAATCATATAATATATGCAATTTGAGATAAATAAATTATAAAATACAAATCATATGCAAAAAAAATCTCCTATAATTTTAAAATTAAAAACATTAATATATAAATACTAACCTTTTTTGTAGCCATGATAATTCTTTGAAATAATTCATAGTAGATCTTCTAGAAATTGCTATAATAACTCATCTGAATATGTCAAATCAAATTTATTGAAGATTGAATTAATAATTAAACTTTATAAAATTTATCATAATTATTCAATAAGGTTTTAACTTTTTTTTTATGATAGTTTGATCTTATAGATATTTTAGACATATTTTCTTAAAAAAGTAATGCATGTATTTCTCAAAATTTTATTATTATAGAGGTAAATAAAGTTAAAAAATTAATTTAAATCATAATAACTGATATATTTTTTTTATAAATTTAAATAATAATTTTCCTTTTGAAATTGTATCAGCGATTCAGGCCACACAGGTGGTGACATGTCGTCCATTACTTGCAATTAAAAAAGAAAACCTCACATACTCAACCCGTTCTGGACCGCTGGTTCTAATGGAAGTTGGTCATTTCCTGGCAAACAGAATTAAACCGAGCTGCCAGGGCTTCGCATCTTCCATGGGAAACATCGCAGTCATTCGATCATGCTTTAAGCTGACCCGATCGATGGAACCACGGTTCTCCAGTCACGGTTGAATGAAGATCCCACAATTTTCTACAGAGTTGATTTTTTGAATATTTTGATGGCCATGACCAGCTACAATGGATGAAGGCGTGGTTTGAAAGTATTGCATGTAATGCCTCTATGTGTATTTGACACTTATGATATCTTTTAGCATGTTCAATACAATCTTGAATCATACTAAGCCAATAATATCCCATTCATTATACTTTAATCTTCATTTTAGGGTAAGATTGATGTGCACCATATAACTCTTCATGGACTTCAACCATTACTATCTTGGCTTCATGTAGTCCTAGGCTTGCATCCATATTTGCTCAAATGAGTGGTGATATAATATGTCGTTCATAAGAGCATATCATAACACTCTTTATAAAATTTGATGAGTCTTTGATCTATCTTTCAGTAATCCACCACCTTTAAGATAAGTGATGAATAGCTTTTAGTAATCATCTTCTTCATTCATTGCTAAAATCTCTTGATTTTTTTTAGCTTTAAAATCTTGAAGAAGAGTTGGTGCTAATGCTAGCCTACTTTGGATTGTTATTATAATTAGTCTCCTTGAGGGTTTATAATTTCCTTAACTAATTTAATTAATAAGTCAGCCTTACCATTTTCTAGTGTGCCACTCTTATAAATGTTACTTTAGGGGTTTATTTTAGGAGCTGTAGGATGTAAGAATAATTTGAGCTTATGTATCTTGAAAGTCCCTGTTATTTATTGAATTATGAGTTGAGAATCTCCATAATTATGAAGTTTCTTGATTTACATATTAACTAGTTGTTATAGGCCCATATTTAATGCTTCATATTCAGCCTCATTGTTGGTTCAAAGTTCAATCAGACTATATGAATATTGAACTATACCACCATGCAATATCATAAATATTAAACCAATTCAACTTGTACTACAAGTAATCCTAGTGGTTTAGCTAGCTTTATTAACAAAGGTCCATCCAAGTGAAGTACCCATTTTGATGGTTGTTGAGCTTCTCCCACTTCAAAGATTTGCTCATCATATAATTCATCAATGAGTGGAGAACTGGTGGAAAAAGATAAGAGATTAGAAAGTAAGTCATAAGCCAGAGCATACCCTTTTATAGCCTTTTGTGGGACATATGTTATGTCAAATTGAAGTAATCAGACTACCCATTTTCTAAGTGTGTGTAGGCCTAATCATCAAAATTTATGTAATCAATCTTATGTAATAATATGTAGTGTAATTTTTGGGTAGAAAATAAAAAAAATTTCTCTCGATAGTATCTTATTTGATCTCCTATTAAACATTTATTTATAAAATAGAGAATTTTTTCTTCCCCTCTTCATTAATAGAGCTCCAAGTGATTCTTATAGGGCTATATAATATCAACAATCTTCCTATTGGTAAAATTGGGGATGCAAAGCTATCAAATGCTTCTTGACAAGCATCATCCCATATAAAAGGTACATTCCTTTTCATTAAATAAAGCAAAGAGTTGCATCTCCCTAACATATTAGAAGAAACCTCCTGATATAAGTCAATTTGACTTATAGTAAATGTAGTTATTTCATGATCTTAGGTGATGGAATCTCTATTATTCCTTTGATTTTAGAGTGATAAATTTCAATTTCTCTATGTCATACAATAAAGCCCAAAAACTTTCCAGAAGTAACCCCAAATGCACATTTTAAAGGATTCATCTTTAAGTTAAAACTTTGAATTCTATTAAAATACAACATTTAATTCATTCATGTACTCACTCTGTGCTATGCTTTTGATAACTAAATCATCAGCATCGCATTCTACATACTTATGTATAAGATCATAAGATCATCAAAGATGTAGGTCATTGCCCTTGACGCTATTTTGGCATCACATTGTAGCAATAAATGCTATGGAATGATGTTTTTCATCTTCCGAACTATTTTAATTGGTTTGTATCATGATGATCCATCCATGAAGGAGAACATATCATAGTTTGACACATTGTCTACTATGAGTTCTGCGTTGGGTAATGAAAAATCATATTTTGGCATGCTTTATGTAAATCCTAGAAGTCAATGCAAACATGTATTTGCCTATTCTTTTTCTTTACTGGGATGATGTTGGTAATACAATCAACATATTTCTCTTCTTGGATGACTCCTGCTTCAATAAACCTTTTATTTTTTGCGATTACTTGCTCTTCTATTTACAATCATATTTATCTTGGAGTCTGCTTTACAAGCGATAAACCAAGTTTAATGGCAAGTTTATGTATAGCTATGTCTGGAGATAAGCCCAATATATTTTTATAATTTCATGTGAAATAGTCTTTGTATTTGTAGAGTAGTGACTTTAATTCCTCCAATTTTTTTTTTATGTGAGTTTTGCACCAACAAAGGTTGTTCTATGTTCTTCTTTAGTAAATTTTCCATATCCTATGAAATTTTGGGTATAATCCCCTCACTGGATCCTCTTAAACAATAGGGCTTGAATATTTGATCGTATAGATTGAACATTGTCCTTAACTAGCTTCTTTAGAGATAATGAGAAGTACTGAGAAATTATTATTGAAATTTCTTCTTCCACAAAATCATCCTTTTCAAACAACATTTGTGTAGGATTTACACTCACTCTTCACTTTTGTGGAAGAGGATCCAACGTTCATCGTAACCTTATCTAGTAGAGACATATAAAGTTTTCAATTATTCTATTTCCTCATTCCTTGAAGCTATTAAGGCTTTTATGCCTTTGGCATTGTAATTATTTTCATGGCCTTCATGGAAATTTGAGATTTGGGTATTCTTATCAGAGAAACATAAGTTTTCTTTAATTCTTTTATTATATCATCAGTACTAGATCCTACTTTCCTTTGGCTAATTGAGGCTTTCTTAAGTTAATAAAGTAGCAACTCTTCTTCATCATCATCAGTATCACTACCAAGGTGGGGGATTACTTTAGGTTGTTTTAATTCATTAATGCATTTTCTTTTTAATCATCACCTTTTAGCATTATCCTAATAGGTAAAGCCTCTTGCTTTTGGGCATTAACTTCTTCAACATTCTTAAGAATAAAGTACTTGGCATCATCATAGATCTTGATTTCATGTGTCAAGAATGGATTCATGTCACCATCAATTCGACACTCTTCACCATTTTTAATGTATTTCATACATTGATAGAGGGTTGACGGAACTGTGTTTTATTCATTAATCCATTTCCTACCAAAGAATGCTTTGTAGTAAACACTAGCTTCAATCACATGAAATTTAGCCTCTGTATATAGTTTTTGAAAGTGTGCAGGTAGAACATGAGATCTCAAGGTTTGTTCTTGTTCATTGAATCCTTGTAGTAATACTATACATTTATCTAGATAATGAGCATCAACAACTAATATTTTAAGCATCTTAGCTATTAAGAGATTGATTGAAGCCAGGTCAATCAATACTTTTTTTATACTGGTATAATTACTTTCAATTGTTATGTTTGATTCTCCCTAACAATAGCTTATCATCACTGAATGTGATGGTTGTTATCTTTGAGAGGTTAAGTCCTCTTTCATCCTCTCTTCAAAGAAGAAGGCTTCACCTTATTTTGGATTTTGTAATACTTTAATTAATGTCTCATGTACATTTTTAGATTATATGAGATCATCATAGATACTTAATAAAGCTAGTAACTTGCATAAATGGGCTAAAATATTTTATAGTCCACTCTCACTTTGGTTACCTTTTGAGCTTTAACTAGTGGTGGGAGTAAGGCATCTTCATTAATTTAATTTTTTTTTTGCCTTTATCCTTAGGTTTTCTCTGTGGTGGTAGAGACATTTGCTTTCCACTCCTTAATTGGATTAAAGTTACTTTCTATGAAATCTTCATCAGAGAAAGTTTATAAGCTTCGTGCTTCTTCAAAAAATTTAAAACTTTTAGAACTCTCAAAACTATTGCTTGGTTTAGGACATAGCTTCTTTGAGACTAATTTAACTTTTATTTTGATAAGCTTTTATTTGGGAAAGTATAGCTCTTCCATAGAGTTATCTGATGTTTCAATCATGTAGCATGTCTCTCTTTGGGTTTAAAATCAAAATTTTTACATATGATTATGACTCAACACATTTCTCTTGAAACCTCTTCTTCAAGATTTTTCATGTCAAGTTGTAAGTGGATCATATATTCCTCTAACTTAACTAACCTTTGGGGAGGTTTCTTATACTCCACCAAAGAGTCGATCATCTTTTATGCTTCAGACAATAGTATTCAAGGTTTCCTCTTTTTCCTTGATTTATGAGATTTTGATGAGGATGATTGATTTATTTTCATCTATCCCTTTATATTGTATAAAAATTTCCCCCTATTGAGCAAGAGTATCATTGGATATATTTTAGGTTCCATGAATGCCTTATATGGTTAGAAGGATGTTGATCATTCTTTTAGTCTTCTTCAAGATGAAGGTCTCCCAACCACCTTCTTCTTTTTCCATTGGGGCTTTGACTCTATTAGTATTTATATTCTATTTTTTTACTAGCTCAACCCATTTATCTTTCATATTTTGATTCGGGGGTATTGTCATAACATTCACTTTCTCCTTTTAAAATGCACCAATACACTGTCAGATGTGGTGAGCTCCCCATTTTGATAATTTTTTTTATCCTTCCTATGAAGATAAAATAATCTTTGTTTGGCTGGCTTATGTGTCTTTGGAATGAACAACAGTTGGGAACATTGACTTTGTCTACTTGGTCAGGTCGATGTGGTTTCAGCAATTACAATCCTAAATTTTGGGCATGCTTGAAGATTTTACTAGTGCATTCTCTTTTGAATGAATATTGGTTGGTCATTTTCTCTTGGAGAGTAGGGCCTTTTTCCTTATCCTTGATAGGCTTTGCCACTTGTCAAGAGGTTATTGCACTCCATTTCCTTTTTATCAACTATAAATATGAATGTTGTATTCCCATCATTTATCTTTAAATCATAAGACTTAGGTTGCTTTCCTTTTTTGGAGGAATTATTATTATAGCCAATGTTAAGGCCTTTTTTTTAGGTAGCCTCTTAAATTTGGCTATACGATCAAACAATTCTTGAATTGTATTAATCCTATCCATGGCTAAGTATGGAGCCAGTTGATCATTAATGTTTCCCATTAGGAGTTCTACTGTATGCTTTTCTATGACTTGTTGGTCAAATTTCATGCTCAAATTTCTCCATCTTTTGATATATTTAGTGACACTCTTATCTTTTCTTTTATTTTTTAAGGAGAGATCTGCAATTATTATTATTTTTAGTTGCTTCTACAAATGTCATGACAAAGAGTGTTTTTAACTTCACAAAAGTTTTTATTGAGTCATTGGGTAACTCAGCAAAGCATTCAAAAGTTGTGTTGGTAAGGCTACTAATAAATTATCGAAGTTGTAAGGCATCATTTTCTCTTGTATAACCACAAGTAGCTTTGAACTAGACTAGGTCCTTCCATGAATTTTTTATGCCTAAAAAGGTGTTTAATTTTGACATAATATACCTTTTGAGATACTGTACTTGGTCATATTCAACTCGATATGGTCGGCCCTTTCTAACTACTTGTTCAACAGTTTTTGAAGCAATGATGTCTTTGACCTTTTGACTAATAAGATCTTCCACCTGAGAATTTGTAATGACATCAATCTTTTGCTGAGTGCTTAGCATAACTTTGCTTAGAGGTTCTTGTTGTTGCATTGAAACAATTGGCAAGATCAATAAAGCATTCTGTATGCCTCCAATTTTGGCTATTTGATTGAGCATTTCCTTAGAATTTTTTGGAGGTGCTTACTGTGTTGCAGTTATTATTATGTTAAGCTGACTAAATAGCTATTTCATTAGCACATTCATCTCATTGAGATAATTATTAAGTTGACTGACTTCTAGATCTCTTCTTTGGAGTTAAGAACCCATTTGTCATTGTAACCATGGTACAATATTAGTTAGTTATTCAGGTTCTTCAATTTTCATTCGAGATTTTCCTTCTAGCATTTTGTGAGTTGGGCCCTCCTAATGTTGTTTCTCATTTGGATGTTTAGATACCATATTCCTACTTCATAAATGTGAATTAACCATGCAAACAATCTTGATTTCCATGCAGTCTATATTTTTATTATTTTGGAAATCGGGAGCTTGTTATTCTTCATTAATCAAAAGGTCATTATCTTCCTAAAAGACCTGATTGCCCGCAACATCTACCATTGGCTGAATACTTTTACATCCATGCTTCCAATTAACAATAGGCGATTCAACCTTTTCATTATCTAGTTAAGCAAGCTCATATTGATTTGTCTCATTTTTGATGACTTGGGGTTCTTTAGCCACCTAGATTGATCAGGACCTCATAGTTGTGGATCTATGGAGAGATATTCTAGATTTCACACCCTAATGTTCACTAAATGTAGTAAAGTGGGGTGATTGTTATTGACTTATTTATAAAGGTTGTTTGGACCTTCCAACAACTGCCTATTTAGTACCCTTGTATTGAAGGGCTTATTGTCGGTGCTCGGTGAATATTAGACCCCTAGGTCTTGAGTTTTGCTCAAGGTGGGTTTGAAATCATCAGATATTTTTGTCTCTTTCAGAGTAGGAATTTGATGGGTTGGTGATCTGGCTCACCAACTTCTTAATTCTTCTTTGAAAATTTAAATTCTTTATAGCCCTCAGAATTTTGTAGATTTTAGAGGATACAGTTTCATCCTTCTTTGGTCACTCTTGTGAGATAGGCTTCAAGTGTTTATTCTGGAAGGAATTCTTTATAGTTCCCTCAAGGATATTTCTTTTGACCTATCAGAGCAGCATGGAATTGTTATTGGTGGCTATGTTCGCTTCCACCAGTGGTTCTTATAATTGTTCAATTTGCACAAGTATTCCAGTAGCTCTACGAGAAGCATTGTACTTTCTTTTAGCTCTCCTGGACATTTTGGTGCTTGAAGAAGATGCTTCATGATCATTATTACATTAAGCAAAGGTAGTACCTTGTGGAATGATAGGCTCCTCCGATGGATTATTGTGTGGATCAATAATGATAGATTTTAGTTTAGGATTAATGACCATCTTCTCTTTAGCAGATGCTATTAGAGCTACTTTTGACAGCTCACTTGCATGATAGCTTCTTATATGCTTTTGGCATTTTAGTGCCTTCAGTAATAGACTTGTCCATAGGTCCAGTCGATACAAACTATACAACTTTAAAAATTATTCCAAACTAGAGAGTGGCTCCAGCATAATCAATGTTGATCACAACTTGAGGGAATCTAATAGTAGAATCCTTTCCCAACTTGACAGTCAAGATTTGTTAGGTTTGCCATAAAAAAATTTGCACCTGGTCATAGATTCAAAATTAAGTTTTACTAAATTTTAGGAACCTAAACTTTTGAAAAGAAAATGGTTGATAAATTTACAAATCTATAATGGTACCACTTATTTTAATTTTTCCAATCAAAGATGGAGAGACAAGTAATTCTTCTTGGAGTCGCCACAAATTTGATTGCTAAAAAAAAAATGCCTTTAAAGCTTTATGCCATCTTTTTATGATGTTCGGGGAGTTCATTCATTGGGCTTACATCCCTTGGGAATGCAACTAATTTGTTTAGATGTTTGTATTACAAACATATAGAATGGGCTTACATCCCTTGGGAATGCCATATAGGTTCATATGTTCGCATTGTGAACATATAGATTTGGCTTACATCTCTTGGGAATGTCATTATTATAGGGGGTGTTCACATGATGAATCAGAAAGGTATTTGATTTTTTTATTCCCATGGTAGCACCTCAGCACTATAGAAGTAATGGTAGGAGTTCAAGGCCATGATGCTAAGATGTTGGCACTTCGGTACCTAAGGCTTAGCACCTCAACGTGGGTGAGCCAGGGCCCCAGTGATGGCTGGTAGAAATATGGGTCTCAAATTAGAGGGGGCAATGCTTTGGTGCTATAAACCTAGCATTGCGGTGTGGAGGCTCCATATAGAATAATAAAATGCAAGTAGAATATTTGACTAGCCCCATGATACTGCCAAAGTGGCACCATGATGCTAGACAAAATCCATTTAAAGAGCTGATAGGCTGGTAGGCGCATTTAACAGAAAAGGAAAAAACTTTTAACCAATGTTATGGCACTCCATTATGTCTGATGCACTTTTCGAATATGGGTGGTTACGAAATTAATGAAATAAATAATTATAAATGATCTTTTTGATCGCATAGTAACCATCTTGACCGAGTGGTCGACACCTAGGCACTTCATTTGGAGTGATATGGTAATGGTCCCATATTTCAGAAATTAAGAGGCTAGCGCCTTGGTGCTATTGATATAATTTCATGATGCTCAGCCTAACCTATAAACAAGACCCCTATGCTACCAAAATTTTTATTCTAAAGCTATTATTTTCTTAGGAGTTCTTGCAACATGTTTTCTTTCCATCTTTTTCTCAGCTCTAAGATAGCAAATATGTCGCTCAAGGTTGCCAAAGGGCCAAGAAGAGGGTGTCCTAGAGCAACACTAATAAATTTATCAATGTGTATGTGGAGGAGAGATGCTAGCATGCCCTTATCAGTGAGTACCTCATTCCGAAGAGAAGCTTCCACAATCCAAGTGAGAGCATGAAAAGTCATCAATAAGTGAGGTTGGGTGCATCTCACCCATGAAAATGCCACTTGCATCATCATTATAGTGTTGAAATTCTTCGTCAATGCAAAGAATCACCAAGACAACAAAGTTTATGTATGGGAGAAATGGGTATAATTCTATGGTACTATAATTAATGCATATTATAATTTGCAAAAAAATTTATATGATCAATATCTTTCCTACAATAATAACCATCTCAACTTTGATCAAAATCCTTAGTTTCTCACTATTAAAAATTCAAATGTTTAGTATAAATGGAAAGATAAAAAGGTTATCAATTTTTCTACTACCTACCTAATAGCTGAGGCTCAAGCTTGGCATTATTTTATTTTCTCCAAGTTAATGCCCACTAGTAATATCAGTGAGGTAACTAATGATAGAGCCATTTTGAATTGTGTCATTCAAAAGAGATTTACTATAAATGTAGGAAAGATTTATTATAATTCAATTTATAATATGATTAAAGATAGTACTACCCTATGGCATGGTGATCCTTCTCTTATTTATTCTTTATGTGTTGCGGCTAGTGCATCGGGGGACTCGGATGAAGAAATTCTTATACAAAGGGCTCCTCTAACTAAAACATAATTGAAAGATTTGGATCAAGAATGGAAGTATGATAAAGCTCATTTATTCCTCTCTCCAAAACTAAATTTTCCAAGACTTTAAACAAGCAACTCCAAAAAAATTGAGGAGAAGTCTCAGAATTAAGAAAAAGGGTGGGCGAAAGCACCCGATATCAGTAGAAACTGAAAAAAAAATTGATTATCATATGGGTTAACAACAATAGAAATTTTCTTACATTAAAGTGTTCAACTCAGCACTTGCTCAAATATTTCAAAATTACAACTTCAATGTCAGCTAAGTATAGTTCCTTTTCTTATAGTGCTTCATTATCACCCTTATATTAACACCCTGTTAGAGCTATAAAAAAGGAGGATGACTACAACTTCTAAGATAGTGTTTTTTCTCTTTTTTATTTATTTTTATATTTATCTTCTTCTTTTATACCATTATAATTTTATTTGGCACATTTTTGAAATAAGATTTTATTTTTTACAAAAAAAAATTATATGTTATTATTTGTTTATCATCTCACATACTGATTCACCATCCCCTAGGATTAATTATTATTTAGATTTTTATTATAAATTAGAAATTTAATTGAATAAAATTTTTAACTTATAGAAAACTAGATGAAAAAGTTAGTACCTCAGCATTATAAAGTTGGCGCCTATGCACTATAACATTAGCAACAAGATGTCAGGAATCCAACACCTCTATGCTAGAAGGTTGTACTTGGGCTTTTAAAATCAGAGAATGTAGTGTTAGGTAAAAGAATTACAATGCCTCGGCGCATTCAGAATAGCATTATGACACTATAGGTGGACACGTTAGCCTTATAACCCAAGAAGGTAGTGTTGTGGTGTTGTGAAGTGGACATTTTGACTTTCGAACCCAAGAAGGCAACACTATGGAGATAAGATTCAACGCCATGACACTGGTCACTACACCTCAACATTGTACAATAGAGCTATGGCACTATAAAGTGGAGTGCTAGGGTCCAAAATCCCAAGAGCTCAACATCGTGATGTATCAACATTGGTGCTAGTAATACTCTATTTTAAGAAAATTTTCTTATGTGATTTAATGATCTCCATAAATTTTGGCAGCATAACTACTTAATAATATTAGGTTTCAAAATATTTTAGTGCAAAATGCACTATTCTCCTTTGTTCTAGATCCATGATTGAAGGAGGGTTTTCATCTCACGCTTCAACCAAGTTTGTGGAGGAATCTTAAAGTTTTAAATCTATATTTTAGTGAATTAAAACTCAATTTAATATTGATTTCAAAAGTATTTTATCTTGGAAATGCATAAATTTTTGTAATTAATGTGATTGCTTTCTTCTTCCTTGCTCTGGATCCAAGATTAACGAAGGTAGGATCTTCATTTCACATCAGATCTAAGATCAATGGTGGAATTCTTCAAGATTTTCCTATGGAGTGAGGAATCGTATAAAAGAAGCTTTTCATTTGGAGTCTTAACTAGAATCTTGCCTTGCACAAGAAGGAGAGTGTGCAGTGAAGAGAAACTTGCATGCAGTAGAGTCTACTGTAGTGAGAGAGAAGTGTGGCTAGAAAAAAAAAAGATAAGAAGAAGAAGAACTAGGTACCCTTGTACCCTTTTTATAGGAAACTGATCCCTGTAATTGTTCCCACTCTCTTAACTTCTTCTGCTCTCCCCATTATGTGGTTGTCACTGATGGGGATGGATATTTATGGGAGTACTTAGTATTTCTTGATTCTTTAAATTTAGAGAGACAAGACCTGCAAGGATTACGTGATGTAGGAGTTAGATACTTCATGTTTTTGGTTATTATTTATTATTATTTTTTTGGTTGCAAATAATGGAGTTCATGGAGAGCAACAATCACCAAGCATGCAATTTATTCCAAACCATACATGATTACTTTCTTTGCAGCCTTCACTTAACTCAACCCCAATCTTTGACCTTCCCACTGCCTTTTTTATCAGGATAGACCCCCGATCCCCATGGTTGATAACCTCCCTTCAAAGTCAATGAAATGGCATTTGACCACTTATAAAAAGGAGAAAATAAGCCAAATTAAAGCATGTTGTTGACTCCATTAGCTTCCTTAAATGAAATTGAGCAAGAGAGAACCTCCCCCTTCTCCCAAATCACTCTAATCATCCTCCACACTAAGCTCCAGTGAGCAGTGGTGGGTGTTCACCTCCATATCAATCCAGAGAAAGACAAGTCATGTTTCTTCTCCAAAAGCTTCAACTAATTCCCCCAAGCATTTTCAAAACCCCAAGGACCACTGAGATCCAACATCAATGTGGTATGACCAAACTCGATCTCCCTTTCAAGTCACTTTGGTCTTTTATAAAATGAAGTTGATCTTTAGTAAGTTCAAGCAACATGGATTGATTAAAAATTGATCACTGATCATTTTGCAATCAAAAAGTTGCATTTTTGTAGGCTAGATCATCGAAGATCAAGCCTTTTTATGGATGGTGCTCGGTCTCCACCGTGAATGGGGGAGATAAAATGATAGTAATTCGTTCCTTTTATTTAAAATAAAGGATTATGATCTAGAAGCACCATGATTTGAATCCCTTAAGAAAAATAGGATAAAATTTGTGCTATTCAATCTGTGATCGAGGGTCCCCACTAATTTCACATTCCCACCACCACTATACATGAGATCCATGTGGCCCAATCATGCAATACAATGCGTAAAGTAGCATCGCATCAGTGCATGTGGCACTGACTAGGTTAAGTGAGAAAATCTGACTAACCAACTCATTGGTTTATTAATCATAGCTAGTGGATTCAGGGAGCACGCAGTCATCCAACTTGCCCAGCTAAATATCAAAGAATAAGAGCTGATGTAGATAGATCATGAATACTCATAAAGTTGGGTCGACCCCATCAAGAACTACTTATAGATTGAAAATTTTGTTGAAATGATGGAGGATTTCAAGAGATTGAAAATTAGAGCAGCCTAACATTTATTAATAGGGGAGAACTATTCCAAAATTTGGTGACCTCACTCAACCTTAGATGTGTGAAACAGGCAGAGCAAAACAAAGTTCTAAAGGAAATCCACTCTAGCAAGTGTGGTAGCCACTCAGGAGGAAGGACACTCACTAATAGAATTTTTAGGCAAGGGTACTTCTCTCCCACACTAAGAAAAGATGCTGAAGAATTCATGAGAAGATGTATATAATGCCATAAATTTTCAACACTCTAATTACAACCATCATAATCATTGCAACCCTTCACTAGTCCATGTATTAAAAAAAAATTAGAGACACCACATAGATTTTAGGAATTTCTTATTCAGGTAATTGAATACGTTATTAAAGAATAAACGTATTATCTCAAGAATAAACATGTTATCCTATAATGAATTCAATTATTTAATAAGGACTCTTAAGGCTAATGGATCATTGATATTTAAAAAATCTTCTCTTGAACTATATAGATAAGTAGGACATGATTTATTTTATGATGGGTTCGTAGTTGCCTATACGGGCAAGCACCTATATTTAGTTATATCTTAGAAAGAAGGGAATTCTTCTAAGAACACTCTCGATTAAGGAAATAGACTTTTATTTCTATGAATCTTGAAGCTTGTCTTAAAAGAATGTTTAGTTTAGAATTTTAATAGGGAACACAACAAAGGGAAAGAGTTCTTTTCAAAGGCTAATCAGGATTAAGTTGAAAATGCTTCTAGATACTAGGATACACAGTAAGAATTTAAACTATCCTATCGTTGGGCTTTATATTTTGGAGATTAAATTTAATAAAATTTTGAATTAATAATTTATTAGAAATTTAAGACTTAGATTCTAGCAACACAAGACTATAGAAATATTTAGTGATTGAAGACGTATTCCAATAGGATGCTTCATACTCTAAGTCTATAGATACATTTAACATAAGTTAAAGTCTAATCTTAATATAAATTTTTTAAGAATTATCAATTTTGTCCAATCAAAAAACTTGAACTTATTTTTAATTCTTTTATACTTATAATCCACCGAGAAGGATTGCTAGCTAACACCACCTAAGCGATTTTTATAAACCATAAGTTTGATCTTATGTATATAGGATGTTTGTGTTATTTCATTTAGGAAGGAAGATAAGAACCAAACTCAGTTCTTATCCATAAGATAATGTTTGGCATATTATACACCTAATGAATGCAATGAATTTTATCTTTTATATATTTTGATTCACAATTTATTTTAGTGGTCTTCGAGATGCAATTTATGCCTACAATGATATGCAATTAGAAGTGATGATGGGCCAAATCAAAAAAGAGGCACACTTCTCCCAACAAGGGTGGTCATCATCAAAGGTCAGATGCCCCCTTATGTGCAATGGGTGAAGCGCCCAGTTCAAGGAGAATGGACAATATACTTACATAGTTTAGAAAAGCTATTTGTTCCCAACTACTTTTAAGTTATTCTTAGGGCTTTTATTTAAATGAGGAAATGAGGTTTTTTTATTTTATGTTTAAGTTATTTAATTTATGTAAGGTAAAGAATTAATTTTCTTTGGAGCCTAACATTCCAAGCATTTCATCAGAAAACACATTAAAAAATATAGAAAAAGCATATAATTTCTATTGTGCACTCCAAAATAAATCAAGCCAATTTAAATTAATAAAATAGGCCAATGCGATCGGGTACCACTATACACCCAAGAATAAAGAGAAAATAGATTGTTGAGCTCTACCCTTATACAACCCAGCCTATAACTAAAAGTTTTGATATATGGAGGTCTTCTTTTAGGATCATCACCTTCATCAAAGACCTCCACGATCTTTACAGGGGACCACCAACTAATAAAGCTTGCTCTTATTATTCTTAAAACCATAAATTCTAGTCTAATTTTCCCCTTAAATTACATTTTAAATTCAAAAATGAAATCTTAAACTCTACAAAATAGCTGTTAGGGAATATGCATAACACATTAGTAGTTATATTTCAAATATATGAGCTTAGCATTAGTTGCTTGTCAAGACAACCAATCCTATTAGGCTATGCTTAAGAACATTAATAGCACATGTAAGCAAACAACAATTATTTATATTTTTATTACAATGGTCCCATTAAGCACAACCCCTGTAGAAAATAGCATTAGCCTAAAAAAGAACAACCTAACATCCAAACTAGTGGGCAAACAATCCTAGTCATCTAGTCCAAAATATTACATTATAAAATAAGAAAAAGCATCACATCATTTCACATCATAGAATGTCACAGATCATCAACCTAACCTAAGTTTAGGGTTGATGACCTAATAATCTAGTGTGTGAGGAAGGGGCTTGTGTGACATGACTTTACTAGGTCCATTAAGTTCAAGTTTTGGTTTACTTTAAAATTTAATCTTTCACTTATTATAATCTTATTTCACAGTTATGTGTCATTATAAAACTAGAGGTTTGAGGTATGAAGACCTCCTTCAGACCAAAAGTCTTGGGACCTTGGGTGTCCATACTATATACCATATGATAGCTAGTTATGAAAAGTTCTATTTTTGTTTGGTTTCTTTTATTTATTTATTTTTTAAGAATTTGTTCAATTTTCCATTAAATGGTTTAAATTTAAATGATTTAAGTGATTTCATTGATTTATGAGCTTATTTCCATTTTTAGGTTTGCTTTTTTATTAAGGTTGAAATTTAAGTTTTAAAGAATGAAGAATAAAATAAATTCTACTTTGGGCAAAACCTATTCTATTCAACATCCTAAATCCTAGTAGGATGAGATTTCCATCCATTTTAAGGGTCAAACTAAAATCTTAAGTATCTTAATTAATCTCTTTTAAATTCGTTTGAATGATATATTATAAGTTGAATTTGATTTGATTAATGTTTTAATTTTCCTTTTAAGTTTAGAGTTTATAAAATGTAATGTTATTTAAGATTTAAGGACTTCATTCTTGTTATATTTCTTTTTCCTTGACTAATGATTCTTTATTTTAATCTATTACCTTTAATTAAAATTCAAAATATTTCTTTAAGTCTTAATTAAATGTATATGTTATCATGATTTTATTTAATTTCTATTTTTGTTTGATTTGATATGAACTGATTTGATTCAAAATTTTGTTTTTATATTGATTATACACACACACACACACACATAGAGAGAGATATATATATATATATATATACAATTTAAACTTATATTTAACTTTATGTTTCTTTTAATTTGATTAAAATTTCTTAGTTTGATTTATAGTCTTTTGATTTATAACCTTTAATTTAAGATTTAGAATATTTCCTTAAACTTTACTAAGAGTTTAATTATCTATCATTATTAAATTTAATGTGATGTTTATTTTTAAGTGATTTTTGGTTTCATGTGATTATATTTCCTTATTTTATGCTATTTACCTTTTAAGTTATGTAAGATGTGTAGAGTTTCATGACTTAGGTCTCTTTTCATTATATAATGCTCATTTAATTGTACATGTTATTTACTTTATTTGATTGGAGTTAATTTCATTTATTTACTTCATTAATGTTTATGTTTATTTGACTTGAATTGGTTAACTTAGTCAATGTAAGTTGATCTTTAATTCATACTAAATTTTAAATTTTTTTTTAATTTCATGATTTACCATTTAAGTAATCCATCATAATTCAATTTCATAACTTTAAGAGAATTCATTAACTTTTAAATTTTTAATTTATCATTTAATTTTATTTCAATAGAATATTACACATTAAAGTTTTATTATTTAATTGAATCTTTTAAAGTAAAATTTGTTTATTACTCATAATCTTAGAAAATGAATTACCTTGGGCACCAAACCTATTCTAAGCCATTTCAAAATTATAGGTTATTTAGATTTGGTTAATTTGATTAATCATCATCATCTTATTTAAATTTAAACATATGTTATTCATTAATATTAAATGGATTTGACTAATTTCAATATTACTAAATTTCTTATTTGCATAAGAAATTCAGAAGTTGATTAACTTTGATTTTTAGCTAAATAATTGATTTATTATAATATTATTGATTTCATAATTATAGATTTAGTTAATTTCTTATATTCTTTATTATTCCATAAGCCTTAAATGTATAATTAATTAAATTCATTAACTTTTGAGGCTGAAGAAATTTTTCTTAAGTATTATAATATTGAAGAAAACACTATCATTGCCAGTCCCAAGTCCAGATTTGAAAAGTGGAGGGTTGCGTTAGGTGGTCGATAGCTAGCGTAAAACTTATCGAAATAATCATGACATGAATCCTTTAAATCATTGTGTTAATGCTAGGGCGTCCCCTGGAAGGGACGATGTATATTTGAATACTGAAAAAAAAATAGAGTCACGTGCGGTGTTTAAATAAGCAAGGGTTCCCACATTATGGACGGATATGGGCAAAGAAGTTAGTCCATGAAACTAGAATTAGGTTAGATTCTTGGAATATAGGTACTCTTACAGGTAAATTAATAGAATTAATAGATATTATGGTTCATAGAAAGATAAATATTTTATGTGTCAGGAAACTAAATGGGTTGGGGAGAAGGCCAAGGATATTGATAGTTTAGGTTTTAAACTTTGGTATTCAGGTAAAAATTGAACTAGAAATGGTGTAGGTGTGATTATAGATAAATGTTTGAAGGATAATGATATAAATATTAATAGATGTGGAGATAGAATTATAGCTTTAAAGATTATTGTTGATACTAAGATTATCAATATTATAAGTGTCTATGCTCCTCAAGTAGGTTTGGAGGTAAGCACAAAAGAAAAATTTTGGAATGAATTAGAGAGATTAATACAAAAGATACCTCTTGAAAAAAAGGTATTTATTGGAAAAGATTTAAATGGACATGTTGGTAGAGTGGTAGAAGATTTTAAAAGTATTCATGGTGGTTATGGATTTGGAGTGACTAATGAAGAAGGTAGGACTATATTAGATTTTGCTTTAGCTTATGATTTTGTAGTTGCTAACACTTTATTTAAGAAAAGAGATGAACATATTAATACTTATAAAAATGGATCTAGTAAAATATAGATTGATTATTTTTTAATAAGAAAAATAGATCGTTTAGATTGTAAAGATTGTAAGGTCATTCCAACTGAAAATCTAAGTACCCAACATAGATTGTTAGTTTTAGATTTTAAGATGAAAGGTTGTAAGAGAAAAAATAAACCAATTTAATGTCCTAGAATTAGATGGGGACACTTAAAGAACACAAATAAAAATATTTTTAAGAGCAAGCTACAAGAGATTAGAATTTGGGATGTTCATGAGGAAGCTAACATTATGTGGGAAAAATAGCAAGTGAAATTAAGCAAGTTGCTAAAGATGTGCTTGGAGAATCAAAAGGAAAAGCTTCTTTTAATAAGAATAGTTGGTGGTGGAGTCAGAATGTGCAAGAAAAGATAAAAAATAAGAAGTATTATTATAAAACTTGGTTTAGATGTAGAAACTCAGAGAATTGGGAAAGATATAAAGTGGCCTATAAAGATTCTAAGAAAGCAATATATGATGCAAAAAATTTAGCTTTTAGTGATTTATACAATAGATTAGATACCAAAGAAGGTGAAAGATGTATGTATAAGTTAGCCAACCAAAGAGATAGGAGAAGTAAATACATAGTTCAAGTGAGGGGTATTAAGGATGAAAATAATAAAATGCTTTTTTTAGAAAAGGATATTGAAAATAGGTGGATGAGCTATTTTGATAAACTTTTCAATAAAGGATCTGAAAGTACGATTAATTTTAGCAACCTTAATACTTTAAATAAAAATATAGAATTTCATTTTTATCATCGTATTAGTAAATATGAAGTTAGTGAAGCTTTAAAGAAAATGAAATGTGGAAAAGCAATAGGACCGGATAATATTCCAATAGAAGTGTGGAAATGTTTAGGAGATCAAGGAATTTCTTGGCTTATAAATCTTTTTAATGTCATTTTAAAGACTAAAAAGATGTCAGATGAGTAGAGAAAGAGTTTGTTGGTTCCTATATTTAAGAATAGGTGATGCACAAGAGTGTGCAAATTATAGAGGAATTAAGTTAATGTGCCATACATTAAAATTATGGGAGAGAGTAATTGAGCATAGGTTATGATGTAATACATAAGTTTCTCACAATCAGTTTGGTTTCATGCCAGGTAGATCTACTATGAATGCTATACATTTGTTAAGGGGTTTGTTGGAGAAGCATAGAGAAAGTAAGGAGGATCTACATATGATATTTATTGATTTAGAGAAAGCTTATGATAAAGTTTCAAGAGATGTTCTTTGGAGAGTTCTAGAATAGAAATAAATTAATATTGGTTATATTCAAGTCATTAAGGATATGTATACTAGAGTTATTACTTATGTCCAAACACAAGGAGGATTGACAAAATATTTTCCTATTTCAATTGGATTACATCAAGGTTCAGCTTTAAGCCCTTATCTCTTTTACTTTAGTTATGGATGTTCTTACTAGGCATTTACAAGAAGATGTACCTTGGTGTATGCTTTTTACTGATGACATTCTTCTTATTGATAAGACTAGAGAGGGAGCCCAACAAAAACTTGAATTATGGAGGTTAACTCTAGAGTCTAAAGGTTTTCATTTAAGTAGATCTAAAATTGAATATATGGAGTGTAATTTTAGTTGTAGAAGTTCTAGTGGTAGTGTTGTGACATTAGGTGAACAAGTCATTAATAAGAGTGAGTGTTTCAGATATTTAGGCTCTATTGTTCAAAATGATGGTGAAATAGATGGAGATGTTATTAGTAGAATTCAAGTTGGATGGTTGAAGTGGAGGAATGCATCTGGCCTATTATGTGATAGAAAAGTTCCACTTAAACTTAAGGGAAAATTTTATAAGATGGTGGTAAGACCTGCAATGACTTATGGTGCAATGTTGGCCAATAAAAGAGAAGCATAAGACTAAGTTAAGCAGAGATGAGGATACTTAGGTGGATGAGTGGCTTTACTCTTAGAGATAGAATGCAAAATGAGTATATTCGAGAAAAGTTGGAGTAGCTCCAGTGGTAGATAAGATGAGGGAGAGTCACTAGATGGTTTGGCCACATAAAGCATCAATCGTCGATGACCGATTAGGAGAGTAGATGCATTAGATTTGCCTTATGTTAAGAAAGGTAGAGGTAGACCTAAAAAGACTTAGTTAAGATGTATAAAAAATGATCTTAGTATACTTGATTTAAATGATAATTTGACACATAATAGGACACAATGGAGATGAAGGATTCATGTAGCCGACCCCACCTAGTGGGATTAAGGCTAGTTGTTGTTGTTGTTGTTGTTGTTGTTATATTATAATATTGAAGAAGATGTTTTTAATTAGTTTTATAAAATTTTATAATTTATATTATTTTTTTATTTATTGTTTCATTTAACTCACTCTTCACACAACAAATTCACTTTGAAGTTGACTTAATTGCTCGGCCAAGCGTCGGAATGTGTACGAGATACCATAAGGGCCCAATATCTCAATAACACCTTTGTCTAAAGCTTGGAATGAGACTGAATATCCAAAATGTAGGAAAGACCTGACTAGAAAGTCATTCAAAACTTGATCGAATAACCAACATTTATTGAAGAAGGTGTAGAGTCAATTACAAAAAGGACTAGTTTGAATGGCTCATTGGAATTGATCTGCTATGGGATTGACATTATACGCTATAGAAGCATCTGAATTACATATGATATTTTTATTATTCTTTTTTTAATTTTGACTTAGAGATTAGAAATTCTACAACTTATGATCCATAAGTTATTTGGCTTTGAAATATTTTGACAAGTTGGGTTCCTTGACAATTTAATTTCCTTAAAGGTTCATCTCATTCTAATGCATATTTTAGAACTAATTAAGGTTTTACTATTTTAATAAAACCTAAAATAAGTCTTAATAAGAAGAAATTAATTAGGAGTTTTAGTTTTTCTTGATTCCTCTCTGGAAGATGTACCCATAAAGGATTCATTTAGAATTGTAGAAGGTTTGGTTGATTTATTATTATTTTTTAAAGTTCAGACCATTTAATTGAATTAATTAATTTAATAAATCCTTAGTTAAGGGAATTTTAAGATTTATTAAGTTCTAAAGAGTTATAAAGATGTTTTTAGATTCATTAAAGTTCATTATAATGATTTAAGTTGATTTTATATTTTTTTCATAATTTTAATATTTTAATATTTTAATATTAATTAATTTCATTAAATTAATATTTATCACATAAATAATTTTATATGTTTCATTTTAATTGCCAACAAATCCTTAAATTTTTATCAAAGGTGTATTTCAACCATGATTTTAATCTCCTAAATTTTCAAAATGATTGGATTAATGGTTCGAGTTTACTTTAGGTTTGATTATTTTTAATCAAACGCAAATTAACCTAAAAATAATCAATAAAAATTAGGGATTTTAGGTTTAACAGATTCCTCTCATGGAGATAAATCCAGAGAGCCCTTATTTGCATTTTCTGGTTGAAATTTCATTTTCTATGAATTTTTAAAATTTCTAGGATGTTTATGCAATTTTTAAACTCAAAAAATCCTGAATTTTCTATTTAACATAGTCAGCACCATATAAATTCATCTCAAAATTGGCAGAGACCACGGGATCATTTATGATTGTTCGATCAATTGATCAAATAGTCGGGATTTAATCTGCCTATCCTTAAGGGAATCAAATCAAATGGTGTGGCTAGATCTCAGCCATCCATTCCAAATATAAGGAATGGATAGCAGATATTTTGTCCTCTTCATTCTACCAGAGAACCAAGAGTCGTTGGCTCTCCAGAATTGATTTCCAATGATCTAAGCTATTGGGATACGTGCTTTTGATTGCAAAATAATCATGAATCAATTTTAATTCAATCGATATAGTTTGATCTCATTT
Organism: Cymbidium sinense; assembly: GCA_021442155.1. Taxonomy (NCBI): domain Eukaryota; kingdom Viridiplantae; phylum Streptophyta; class Magnoliopsida; order Asparagales; family Orchidaceae; genus Cymbidium; species Cymbidium sinense. Next base: position 57,448,981 of record CM038226.1, read on the forward strand.
GAGATCAAATTCTCTTCACAAAGTACCCAACCGATCTAAAGAGGAGGTTGGGTTTGAGGCATACCTAGTCAGCATCGATCTTCTGTGGCAGGGACATTTTGAACACCTTCATTAGGATGTAACAAGCCCCTGGGAAGAAGGAATTATGCTACCTCTTGATGAATCACTGTGGAGGAAAAGCTCCACTCATTCATGGGTGGGTTTGGTTGAACTCTAGCTTGTCGATGGCGTGGGAATTGGGGAAGGGGTCCGCTCTCCTTCATTTCACCTCAGAAATGTGTGTGAGTTCTTAGATTACCAAGAGAAACTCTCTCCTCTCTTTTCCATGTATGGCCATGAGCTATATCCATGGAGAATTCAAAATGGATTTGTCCATGGTGGTTGCCACACTTGGAGGCTAGCTCAAAAAGGTGATTAACTGATCGGGATGAGCCCATATCAATTAAAATGAGGAATGGAGGAGGTTTAGGCAGCAGTGTCTTAGAATTGGATTTTTATGCATAGTTCTTAGTTATCTTTCTTCCTATGCCATATTTTATTATCATTGGAATTGATTAGCTTTATGGCACCACCTTAATGCTTCTTAGATTGTTGGTTGACTACCTAACTCAAACTCAAAGTGAGCCATGAGTTAAACAAGCTCATTTGAATTTAGTTTGGGCTTAAGTGTCTTAAGTTTATACTTTTAGGTTTGATTAATCTAGATTTAATTAAGTTAAATTTGCTTAATTGATTGATATTAGATGATGATTGCAATTATTATTGATTGTCCTTTTAATGATTTGAAGTTCAATTGATCCATCTCATATGGAGTTTTGATTTGATTCAAGCAAATTTGACCCATTTGACCTAAATGGGTTATGTAAAATTCAATTGAGTCAAATGACCAATTTTAATCAATTAAAATATATGACCAATTTTAATCAATTAAAATATATTTGTCTTTCAATTGTGTTTAACCAAGTGTTTGAGATGATTTATATCAATTAATTTTATTTCATTTGAGGTTAATTTTGAATTCAAAACCACTTTGACTCAATTTAAGATAAATGGGTCAACATGGGTTTAATTGGGTCAAATGATCAATTGATCAAAATAAATCCAATAATTGGTTGAATTATATTTAATGATGATTTATAAATGATTTTGGGCATTCAATTTGAATTGATTTTAATTTAATTTAAGTTTAGGTTACATAAAGTCCATTTAGGCTCATTTAGATCAAGTGACCTAATCAACCCAATTAAGGCCTTACTAGATTTAGATTTATTTAGATTCATATTTAAACATGTTCATTTAATGATTTTGAGTCTTTGGAATGATTTCATTTGGTAAAAATTTGGTTGGTTGACCTTTGATTTAAGTGGGACCCACATAAGTCAACACTATGTCAAATGGTAGACCATCTTGGACCCTCATTTGAATTTAGTTTTAAATTAATTCATGATCATGTAGTGACTTCATGCTTTTTATTTGATTTAATTCCAATTTATTTTGATTTTATTTGAATTTATTTGGATTTAGTTAATTTAGAGCTTATGTAGGATAATTAAGTTACTACCTCAATTACTTAAAGCTAAAGTCAATTGAATTCAAATTTTAATTAGAATGTGTTTGATTCAATCATTTGATTTGATTTTAGTTAAGTTTCGGTCTACCTAACCCTATTAGGTTAGCTCAAACCTTGGAGGGATTCACTAGGTCACTATGTATAGTGTCCTTAGTGCCTAATTAAGAGGCTCTTAATCTAAGATTAGTTATCATAATTACTAGTTTAGAGATGATGTTAACCTCATCTAGAAATCAGGTCAACAAATATGCCCTCAATATGTGTGGTGGAATGACTAGAGTACATCACACATATTAGTTTTGACTGGTCTAGTCAACAAGAACACAAGTATAAGTTTGAAGGAATTTGAATTTGGTTTTGAAGTTTGGGACTTAGATTTAGTTTTAATTTTAATTTTAATTTTTTATAATAAATTTTATTGTAAAATATAGGCATAAATATGTCTGAAATTATTCTCATGTAGAATGATTAATTCTTAGAGACTTAGATTCATTAGTTTCTAAGAAAAATAAAGATGTCATTATGAAAAGACTTAGTGAGGAATATAATCCTAATATAGTCATGGTAGTCAAAGAAGATGTCTTCAAGGGACTTACTTTCACTCTAACTATAATAGATTTTTAATGGTTAAGTTAGAAAAAAGGTACTTGGACCCTTGGAATTATTAAGCTAAAAGATATAAGTTTAGAACTCGAGAGATCAGCGCCTCAATGCTACATTGGTAGCACAGTACATGTGATTATGGCTTAATGTTAGAGATAACAGCACCTCAGTATTATGATAAGAGCATCTTAGCACTATCAATTAAGTACCTAAGGCTTAATTTCTTAAGAACACAACACCTCGACTCTAAGATATTAGCGCCATAGCACTGTCAGATGAGTATTACAGCTTAAATTTTCCTGAAAGTGTAGCGCCTCGGTGCTAGAACATCAATGCCTTGGCACATTGGAATGCACGCCTAAGCTTAATTTTTTGAGAGCTTAGCACCTCATCATTGTTCATCTGTGCCTAAGATTTAATAATTCTGGGGAAATTTGAAATTTTGACAGCAGAACATCTTAGCAGTGCTAGATTTCATGATTTTTTAGTGCATTAACACCTTTCTCCCTTGCCCCAGATTAAAGATCAATGGAGGGAGGATTTTATTTCACAGGGGAACCAAGTTTGATAATGGAATAAATTTCAAAATATAACACCTCGATGCTAGGAAATTAGCACTATGGAACTACTTTAAAAAAGTGAAATCCGAGGATGTAGTACTGAGGCGCTAAATTACATCATTGTGGCATTATAAAGGAGATACCTACTCAACAGCTTATTATCACAATGCCAGATATTTGGTGCCTTGGCATTTCAAAGCTTGACCTTATCACCGTGATGCCACAGAGCAAGAATTCAATTTTTGAACCAAATTCTTGCATAATTAACAATTTTTACAAAAGATTGGTGGCATAATATTTTAGCAGTACTAAAGTTTTACTTAATTAGTGCAAAAGCACTCTTCTTCCTTTTTCTAGATCCAAGATCAACAGAGGGAGGATTTTTCTTCTCACGTCGAAATCAAGTTCAATGGCGAGGTCTTCGGATTTTAAGATTCTAGGATTTTGGTTTTAGGGTCTTTATTTTTTACTCTGAATCCAAGATCAATGGTGAAAATCTTTTAAATTTTCTATTTAGAGAGAAAATTATATAAAGAATGCATTTATAGAAAATTTTACCTAGAATTAATGGTAGTAGGCCTTGATCTTTTCTTATGCACACGGAGAATGCTCTCGTGTGGCAGAAGAAAGCATGTTATTGAGAGTCCAAGAGACAGAGAGCTAGAATGGGGCTAGCAGGATAGAGGGAGGGTGAGTGAGAATGAAGAATAGGGTAGGGGGAAGTTTCCCTCCTTTTATAATGATTTTAGGTATCCATTCCCACCTTTGGGATGGTTTTCCACTCAATAAATGTTCCCCCAGCTCCTCCCTGAGTAGTTGTCGCTACTGGGGAGAGAATAGTTAGTTTTCTTATTTTTGAAATTGAAAGCCGTCGTGACAATGCCTAGGCGCTAGAATCATAGTGTTGTGGTGCTATATTATTTAAATAGGTAATCGTTGGGGGTGGTTTGAGTTTCTATATTCTATAAGGTAGTGACAGTGACTAGGCATTATGATTACAGCATTGCGGTGCTCCAAGTCAGGATGTTCAATTTATTTCATTTTTTAGATACAAACATAAACCAAACAATTATTAGAAGGTAACCTAATATTTTCACCATAATAGTTATTTATTTATTTATTTTATTTTGTTAGCTCTAATTTTGTTTTAGACTATGTTAGGAAAAAAATGAAAATGAAGATAAGGCTAAGACAAGAAAACACAAGCATGCAAATATAGCAGAAGATGAGTAACTCTGCCCTATAGGGAAGTTTTATCCCCTTACTTCTACTAAATTACATGCTTATTATTTTATTATTTTCATACATTAAGGATAATGCAATATTTAAGTATATGGGGCAATTCATAATTTTAAAATTCATTACATATCTCATTGTGTATTCTTTGGTAGGCTTCTTTTCATGTTCTTTTTATCACTATTATCATGTTTCTTTTAAAATTTGTGTATGAATTTGCAGTTTTATTAGTCTATTTTGTGTTATGTTTATTTTGTTGAATACTTTTAGTAGGAAGAAGGTAAAACATATAAATTATTAATTTAAATATGATAAGAATTGCACTGTCAAAATTGCTTATCTACTTTTAAAAATGGGAAATACTAAACTAAAATCATTTAGATTATGCAATTTGATTAGTTAGTTGAATAGAATAGTTTATTTAAATTATATGATGAACAATTAACTTTGTTAATTTATATTATCATTAACCACAATTATATTTGATTTTATACATTGCATGTAAAAACAAGTTAAGCTAAGTAGGAGTTGAGTGATACACTACATGAGTCACTAAATTAAAGTTTTTATTTGATTGGTTATAGTACAAGGATAATTATAAGTAGTAAGGATCTGATAGAGAAAAGGCATGGTGAGTTGAGTGTCTCCAGTATCACATAAAAAAATGGATGTGAATCAAAGTGAAAAAAAAACATCTACAAAGTAAAAAAATATATATATATGATCCATATGAAGACACTTAAAATTCCCTTCCAAATAAAATTATAAAAATCTAGCCAATTGCAGAATTTATTTTAAGTGTATACATCACACAATAAATTATTCAAAACATGATCATGATTTTAGGTTTATTCTTATTGAAAGATTATTTGCTTAGTTTTAAACTTGATTTTATAATATTTTTATAAGTCTGTTGTAATTTTGAATTAATGTGTTATAACATATGATATATTAACAAGTTGATGTATGGATTATAGATTATTTTAAATAGCAACTAATTTTAATATTTGTATAATCAAATTGAGGTTGATTGTCAATATATTTATAACATATAAATAATAGCATCTCAACATTATAAGATATTTAAATTCAATCAAGATTCAATCTTGCATTATAAATTTTAAATATCATAATTAATTATACATCTTCATTTTGCTCGAGAATGAGCAAAGATCTAAGTGTGAAGGTGTTTGACAAGTGTCAATTTAGAAGTTCTTTCTCCTCTTAGATATTTGATTTTTACATGATATTTTGTATTAGTATAAAAAAATTTCTATACTAATTAAAATATTTTCTTGATGTAGAAAATCCTTTATTTTGGTGAATTTTAAATTCTTGATGTATCAAATAATTTAGAGGTCATTTGAGAAAAAACTATGCAATCAGAAGATTTTGAGTTATCTTGGAGCCTAGGCCCCAAGTTTGGGCCAATCTTGGGGCCCAAGCACTTGAAACAACTAATTTTGTGATTTACATAGAGAATTGGGCACCCAATTCTCTATTTGCTGCAAAACACCCAAAACTTGTAGAAATAGAGTTCAAAGTCAGATAGCTTGACGTCTAGGTGTCAACAAGGTCCCAACACTTAAGTTATCCTAATTTTAGAATTAATTTATTCCATACTTTGATCGATTATAACAGCCTTATATAAGGATCTTTTATAGGAGAAATAGAGAACTTCGCTAGTACTTTTTCACCACTTTTTCTTTAGGGTTTTGTAAGCCATTAGACCAACCTCAAGAGGCCAATGAGGTAAGGAAAAGAAGATGAAGACCAACACTATTCTTAAGCTTTTTCTATTCTTTTGCTTTTATTATCACTCTGTTCATGTCGGGACATTTTATTATTTTGTTTTATTTTAACATGAACTAAATGTCCCTTTCTAGAAGGGATTGGGATATGACTTTTGCTATTTTATGTTAATTTTAATTTTTAATAAAAATTTAGAGTTTAGTTTCTCTTTATAATACTATGTATTTAGTTCTAAGCTTGAATGCCTATTGATTAACAAGCAATTCATCAATAGTATAGGTGATATATTCAAAACTAAAAGCTCAGGAATAGACTTATCATGAATAAAATACCATTGTGTTAGATCATATATTAATGGCAACTAAGAATAAGCTATGTAGTTCATATTAAGATCCCATGAGCTTTGGCCAGATTTCCTCTACATTAAATTTATCATCAAGAGATAAGTAGATTGTATTGGAAAAAAACAATGACCCTAGGCTTTCGAGAGAAAGGTAATGACCATCATGACTAAAGTTCGACATTAGTTAAAAATCATAGCCAAACAAATTAACATTGATGAACACCAAATCCTATATCTTAGCCATATTGAGATCTTTGCTTTAGCTAATCACAGTAGATAGTTATTTAATAGATTTAAGTGTAATTTTACCATTGTTAAATCATCTCAATTTGACAACCTAAATAAAGTAAATTAACTTAATTTTCATACTTAATGTGTAATCTTTGTGGGAATAATACTCTATTCATACCTTTTTTTATTTATGATCATGTGCTCTTGCATCTCTGAATCTATTATCCATCCATCATTCACCTAAAAATTTTATTGCTTGTATCTTACATCCTTATAGAGATGGTAACTTTTGCAATGTCACCATAGTACCTCACACCAGTACTCTGCGAGCAGCACCCATAGCCTCTACTTGCGGCAAGAGACCTCGCCAGAGTTGTAGCTAGCATGGGCAACATCTAGTGGATCCAATTGATCTATGTATTACTTTTTCTTATATATATGTAAAATTATCAATTTAGTTACTAACCATATTGTCATATATGTAATATCTAGTCAAGGGTATTTTGAATTTCTAAAGACAAGCAGCTATGAATATTTCTTTTATGCATTAAATAATTTAAAGCATGTTGTTACTCCTTTTAATTGTTTGAGTATTCAATCGATCTCTTAAAATATATTAAATTTTTCCTTAAAATCATTTAGAGAAATAATTCTAAAAAAATCAATTCCTCGAATTATAGAAAATCTAATTCAATAAATTAAGAATATAAGTTTTAAAGATAAAAGAATTTAAAAAAATTTATATTCTAAATAATGTCTTAAGAACTAGGTCTATGTTGACTGGTTTAATAAATGGAAAAATCATTTAACCAACGCAAGAAATCTAGAAAAAATCTTCCTATGCCTCAAAAATAAAAGATAAGGTATTTCTATTAGGAGATAACCTTATATATGGTTTACTAGCAAGAATTTCCAATTATATCGTCATGTTCCTCCTAAAAAGAGAATGGCTATCTCAATTGATGGGACTAGTTATAACTTTTTGTCTACCCTTATATCTACCTATTCCTCAAAACAGAGAAAAATGATACTTTAATTGGTATAAACATCAAACTATCTTTTAAAGAAAACTCTAAAGAACCCTTTATTTTGGAAATCTTTAAGTATTGACCAAGTTAGTTTTCTTTAGTATAAACACCTAAATTTATGACAAAAATAAACCCAATTTGATTCTTAGGTCTTTGCTAAGATTAATAAAGGTCATTTATATAAAATTACTATAATAGCTCTAATGATAACAATGTTAAACCAAGTGAAATCTCAAGGGTGAGACCGATTTGTCAAAACTTATCTATCTTCAAAAGATTGTCACCAATTTTTGATGGTATTCAATCGTACCCCACATAAAAAATTCATTTAATTTTGTGCTTGGACACCTAGAAGTTTTTTTTTTGTATATTTAATAAGAGATCCAAAGCTATCTATTGTCATTTATTTAGAAATAATCTTGAATATATGAATATAGAAGCCTCAAAAGGGTTGCCTTGTTTATACTCATTCAACAAGACTAAGAAGTAATCCTTACCCTTGATGGAGTTGGGTTCCTCTACATTTCAATGTTTTTCTTACTTCATCATCTAATCCTTAATTCTTAACATCATACATAAAGTTAAGAAGTAATTTCAAACTCATTTAAATCAAATGAAGTATTTGTAATGTACCCTTAAGATTTGTTACTTTATTTTTTAGTTAAGCCTGAAGTCTAGGTACGGTACACCAAAGCTCATTTAAATCAAATGAAGTTGTTATAATATTTTCTTATGGTTTGTAACATTGTATTTTAGTTAGGCCTTAAGATTAGGTTTGATTCACTATAACTCGTTCAATATAAAAATCATTTAAATAAAATGAAATTGATGTAATGACCCTTTACAATTCGTAACTTTTCCTTTAGTTGGGCCTTAAGATCAAGTTTCAGTCATTGAAACCAATTAAAATTACGTAATTGTGACATCCTTATGCAGTTTGTAACTTTTTTTTATAATTGTTCTTAGGATTGGTCATCAAAACTTATGGAAAATTAATTGTAAAATCTCCAATAATGTGTAACCTAACCTATAGAGTATCTATTGACCTTATGTATGCTCTTATATGAGTCATCAACAAATACCATTGTATTTTAATTATGTGTACACACATATCCTTAAGGTTAAAATATGCCCTCAAATTTCTTTAATTTATGTATACACATTATACTATAAAAAGTGTTAGCAAAAATGATTCATATGTTTAACCACACTAAGTCAACATACATCCAAGGGTTAGTCTTATATAATAAGACTTAATTTCTAGGTGTACTTTTTATCTATCAAATTTGACCTACCAAATCAAATCAAAAATACATGGCCTTTGGATCATCATCTTCTTAAATATCACCTTCTACCTCTATTTTTTTAGAAAGATTTGAATTACATGGATACAAAAATTTATCCTCTACCTTATAGTGACATGATCAAATATAATTGTATATCTTCATTAGTAATCGAATAATCAATTTTGGGTATTAAAACTAGGATCGTGAATAAATTCATGCTATTGAATCACATATCAAATACAGAATTCATCCTTAACTTTGGGGAATTCCAAGATTAGTGAGATTTAAGTGAAAGTTTCCATCACCCTTATTAAAAGAGACAAAAGTGAAACCCAAAGCTAAAAGGATACTTGTTAGACTTTGAAACTCTTTAATAAGGTTTCTAGGTATGATTGACTAAAATCATAAAAATTCTTAAGATCAAGCGAACAATAAAGCTTGAATGAACACTCTTGAAGTTATAACGAGACATTATCACTTACCTAGCCTATAAAGTTATTTCAAAAAATTCCTTCCACACTTTCATAAAGGGCTACTCACTAAGAGATGGTAATAACAAGGTTATCCCTTATACTCTCTTTTGGTAGAGTCTTTCTTGTTTTGTATGTCTATTAAGTGCATAATCAAGAAAAAAAAATCTAATCTCTTAAGGAGTTTTCTTGTGAACTCCAACAAATTTAGTTACTTATATAATCTCTATTTAATTTTGAAGGATCAATGACACTTGTGAATCCACTATGACTCTTGACGAGTGCACCATAACTATCAATGAGTACACCTTTAACCATCCTAGCCTCAAGGCAAATTAAACTCTATCAAATCAATTCATTGACATACTTAAATAGATAGAACCAAGCAATTGGCACACTTGATGTACAATACCCACAAGCTCAATGCTCCTTTTCACCAACTTCAAAATAAGTTATCCACCCAAATTACTTCAACCAACACTTCAAAATCTAATAAAGTTTAAGAATTAACGAGAGTAGTCTTCTAATACAAATGATATTTTCTTCTTTTGTTGAAGCTCATTGATCAAGTGATAAATAAAATATATGTAAAACTCAATTCTCTAATCAAGAAAAAAAAATGAGAAAAAAATATGAGAATATTTTTAGTTCTATTTAACGTTACATAAAAGAATTTTTTGAATGCAAACTATAAGACATTCTATAAATCAATATTAATTTCATACTTTAAGATATCAATCAACCCAACAAATTATAAGAACGAGTAAAAAAACCAATTTTAATAATTCTCTTCAATTAATTGAATACAAAGGATCTACTCAAACTTCTTTACAAAGAAGAACAAGTCAATTTAAGCTATGAAGATAACTCAAGAGATAGAATCTTTGATCTTAGAGAGATTTTTAAAATGATTGTTGTAAAAAAATCCCACTGAAAATATTAGATTACTGGTTGGATTTTATATGGCCATGCTTGAGCAATTACCACCAATTTATAAGGATTACAATCACTATTATAAAATTAATAACATAATAAAATTACATAAAAAAACATAACTTAGTCTTTGCAATTAATTTAGCAAGCTTGGCACATAATTAAGTGCTAGTCAAGAAATCGATTGAGGGAGATGATAACTTGCAAGTTCTAGGTGATAAACCCAAAGTCTAGTATCATACACTTCGAATAATTAGATTAATACTAATTAGAGATTACTTTTGTTGGTATTTTTAATTTCTATGTTATGCTCATTTTAAAACATTTATTTAATATATTTATTATGTATTTTCATTATATGTTTTTCTTTTATTTTAACATGAACTAAATGTCCCTTTCTAGAAGGGATTGGGATATGACTTTTGCTATTTTATGTTAATTTTAATTTTTAATAAAAATTTAGAGTTTGGTTTCTCTTTATAATACTATGTATTTAGTTCAAAGCTTGAATGCTTATTGCTTAACAAGCAATTCATCAATAGTATAGGTGATATATTCAAAACTAAAAGCTCAGGAATAGACTTATCATGAATAAAATACCATTGTGTTAGATCATATATTAATGGCAACTATGAATAAGCTATGTAGTTCATATTAAGATCCCATGAGCTTTGGGCAGATTTCCTCTACATTAAATTTATCATCAAGAGATAAGTAGATTGTATTGGAAAAAAACAATGACCCTAGGCTTTCGAGAGAAAGGTAATGACCATCATGACTAAAGTTCGACATTAGTTAAAAATCATAGCCAAACAAATTAACATTGATGAACACCAAATCCTATATCTTAGCCATATTGAGATCTTTGCTTTAGCTACTCACAGTAGATAGTTATTTAATAGATTTAAGTGTAATTTTACCATTGTTAAATCATCTCAATTTGACTACCTAAATAAAGTAAATTAACTTAATTTTCATATTTAATGTGTAATCTTTGTGGGAATAATACTCTATTCATACCTTTTTTTTTTACTTATGATCATGTGCTCTTGCATCTCTGAATCTATTATCCATCCATCATTCACCTAAAAATTTTATTGCTTGTATCTTACATCCATATAGAGATGGTAACTTCTGCAATGTCACCATAGTACCTCACACCAGTACTCTGCGAGCAGCACCCATAGCCTCAACTTGTGGCAAGAGACCTCGCCTGAGTAGTAGCTAGCATGGGCATCATCTAGTGGATCCAATTGATCTATGTATTACTTTTTCTTATATATATGTAAAATTATCAATTTAGTTACTAACCATATTGTCATATATGTAATATCTAGTCAAGGGTATTTTGAATTTCTAAAGACAAGCAGCTATGAATATTTCTTTTATGCATTAAATAATTTAAAGCATGTTGTTACTCCTTTTAATTGTTTGAGTATTCAATCGATCTCTTAAAATATATTAAATTTTTCCTTAAAATCATTTAGAGAAATAATTCTAAAAAAAATCAATTCCTTAGAATTATAGAAAATCTAATTCAATAAATTAAGAATATAAGTTTTAAAGATAAAAGAATTTAAAAAAAATTTATATTCTAAATAATGTCTTAAGAACTAGGTCTATGTTGACTGGTTTAATAAATGGAAAAATCATTTAACCAACGCAAGAAATCTAGAAAAAATCTTCCTATGCCTCAAAAATAAAAGATAAGGTATTTCTATTAGGAGATAACCTTATATATGGTTTACTAAGAATTTCCAATTATATCGTCATGTTCCTCCTAAAAAGAGAATGGCGATCTCAATTGATGGGACTAGTTATAACTTTTTTTCTACCCTTATATCTACCTATTCCTCAAAACAGAGAAAAATGATACTTTAATTGGTATAAACATCAAACTATCTTTCAAAGAAAACTCTAAAGAACCCTTTATTTTGGAAATCTTTAAGTATTGACCAGGTTAGTTTTCTTTAGTATAAACACCTAAATTTATGACAAAAATAAACCCAATTTGATTCTTAGGTCTTTGCTAAGATTAATAAAGGTCATTTATATAAAATTACTATAATAGCTCTAATGATAACAATGTTAAACCAAGTGAAATCTCAAGGGTGAGACCGATTTGTCAAAACTTATCTATCTTCAAAAGATTGTCACCAATTTTTGATGGTATTCAATCGTACCCCACATAAAAAATTCATTTAATTTTGTGCTTGGACACCTAGAAGTTTTTTTTTTTTTTGTATATTTAATAAGAGATCCAAAGCTATCTATTTTCATTTATTTAGAAATAATCTTGAATATATGAATATAGAAGCCTCAAAAGGGTTGCCTTGTTTATACTCATTCAACAAGACTAAGAAGTAATCCTTACCCTTGATGGAGTTGGGTTCCTCTACATTTCAATGTTTTTCTTACTTCATCATCTAATCCTTAATTCTTAACATCATACATAAAGTTAAGAAGTAATTTCAAACTCATTTAAATCAAATGAAGTATTTTAATGTACCCCTAAGATTTGTTACTTTATTTTTTAGTTAAGCCTGAAGTCTAGGTACGGGACACCAAAACTCATTTAAATCAAATGAAGTTGTTATAATATTCTCTTATGGTTTGTAACGTTGTATTTTAGTTAGGCCTTAAGATTAGGTTTGATTCACTATAACTCGTTCAATATAAAAATCATTTAAATAAAATGAAATTGATGTAATGACCTTTACAATTGTAACTTTTCTTTAGTTGGGCCTTAAGATCAAGTTTCTCATTGAAACCAATTAAAATTACATAATTGTGACATCCTTATTTGTAACTTTTTTTTATAATTGTTCTTAGGATTGGTCATCAAAACTTATGGAAAATTAATTGTAAAATCTCCAATAATGTGTAACCTAACCTATAAAGTATCTATTGACCTTATGTATGCTCTTATATGAGTCATGTATTTTAATTATGTGTATACACATATCCTTAAGGTTAAAATATGCCCTCAACTTTCTCTAATTTATGTATACACATTATACTATAAAAATTGTTAGCAAAAATGATTCATAAGTTTAACCACACTAAGTCAACATACATCCAAGAGTTAGTCTTATATAATAAGACTTAATTTCTAGGTGTACTTTTTATCTATCAAATTTGACCTACCAAATCAAATCAAAACACATGGCCTTTTGATCATCATCTTCTTAAATATCACCTTCTACCTCTATTTTTATAGAAAGATTTGAATTACATGGATACAAGAATTTATCCTCTACCTTATAGTGACATGATCAAATATAATTGTATATCTTCATTAGTAATCGAATAATCAATTTTGGGTATTAAAACTAGCATCATGAATAAATTCATGCTATTGAATAACATATCAAATAGGGAATTCATCCTTAACTTTGGGAATTCCAAGATTGGTGAGATTTAAGTGAAAGTTTCTGTCACCCTTATTAAAAGAGACAAAAGTGAAACCCAAAGCTAAAAGGATACTTGTTAGACTTTGAAACTCTTTAATAAGGTTTCTAGGTATGATTGATTAAAATCACAAAAATTCTTAAGATCAACAATAAAGCTTGAATGAACACTCTTGAAGTTATAAAGAGACATTATCACTTAACAAACCTATAAAGTTATTTCAAAAAATTCCTTCCATGCTTTCATAAAGGGCTACTCACTAAGAGATGGTAATAACAAGGTTATCCCTTATATTCTCTTTGGTAAAGTCTTTCTTGTTTTGTATGTCTATTAAGTGCATAATCAAGAAAAAAAAGTAATCTAATCTCTTAAGGATTAGTTATATAATCTCTATTTAATTTTGAAGGATCAATGACACTTGTGAATCCACTATGACTCTTGACGAGTGCACCATAACTATCAATGAGTACACCTTTAATCATCCTAGCCTCAAGACAAATTAAACTCTATCAAATCAATTCATTGACATACTTAAATAGATAGAACCAAGCAATTGGCACACTTGATGTACAATACCCACAAGGTCTATGCTCCTTGTCACCGACTTCAAAATAAATTATCCACCCAAATTATTTCAACCAACTCTTCAAAATCTAATAAAGTTTAAGAATTAACGAGAGTAGTCTTCTAATACAAATGATATTTTCTTCTTTTGTTGAAGCTCATTGATCAAGTGATAAATAAAATATATGTAAAACTCAATTCTCTAATCAAGAAAAAAAATGAGAAAAAAATATGAGAATATTTTTAGTTCTATTTAACATTAAATAAAAGAATTTTTTGAATGCAAACTATAAGACATTCTATAAATCAATATTAATTTCATACTTTAAGATATCAATCAACCCAACAAATTATAAGAACGACTGAGTACGAAAAACCAATTTTAATAATTCTCTTCAGTTAATTGAATACAAAGGATCTACTCAAACTTCTTTACAAAGAAGAACAAGTCAATTTAAGCTATGAAGATAACTCAAGAGATAGATTCTTTGATCTTAGAGAGATTTTTAAAATGATTGTTGTAAAAAAATCCCACTCAAAATATCAGATTACTGGTTGGATTTTATATGGCCATGCTTGAGCAATTACCACCAATTTATAAGGATTACAATCACTATTATAAAATTAATAAAATTACATAAAAAAAACATAACTTAGTCTTTGCAATTAATTTAGCAAGCTTGGCACATAATTAAGTGCTAGTCAAGAAATCGATTGAGGGAGCTGATAACTTGCAAGTTCTAGGTGATAAACCCAAAGTCTACTATCATACACTTCGAATAATTAGATTAATACTAATTAGAGATTACTTTTGTTGGTATTTTTAATTTTTATGTTATGCTCATTTAAAACATTTATTTAATATATTTATTATGTATTTTCATTTTATGTTTTTAAAAACATTCAATAATTTTAAAAAGTTAAAAATAAATATCACTGTTAAATATATTTTAAATAAAATAAAATAAACAAAAGTAATCCATAATAGCTGCATTGATGAATAAGCAATTTTATGAATCACCCCACAAATAATAGTTTAAGAGGGAGAGCTGAATGCAGAGGAGAACAATTGAGAGACTTCGGCATAATTTAATTTTGAGTTATTCAAGGCTCATCGAATTGCGAGCAGTTCATAAGAATAGAAATGCATCAAATAAATCCTAAATAGTTAGATACGGCATAATAACTGCCCATTACCTACTAGCAAGGCAACTCGTTTACTTTTGCTCTCTTACCTTAATTGTTGAATTTACATAGATATATATTATTTTATTACTATATTAAACATTAATTAATTAATTAATAAAAATTTTTATTAAATAAATTAATCATCAAATTATGATTTAATATTTATTTATTAAATAATTTTTCTTTAATAAATAACTTACTCATTAATTATTTTTTTTGCTAATAAACTAAAATTTAATAATTATTTTAATTTTTTTAATTTATTATGAATTATTTACCATCAATTTGAATAAACATAATTATATTTATTAAATTATAATTAAGCTATAATAATATTTATTTTAATTCAAGTTAAAATAAATATTAGGGGTTCAGCGTATTCGAAAAAGAAATTGAAAAGAAAAAAAATCTCTTAAAGCAGTCTCGTATTCCCAAAAAGAAAAAAAAAATCTTTTTCCTAAAAAGAAAAAAAAAAGAAATTGAAAAACTAAGCTTTTCTCTCCCGCTCCGCTCCGCGAATTCGAAATACGCTCATTTTGAGCGTATTTAGAAGTCACACAAAGTAAACTATTGTGGGATTTGAAATACCTCGAAAAAGTTCACTGAATTTATTTTACTTCCATCCAAACAATAAAAAAGAGAAAAAACATATAAACTAATTACAGCGCATTCCATTTACCGCTAACCAAACAGCCCCTAAATATAATTGAGATTAGATGGTTGATCACCGCATAACCATTCTGTTCGGCTACTCACTCAATACATGCGAAAGATGATTTGAACAAATTAGACAACCTAAGTCCATAGATATTAACTGTATAATGAACATTTCAAACAATCATTCCCCTCCACCACCAGACCTCAACAAAAAAAAAGGATCAATAAAACCTCATGGATTGATTGCCTTCTGACAATTTCTGTGCGGACTACTTACCTTCTGATTGAAATTCCTTCTTTAGTTCTCGAGATTCTGTTTTTGCGGCGAGAATTACATCATCAATAAAACCTCTCTGTGGGAATTCGTCAGGAATAAGGCTCTGATAAATCTCAAATTGTTCATTTGCTTCGTCCTTCTTCTCAAGTAGGCTATAGATAATCCCCTGAAACAATTACAAACAGTTGTAAAATTTACAATATATAGCAAAATGAGGCCAATTATTTTTCAATCAAGGTTAAAAAAAGGTATAGATAATATAGTTGCAATTTACATATAATGGCAGAATAAGAGCAAAGCTCCATTTAGTGTAGAAGCAAATCCAAAATTAAAAAAATTTACGCTGTGATAAACAAAGATTCATCTTTAAAACTGTCCAAATTCCTTAATTCATGTTTTTAAGGATCCAACGCTTATATTGGTTGCAATTTGAAGGCAGATCAACCAAAGAGTAATGGCCCAATCTGTTTAACACATTGCAGCACGCCTCTTCACCAACGGTGAGTCAAACCAGGAATCAATTACCATTAAATTAGAGCGTACCTGACACAGATGCGGCCGAAAATCTCGAGGATCTTCTTCCATAAGACCTTCAAATTGCTTTAAAGCCACTTCTAAATCACCCTATATCCATAAAATTTATTGAAATGGGGAAAAAATACATTATTTAAATCGAGGTTCAGAAACCAAACAACTAATGATTCACTAAGAATTATTTGCAACACATCAACTTATGCAACAAGCATGTTTTGTAAAAAAAAGGATAAGAATTCCATGTTACCTTCACCACATACATCTGCGCAATTAAGATTTTGATACTCCTTTCTTCACTTACTCTTCTCTCACGATGTGCAAGATCTAGAGCTTTATTTAACAAGGCAAAAGCAGCAGGGCCTTCTTTGTTCTTATACATGGCCAATGCCAGACCCTATACCGGAAAATCATATGTTTTATACAAACTAATTTACGGAATTTTATTTTAATGCAAATAATTAGATCGAATGGAAGTGTTTAAGAAAACAAAAAAGACAGCAATCGAAAAATTATTATTGGCAAAAGTAAATAATTCAATTGCACGAAAGCTAGTTCCATGCGTTTTATAACAAAGCAAGCACTCAAAAAATCCCACTAAAATTAGCTGTAAAACTAAATTCTATACAAATTGATTAAAAGAAACAAAATGTCAACCATTATGAGGGATTATTATATTAGGAGAAACTTAGGAGCGTTATTTGGAAAAACAATAATTAATTTATGACAAAATGTATCTAAATTTACTAATAATGTTAAGAAACAAAAGGTCATATCCTTGAATTGGTTGAAGTCATTCGGTGTGATGTGGAATAAACCATGTGTATAAAAATACATAATCACCTGAAGTAATAATGACTGAGTAAGGTATCATCTCATGTGAATTGCACGGAAATTATTGAAATTTAACTATTAGTTGGATGGTAAAATTGGGAAGCTGAGGCATGAAATATAATCTATTCCTAAATCTATTGAAAAGAACTAATTAACTAACTAAAGCAAAAATTTTGTGTGGATGATTTCAATATAACTAAACCTAGGGATTGAGCTTCCTTAATATTGTGTATGGATAAAAATTTTAATTACCTAAAAGGTAAATTTTTATTAAAATTCAATCAAGATGACCGCTACCTTTCTACTGAAAGTTTAGGATCTTTATTTTTCTCACACAACTTGCCTAACTTTCGGTGATAAATTCAATGCAACAAAAAATATCAAAGCTCTTTAAATTTTAAAAAAGGCTACATGACTTAGTCACAGTTATTTCTAACTAATGATCAATCACTATGATATTTTGTTCATGATGAGTTTATTTTCCAACCTCTCGATTCAAAAGGGGCCTAATCCATTGAAAGATGGCTACATTCAATACAAGATAAAACTCAAAACAAAATATATAATATTAAGAGAAAAGTAAACTTCAAACTTTATTAAAATCAAAAAGACACAAAAGTAATATGATTACAATCAAACCCTTAGAAAGAGGAGTTTAATTCATGAAGAAAGAAAAGAAAAGCATTAGAAGCCTATATGTTAACATGTTACAGTAACTAAAAATAAAAGAAGAAAGAAAAACTCAAGGAGAATTGCCAAGAATGCCTTCTTGTACCCTTGGCTCCTTAACCTTGAGATCTCTCTAATGGATTTTCCAAACACCTTAAGCAACCTTCAAAATTCCTCTTCTTAGACCCTCCAAAAACTAAGAAAAACTCTTGAATAATGGCTAGAGTAGTCGCCTAACTCAACATATAATTTGATTAAATATAGATGCATTAAATCTCTCCAAAACAAAAGGCAAAAAATTTATGAAACTTTAGGGCAATTCATAGCAACTACCAGGCATGAAGCGTCATACTCTCTATTTGCATGCACTTGTGAATTCTGGATCTGGCGGCTAAGCGCCAAGATTAGACACCTAGGTATCGAGTTCTCAGCCCTGAAGTGCTACCAGATTCGAATCTTGCATTCAGCAGTCGGCACCTAGGAGTCAACTTCTCTATCTAGTTCTGGTAGTTAAGTGCTTGGACACTTGGTGATTGGCGCCTAGGCGCTAGCCAGGGCGCCTAAGCGCCAAGATATTAAGTTTCAGATCACGTCATTCGCTCCAAAATCTGCACCGAATGATTCTCAGTGATTTTGCATATTAATAATTAAATTTCGCTCCATTGTAGATCTATAAAAATTCAAACTTTAAAATTTAAAAAACAAGTTCTATAAATACTTAAAATCATGTAGAAACACATGATAAATTCATAGTTTAAGGTAGAAAAAAATATGTATCTTTTACGCAAATCAAACTCCTCCACATATAGAGCTATGCTTGTCTTAACAAAAATGCATGTTAAAGGATTCACTAAATATGTTTGCAAGGCAGATTCTTTGTTTGACTCTGAAAATACTATGTTGTAAAAGCACAATAGCCGACCACACATGGCACTTCAAGACACGATGGAAAAGAAGGATCAATGTAGCCGACCCCACGTAGAAGTATATAGGCTTCTTGTTGTTGTAGATCACCGAAGTTTTCAAAGGCTTTCCTCTTTATTTGCACACAACAAATTTACTTGAATATGTTAATAAAAGAAAGATTTTTACACCATGGTGCCTAAGCAAAGAGTTTATTATCTTCATTATTATTTTGAAAATCATAATATATAACATTTCCTATTAAGATGTTTTGTTATCTGTAATGCATCAACCTTTTTGAAAATGCTAATTATTAAATTAGCTAACCATCTAATTTGTAATCTTTATTAATATTAAGATGGTTTGTTTAACTTTATCATTTTTATAGGAGTTATGTTGTTGTTAGCTTTATATTGCAATCGGAGCTATTATAATTTTCATTAATATTACATGTTAATATTTTATTTTTTGATTTTTGCAATTATGGATAATAATGATATAGAGCAATGTATGAATGTTGTTGTCACTATTATATGCCTAATAAATGAATATTATGAATCTTATATTTGTAAGACTCCATGCATGACCTCAATATTTGTTGGAGAGAAATGAATCCGTGAGTTATTCACAAGTCACACAAGAAGATTTCATGACATTTTTTGCATGTCATAATCAATTTTTAATGATCTTTTACAAGAGTTAAAAACTTCATGAGCTTCACAGATTTTCCAAAACAACTAGGAAGTGTTAGCTCTAATGTTATATATTTTATCATATAATGAGTCAATAAGAGCAACAAACGAGTGATTTCAACATTCATCCGAAATAATTAACATAAATTTTTCTATTAGTGTTAACGCTTTAACGAATTTTTCTAGTGAAGTTATAAAGCTAATAAATTCAACTTTTCAAAATACACTAGTGGAGATATCTCAAGATTGTCAATATATATTATACTTCAGGGTAGATTGTGACTCTATTTTACCTTTTATGCGCAAGTGCACATGTCGAATCAAGTAAAACAAAATGAATAGAATATCGTTCCTATAAAGATTAGAGCAAAATTAGATATTAATTTATATCAAGTTAAGTACTAATATCTTAAAACCTAATTTTTATCCAACAAAATGTAAGTGCTTAGTTAAATTTACTTTCTACTACTTTGCAAGATAATAAAAAGACTAATTTTTATATTTTTTAGATTTTTATAAAAAAGATAAATATTTTTCTTAATTTTAAAATAAGTACTCTGAATTTATGGAATCTTTTACACTATGTATTATATTAAATTATATTATGAATTAATTTAACTTATAGTGTCAATCAGGAGCAAAAGTGATATACTCTCTATTTCTAGATAAGTATATAACAAAATCAATCCCTTTACTCAGTTTTCTGCTTAGTGACAAATAAATTTTGATTGGTTACTTTACTCATATTTTTCTTTAAGTGATTACAAATCCTAAAAATAATCATATATTTAATGACCATTTAGCTACCTCGACCTATCTAGCACATTAATGATTATTTAGTATATTTATTTGTCTTTTTCTTATTTGTTCCTCTAGGATTCCGTCGATATCTCTAGATCACACTTATTTTTAATATTATAATTAGTCAGATTACAAGTAAATGAAACATGGAAAGAAGCAAAATACATTTTTTATTCAAAGCACAAATAGTTTTTTTATATTAATCCAACAAGCAAGTCTAATACAATACAAACATCTCAAAATTTCACATAAATTTAGAATATTTTATATAGTAGTGCTCCATAATAGAGAGAAAGAAGAAAATCATATTAGACATAGTAAAACATGTAGGATAAACAAAAACAAAAAAAAAAAGAGCACACCAAGTAGATCTTCTAAGTCCAATCCCCGTAATCCTCTACTACTTTCTCGTGGAAATGTCCAACATCCTCCACTGAAAATCCTTGATTGTTGATGTCCTCCATCTCTTGCTTAAGAAAACACTCTTACACACTCACAGCACTTGGAGTGTTACTCTCCAAGTGCTTCACAAGAACACACATACACTCACTCACCCTCCTGCCAACAAGAGAGAAAAAAAATTTGAAAAAAGATTTTTTTTGCCTTAGAAATATACCATATTTATAGCCTAGACACAACCCTAATCAGTTGTCCAGACGCTCCTACCATAATTGCATCGAAAATTGCTCTAATTCGTCACGAAATATTTTGTCGGGCCATAGTGTTGCGGCGCTGTTGATGTAGCGTTATGGTGTTGGAAGTGGTGCTACGGCGCTGCTGATCTGACACTATGGCGCTATGCTTGCTATTTCTGCCTCATATTTTTTCTCTGGTACAGCATTATGGCGTTGTTTATGTAGCGCCTAGACATTGAGCTTACTGTAAAATTGCCCCTAATTAGTCTCTGATATGGCACTGCAACACTGCTAATATAGTGCCTAGCCCTATTGATATAGTGCCTGGTGTTGCCCTTGTTGTATAATGCCCTAATTTAAGACAATTGCAGCATTGCGGTGCTACTTTTGTAGTGCCTAGGCACTATGCCTAAATTTTTTTTTTTTAATTTTTTGATAATTTTCCAGTTACAACACAAAATATACTAAACATAAACACATTTTAACGTAAAAACACATGATGATGGTAGTATAATCACATAAAATTTTCATAATTTTAACACTTATCAAATAGCAATTTTTATTGGCTTTTGTTATGTCACAAAACTTTAATGTAATAATATACAACTACCTGATACAAGAGTGCATTGGAAGAATTGATAGAACACATGTGGATGCTCGTGTCCCTACAAGTAATAACATGCCATATATTAGTCATTGCGACTCATCTACCCAAAATGTAATAATAGTATGTGACTTCAATATATGCATCACTTTCATAATAGTTGTATGAGAAGGAAGTGCGCATTGCATCTTCAAGTTTGCCACACATCGTAGTCAACATAATTTTTTCATACCCCTTCCAAGTTAGCCTAATTAAATTATTAATTAATTTGAGTAAAATGTATAAAAACTTATTGTTACAAATTTAAATAAGAAAATATTATCATATAGATGTTGGATACCTAATACAACAATGGTTTTTAAAACTATTTTTGACACAAAATATCATATACTTGATTTTGAAAGGAGTAGCTAAGTAGTAAATGTTAAATAAGTAGCACTAATCTTACATTGTGTTATTGAGCGAAGATTTGAAATTTGAAAGAAATAAGTTAATTTATGAGCCATGCCTACGTACTCCTTTAAGAAGCAAATTAAAATAATGGCAACTACAATAGCTATACATAATTATATATGACATCACCTTTCGCATCTTGACATTAAATTTAATATTATAGATAAAGATCAATTATATATGCAACTTGAAGCATTTGACATTTGAGTATCAAATAGGCCAAGCAATGCTAGAAATTAATCAAGATACAGTTGACTTAGAGGCACGAGATGAGAAAAGAGTTGAGATAAAAGAGCTACGAGAGCAAATTACAAATATATGAGTTAATAATAAAGTGAGAGTGATTGATATTTGTTTGCTAGTTTATATTTATTGATGTTTCTAGTAGATGTTTTAAACTTTGCATATATGAAGGCCAATTAAAACTAACAAGCTTTGTTGAATAACTTCTTTTACGACTATATTAATATTTTTATTTTGACACATTCTCAAAATTTAATTTTGCAATCTTAATTTATACATGTTAATATTTTTGTTGCTAACACTAAGGGTATAAATGAGCGGAGTCGAGCTCGAGTCATAGTCAACTTAAGCTCGACTTAACAGCCAAAAATCAAATCGAGCTTATAAAATGAGCACAAGGTCAACTCGTAGGCTTATTATGAGGCTCAAAAGCTCGGCTCATGACCTGAACGTGCTCTTCCATGAGCGACAGAAAGAAAATATTGGCGGGAAATTCAAAAGGAGAATGCGAGTCAGAAGGGGAAATGATACAAAGTGAATTGGTGCCAACAAAAGCAGCAAATTTTTTTTTTTTCATTTTTTGAAAAAATGCAACTTCAGCAAGAAACACCCATCGAGGAAGAGGAAATATTTGCTCTTAGTAATTTTTTTTTAAAAGAGAGCTTTTTAACAAACATTATCTTGGTAATATAAAAAACTTCAACTTTTATATAACACAAGATTAAAATTATATATATATATATATATTATATATATATATATATATATATATATATATATATATATATATATATATATATATATATATATAATCGAGTTGGCTCGACGAGCCAACGAGTCGAGGTAATATTAATTCGAACTCGAGCTAGTATAATATGCGAGTTCAAAATCCAAGCTCGAACTCATGAGCTAATTATCGAGCTAAGTTCAAGTTTCTTGGCTCACTTACATCCTTAGCTAATACCGATGTGTCTCAAGAAATATGAGTTCAAGGATCTCAACTGACTCTAGAATTATCTATTTTAACTATGATTTGCAATATTATATATTCACTTCACATCGAGAAAATAGCTATAGAGAAGATTTTATAAGTATCCTAGTAATCAAACACAAGATAATTGTAATTTTTCCAGATGGGTTAACAAATATGGGAAGAAAATTTCAGATAGTTAGCATGTGTGGAGAGTACCATTAGAGAAAAAACTTTCAAAAGACTTCATCATTTGGAACCAAAACTTAATATTATGATTGCATTAATTTTTGAAATTTCAATTTTAATAATGATGTTATTCATTATTATGTGATGCATAAACTATTAACGTAAAATAGTGAACTTATAACTATCTATGAATTTTAAAAGTTCATTTCTTATTATTATATTTCATGCACTCTACGCAAAAAAGCATTCATTCTTTTATCCACAAATAGTTGCAACACAACAAATTCACAGTTGAGTTTTTCACACATACTCACAATTCCAACAATAATAGTTTTTTCTACAATATCTTCATAATTGTTTTTCAGACAACTACAACTACTCTAAACAAGGCATAAGTCACCCCTTAGAGGTGGCATGTGTTGCTTCTGGCAAGATAGCTGTTGTGGTGAGCGATATTTCTATCAAGTACCTCAAGGAGTGACTGACATTCCAACTAAGATGAAAGCGCCTCAACTAGAGAAGGAGGTCCCCCTAATAAGGTGTTTAGTGAAGAAAGTGGTGATCTGTGAGTAACTACCATTAGCTCATCACGAGATAGTAGAGGCTTGCCTTATCGAGATACTGGCATGCTGCATTTTTGTTTTTATTAGTAAATATAATGATATTTGTAATTTTCTCACTAGCAAAACTAACAATTGGCATAGATTCACCATCAACGAATAGTCAATTACCGAGTATCACGAAAGGTAAGTTTATCATAAATTCTTTTCTAACAGACTGGCGAGCTCCAATCCCAATCTGCTTGGGGTTCATCGCATAATGGGTGGGTTATTAGGTCGAACGTTAACAATACAGGATGCTTTGTTAATCTCACAATAGATTCCTGAGTCTAGGATGTCTGGGTTGATGAATCATCTTATCAGTATGTCAATCAGAGATTTGAATAAAATTATTGCTAATCATGTTGTTTCATTATATTTCATAAGAACAACCACAATTGATGAGAGCAGATGATCTAGCTTTTCTCTCCTAGTTCCCCATGATGAGGCTACTATCCAAGAAGAAAGGGAAGCTCCCACAAGAGTGGAGGAGATGTATACATCCTATGCTCCTAGTCAAGAAGTGAGTTTGCATTATTGCAAGCATATGCAATGTCCAACCAAAGTTTTATTGTTGTGGAGGTGGGCAATAGAGAGACTAGTGAAAGTGGCAACAATGGGACGCCGAGGTCACCAACCTTTAAGCTAAGTAGACAAGCCTAAGAGCCAAGGTTCACTCATTGGAGTGAAGTGCAAGTACAATCATTGTCTCTGATTCTGTGTCGCTAAGTGGCAAGGGAAAGGAGGTGTGCGTGAAGATGGATTCATCTAGCAATACTTAATAAGAAAAAGATTTATTTTCCATATGTTACATTAGATCCCATACTTGGCAATTTTTTAAAGTATAACATTATAATAATTAGTAAAAGATGTATTGTAATGAATGTGTTATAATAAATGTTTAATAGTAAAAAAAATTTCATTTGCCGAGATGGCTTTTATTTCACTGTGCATACCTGAGCATATTTTTGTTGAGTTAGTGCACTCCATACTCATGACGAGCACATTTTCACAGCCTTGTCAAAGTTTTTGACACTAAATTTGATAGGATTTTGTAATAATGCCAAGAGATTACACTATTTTAATGCTTAATTTGATAGCACTTTGAAAATAAAGAATTTTCACTTCTAGGAATACTATTTGGTGATTGGGGTCATTCATTGCAGTAATTACCATTTGCATATTTTGGTGCAAGTTAGCTTTGTCTTCAAATGCTAGTTTTGTTTTGTTCTTCCCATTTCCTTCTGTCAAGTGCATTCATGTCTAATGAGTCCTCAAGAATTTTTGGACTCTAAGTACAATGAGTCCTTATGTGCGTCAAATGAGTTGGTTGATATGTCATTCTTGATATTGCTATGGTAACACGAACTTCATGGTGCGAGCCGCTCATGTGGACAAGTGGCTCAACACAGTCTATTTGGATGAATTATGCATGTCATATAACCATTTTAAACTTGTCCTTTGGTTCTTGATATATCCGAAGTTGGCAGATATTCTTAATTTATGTGGCCTGGTACTGACTCGACTACTGTCGAACTTAGTGGCGGGTATCATCAACCTCATCTCATACCTGCAAAATAAGAGAATCCCATAGAGCTTGACTTTGTTATGCCATTTATTCATTATCAAAGCCCACAAGAATGAGATTGTCCAACTCTCTGAGGTCCAAATAAAGGCTATCGGAATGCCAAACAAGATGAAGAACTTGCAACATTAATTCATCTTCACAAAGAGTACAAGGGCAAGGTGCCAACTAGACCTACTCCTAAGAAGGGAAAGATAGTTGTACTAGACTAAATTAATGCCTCTAATTTTCTCCATATTTTTAATTTATTATTTTATTTAAAATTATATCAAATATATTATTAGCTGTTATAAAGATTAAGAAGAAAGTTGTAATAATTTAATAAGATTTTGAAAATAATTAAATATATTTTAAGGATGATAGTTACATATAATAATTTTTCTATAAATGATAAAGTGATTATGATATTACTATAGATCTTGATTCTCATGATGCATTTAAATTTTAAATAAGTATTCACATGAGATCTTCTTTCAATTTATGTTTTATATTAACATTTTATATTATGATTTATGATTTGTGTCTTTATGATAATGAACTAAGTGAAAATATTAATAGTTTGTCATTTTTTTTATTTTTTAAAATTCATGATTTTTTTTTTCGAGGCTTACGCCTTGCCTCACTACAACAAAACGTCTTAATTCTCGATTTCTCCTTTTTAAACATTGATATTGCTATCATGTACCCGAAAGATGTAAAGATACTTGCTATCTTAGGTAGCTCAACCTCTAGCTCTCCACAAGCCTATAAGACTATTCTAAATATCCTAGTAGTCATTGTCAAACCAGAGATGATGTATCTTGGAAATATACCAACCCTAAGGGCAATGCAACTGACGAATGAAGCTGAAGTGAGCACTCTGATGCCTCAAGGGAGGTGGCATGCTAGGCATTGTGGACAGAGGCATTGTGGACTAAATTAATGCCTCTAATTTCCTCCATATTTTTAATTCATTCTTTTATTTAAAATTATATTAAATATATTATTAACTGCTATAAAGATTAAGAAGAAAGTTGTAGTAAATTAATAAGATTTTGAATATAATTAAATATATTTTAAAGATGATAATGACATATAATAATTTTTCTATAAATGATAAAGTGATTATGATATTACTATAGATCTTGATTCTCATGATGCATTTAAATTTTAAATAAGTATTCACATGAAATCTTATTTCAATTTATGTTTTATATTAACATTATATATTATGATTTGTGATTTGTTTCTTTATGATAATGAACTAAGTGAAATATATTAATAGTTTGTCATTTTTATGATTTTTTTTTTTAGGCTTACGCTTTGCCTCACTACAACAAAATGCCTTAGTTCTCAATTTTGCCTTTTTAAACATTGATATTGCTATCATGTACCCGAAAGATCTAAAGATACTTGCTATCTTAGGCAGCTCAACCCCTAGCTCTCCACAAGCCTATACGACTATTCCAAATATCCTAGTAGTCATTGTCAGTCCTAGTAGTCATTGACAAACCAGAGATGATGTATCTTGGAAACATATCAACCTCAAGGGCAATGCAACTAACAAGTGAAGCTGAAGTGAACACTCTGATACCTCAAGGGAGGTGGCATGCTAAGCACTATGGACAAAGGCATTGGCCAAGTCAACAAGCACTGATTGATCACAACCTATGCATAGACCGCTAAATAAGAGCAAGATGAAAGTCATTGATGCCTTGTCACAAGGGCAATTTCATTGTTTCTTATCGAGATAATGGGTTCTTACGACCCACATATGGCTACTTATTCCAACAATGCATTTGATAGGGAGGTTACATATACTCATCTCACAGAAGAGCAACTCAATCAGATTCCCTTGATAAAGTTCCCCTTCGCTGCAATGAATGTGTATGTGATTAGCTGGCAAGCCTCCCTCAACCTCGGCCAAGAGTTTTTAGCTGACTTGAAGTGGTTGGGAAAGGTTGAGGGCCACCGAATAGTGCAACAAAATTACGTAAAGAGTTCAATCTTCATAGAGTGATTGAGAGCACTTTGAAGAAAGCAGAAGAAGAAAAGAATAAGTTCGCTACAAAGCTAGCACATCGCGAAGAGCAATATTGGCGACGAGAATTAGATTTTCTAGGGAAAAAAGTGTTGTAGGCTAACTTCTGACTAAATGCACTAACTTAAGATACCTTATCATAAATTTTCTACATTCATTCAATTATATATAATGAAAGCTCGAATAAAAAAAATATTCTCTTCAACCTATATTTAAAGGGTGGTCAACTATATACAAATATGTGGATAAGAAATTAGAAAAAAATTTAGGTAGCTTGCCTGATTCTCCACATAAAGTCTCTCAAATCTTATTGAATTCTTGCTCCTCTTTTTGAAACTGTAATTTTGCATTGATAATATCTCCTTGATATTTATTTAAAAACTTATCCTTTCGAGGTTAAATTTGTAACATATGTTCTTTTCTTTGAAGGCTCTTCAATCACCAACAATCATAGCATTGAAAATTAACATTTTATTTAATAAGTACTTTTTGGAATATTTTTTTGAATAAAAGATTATGAGTGAAAGAAAAGAAGAATGCTATGTATTCCCTTTAAATCATCAAAAATGATTATTTTCTGACTAAATTAGCATCATCATTGAAATGTAATTACGTTTATAATTGGCAATATAAGTACAGTAGAACTCTTGAAGACTATCTGCCCATGCCTCTCCATAATCTTTCTCATATAGTAGAATTTTCAACAGTTTATGCCATTTTAGCACCAACATGCATCAAAGAGGTCCAACTTAAAGGCCGGTCAGCAAATATGGCATGGACATCATGATACATTTAATTCTCATTTGCCAATGACTATAAGAATGTTATATTTACACCCAACACAGAATTCTAATGATCAAATCATGCAAGGCATGAATTACAACTCAATGACAAAGTTCAATAAGAAACAACGTAGTGCAGCAACAAAAAGCAACCTCCATAAGAATATATTTCAGCTACCAAAGTGAGAATATATAGTAAGAAACTTCATAATTAAACCTAGTTAGAATACTGTGAGCAAATAATAACAGACTCACATGCAAAGCCCTCAGCAGCAAAGGCCTTTCCTTGAGGATCTCCTTAAACAGCTTCTTCGCCTTTCCAATCTGCCCCATCAATTCATATGATAAAGCATGCAACAATCTCCACTCGACCTCATCCGGCTCTAAGGCAATCAACCTCTTTAAACACTTCACTGCTTCCGATTTCTTCCCCTTCTTCATTTTGGCATACAGATACAACTTTAGGGTATCAATATCGGCAGGATCCCTCTCCAAAACCTTAGCATATAACTCGTCGTCATCCTCCGGTTCCGTTTTCTTCTGCGTTTCGATTTTCTCTTCTGTACTTTCCGAAAAGTTGCTCTTGAGAGGATCAGCGAGGGCCAAAGAGTTCCTCCTGCCGCACCGAGCGAATAAGAGAAATGATGCCAGGAGAAACACAGCCGCTCCATCCCTGAAAGTTCTAAAGAAGGTTGACTGTTTTCTATGTACAGCAATATCTTTCTGATTCAGCGAGCATGAAACATAATTTTTTAGGAGAGGTGTCGATGCTGAAACAGGACAGAGGGCATGGAATCGAATTGGGGTTTTGGTTCTGTTCGATAAGAGCAGAGGTTTTTGGACGGCGAGGATGGAGAGGGCAGCCATGAATTGGTGCTAAAACCCTAATCAGAATAAAAGAAATTTACATTCATAACACATCACTATTATGCATTTATATATCTCATATTAAAAATAAAATATATATAAATATAATTTTTTATGCATAAAAATATATTTTATTTTAAAATTTAATAATTAAATAGTGTTATATAATATTTAAAATTTTAGTGCTATTTATATAAATATAAATGTTTAGATATTAAATAAATATATAAGAATTGTGTGATATCTATGTAAATGCCTAATGTTACTATTATTTCGATTGATTGTTTGGTTATAAGATTTAATTTAAAAAGTATTTAATAAATCTTATAAAGAAAATTTTAATAAATTTTAAAGTGACTAAATCTTTAAAAAATTAGCATAAGAGATATTAAAACTCGTTAAATCATGTAAAAATATTTAACAACTTACTAATATTAAGAATCTATGGGACCTAAGAAGGGGAGTGAATTAGGTATTTTAAAAATTTTTAAGTTAATACTTAATTTTATACTTAGTAGAAAAATTAGTTGCACATATAAATTTATTTCTAATGAAAGAGCAAAGCAATAAATCAAATGAAGTGCAAAAAAAATAAATGTTGAAAGGTACAAGACAATAATAGTAAAAAAAGGCAAGAATCATATAAATTATAGTTAGGCCAAATCAAAAATCAGCCTACATCCACACCTAATCACCCAGACTAAGAATTCATTAATCAAAATAAGACTACAAAGCACCTCATGTACTCTCCTACACTAGTAAATACAACCCCAATAACATGTTTCTCTGCACCAGGCAAGTATAACTCCAATAATGTACTTTCCTATATTAGGCTAGTACACCTCTAACAATGTACTTTCCTACACGAGCAAGTACAACTCCAATAAATTTAAGATACAAAAGAAAAAGAAAAATACAAGTGAATATTTATCTTTCACTTTTAAAATAAATTTTGCACTCAATGCCCACTAAGTAATAACAAGACAAATATGAAAGAGCTCAATGTATATTTATTCTTTTTGTGATAAAACTTTCTATGCTATGAACTTAATGTAAAGTGTTTAAAATAATTTATATTTGTGAATATTTGCATAAAATAAAATGATAATTTAAAAATATAAGCCTAAAAAATAACTTACTACAAAGTGCTTAAAAAAATTGACTTTAAACTTTTAGTGACGCACTGATAGTGGAGGTGGGATGTCACAGCGGATGTGGAGAAACAAATGCTCCAAGTTCTTCCACTCACCAAAGTGGAAGAAAGAAGAAGATCCTCCACTCACCAAAGTGGACAGAGTTTGAAGTTCCACTTACTCAAGTAAAACAGTAGCGAGAGATTATTGAATCTCTCAGACGGTTGGCCACCAACCTCCAACTAAAGAGTTTAACTCCAAGTTTTGTACAAGAATACAAGTCCTCCATTATGTTGAAATAGGTGTTTAAATAACTGTAATACTCCAAGGGATGAGTCCCTTCAGGAGAAAACTACTAAAAATTGAACAAAAAGTCGAAACAAACATTTCCTAATGTTGAGGTGCCATGAACCAGCACTGCAACGCCATAATCCAGAGCTGTGGTGCCACATCCCAGAGCCAAGGCTCCGAATTCTCAAGTACTAAAACCTACATAGTGAAGCACTAAGGAGTCAGAAAGGCGACACTGAAGAACTAGACCCACACCTATGAAATTAAACACATGAACTCACTTGTTTTTAACCACAACTTAATACAACACTTACACTTGATTAAATACACCTATTACTACATAATGCAACTCATAAAATATAAATCTACACATAAAGTCTACTAAAAATCCCCCTGAATTCATGCTTTGGAATGTGACCTTTTGGCAGGTCCTTTTCTCATTTGATGTGTTACATCAACTCCATCGAGCCTCAAAGAACTCTTCTTTGAGGAGTTAAAATTCTGAAAGTCTTCAAGAAGTTCAGGGGCAAAGCTTTGTAGTTTTTCTAAAGTCATCCATGTATTCTTACTTGTGGCTTATCTTTCCACCTTATTAGGAATCTCTAACTGGTAGTATCATCTATGGGTGCCTCAATTATGATGATGTTCTCGACCTCAAAGAATGTTGTATAGATAGGTTCCCACAAATAATTTCTATCTCCTCCTACACAAGTATCATTCTTCAAATTCAGAGGTTAGGTAACTCTTTTAAAAGATATTAGATCTTCCACAATAAAAATAGGGTTAATAAACATGTAAGGGGAAAATTCAAGAATATAAGCATTAATACCATATTTTTTAATAATTTTGAATGGCCCATATGCTCTCACTTATACCTTTTTATATTTGGTAGAAGGAAATCTCTCATGACGGATACAAACCAATACATAAGCACTTACCTCATATTCTTTAAAAGTTTTATTTTTATTCTTTTGTTCAGCATACTTATCATTTTGTATTTCCAATTATTTCTTTATGTCTTCATGTAGGCGATCAAAATCACAAATAAATGTATATGATGAATTTAAAAATGTATAAGTAAGTGTGTTAGCTTGGTCAGTAGGCATTTTAGGGTTATATTCATTTACTATCTCGAAAGGTGATTTATTGGTTATTCTAGAAATATAACTATTATATATGAATTCATATGTAGATAATGTTAAAATAAAATTTTCTAAATTTTGTCCAGCTAAACACTTTAGCAGGTTTTCTAATGTCTATTGACTATTTCTGTTTGTCCATCTATCTATGGATGAAATACATAGGACAATTTTACTTGTGTTCTCATAAATTTTTATAAAATTTTTTAGAAATAAGATATAAATTTGATGTCTCTATTGAAAACTATGTTGGATGGGACTCCGTGCAACCTAAAAATTTCTCTAAAAAATAATATTGCTATGTGAGATGCATCATTTGATTTTGAACAAGATATAAAATGTGTCATCTTAGAAAATCAAGCTACTACGATGAAGAAACTATCATGCACATGAGGTGTTCTAAGTAAACCTAATGTGAAATATAGTGATAGGTCTTCCCAATGCTAGAAGGAATAGGTAATGTTGTATAACGACCGACCCTTTATTTGACAATTTTTGCTTGACGACAAGTGCAACATTGGGCTACTATACGCTCTACATGTTTTCTTAGGGATGGCCAATAAAACCTCTGCTTAAATAATATTTGGGTTTTTAATTTACCAAAATGTCTAATATATCTCTTGAATGTAATTCAGAGATAAGGAATTCTATAAGATATATTTTAGGAATACATAATTGGTTGTCTTTGTAAAGATATCCAACTAGAATGACAAATGAGCTATCAAAAGTTTAGGGCTTAATTCATATTCTAAGTATATCATATAAAAATAAAGACAAATTTTATAATCTTCCATCAAACTTGTAAATCCAAAAATTTAAAATTCAAAGGATGAAACCATTAAAGATACTCTAGATAGAGCATCTATTGGTTTATTTTCTATCTCAAATTTATGTTTAAGCATAACTTGTCAAAAGTTTTAATAAACTTTAAATCTTCAACCCACTTTTGGGACTTTATATAACAAATAATACTTTAAATTTTCTTCAATAATAAATATGCTTAAAATTTAAAGACATGAAGTGAAGTATTAAGACATGTGAAGAAGTCATAATAGTTTTAATTCATTATATGAATCTTTCAGCTTCTATGGTCCACATAAATTTATCTTTCTTTAGAATATTTATGATAATAGCTACAACAGTACTAAAGTTTCTTATAAAACTCCTATAAAAAGTTGCTAATCAATGCAATCTATTGACATCTATAAAAGACTTTAGAGTTGACCAATCTAAAATAAAATTTATTTTTAATGGGTCAGACTTTAACCCATCAACAAATACAATAAACCCTAAGAAAATGACTTCACATTGATAAAAAAAGTATTTCTTAAGGTTTACAAATTATTTTTCTAAGCTTAATTTCTCTAAGACCATTTTTAAGTGATATAGAAGCAACTTCTCATCTAGGCTAAAGATAAGGGTATTATCGAAGTAGAATATGAAGAATTGACCAATAAAAAGTTTTAAAATAATCACTGTGAACAGTGGGAACAGTGAGGAGAAATAATTGGGGCCTCCTTCATAATTATTTTTTAAAATATATTTCTTTAGAAGGGTTACACATGTAATAATTAGGGATTAATTAGGAAAATTAATGATTAGATAGAAATCAAACTAAATTAGTGATTTGTTCAGATGATTCAAATATAATTCATTAGTTTCCCATTATGTGTTTAATAAAATAAAGTTGTTAAGGTTCTCTTTAATCTAATTAACTTTAAGCATGAGTTAGTACATTGCTAACTTTAATTTCCTATAAACAAATCATTGAAGGCTCATGATTAAGTAGTTACTTAAATTAAAGAAACTTAGGGAATGGTAATCAAATCAACGTGCTTAATGGTTTAAACCTAATCAATCCATAAAACCTACTTAATTACTTTCTTTGAATATATTAAACCACCAACATGGGATTGTGTAAATACTAAGTATCATTTATCCTCTTTATGTCTTAAATGATTCAAACACTAAAATGAAATTTTATAAGAATCTTGGTTAGTCTTAAGGAATATTTATTTGGCTTGATTATCCTTAGGACATAATGTAATTGAATATGTTATGTGGCAATGTTTAATTACTTCTTTTCAAGATCATAAATATGCATGCCATTTGTGTCATATATTCATATTTTCAAAAGAATCAAAATAATATCATTACATCTTAGTTGCATGTGTTGGATAAAAATTATTATAAGGTGTGGCTATTCCCACTAATAAATCATAAATTATTTTCGAAACTATAAGCTAAAAATATAAATTTTAAATTAATGTTGGTTACAAATGTTAAATAAAATTTACATTTATTCATAACTTAAACAATGGTAAAGGATCATTTTACTTTCATGATTCATGTGTATGTTTAGATATGTTTGGAGTTAACAAGTATATAGTCTGGGCATCCTAGGAATAGATGACTTTAATAACCCAAGAAGGTCTTAGATAATCTCACTTCCCTGGTTTAATAATGACACATACTTGCTTAATTTCATTCATGTGTAAGCATGTGCTAGAATTTGGGATAGAACTTTGTTTCACATGAATACATGATTTGCTCTTACATAAAAATTTCAATGATTTTCATTATTATGCTTGTGTATATGTTTACACATATTTAAGTTAGCAAGTATATAGTCTAAACATCCCAAAAATATGAGGCATTAAGTAGCCCCAAGGAGGTCTTAGATAATCTCACTTCCCTAGTTTAACAATGGCATATACTTGCTTAAATCTTTAATACATGTGTATATATACTTAACTAAGGGATGAAAACTTTCTTTTTAACCAAAGTACATGCATTAATGATCACTCAGGTCTGCCAAAATGTAAAATATATTGCATGTATAAATATGTGTATTAAATCAAATACCATGAATAATAAAAATGAAGAAATGTGTATGCTATTGATGATGGAAAGAAGTGGTGGAATGTTATCCATATAATGGTGATTCAATTTTATTAATTTTAAGATGGCTTTTATGTTAAGACTAACCCAAACTTAGGTTTAATAAAAAAATATTTAATAAATAATTCACTAAAGAAACCAAAGCAATAATAATATACCCTTAGAAAATAACTTAGGATAGGGATGCAGGGGGTCAACCTCCCCTTTCTTCTCTTCATAATAATTTTATAATCAAGTAGGCATCAATTGAAACAAAACAAAAAATATAAATTAAAATTAATCAATTCATTTAAGGATTTGAAGTAGCACCTCTTCTAATATTTAACTTAAACATCCTAAACTTTAGATAATTATACTTCTAAAGCCTAACTAAGCCATACAACACTAAATCATAGCACACACATTAGAATACTAAGTCACCAATTCTAGCCTTTAGTTAGTGGTTGTGTGTATTTTATGTAATATTTTAGATGATAGAGATGTGATCGATGCTAGATGTTAGGCCATTAATAGCCTAATGATGTTTTTTTGCAGGGGATTATGCTAAAGGCACCGCTGTAATAATATATAAATATAAATATTCTTGCTAACAAGTTGCTTATGCTCCTAAGCATAATCCAGTTAGGACAGGTGGGCTAGGTTACCCAAGTGCGGGGTGTTAAGTCCAAACATGTGAGTATATTAACTTGGCTTGTATGTTTGTTTAGTTATCATCTATTTTGTAGATGTAGTAAGATTTTATTTTTCATAAATATATAATTTTTGCAATAAAAATTAGAATTAGTGTTGTGGGGTTTAGGATGAGAAGTGGCTAGAAGATAAAGACATGGGAGGCCCTGTGAAGCCTGGAGCATACCAATCCAAAAGAAGGAAAGAGAGACAAGAGGTTGAAGATCCCCATAACATTAATTATAATTATAATGTTCTATTGTAATCTGAGTTTTATAAGGGTAAAGCTCAGCTATCTAATTTCTTTTCTTTTTTGGGGTGTATGACGGTACGTAGCCTCATCAGCTTCTTATTCTTTTACAAAATCCATATGTTTGATTGTTGTGTTTAGATTGTGTAATAGAAATGGCATGCTTTCATAGGTTTCTTAATGTGTGATGATATGATGTGTGGCCTGGATGTAGTAGGCTCTTTAGGATAAAATTAAATTTCTTATTCTCACTAAATAACTCATAACTAAATTTTAATAAAACTCACAACTTCACCTTAAAGCCTAGGTTCATAATCAAGATAAATAAAATATTTATCAACCCCTTAGCTGGATGTTGTATATTATCACACCATGCATATCATCTTATGTCACTCTTGAATAAGGAGGGTCTCCATTCTTTCTTGATAAGGGACATGCTTGGCCTTTCAAGGCGATCCCTTGTAGTGGAGAATACCTCCTCCCGCTGATTTAGACCACAACTTTATTTCATCATACATATAGGAATAATTGTCCAAAGCCTTAGTCCAAAATGAATGTGTCAAAATGGTGTAAGAGATTGTAAATTTTTGCATTGGTATAAGTCATGTTTTCATGTTAATCATGATCTAGGCTCTTAGATAGTGAGTTTAGGACTCCACCTCCTTCCTGATTAAATAATAGCCTAGCTATCTTGCATCTATATAAGATCAGCCTACATGATTTTAAAGCATAAGAGGTGTTAGATGGTGGTCACTATAGGTGGTTGTAAGCCCAAAAGAGATGGGATGGGGTCTATCCTCTCTTATAGAGGTAGACCATTATGTCCCATTTTTTTATTAGACTTAAGTCATGCTTTTAACCTGTGCTAAAGAATCTTAGATTAAAGTTTTGAGGCTACTTATTTCCTTTAGGCTACGAGTATAACTCCCCACCTCTTAGGCATTTCTATAATATTGTGTTGATAGACTATAAGCCCTAGCATTCTAATAAGATTCCAACTTAAACAAAAAGTAATTTCTCTCTTTCAAATATGTAAAGCCTTACTATAAAGTTGACTAGAGCAATCACTAGGCTTCCTAGTATCATGGGTGCTCCCTATTTATCCTCCTTTGGAATTCATAAATAAGTCTTCTTATTTGAACTCTTCCATTTGATTTCCAAAAATACTGAATCCTTTGATAGTTTAGCTTTGAAATCTTTGGAGATACTTATTGACTAATTTAATTAGGAGTGTTTTAGAAAATTCCCATTTTCTAAGATGTAATTAACTATGGAAGCTTGCTTCCATAGGGAGTTGAAGAATTTATCATAAAATAAACCTTGTTATACTTCTTCATGTAAAGTAGGGGAAAGATCTCTGGTATATACATAGACACATCTACCTTAAGAGTCCTTAATAGGTGATTAGGTCCATTGAAGGGTGATGTTTCCATCTTCTAAGATGGTACATCATACCTTAATGTAACACTTAGTCATTTCAATAAGTACCCTCTAAGATCTGCGTGGTGTCACTATGGATCCAAAGTAGAACACCACAATCTCCATCATAGAAGATAAACGTAGAACTTCTTTATAGTGGAATGTCACATCAAAAAGTTGCTAATTAAAGTAGGCAAATTATAAAATTATGTAATGCATTGATTAATAATTCATTTCATTTTTTTATTTTGTTGAGCATTATTATCCTCAATTTTATAAGCAAACTCTCTAAGATGGGCAAAAGCACCATAATAAAAATTATGAAATGAATAGATTTTTTTATTTTCTTTTGCTTTCTTTTGAGATGACTTATTTGCCATTTCAATTCAGTATTATTTGAGGCAGTAAGACCCTACCATTTCAAATTTAATTTCAATAATTCCCTTTAATACAAAGGGAACAAGGGTAGGGTCAACTCTGTTCTCAATGGATCTTTGTGTTCTTCTATCGACCTATCAAAGCTAAAATCTTTAATTTAATATTCCATACTTTTCACTATGAAGGATAGATGTCATCTTTGTTTATAATATATGTTCACCCTCTCCTTTCGACTCTCTCCTAAATTCTTAAAGATTTATGATTATTTTGAAGGGTCTAAAAGGGGTTATCTCCAAGTAACTCCCTAAAATTGGTTAATCAGCCCAAACAACTGATTTCCCAATTTTTGGTGGACGTTGAAAGATAATTTTATTTGGACTAAAGCTAAATTGCATGTGTATGTTAATTTCCTTCTATAGAGGTAGAAGGCTCATATTTGATTTCCTAGGTCGACCTTTGCCTAGGGTCGATAAGACATTCTTTGGGATAATACTTATCCATCTTTTTATAATTTTCTTTTAAATTAATTATTTTTAGAATGCAACTCAAGCTTCAATCATGGTGGTAAGAAGGGCAATAGATAAAATATACCCTCTTTAATTTCATGAGTTTTCCTCAAAAATGATAAGAAATCCTTCAATTTAATATACATTCTTTGGTGGTTGCTATCTTTAGATGTATTGAAACAAGGAGTATCAATTTAAGGACTGTATCCTAACTCTCTCTAGCTTTTGCACAAACCTAAGATAAAACCAAGGACAAAGAGGACTTTGAGATTTTCATTCCAAAATTTGAAATTTCTTTTTCGATGATTATCAATATTTTTTGAAAATGATATTTCTCTTTTATTATTACATGATATTATTGACCTCACTTTTGGAGTGAGGATTTATCCTTCCCATCCTAGACTTGGGACCATTATAGGCACTCGGATCTCCCTTGCTATAAGACACTTTTAGTGACTAAGGGACCACTAAACCCAAGCTTTAGAGGCACTAAGATAGGTACTTAGACAAATAGGTTCTACCTACCCTATGGCCTAAACCAAGATCCATGTCCATTCACTCATCCAAACACAAACTCATATGAATGAAACACAACCAATCTTAATCCTATCCAATCAAACTCAATTGAATTTGTTTTCTATTCCAAGCTCCAAGCCAAATTAACTTAAACCTTAACCTAAGTTAACTCCACCAAGATTTATGGATCCAACCCAAAGCCCATTCAAGCAAACTAAATCCAATTTAATTTTCTCAATCACTTCAATCATCCAATAGATCATTTCAAACCTCTCCAACATTTGCAATCAAATAATCAAATCAAATGAAATCAATCAACCCAAATTAGTCCTTTTAACCCAAGAAATTCAAATAAACTAAAAGCCAATCAAACCCAAACTAATTGCAATCAAAGCCACTAATCAACTCTAAATCAATCATTGAACCCCTCTCAACACCTAATTGACACCAACTTAACCCAATCAACCCAAGCAGTTTATTTGACCCAATATGACCTAAAGGGCAAATTTGATTCAAACTTCAATTCAAACCAAATTGGATTGAATCAACTCATCCAATCTTTCTACAATAATTATTGATCATCCTTGATCACCCAATCATAATCAATTGGGCCAAACCAAACCAATTTGATCAGTTGATCCAAGTTGACCAAATAAACCCATATGGGCCAAAATGAACCAAATCTCATTCCAACTCCAATTGATTGCAATCAATGACTCTCATCAATCGTAAATTGAGTATTGAACATGATTCAACCTTCAATTGAACCCAATTTGGTCAAACCAACCCAATTGACCCACTTAGCCCAATTTGATCGAAATGGTCAAATTGAACAAAATCATTCCATAATCCAAATCAATTCAAACCAACACCTACAATCATTCCTAAATGATCAATTGAACATAAACCTAATCCATGCCCAAATTATTCAACTTAACCTATTTGACCCAAATAAACCCAAGTGAACCAAATCCAAATCCACTTCTAATTAAACAAAACCAATTGCACCAATACACTCCAAATGACAAATTAAACTCACCCAAACCCTTTGTTAGACCCAATTTGACCAATTGATCAACATTACTCAATTGAACCCAAATTGACCCATATGGGTCAAATTGAGCCAAACATTATCAACCAAGTCCAAACCAAACCAAACTTGGCATGACTAATCCCTGGGTCATCATGGGCCAACCCAAGTGAACCCAGCCCATGGTGAACCCAATTTGGGTCTAAACCCTTGACCCCATTTGGATAGGTTCTCCCACTCATGCCTTGGACCACCTTCTTGGACAGACCATCGACAACCTAACCCAAGACTATTGGGTTCAGTATTTGTCAATTAGAGGGTGAGTTAATCCATGGAATTCCATTGGTCCACTTAGGGATGGTGGTACCATCCTCTCTCAACACCTACCATCCCTCTCTAATAGTCGATACGAGCCGGTCTCAACCTGTTCACTTGAGGAGGAGAGTATACTCCTCACCATCAAATCAAACTTCACAGAGAGCTTCCTCAGATTATTCCGAGCAGTCTGAGCCATCTCCCTGAATCCCTAACACACTTCATCACTGGCGAGACCAACCATCGAGTGAAACCGAGAGCCCCGATCATCCAACCTTTTCAAAACTCTGCCAAACCCAAATTAACTCTTCCCACATCTTCACCACACTCCGGTGAGTCAAAATGAATCATTCCCTAAGCGATTCGATCACTAAAAGGCATCCTTAGGCCAACTCCGATGAGCCTCGTGATGGAGCTCAAACCATAGAGGAATTGGTGAGGAGGCAACTGGAGATCTTCTTAACAGGGTTTCACCTCTCCAAGATAAAGCTACCTTAGTTTGCAAACCACCGGTTTATAGCTCTAGTAAATTAAAAATTTGACAACCATAGATTTCCACTCGGTGTTGGTCTTTTCCGAAGCAAAGTGTAAATTCATGCAATTTTCACCATAGGATCTTGTTAGATCTCCTCCCTAAATGTTTTAGAGTTGATCTCGCCATCTAACAAGCTCTGGTGAGCTTGGATCGAGCTGCGAAAAGCATGCGATGTCCATTTTTTGATGCTCAGGGGACGACAAATCACCGATCGTCTATTCTGCGTGATTGGAATGGACAGTCATGATTTAATCTGCTAGATTTTCTGATTTTATCCTCTCAAAACCACAGGATTAATCCCAGTGGATCCATCGAATTGTCAGGATGAAACCACGTCTATCATCGCTGAGTCAACTACTATGTTGGACATTTTAAATAACCAGTCCCATGGCACCATGTGGAAAGCGTTGTCGCGTTAGCATCTGTGTGGTGTCGATAGTTTAATTGGATAATTAGGTGTTAAAAATGTAATTAACTAGCTAGAACTTTAAAAAATCACAACTAATTATAGAAAAACCAAAACATACAAATAAACCCATTTTGGAAAGGGTAATTAAAGGAGGATTTAATAAAAATAAATTCCTTAAGTTTTGATCAGTGAACAGTGCTTAATTAGGATTTGAAGTTTAGGCTAATTATCTTAATTAAGGCCTAATTACTTGGCCAATTGATCCCACATTTTATGGGATAGTTCTATGGGATGTCCTCTACCTCCCATGATTTTCTTGGGATTACTAACCACGTAATTTAAAGAATGTGCAATTTTTAACCATAATTACCCTTCTTAATTAATTTATTATTTATTAAAATGATTAAATAGTAAAAATTAAATAATTTATAATGATTAATCACTATGAATAGTGGGAATGGTGAGGGGAAATAATTAGGACCCCTTCCCTAATTAGTTTCCTAAATATATTTCCATAGGAGGGTTTAATTAACATGGAATAACTAGGTAGTAATTAAGAAGATTTAAGGAAAATTAATGATAAGATGATAAATCAAATTAAGTTAATAATGGGTTCAGATAATTCAAATTTAATTTAGTAATTTCCCCTTTATGTGTTTAATAGAATAAATTTATTTAGGGAATTATGGTTAACCCATGGGTGTGGGAAAATCATAAGACTTAGTATATTCTTTCCTTAATCTAATGAACTCTTAAGCATGAGCTTAATTGCATTAGGTCCCTTTAGGAGCATTGCAAATTTTAATTTCTCATAAGCATATCATTGGAGGCTCATGGCTAAGTGGTTAATTAAATTAAAGAAACTTAAGGAAGGGTAATTAAATTGATTGGCATTTGAACTTAATCAATTCAAAATATTTACTTAATCAAATTTCCTTAAACACATTAAGTCACCAATGTGGGATGGGTGTAAACATTAAGTTCTTTTCTTCTCTTTAGGTTTTAACAATTCGAACACCAAAAATTAAATTTCATAAACTACTTTGGTTAACCTTAAAGAGATTTCTTTGACTTGTTTGTCCTTAGGAATTAATTTAATTGGATGTATTATGTGGCAATGTTTAGTTATTCCTTATCAACCATTATAGATTTGTATGCCATTTGTACCATGTATTCATGTTCTCAAACAAAAGAATCAAATGAATATGGTTATATATATATATATATATATATAAGTTGCATGTATTGAATTAATCTTAATCTTATTATTATATGGTGTAACTATTATCACTAATAAATCTCAAATTATTTCTAAAATTATAAATCAATGATGAAGATTTAAGTTAATATTGGCTATAAATATCTTATATAATTTACATTTAGTTATAGTTTAAACATGTTAAAGGATTCTATTTTTCATAATTAATGTGTATGTTTACATATGTTTAATAGTTAGCAAGTATATAGTCTAGACATCCCGAGAATATGAGGCTTTAAGTAGCTCTAAGGAGGTCTTAGATTACATCACTTCCCTGGTTTAACAATGTCATGTACTTGCTTAATTTCATTCATAAGTGTACATGTGTTAGAAGTTTGATAGAACTTTACTTTGCATGAATAAATAGTTTATTATAATACAATCTTTGCATGACTTTCATTCTCATACTTGTGTATAGATTTCATATGTATTTAAGATAGCAAGTATATAGTCTTGACATCCTAGGAACACGGGGCTTTAAGTAGCCCCAAGGAGGTCTTAAATTACCTCACTTCTCTAGTTTAACAATGACAAGTACTCGCTTAAATCCCTAATACATATTTATGTAAACTTAGCTAAGGAATGAAATTTCTCTTTTCTACCAAAATACATGCGTTAACAATCATCCAAGGGTGCCAAAAATACACATATGCATATTGCATGTTTAGATATGTTAAATTAAATATCATAAATAATAATAATGAAAACATACACATGTTGTTAATGAGGAAAAGGAATGATGGAATGTTATCCATGTGATAGTGATTCAATTTTATTAATCCTAAGATGATTTTCATTTTTGAATAAGATTCTTTAAGATTAACCCAAATTTAGGTTTAATAAAAATGTTTGCTAAGTCATTAATTAAAGAAACCAAAGCCATAATAATATACCTTTAGAAAATAACTTAGGATAGGGATGAATGAGGTCAAACCTCTTTCCTTTCTTTATAATAATTAGATATTAGATTAGCATCAAATGAAACAAAGAAAAATACAAATTAAAATTAACCAATCCTTTTTATAACTTGAAGTGGAACATCCCTCAATGTTTAACTTAAATAATTTCAAATGTTAGGTAATTATAATTATAAAGCCTAACTGAGACATACC